>OZ002740.1:139311486-140511486 GCA_963924295.1 Dioctria rufipes
GAGTTATCTTCCAGTGTGAGTTCCTAAATATGTTTTTTTTCTTTACCTCAATTTTGTTGTTGCTTAAGTTGATTTCCCTTACTAGGCATAATAAAAAGAAAATAATATTTATGAATCTGTTGGCTTGGAATCTGTTTACAACCGTGTTGAACTCCCAACGTGAAAATTCTCTACCTCTAACAATAATAACAATGGCCAGTATGACCAGTTTGTTACAGTATCTCTTATCTGATATGACCTTTCGACTTTCCTGTAATAGGTATAAAATGCCCTTTAATCGCAGGCATATCCAGTTCTGATACCTTTCACATTTACGGCGATGTGAGTTTAAGTATGAAAAATTTTTTTTTCTCAAAATTCAAATTTTGCGCTATGTTATCATGGTGTGAACCTTAACGCACTTTGTAATAGCCCCCACTATCTCCTTTATAACGGTGTATGATGTTTTAGAACCATACCAGCCTTATTGTATAGAGTGAATAAGTTGACAACTTCTTTCATGGATCCAATACAATTTCAAATAGCATGCTTAATGGCCAGGTTTAAGATGTGGTGAACATAAATAGCCTGCATATTAGAATCCCGTACCGTGGCAGCACAACCCTTGAATTTTCCACTCATAGAACGCGCTCTATCGTAATCTCCCAAGATTTAAAAAAATTATATAAGAAGCAAAATATAAAAGAGTTTTTGTCTGAAATCGGTCAAGTATTTAAGCTTACTTTGTCCTCCATTTGTGGTTGTTATACCCTAGATGAAATCGATAGGGTATACTAATTTTTTCATTCCGTTTGTAACACTTCGAAATAATGATGGTAGAGCAAAATGGATTGGACACCCACGCATAATATTAAATGTTATTTTGATTTTTGCATATGCGTCCGTCTGTGCGCACGATAACTCGAGAGCGCGTATATTTAGAGAGCTGAAATTTTGTACACGGACTTTAAAAAAAAAGTAAAATTAAGTTCGAAGATGAGGCAACTCCTTCGTGGGGTTGCCATACAAAAATTTCGTTTTCCAATATATATTTGGACACTGCCTGAGAACGCGTCGCGACGTAGAGAGCTGAAATTTGGTACATGGTGTTTTCATACTAGCAAATAAAATTTTAACAATGGACTAAATTGGGCAACTCCTTGGTGTTGCCATATACAAATTTAGATTTTTTACGTATGCTTTGAAAACGATCATTCCAAGACATTTTTATTGTACTAAAAACTTCTTCAAAATACAAAATCCTATAAAATTGGTTATAATCATTTTTTCTGTCCGACAAACCGTTCTAGAAATATATGCGAAAAACCACTTCAAAAATCAAACTGGCACATAGGGTATCATAAGAATTGGTCTTAGACCAATTCTAGCTTTTTCACTTGTTTTATACCTAATTTTGAATCTTGCCACATTCAGCTTGAAGCGCCAAATGAGATTTTTCATTCAGAGTCCGGTTCACACTGTTTTTGTCTCTCTTCACAATAATATGCGCAGAAAATAAGTGCGTGGTTATACATTTTAGTCGAATTGATTACTGTATTTATCTAGTGACCGATGCCACAATTACGAGCTTTAAATTTAAATTAGTAAAATCGTATATCTTTTAAATAATGAGATGAATTTTAAAGTTGTGGTTGGGTTTTGCATGTGATGTACAATTTTGCGATATTTGGAGGTTTGAGATGAATTCCACAAACTATCTTCTACGTTCGCGCCTGGGTAAGACTTAAGAGTAGACTAGATTAGGTTAACCTAACCAATTATTTCATTTCTTCTCACAACTTTCTTGTATCGATATGTATTAATTAATGTATATTAATGTAGACCTTAGTTCGAAAATACGACAAATCGGGTATCTCCTTCGTGGGGCGCTATACAAAAATTCCGTTTTTATACCTTTGATGATGAAATCCTAGGGTATACTAATTTTGTCATTTCGTTTGTTACACATTGAAATATCGATGGTAGAGCAAATAATATTAAAAGCTATTTTAATTTTTGCATGTCTGTCCGTCCATCTGTCCGTTATTTTGTCTTTCTGCCTGGTTCGCAGGCTTGCCATACAAAATTTTGTGCATGATGGTCAATAGAGCAAGAGGTGCTAGTACTCACCTAGACAAACTAAAAATTGTATGACAGGAAGGTGGGAGGGGGTGCATATCAACCGATTCAGAGTTGCAGGGTGATTAAGAAAAAATTGTGGTTTTTACAAACACCCTGAATATTAACAAGTACAGGGCGTATGGTCACAGTTAAGAGCGCATTGTATGCAGAACTTCATGGCCTTTCCAACGACTGCCTCGTACCTTGCAACGACTGCCCCGTATCTCTCTTTTCTGATATGTATGGTGGTATAAACTAAAAATTTCGAATTTTTTTGCCTTGTTTTTGAGTTTGACCACTTTTTTTTTACGAAAAGGTAGTTAACATAATTTTTTTTCTATAAAACATCTAAACTGTGGATCCTGCTCTTTAATTTGACCTATTACACCGTATGTGTTAACTATAGGTGGTAAAGAGTTATTAACTCTTAACCTATCTTCAAAGCTATTCTCAAAGATAATTTGTTCCCTGGTGACTAAAAAAATTCATCTAATTTCGGTATGACCTGAACAGGTTTTGAGCTAATAACTCTTTAACGGCTGCAGTTAGCACATACGTTGTAATAGGTCAGATTAAAGACGAGCAACCACAGTTTACAATTTTTATAAAAAAAGGGGTCAAATTAATAAACAAAGGTAAGAAAATCCACAATGTTTAGTTATACCCCAATAGCTCCCGAGAGGAGAGAGGCATAAAGCTGTTTGAGCACTCGTTGGAAAGGCCATGAAGTGCTACATACAATGAGTTCTTAACTGTGGCCATACGCCATGTACTTTTTAAGATAAAGGGTGTTTTGTAAAAAACTAACTTTTTTTCTTAATCACCCAGTAACTCCGAAACGGTCGATATGCCCCCTGCTATACAGTTCATTGTTTGCGTATGTGAGTACTATGACCTACTTCTTTATTGACCACCGTGGAGGAAAAACCCTGTATATTTGGACAGAACGCGTTGACGTAGAGAGCTGAAATTTGGTACATGGTATTTACATAGCAATAGTTAATAAAATTACAAAAATGGACTAAATCGGCCATCCCTTTCTTGTTGTTGCCATATAAGAATTTAAGTGCTAGGTCTTTTTATTGTACTGAAAATTTTTCTTTCTAGAAATATATGCGAAAAACAGCATCAATAAGCAAACTTGCATAGATTGGTGACCATACATATGAAATTACATACGGACATTCATCTAGTCTAGGCCCTAGGGTAATCCAAGAATCTGTCCAGTTCTAGATTTTTTCTTGTTTATTATACATTTGGACACGGCTTGAGAATTATGGTAGAAAAAAGTGGATTGAACACCCACACATAATATTAAAAGTTATTTTGATTTTTCATGTTCGTCTGGCTCTGTGTCTGTCTGTATGTGTGATTGTTTGTCTCTTCGTTTGGCTTTCTGTCCGTCTGTTCGTCTATGTATCCGTCTGTCCTTACGGTAACTCTTACCACGATCACTTAGAGAGCTGAAATTTCGCACATGGTCTTTTTAAAAGGAACTAACATTTTAATTCGATAATGAGACAAATCGGGTATCTCCTTCGTAGGGCTGCCATACAAAAATTTAGTTTTTTACTATATGTTTGGACATTGCTTGAGAGCATGTTGGCGTGGAGAACTGAAAATTTGTACATAAACATAAAAATCGTAAGTACAATTTGAACAAGTAAAAAAGCTAGAATTGGTCTAAGACCAATTCTTATGATACCCTAGATGAATACTCGTATAAAATTTCGTATGGTCACCGATCTATGCAAGTTTGATTTTTGAAGTGGTTTCTCGCATATATTTCTAGAACGGTTCGTCGAACAGAAAAAAAAACGATTATAATCAATTTTATAGGATTTTGTCCTCTGAAGAAGTTTTTAGTACAATAAAAATGTCTAGTACTTATCGTTTTCACAGTATATGTAAAAACCTAAATTTAGTCCATTTTTGAAATTTTATTTGCTATTACTATAAAAACACCATGTACGAAATTTCAGCTCTATATGTTGACGTGTTCTCAGGTAGAGTTGCCCGATTTGTTCCATTTTACTTTTTTTTTAAAGTCCGTTCTAAGTGAACACGTTTTTGAGTTACCGTGCGCACGGACCTGGACGGGCATGCAAAAATCAAAATATCTTTGAATATTATGCGTGGGTGTCCAATCAATTTTCCTCTACCAACGTTATTTCAAGGTGTTACAAACGGAATGACAAACTTATTAAAATGACGAAATCCGGCAACACGTTCATAGTTTTGCCATAAAAACTACGGTTTTTTACGTGTAGGTACTATGAAACGACGCTTTTTATTGTAAGAATATAAAATTCCAGGAAATTGGTTATAATTATTTTTATTATCGGACGAGCCATTCTACAATTAAACCTTAAAATGCAAATAAATTTTTAGTTTTAATGATTTTTTTTATTCTTTCAGACATGCTTCAAAAGTGGTGATATTAAATACAAACCAGCGATTGAGTCCTGTTGTAAAGTTGAAAAAAGGGTACGAAATCTCCTCGCAATAACTAATGAATCTGAGGAGTTGAACGATATAGAAGAATGCAATGATGTACTATTATTATAAGTTCCTATTATGAGTTTTATCTTATGCGGTTTTTTTCAGATTGATATTTTTTATCAAGGACGTTTTAAGAAGTCAAACGAGTTCAATGTATATGACTATAGTCAACGAAGGAGCTATCGATCTAAGACATTTATATTTGATAAGTGTCTAATTTATACAGAAATAAAGGACAGAAGATTAGTATTCCGTGGTTGTTACCCGTCAGAGAACATTGGATTTGTGGCCAAGCCAAAATCCTTCACTCTCTTCTATCAAAAACGAAAAGTTCAAGAATGCGACTTTTCGGCGGAACAGAACGTTATTGATAATTGGGTCGAATTAATAAGGGACATGCTAAGTTTGTTTGCTTTGGAGGAAAAACGGAAATTGATGGAGAAATATTCAAAGGTGCACGACATATTTCGAAGGCCCGGAAGTGTTACTTTATTTCGTAATTCAAGCCGTATAAGTTCTGATAGTGGTGTAGGGTCGTTATTTAATACCAGTATCACTCCTATGGAGGAAAGCAGCCCCAGAACGACTTGGTATGCAGAAAATTTTACAACTTAAAGTAATTAAAATTTTGTTATCTAATAAATATTGTTATCTGTTCTTCAAGTTAACTATTTATGGTTTTTATCTTACAAATGCATTCAAATGCAGCCTTTTCCACCTATTTGGCGCTACTAAAAACTTAGTAAAAAGTAAAGTAAAGGAAACAAGTAAAAAAGCTAGATTTTGTCTAAGACCAATTCTTATGATACCCTAGATGAATGCCCGTATGAAAATCGGAAAACTCTGCATTTTTCCTGAAACGGATTTATCACTAATCAAATTTGTACCAAATTTTCAAATGATTTTTCCCGATTTTCCGGGTTTTCCATGGAATTTCCGGTTCAATTGTCACGCGACATGAACCTGTGATGACGAAAAGTGGTTCTACGAGAGTGTCGAAAATAGTAAAGAAATAGACAAATTCGTGTACGAGTTAAAAGTTAAAGTAAATGAAATACCTTTGACATCTGCCTGAATGAAAACAGCTCACCACAGTTCTTAACCCCAGAAAGATAATCGACGTCGATTCAACGTATATGCCGCAAAAAACTTGCTATTATGAGACGGCTGTTTTGTTAGGGGAACACCTTTAGATACATAGATATTACGATTTTGTACGTCTGCATTTGAATTATTCACTGAATATACTATTGCGTTTAAATTTAAAGCTACATATGTAAGTATATAACTACATGTAAACAAACAGAATGATGCTTCTAAAAAAAACATGTCATATTAGCATAGTTTGAGAAGGTTGTGCACAGCTGTTTTTACATGGTACAGCGAACGCCACTTTCAGCTTTACAGATGTGTTGGAGGTATACGAAAAACTGGTAATGACTTATATTAGCTGTGTGAATTGATTTGTAGAGTGCATACCAGTAGAAAAAGTTTTGAAAGTATAGAGAAAATTATCAAGGTGCTAGACCAATTTGAGGCATTCTAGATAACGGGCCTGGAACATTGTTTTTACCTTTTACGTATTTGATATCAAAATCGAACCGTTGTTGTCGGAAAAGCCAGTCAATGGAGAATGGCCTGTTAGTATGAAAAATTTATATCCTTCCTTTCAACTTTTGAATTGTAAAAATTATACTCAAACATTCCTTCTCCGTTTCTGAGTAATTAAGTTCAGCACCACGTAATTTTCTACTAACATATGCAACAGGGTTTTCAGTATCTTCGTTTGTTTTTGAAATAATACGCCGCCAATGGAATGATTAGAGGCGTCACATTGAACGTAAAAAGGTTTTGAAAAATCCGGAGCTGTGAATACAGGTGTTTTCACCAGCGCGGCTTTTAGATCTAAGAATGACGTTTGCGTCCACCTTTCGTGAGATCTGTGCAAAATTTGGAACAAAAAGCCTATACCAAGAAGCAAGGTCTATGAAGCATCTAAGTTCCGCAGAATTCTTAGGACGTGGATAGTCCAACACGACCTGTACTTTCTCGGGGTCAGTTTGTAAACTATGTAGAGTAGATATTTGAGATTGCTCCTTACCAAGTGGCACTTTTCAATATTAATCGTAAGATTTTCACTCTTTAATTTATCGGCCATTCTTTCCAAAGTTCAAATATGATCGTCAAATGAATCTGTTGCGCTGATTAAAGCATCTAAATATGTGAATATATTTTCTTCTGTGGGACTAAAAGTTTTATCCATTAGCCTTTGCTGGGTTGCCGGGCTATTAGGAAGACCGAACGGCATTACTTTAAATTTCCATAAGCCATGGCCTGGTACTCTATAGAATTTTCGGCCAGAAGGCATGTTTAATGACAGATAAAGATTCAGACAGAATCCGCAAAAAATACTGTAAATGCTTTCACAGCTTCCTGGGGCTTATCCCATTAAACCAGACCCAGTGTGGTGTGATTATTCCTTGGTGGCTGAAAAAGATTTAGTGTAGCGGTAAGGAATAATTAAAAAAAAAAAACGATTTATGCGGGCATGCTTCCACTAAGTAGAACAATTCACGTAGGTATGTTGTTCGCAGCAAATGGCACATAAAAAACTGAATGCAAAAAAAAAGCATCTACAATTTCTTGGTGCCAAATGTTTTCACTTATTTTTTGTGTGAGATTTAACAACCGGCACACGAAAAAATGCATGCGAAACATCTACAAATTTTGGTGCCAGATGTTTTGTTAACTGTTCTCCTCTGAAGCAATAATAAAAAAACAACACAGAAAAAATTGCTGTGAAATTCCGTTCACAATCTCCGTTCTGCTGCGATTTTCTAATTCAATAAATTTTTATAAATTTTAAAAGTACATATAAAATCACCATGCACAATGCTTGTGATGTGATGGTTCAATGTACTTACTTTAGTTGGATAACTTTGGAATTGCACTTGAAATCTGTTTACGACCTTATCACTTGAATCTTGTAGACACACTGATAGTACTGAGCTTCTGCCTTTTATAGACAAGTCGGCCATTTTGCCTTTCTGGATGGTTACGTGTGGTGAATTATTGTTGCCACCAAACTGATTTGAGTAGTAAGTGCTCAGATTTTGGTGGATTTCCGCTTGTGGAATCTGAAGTTTGCCCCCTTTTATCTATTAGTAAATTGACATAACCTGCAGTCCTAACAGATTGTATTTTTTTTGCTGTTTGTGTTCGGTTCGCAGTGATTTGTTTTCTTTTTTGTGAAATCGACATTTGTCAATAAAAATTCAGGTGAGTTAAGTTCCGTTTGTGATACGTTTAAGTTTTATTTTCTAATTATAACAAAAAAATTTTCCTTTAATCCATTTCATTAATTCATTTTTTTTCTTTTTTCTTTTTTCTCTCCGTTAGTTTGAACAGGAAATTAATTGTTCTTTTTTAATTTTATGCAAACCAAACGGATTTTAGTCTGTTTCTTTCTTTGTCTTTAGGTGTGGCTGAACCAGGCATCTTTGAGATCAATCGATGACAGGTTTTTGCTTTGTTTAGCCTGCTTAAAATTGCGGAAATTCGTGGAAGAGGATAGGAACATTTTTTGGTGGCTGAATTTAATTTTCAGCTATCAAAACTCAGCCTATCTTTTCCATTTGACTTTTTAACTAATATTACCGGAGAACACCAGGCACTAACTGACGATTCTATGACCCCTAATTGGTTCATTCTATTAAGCTCATTCCCTAATCTTTCCTCGATTTTGGAGCTACTTCATACCTCCATTGTACAATGGGTAGTGAGTCTCTCATATCTATGTCGTGAGCTATTGCCTAATTGTTATACCCTAGATGAAATCATAGGGGTATACTAAGTTTGTCATTCCGTTTGTAACACCTCGAAATAATGATCGTAGAGCAAAATGGATTGGACACCCATTCATAATATTAAAAGTTATTTCGATTTTTGCATGTCCGTCCGTCCGTCCGTCTGTCCGTCCGTCCGTCCGTCCGTCCGTCCGTCTGTGCGCACGATAACTTGAGAACGCGAACACGTAGAGAGCTGAAATTTTGTACACAGACTTTAAAAAAAAAAAGTAAAATTAAATTCGAAAATGAGCCAAATCGGGCAACTCCTTCGTGGGGTTGCCATATAAAAATTTCGTTTTCCGCTATATATTTGGTCACTGCCTGAGAACGCGTCGACGTAGAGAGCTGAAATTTCGCACATGATGTTTTTACTACATTAGGAAATAAAATGTCAAAAATGGACTAAATCGGGCAACTCTTTCTTGGTGTTGCCATATAAAAATTTCGGTTTTTTACGTATACTTTGAAAACGATCAGTCCAAGACATTTTTATGGTACTAAAAACTTCTGCAGAATACGAAATCCTATAAAATTGGTTATAATCATTTTGTCTGTGCGACAAACCGTTCTAGAAATATATGCGAAAAACAACTTCAAAATCAATACTTGAATAGATCGGTGACCATACGAAATTTAATACGGGCATTCATCTAGGGTATCCTAAGAATTGGTCTTAGACCAATTCTAGCTTTTTTACTTGTTTTTTGTTTAATTTTTCGAATATTTTATGCATAGTTTTTAGTCGACCGATTTCTTCATTATTTAGTGACACGACATCTAAAATTTGTGGTTGGGGTTAGTGTCTGAAATACTATAATAGGCCCACGGCTGTGTTTTACATAGAAGACTAATTTCAAAGGCATTCCAGAGGTCCACCGCGAAGAAGCTTCGGTTTAGTTTTCCGAATATAAATCAGTGAAGTTAAAAGGTACTGTCTGGGGAGGGGTATCTGTCTAATGAGAGTTAGGGATATGAGGGTGCGAATTGTTTGATTGCTCCCGAGGAATTGTGGGTGGGTCATTATTTGATATGCGTTGACATTCAAATTTGGTCGTGGTATGTTAGCTCTATTAAAATTATTTCTTTGAAAGTGACTAATAGCATTTGGGGTTGAATTATTAATTCTTCCCCTGTTGTTATTGGCATATCTTGATTCCCAAGGCTTTAATGAAGAACTTCGAAGATTGCTATTGTTTGCTATATTCGGTGTGTTTGCAGTATTTGCAAGAAACCTGTTATTGTTGGATCTCAACCAATTCGGATTGTGCACGACTGTATTTTGATTCTGACTCCTAGTTTGATTTAGATTATATGTTTTTTTTTTCAAATGAGAAGCCTCTGCTATTAGTATAACCCACAAATGGATTAAGAGTGTTTCTTGTATGAGAAATGAGGACACCATTTGTCTCAGCTTGAGCTTCGCTAAATTCAATTTTCCTGCATGTCTGCACGAGTTGATCTACACAAGAAAAATTAAGGAGAGCTGTGGCTCGAATGTATTGTGAGAGTAAGTTATTTCTGATAATTTTTAATCTTGTGTTTTCATTTGGTATATACTGTGACCGGAAGACCTGGTCTTCCATATATGAAATATATTGTACTATGTTTTCCTTTTCAAACTGCTTATGGCATCTAAGATAGTCGAGAAGTCTTTCAGATTGAGATGTTGGTTCGTATGTATTTAGGAAAGCTTCAACAAACTGTTGATCTGCTGAAAATTCATCTCTTTTTCGTCTATACCATCTTAGAGCTAAACCTTCTAATAGGTCAGTCATGCCAAATAAAACTTCCTGTTCTGTTACTTGACGTGAACGGGAGTTGCCAGTAACTCGCTATAAAAATTCGGACGCTGACGCTTTATCGTCACCCGAGTATTTTATTCCCCATTTATATAAGTTTGGGGCCTTTTTTGATAATTTCAATTCCTTATTCTCCCTACTAGGTGATGACAATGCATTTTGAACTAATAATTTTCCGGTTGCAGCTCAATATTATTTATATCGTCTGATGTTCAAGTTTAATTGCCCTATTCTTTCATCGAATCCTAGCTAGTGCTTAATTTTTTCAGCCTTCCAAAGCTTATATTGTATATTTTCTAATTGTTCTGTTAGGTTTAAGCACTTCGACAGTAATTCAGCTTTAGTTTGTTCGAGCTCTGGAGTAGCGTTAATTCTATTTAAACGAATATTTAAGAATCTTAAGCGAACCATTATGGCCTCTGAAAGACTGTCCCCAGCGAGGTCACTCTCGAATTCTTTCAAAAAGCTCACATTGTTCTAGATCTTTGGAAGGTTCTAAATATGGCTTGATTTGAGAATTATTTATATCTATATTAGCCTCCTTTTTAAGTTGCTTTGCCCACCAAGCTTTGGGTGATTCAACGGTATACAATTCTGGAGATACATTTCTGCATCTCATCTCGTATTTTATGTCTTAGGCTGGGCACAGCGCGGTAAAATACATCGTGTTTGGAATATGTTTGTGATGTGACGTGAATTAAAATAATTATTGGAAATTAGTATGTAAAGAGAAAAATTTTGTTTTGCTAAGACTAGAGGGGATGATACTGAGTCGGGAATGTATAATGATTACTAGCAGAAAATCATGTAAAATATTCGAGATGAACAACCATTCGGAATTGATAATTAGAAAAACAATTTGTTAAAATATAAATGTCTAGCTCTTCGAAAGTCTAATGGGAATACTAAAGAAAAGGTTATAAAAACATTTAAATATAAATTCAGAAAATATCGATCCATGATGGCAAAACAATACAGTGATTAATGCACCCCAGTAGATTAATGCACCCAGAAGCTGCTATGCTTGAAAACAATAAGAAAATGCTAAACCGAAAAATACTTTCGGAAACTTCGATGATTCTGTTGACGTCGATTTATACTGGATGTTGAAACCACTTCAATTAATAAACAAAAAGTAAAAAAGCTAGAATTGGTCTAAGACCAATTCTTATGATACCCTAGATGAATGCCCGTATTAAATTTCGTATGGTCACCGATCTATTCAAGTTTGATTTTGAAGTGGTTTTTCGCATATATTTCTAGAACGGTTTGTCGCACAGAAAAAATGATTATAACCAATTTTATAGGATTTCGTATTCAGCAGAAGTTTTTAGTACAATAAAAATGTCTTGGACTGATCGTTTTCAAAGTATACGTAAAAAACCTAAATTTTTATATGGCAACACTAAGAAGGAGTTGCCCGATTTAGTCTATTTTTGACATTTTATTTGCTAATATATTAAAAACATCATATACGAAATTTCAGGTCTCTACGTCGACGCGTTCTCAGGCAGTGTCCAAATACTATATAGCGGAAAATGAAATTTTTATATGGCAACCCCACGAAGGAGTTTTTTTTTTAAAGCCCGTGTACAAAATTTCAGCTCTCTAAGTATACGCGTTCTCGAGTTATCGTGCGCACGGACGGATGGACGGACGGACGGACATGCAAAAATAAAAATAACTTGTAATATTATGAATGGGTGTCCAACCCATTTTGCTCTACCATCATTATTTCGAAGTGTTACAAACGGAATGACAAACTTAGTATACCCCATAGATTTCATCTAGGGTATAAAAAGGGGAACAACTGTGAGAAAAGTTGTGTTAATTAATTATTCCATTCGTTTTCGATAATACTTTATCGAATTTATTGCACTACAAATTATATATTAACAATGGCATTAATTCACGGAACTTCTAGTACAAAATAAATTCTCGTAATTCTAATTAGAAATATAATTTCCAGAAAATGTCAGCGTATTTTTTTTTTCTTTCCACTATTGTCAGTTGCGTATAGGTTGGAAGATACTTAATATATTATTTTTAATAATTCCACTAAAAACACTGGGCGTTTTATTATTTATACCTTCTTTGAATGCCGTGCAATACAATCCACAGTCTATAAATCAATATCATGTGCAGCATCACAAAAAGTTTGGTTACTGCACTGAAGTATTTAAAACTTCCTCCTCTTGATAATTTAGCGTATTCCTATTTATCTTCCGCCTTGCACTATAATAACCTTTGGTTTTGTTTTTATATATAAAGAATTTAATTTTCACCTTTAAAATTCAATAATATGTTTAATTTTTATGATTGGTTAATAAGCAAGCCGACGATTCATTTATCACTGTTTTTGACTATATAACTCAAGAGAATGTAACACATGTAAGCTAAACTCTACTCGATTTGTTATGACTAAAGTATAGTTTACACAAGCGAAGTTGTCCCAGGTAACCTCGATTTCAGTCCGTCACCTCCTCTTGACATTCACAGTACGAAAACGAGTTCCACTCACTTCAACTTTTTAGCGAAGTGCAACCTGAGAAATAGTCAAATTGAGTGTATTTTCTGCAATTGGTACACGTTTGGATGTGCGTTGTCATTTATAATATCATCTGGCGTGGAACTTGTGAAATGTGAAGATATTTATTTTTGAGAGAAAATGGTCTCAAGTGAAAAAATACGTATTGAAAAGGTCATTAATTGTGCAGCAATGTAATTAAGGGCAATTTCGGAGGAAAAATTCTAAGAAAAAAGAAAGTGCGAGTACGTTCCTGGCATATTGATTGCTAAGGAATAATATTTTTGCTCACGTAATTATCTTTAAAATTTAAGAAATTTCTTGCTGAAAAATAAAAAGCGCTCCCTTCGTATAAAAGCGCAAACACAAATGTGTTGACATTTTACAAGTTCCACACCAGCTGATATTATTAAAGATTACTTAAATCAAAAATGTACCAGTTGCAGAAAATGTACTCAATTTGATTATTTCCCAGGGCTAAAAAGTTGAAGTGAGTATAACTCGTTTTCGTACTGGCGCAAGTAAACGGGTGGGTATATCAAGAGGAGGTGAGGGACTGAAATCGAGGTTACTTGGGACAGTAACTTCGCTTGTGTAAACTATACTTAACTGTGTGGAAGGTTGGCAGAAACTCTTTTATTTATCTCAATTTGCCTTTTGTAATTCGGTGAGTGTTAGAACTTGCGAATGTTTATTTTAAAAATGTATGTAACAATTTGTGTACGAAATATGGCATTAAAATTTTTTTTTTAATATTTCTAAAAAATTTAACTTATTCTATTTTTTGTTTGTTTTTTTTTTTAGCCCCCAGTTGTGTAAAGGGTTATCTACCACAAATTTAAAAATAAGGAAATACCCAATGAAATTTTAAGTAGTATAATTTATATCGCTTGCGAATTTACACCCTCACAATCATTTCTACATGTTTCTTAATCAAGTCCCTATGCGGCCACCCTGCTACCAGAATGATTAAAATGTTTTGTTAGTAAGTATTACAATCTTTGAAGTAGTTATAGCAAAAAAATTATGTTACACGGAAAAAAAATGTTGCGCTCAAAGCCTAAGTTTTTATAGTTCTACGGCTATAATTATAGGGGAAATCGGGATTGCAACAAATTATTGGACTTCCAACCAAAATATATTGCAAAAATAATATTGTAATAACTTCAAGAGAATATGACTCTCTCATCAGTATTTATAGCTCCTATAACAATACCATGATTATAGGTATAAGCGCAATATAGATAGAAATATAAGGTACTTAAAGCAATATTTAACAAGTAAATACGACAAAAAAAAACAGGAAAGAAGACAATTTCAGTTGACATATCTTACAATAATTATAGTGATCAAAGCCATATTGATTATCACGTGAACAATACTTTATAAGATCTTCTTCAACACATATAATTTCGAGCGAAATTTTGGAGAAGCCTCTGTACCTAAGACAATGGTAAATTTTGATATAATTGTCACACGTTCTACGAAAGTATATAGCACAGAATAATATGTAATGTAGTATCTTGTACTGTAATCGTAGTGAACACTGCCATACTCAGTGTCATATGAGCTATATTTTATAAGGTTTTTTAAAAGAATATAGCCTCGATCGCAAATATAATATTTGCTGTAAATAATCGTAAAGTCTCTGTGCCTGAAAAGAGTATTCAAATTTCCTATATGATCAAACATTGCATTAAATTATATAGCACAGAATAATACATAATGCATTATCTCGAGCAGTTATTATATTGATCACGGCCACACACAATGTTTTCTGAGCAATGTTACAAAGGTTATTATACCAAAATTATAGTTTCGGCAGCAGATTTGATTGTTTATATAAAATTTCGTGTAGCGCCTGTACCTAAAAAAAGTAATAAAATTTCATATATTTTCCACACGTGACATAAAAGCGTACCGCACAAAATAATGTACAATGTAGTAACTATATTGATCACCCTCATACTCAGTGTCACTGTTATTTTTCGTAAATCGTAGCTTCGGATGCAGTTGAAATTGATATTATATAAATTTTCCCTCCTTTCTTTGAACATTGATACATTATGTAAAGTTATTCGAGATGCAATCCTCTCACTATTGTGATAAAAAATTGTCTTTATATTTTGCCTATTTTATAAGGACACTTTTCAAAGAACTATAATTAGGCCCCAGTTTACAAATATGCGGAGGTATTATTAGCTGAAAACTTTCAAATAATAAATATAAAAAGCAATCCTAAACATTCACTATAGTGGATACGATCTGATAAATGCATATAGTAATCCATTATGAACAGGAAATTTTAAATTGGATCAAAATATTGTCGGCTTTAAATGCAATTCCATTTTATATTTTTGTTATTTACAATCAATTTAAAATCAAAATGATCCCTGAAATAGGCTAGTCAGTAAAATTAGAAATAATAACACAATTAATTTTGTTGGTTAAAATTATATTCGATTTTAAATTAATTTTACATTTGCACAACATACAATTTTGAATTGTGGCTTAATAGAACATATTTACAGTAATAAACTACTTCAGTCTTATCATAAAATGTTGTCTTTTCTACACAGTGTTATGGTAATATGTTGAGTGATTGGCTTGGACGTGAAGTCCGAACTGCCAGCATGAGCTGACAGATCACTCGATGACAGCGATAGCTCAGGGCGGCACGCTAGCACCTCGGCTAAGGGTGGCGGAGAGTGTGGGGGAGTTCCCGAAATAACCTGCCGCTTGTCATCACCCATAATCAAAAAAAAGTTTCGTGCCTTCAACAAACAAGCCAGCACACACTCGGTCCTGAAGGGACCCTTACGTCACTTACCTGTAGTTTGGGTGGAAGGCGTAGGTGTTATTACCTTCCTTTGCCAGCCCCATCCACCCAATTGACCTTGGGTGGCACTATTTTCCAAAGTCCCTTGGCTGACCTGTTAAGAGAGACGAGAGCGGACCTAGACGACCCTTATGCTAGAGGAGAGGGCTCCAGGATGTGAAAGGAAAAAAAAATCTTTTAATTCATGATTACGTTATAATAATTTACTGTCTTCAATGTCTCGTACAGTACACAGTTCTGCACTGAAAATCTCCCTGCACGTACTCTATTCTACGCCAGCTATCCACAGTAACTACATGAATAAAAGATCTAGTATTAATACTAATAATAATCGTAACATGAATGATGTGTATACCTATCTAGGCATATGCAAGTTCATCTGATTAGAACTACCAAAAAAATTCATTCAAAGATCTAATAATAATGTTGATGATAATCGTAATACGAGATGGATATATATCTAGGCATGTGCAAGTTCATCTGATTAGAACTACAAAAAAATTCATTCAAAGATCTAATAATAATGTTGATGACAATCGTAATACGAGATAGATATATATCTAGGCATGTGCAAGTTCATCTGATTAGAACTACAAAAAAATTCATTCAAAGATCTAATAATAATGTTGATGATAATCGTAATACGAGATGGATATATATGTAGGCATGTGCAAGTTCATCTGATTAGAACTACAAAAAAATAATAATAATGTTGATGATAATCGTAATACGAGATGGATATATATCTAGGCATGTGCAAGTTCATCTGATTAGAACTACAAAAAAATTCATTCAAAGATCTAATAATAATGTTGATGATAATCGTAATACGAGATGGATATATATCTAGGCATATGCAAGTTCATCTGATTAGAACTACAAAAAAAAAAAAAAAATCATTCAATGGCCATACGATCGTATCCCCCATTGCCTGCCTGGTTTCAGGTAATGTTTAATCCTTTGGTCAGATGACGAAATTCGCGCATTAGAAAATGTGAGGCGAAATAGCAAAAAAAAAAAAAAACGGATTGCAAAAACTAAAATAGAATACATATGCATAGAAAAAGTCCAGGTTCATCCCATGCGTGCATGGGATGCCTATCTGGCTATACTTATGCTAGAAAAACTATAGAGCTATAGGGTGCCGTGAATAACTGATTTGAGTTGAATTGCATTAAATAACAATATTTAACATTCGCGTAGCACTATGGTCACAAATTAAGCTTATTCCATTTCACTAGTGCCGGTTTCCTTTCTTTTTCTTTTCCTTTTTTTTTTTTTTTTTTTTTTGTTATCTCTTTTAATAGTTGCAGTCTAAGGCGAGTCTAATATGGTTAGTAGACTGGATACGTACGCCATCCCTAGATTATATAACAAAGAGGATAGGTTATAGGAAAAAAAATCTAAGGTTCGATTTACTACAACGTTGTGCTTGGTGTAGCCTTGAAGAGTATTAATAAATTTTTTGTTTTGACTTTAACCGTAAGGACAACTTTATGAAGAGAAAACGGACTATCAGACTAAGCACTGGAACTACATTTTCCGCAACTGTGATTCCTTAAATGAACAAATACATTTAATCTAATGATTAAGGTACTCCTACAGTACTGTCGCAACACCCTTTAGCTCACTAGATTAGAGTTGTCAAAAAAAATGTTTTTCGAATTTTGAATCTAAAAAAATATCTTAATTTCTCACCACGCAATGCGCGCTGTTTGTAATCATCTAAGTAACTTAACTCTAGAAATTATGATCTAAAAAACCTACAGTTAAATGTAATGCTCTTAAGTTTAAATATATGAAAATTGTAATAACTACTGACCCTAGGCTAACAATGCCGCGTGAATTGTAGTCAGGAAGGAATGACAGCACACATATACGTTTTCGTACACACGCCTGAATTTCGGCTCCATCAACACCACGTATTGTGGCCGGTTTTGGGAATACACTGTCCCTTCGTCCGGGAGAAATTTATTATTATGTACTGTAACCTCCTCTGCCGGTGGTGCCACTTTGTGTGCAGACTTTCCTCGTCTCATCACACCATCCTCAATTCTTCATGGTTCTGGACTATAAGTCATAAAATTTCTGTACCAACCTATTTCCCTTGTCCTTCCAATCGGGCTGCGTTGTTTTGTCCCCTTTTTTGTTTTTTGTTTTTTTTTCTTTTTCTCCTTTCTTTTCTTGCCAATTCTCTCAATAGACAGATGGATTAGGCTCTCACCTCAAAAATGGACGCGCTTTTCTAGAATTGTACAAGCTCGTGCTATTTGACCAATTTCAGAGTTTTGATAATGGAAATGTTACCTGTACAAGCTCGTGCACGAGCACGCTGAAAGTTCTTCGTCAGGGTGAAGATGGAAGGGCTCCTCTGAGCGCTGATGATTCCAGAATTCGTTTGCCAAATTCCACAATTGAAATCACCACCAAGATGGTCGTCACGTCACCCCGTGGTACGAACAAAAATTGTTGCGGACTATCCACTACGATGAGTGCGCGGGCGCGTAAGCTCAAATAAAAATTGAATATTGTGATTTCTTACGTTAAATCCCGGACGTAGATTTTTCTTGCAAACGAACGAACCAACACCCTTTTTCTTTCTCGTGAAGACTGTTGCTTCTCTATTCCTTGATCACGAATGAACATTCTCGACAAAAATGTGACAGGAAGCAAGCTCTTTTTATTCCCTTGTCAAAAACTGAAAAGTAAAAGGAAACGCTCTTCCCGTCGATTTGGGTGCGTTCGGTTGTCCGTTTCCTCTCAGGCCGGCGTACATGCTGCAATACTCTTAATGTAGCATATTGCGATATGCCATACGCTACGACCATAACAACAGTAGCACATAGTAGGCGTCGAGCTTGCCGAACAGTTTTAGGTGACGGATAGTCAACTATGGCTGAAATTTTGTCAGGGTCAGTTCTCATACCTCCCTTTCCTGCAATGAATCCCAAGTATTTAGTCTCTTTAATGCAAAACTTACTCTTCTCGACGTTGATAGTGAGGCCAGCTTTCCTCAAACAATCCGCTACACGGGCTAGCAGCGTGAGATGAGTGTCGAGGTCTTGTGACAGAATTAATAGATCGTCTAGATAGACGAGAACGTTCTCACGAAGATCGAAAGGAATGACTTTATCCATGAGGCGGCACATAGTCTGTGGAGCATTGCATAGGCCGAATGGCATCACTGTGTACTGATAGAGAGGATGACCAGGTACTGTGAAAGCGGTCTTCTCTCTGGAATCGGCGTCCAGTGGGATCTGCCAGAATGCGTCTTTCAGGTCCAGGCTCGTTATGTAATTTGCCGGGGGAAGTCGACTCAGAAGTGCGTCTATCTGCGGCAGCGGATAGGCGTCCTTCTTCGTAACCGAGTTGACCTTCCTGGCGTCAAAATAAAGCCGGACCTTTCCAGGCTTCCTTACCAGAACAACTGGAGAGCTCCAAGGACTCTGGCTCTCCTCTATCACACCCAGCGATAGCATTCGCTCTAATTCAGCATCCATTAAACTTTGTACTGCCGGCGAAATCGGATAAAAGCGCTGTTTTATCGGGGCGGCGTCATTCGTTTCAATCTTGTGAGTGACCAATGATGTTTTCCCAAGGCCTAAAGAGGCGAAAGAGGGGAAAAGCTGTTTTGTGGCTTCCAAGCGTTGCTGATCGAAACTAGAAAGGACGTGGCAGTCGGTGTCAGAGGTAGCTATCCCACTTGGATTCACTTCTGCGACTATACCCAGGACATCTGGAGCCAACCCAAATAGACGCCAGAAGTCTATTCCCAGATATAGTGCCTGTGTGAGCCCAGGAACCACGTAAAAACGCACGTTATGGGTCTTACCACGGAAAGTGACGTCCAAGTTCACATGACCATGAACAGTCGTCATGGCACCATTTGCTACTTGGACCTGTGTTCGATACCTCTTCCATTCGACATCTGCTTCCACAAGCTTCTCTAGAGCTCCCTGGCCTAGGATACTGACAGTGGCACCACTATCAAGTAATCCATTCTCAGTTCGCCCGAGCAGCTTTACTTCGGCGTACGGTCGAATGTCGTCTGGCATCGACACGGAAATCTGTGCCAATTTTTTCCTTTCTTGTTTCATCCGTCGACAGTATTCCCGCCAACGAACGGTTGATCGTCTCTTTTTCGGTCGCATATCCCGGTCAGGAAACATAATGTCAGCTAACTCCGCTACTGAGGAGAAGATTCGGTCTCTTGCTGCGTTATATTTCTGCAGACGCGTATGATACGGCGTCAGCGGATATAAAACTGGCTCACGCCCACTCGTCATATCAGAGCTTGGTGGCCGTTTTAAAACAGAAATGACAGGAGGCCAAATCTCCTGCTCAGTAACTTTGTCGGCTACACGTGCGATAGGTGTCAATGGGACATCGAAGATTAAAGACTCTTCTAAAGAAGTGTCTAATAAGGTCATGGGCTCCCCAGAAGTGGAAATGGAAGCTTGAAGGTCTGCGGAGAAATCTATTAAATTCTCCGCCTCTGCCAATGAAGTAATCGTACAATCCGGTGTTTCTCTGATATCACCAGAGTCACTGCATGATATCAGAGGACATGTTAGGGAGTTATCATGAGTGTCTGCTACTGGAGCGGACTTTCCTCCTTGTTCCGAGCTTGAACTGGAGAGTTCGTTGTCGTTGCTGCTTGCGACGTAGACGCTGGTCGGAAAGAGGTGTTGGTATTCCCGACCCGTCTCTCGTTTTTCTGTCTGCAGTAGCGGCAATCGGGCTTGAAAACATTCTTGCGCCCGCATCCATAGCAGAACACAATTTGTCTCTTTTGTCTACAATCTTGATAAAAGTTACCGGACTGATCACAGTTCCAGCATGTGATAGGGTTTTTTGCCGAAATACTAGCTATATCACCTAGGCAGTTGTCACTGCCTGTCGCTAATGCCAGTTCAGGGTCTAAAGTTGGAAAATTGTCGACTTCGTGCACCCGTTGGTTCCGGTAAAGGTTCCAACTGCCAGCTGTCGCAATGCGTGTCTGCATAGCTTGGATACGCGTGACCAGCGATCTCAGCTGTCCTATCGTATCAGTAGGATGCAGACAGATTTTTTCTTGAATCTCCGGCAAGAGATTCGATTTGACAATCTCCAGAAATTCTTGGTCTTGCATAGCATTCTGTAGCTGATCGCGCAGCAACCCCAAATGGTGGTGGTACATTGCGAACAGTTCACCAGGCTTTTGTTTTCTAGACATCAGTTGGAATCTAGTCTTCAGATCATCTTTAGGCGTCCCCCATTCGTTATACAATCCCATCTTGATGACGTCCCAAGTTGGAAATGGATTTTGCCTTAGTACTGACTAATACCAGTCCTTCGCTGGTCCTGTCAATAGCGTAAGCATATTTCTGACTAGTAATCCAAAATCTCCTTCAAGAGCGGAGTGCGTGAGCGCTTCGACTCTGAAGATGAACTCGTCGACAGAGAGGTCCGAGTTATTCCCGTTATATGTCAGGTTCCATCTCCTGATTGGACTGCCTGATCGTCGGTATCCTACATTAGCAGGAACACGCATAGGTGGTGGAGGGGGTTGAGGTGGTTGGGGTGGCATGAAGTTCTGTTGGGGCTGACTCGGAGGTTGACCAAACGTTTGACCAAAAGGTGGTGATGGTCTTGGAAATGATTGCCTTCCCCTATTGGGGAAGTCGTTTGACGGCCTCTGGTTACTCCTGGACGAACTAGGTCTCGCAAAGCCTACTGGCGGCATTGCTGCTGCCACTTGCTGTCTGATACTGTCTCCTAACTCAGACCGCAAAACATTTAAACCCTGCTGGAGACCTCGGTTTATTAGGTCTTCCATCTTTACGCTCAAGCCTGCTATCAGCGCATCTGTAGCAGCTGAGGGGTTGTGGTCTTGAGCCTTACGCTCTGGACTATCACGTCGAGGACTCGGGTTAACAAACGTCCTTGAATGTAAGTCAGGCATTCCTGGAGACAACGATCGTCGATTAGAGGGAGGTCGGTCAAAGTTAAGGTTTGGCAATTCAAAGGTTGGCAATGAGTCGCGCCTGGCTGACTTCGCGGGCTTCGCTTTCTTTGGCTTTTTTGGAAAAGCACCCGTGTAACTAGTGATGTCCTGTGGCGTGAGGCAGCGTCGACAGTTAGGGCAACTGGAATGTGCGCCTACCCAAGTTTGGATGCATGCCTCGTGAAAGACATGTCCACACGTGGTCATGACAGGCTTCTGTTCAGCTGACCAGCTTGTGTCTCGACAGATAGTGGATGGCTTACGTAACCTAGTCACTTCGTTCGGCCCAGGAGGCGGTGTCCTCATTGTAGTCATCGTAAGTCAAAGATGGGAAAAGTTCTACAAACCAAAGGTTTGAGAAAAAAACAGTCAGAGAAATTAAAAAAAAATCCCAGAAATCGATGCTAACAAGCTACTAACTTTAAAATTTGAACGTTGGGACAAGATACTATAATTTGAAAACGTATTCCCAAACGTCTGAAGAAGTACAAAGAAATTTTTTTCCAAAAAAATTCAAAGCTTTGAAAAGTTCGCTGAGTATTCTCGAATCGAGACAATACACATGCGAGTGACAATAATCCAATTCGGAAATGTGACGTTCAAAAAAAATTTCACAACAAACAATCCTCCTTCACTTCCCCGAGCCAACTCTCAACACAAGAGGTCAGGCCACTCTCTCTATCCCTCAAGGTCAGAAACGAAATACAGGCAAGCGACGTGAGTGTGTGCATTGAAAAAGTTAGAGCTCTTGCAGAAATCTGGGAAGAGTAAAGTCGGAGGCACCAGAGACTGAGAATGTCACTAGAGATTCTTCAGCCAGGCAGTTAGCAGTATGCCAACTCCTGATTACTGAAGATCTCCAGCATCAATCCCATCCCCGGGTGACTCTTAATCCTCTTCTTCACCGGCTTATCGTGTCCAGTCAGTTCGCTAGCCAGGCAGAGTCATGAGTCTGGTCAACTAATTAGCGGGAAGCCACGAAGTTGTCTCTCAGATTCACAACTCTGTCCAGTAAGTTGGCTGGCAGAGACACGTTTCCACAAGAGTTCACGAAAAATTGGTGAGGCCACCTACCATTTCCATGGCAGAAGGCCAGCGGGAAAGATCATTCAAAAAAGTTCAAAAAAAGATTCAAAAAATCAACTATTCGGACTTGAGGCTTGACTGAAGTCAAACCTAAAGTCGAACTTACAAAAACTTCCAAAAATTCCAAAAACTTTTTTTACTTTACCAATTCTCAAACACATCAAAGCTAGAAAAACTTTACTTTACTTCCAAAAACTTTACTTTACAGAAAAATTTCAATTAATAACAAACAATTAAACCCAGGTCTGCATATAACTTCCACTGGATATGAGACTTGAGGTCAATCAACTAGCAGATACCAGATGATCATATCACTCAGAGTCCCAGTCCCCAGTAAAATTTATACTTAGACCACCGAAGTCTAATTGAGGTGGCCCCACGATGGGCGCCATTTTGTTATGGTAATATGTTGAGTGATTGGCTTGGACGTGAAGTCCGAACTGCCAGATCACTCGATGACAGCGATAGCACAGGGCGGCACGCTAGCACCTCGGCTAAGGGTGGCGGAGAGTGTGGGGGAGTTCCCGAAATAACTTGCCGCTTGTCATCACCCATAATCAAAAAAAAGTTTCGTGCCTTCAACAAACAAGCCAGCACACACTCGGTCCTGAAGGGACCCTTACGTCACTTACCTGTAGTTTGGGTGGAAGGCGTAGGTGTTATTACCTTCCTTTGCCAGCCCCATCCTCCCAATTGACCTTGGGTGGCACTATTTTCCAAAGTCCCTTGGCTGACCTGTTAAGAGAGACGAGAGCGGACCTAGACGACCCTTATGCTAGAGGAGAGGTCCTGGAGCCTTTTTTAATTCATGATTACGTTATAATAATTTACTGTCTTCAATGTCTCGTACAGTACACAGTTTTGCACTGAAAATCTCCCTGCACGTACTCTATTCTACGCCAGCTATCCACAGTAACTACATGAATAAAAGATCTAGTATTAATACTAATAATAATCGTAACATGAATGATGTGTATACCTATCTAGGCATATGCAAGTTCATCTGATTAGAACTACCAAAAAAATTCATTCAAAGATCTAATAATAATGTTGATGATAATCGTAATACGAGATGGATATATATCTAGGCATGTGCAAGTTCATCTGATTAGAACTACAAAAAAATTCATTCAAAGATCTAATAATAATGTTGATGACAATCGTAATACGAGATAGATATATATCTAGGCATGTGCAAGTTCATCTGATTAGAACTACAAAAAAATTCATTCAAAGATCTAATAATAATGTTGATGATAATCGTAATACGAGATGGATATATATGTAGGCATGTGCAAGTTCATCTGATTAGAACTACAAAAAAATAATAATAATGTTGATGATAATCGTAATACGAGATGGATATATATCTAGGCATATGCAAGTTCATCTGATTAGAACTACCAAAAAAATTCATTCAAAGATCTAATAATAATGTTGATGATAATCGTAATACGAGATGGATATATATCTGGGCATGTGCAAGTTCATCTGATTAGAACTACAAAAAAATTCATTCAAAGATCTAATAATAATGTTGATGATAATCGTAATACGAGATGGATATATATCTAGGCATGTGCAAGTTCATCTGATTAGAACTACAAAAAAATTCATTCAAAGATCTAATAATAATGTTGATGATAATCGTAATACGAGATGGATATATATCTAGGCATATGCAAGTTCATCTGATTAGAACTACAAAAAAAAACAATTCATTCAATGGCCATACGATCGTATCCCCCATTGCCTGCCTGGTTTCAGGTAATGTTTAATCCTTTGGTCAGATGACGAAATTCGCGCATTAGGAAATGTGAGGCGAAATAGCAAAAAAAAAAAAACGGATTGCAAAAACTAAAATAGAATACATATGCATAGAAAAAGTCCAGGTTCATCCCATGCGTGCATGGGATGCCTATCTGGCTATACTTATGCTAGAAAAACTATAGAGCTATAGGGTGCCGTGAATAACTGATTTGAGTTGAATTGCATTAAATAACAATATTTAACATTCGCGTAGCACTATGGTCACAAATTAAGCTTATTCCATTTCACTAGTGCCGGTTTCCTTTCTTTTCCTTTTTTTTTTTTCTTTTTGTTATCTCTTTTAATAGTTGCAGTCTAAGGCGAGTCTAATATGGTTAGTAGACTGGATACGTACGCCATCCCTAGATTATATAACAAAGAGGATAGGTTATAGGAAAAAAAAAATCTAAGGTTCGATTTACTACAACGTTGTGCTTGGTGTAGCCTTGAAGAGTATTAATAAATTTTTTGTTTTGACTTTAACCGTAAGGACAACTTTATGAAGAGAAAACGGACTATCAGACTAAGCACTGGAACTACATTTTCCGCAACTGTGATTCCTTAAATGAACAAATACATTTAATCTAATGATTAAGGTACTCCTACAGTACTGTCGCAACACCCTTTAGGTCACTAGATTAGAGTTGTCAAAAAAAATGTTTTTCGAATTTTGAATCTAAAAAAATATCTTAATTTCTCACCACGCAATGCGCGCTGTTTGTAATCATCTAAGTAACTTAACTCTAGAAATTATGATCTAAAAAACCTACAGTTAAATGTAATGCTCTTAAGTTTAAATATATGAAAATTGTAATAACTACTGACCCTAGGCTAATGCCGCGTGAATTGTAGTCAGGAAGGAATGACAGCACACATATACGTTTTCGTACACACGCCTGAATTTCGGCTCCATCAACACCACGTATTGTGGCCGGTTTTGGGAATACACTGTCCCTTCGTCCGGGAGAAATTTATTATTATGTACTGTAACCTCCTCTGCCGGTGGTGCCACTTTGTGTGCAGACTTTCCTCGTCTCATCACACCATCCTCAATTCTTCATGGTTCTGGACTATAAGTCATAAAATTTCTGTACCAACCTATTTCCCTTGTCCTTCCAATCGGGCTGCGTTGTTTTGTCCCCGTTTTTGTTTTTTGTTTTTTTTTCTTTTTCTCCTTTCTTTTCTTGCCAATTCTCTCAATAGACAGATGGATTAGGCTCTCACCTCAAAAATGGACGCGCTTTTCTAGAATTGTACAAGCTCGTGCTATTTGACCAATTTCAGAGTTTTGATAATGGAAATGTTACCTGTACAAGCTCGTGCACGAGCACGCTGAAAGTTCTTCGTCAGGGTGAAGATGGAAGGGCTCCTCTGAGCGCTGATGATTCCAGAATTCGTTTGCCAAATTCCACAATTGAAATCACCACCAAGATGGTCGTCACGTCACCCCGTGGTACGAACAAAAATTGTTGCGGACTATCCACTACGATGAGTGCGCGGGCGCGTAAGCTCAAATAAAAATTGAATATTGTGATTTCTTACGTTAAATCCCGGACGTAGATTTTTCTTGCAAACGAACGAACCAACACCCTTTTTCTTTCTCGTGAAGACTGTTGCTTCTCTATTCCATGATCACGAATGAACATTCTCGACAAAAATGTGACAGGAAGCAAGCTCTTTTTATTCCCTTGTCAAAAACTGAAAAGTAAAAGGAAACGCTCTTCCTGTCGATTTGGGTGCGTTCGGTTGTCCGTTTCCTCTCAGGCCGGCGTACATGCTGCAATACTCTTAATGTAGCATATTGCGATATTCCATACGCTACGACCATAACAACAGTAGCACATTATGTGTGGATCATAATAAGAAGTTTGAAGTAGCGAAACGACAATATATTTTCTTTCATCTGAGTGGACTTCAATACAGTCAATAATACCAAATTTGGGATAGCCCTCGTGCTCTCCAAAATGTATAACTGAACCCTTCTTGTACTTTAAGCCTTTACACTCAAACCAATTATAATATCGTATTTGATCATCATCGTCTTTGGATGCTCTCACGTTAGGATCAACATAAAGTAATTCTCTACTGTACGTGCATGCTGAAGAAAAAACTGCATTGTTTGCCTTTTGAACTTCACTCAACAAGAACCTATTTACTATTGTAAAGCAGATATTTTTACGAGATGTTGTTGAATTAGCTATGCTCTTGAGTACTTTGTGTTTCGCCTCGTATCTCATAGACCATAGCTGCTTCAGTGGCCCAACTTTTCTCATAATCGTAGGATAATGAAGCATGAAATGGTGCTTTGGCCTGAGAGGTAGTTGAAATAACTTAATAAAAAGGGTATGATGCTCTTTAAGTAGAAACTCCATTCTATTAATATCTTCCTGCGATAAAAAGTCATACATGGCCACATATAATATATTCTTTAATAAGACATATAAATTCCAAGTTTCGTGCCCTTCGGGAATCCAATCACCTACCAATACACCCAGAAATCTCATTAGCCATAGAGTCTCTGATGCGGAATATTTCAATTTATTGAGTTTCAAATGATCTTCTGATACTTGCTGCGGTTTATTGGTGTGTCTGTAAGTTCCAAAATCAAAGACGTTTACACGTTCATTAAAAGCTTTTAGGGTAAAAAATTTTTCCTGATTAAT
Source organism: Dioctria rufipes (assembly GCA_963924295.1). Taxonomy (NCBI): domain Eukaryota; kingdom Metazoa; phylum Arthropoda; class Insecta; order Diptera; family Asilidae; genus Dioctria; species Dioctria rufipes. The sequence goes on from OZ002740.1 coordinate 139,338,646, forward strand.
AAAATGTTTTAACATAAGTACGATTTCAAAATTACAAATCCCTTCTAGCATGTCATGCATAATATCGACTGAGAAGTTTTCACAGACGTGAAAACTATTCAGCTGATTAAATATACACGGTGAAGCTATTCCTGTGATAGATAGGTTGTTCAATTTTAAGTCGTCCTCGTAGTTTTGTTTGTTTCTCAAGAGTGCTATGTCTATTTGAGATTCTTTTTGAGTTACTTTTCTGTGCGTTTTACAAAGCCTACAAAAGTAATTTGCGAGAAGCATTCCGTAAACCCAAGTAACAAGATTTTGAAAAACTCTGTTCCCGAAACTGCGTTTGTCCAAACTGTTTAAGATCATAACAAGGAAAATGTTTTCAAGTTTAGATCGTGCAGAAGGAGGTAAACATGGAAAAGAAATATAAACCGCTCCTAAATTCTGCAACCCAGACCTAGAGCCAAGAGGGTTATTAACCTCGAATTCATCAAAATAAAGTATATATGGCAGTGCGATTGAATATATACCAGGAGTTAGCCTAACTTTATTCTTCCAAAATTCTGTCTGAATTAAATTAGATATACCAACTGAAGAAGTTTTTAGAGAAATTATGTAATTTACAGTTTCCTGCAAGACACCAGGTTTTTCAAAAAATTGCTTAAATATATTTTTGATAGGAATCATATAACATTTGATGGGAACAGATTTCATTAAAAGATCACCTTCAACACGCACAGCATCTAGACGATCACCAATAGTAAGAGATTTAGAAGGAAGTATAAGCGAAGCTTTATTGAGAACTAACTGCCTTTTATAACTTGTAGATACATCTGCAAATGATTCACTAATCGTGTTATGAACCACAGAGGAAATATTTTGTTCACCACACTTTGAAAATTTTTCTGTAATTGAAAAGGCTGTTTGTAATGAATTTCCAGAAATATATTCTTTTAACACGTCTAAAATTTCTTGAATCAATTTTTGGGATATTTGTTTTTTTCCATATAATCGTGTTATCAACTTTAAATTTCCTTCATGAAGTATTTTCTTATAACATTCTAATTCATGCAAGAGATCTTCATTTTGTTCTTTTACTTCAACAACTTTAGGTATATTTTCAGAAATCTCTGAGCATGTTGTTTTACTACTTTCATCTTCGTTATTATAAAACATATCAAATTCTTCAGACGCGAAATGTTTTTTTATATGTTTTAGAAATGAGTTACGGCTACAGAACAGTAGCAGTTCAGGACATTGCTTACATATTAAAGTAGTTTCAAACTTATGGTAAATGTTCAAATGTTTCATGTAAAATTTTGGTGTTGCTAAACATATTCCACATTTAAAGCATTTCATTTTTGAGTAAAAATACGGAATAAAATTAGAAATATAAAGATTTATATGATAATTAACTTCTTTATGAAAATTAAATAATAATATTTAAAACTGACATCATAGACATAATACTTATGCGATTATAAATTTTAAATTCATCAAATCAGTGATATGTATTCTAAATATTTTATATAGAGTTCATTTACTTCGAAAAGTATTTTTTTATATATATTTCTACACTATATATATTAAGCAGATAGCAAAAATGTAAATGTTTAAGAAATAACGAATTGAGCGATTCAAATAGCTATAAAAGAATTAATCATGACTATACGATGAAAGCAATATTCAATTATTGCACCAACATTTTTATGAAAGTTTGTTTTCAAATTATATATACATATGACCTTTTTATAAAAGAAGTAATTAATTTCTTTAAGAAAATTATTAAAAATAGGATATTGTATGCGATTATAATTTGTAATTCAAATTAATAAAATTCGTTGTATATAATATTTTATATAGAGTTCATTTACTTCGAAAAGTATTTTTTTATATATATTTCTACACTATATATATTAAGCAGATAGCAAAAATGTAAATGTTTAAGAAATAACGAATTGAGCGAATCAAATATATATAAAAGAATTAATTACGACTTTATGATGAAAGCAAAATGAATAGAAGAAATAATTATGACTTTACGTCTGAAAGCAATTCATTTACCGCAACAAAATTTTTATCAAAATCTGTTTTTAAATTATAAATAGCTTTTTGAAGGAAAGTCCACACAGCTTCCGATGGTTCTGGATATTTCGCATTAAGTGCTTGGTAAAGCTTGAAGCAAACGTCGACAGCAGTTGTTGGCGAATCTTGTATTAAATATGTAATGTCTTCACAGATGACATAGCAAACCTTAATGTCATCTGAAAGGAGAAGAAGAAAATTATGAAATACATGCAAACCAAAAATAATTAAAAATGTTGCAATAACAATTAATACATATATACGAGTATACTTACGGAGCGATTCCCCAGATAAAACAACCATTGGTTGGAGCGTCGTTTTATTTTCAGAACAGAGGGTTCTCAGCTGGTCAATTTTTTCTCTCACAAGATTAGCGTTCTACAAAGTACAGTGTTTAATAGTCTATAATATCTTTAAGTTATTTATTAGGGTATTCCACTACTTATAATTGGAGTAGATACTTTCTCAGAAACAATTTATCTAAACATTTTCCCCTTTTCAAAACTTATAGAAAAAAATATTTGAAGCTACTTCAATGGAATATGCATTTATTGTTTACTTTAAAAGTTAGTAAAAATACTTACGGGAATATAGAACATAAAAGAATTGGAGATTTCTTCTCTTGTAAATTTTATTCGCTTTGAGTTACTGCTTTTTCATCATTATTTGCAAAGACCGAATCTTGTGAAGATAAGTGGTCACTGACAGTAGTGACTGTTGAAAGCGTCTTTATTAAATACAAAAAAATATATAGGTATATAAAATATATATGTACATATACAGGATGTTTCCTCCAAGGTGGTCAGTAGAGCAGAATGTGATAGTACTCACCTAGGCAAACAAAAAATCGTATGGCAGGGGGGTAATATCAATCGTTTCGGAGTTACAGGTGATTTAGAAAAAAAGATAGTTTTTCACAAAACATCCTGTATCTTAAAAAGTACAGGGTTTATGGTCGTTTATGTATGCAGAACTTCATAGCCTTTCCAGCTACTGCTTAACCAGCCCCGTACACCTTTCCCCAACGATGATTTTCTAAACTAAAAATTTCGGATTTTCAAACCTTTTGTCTAAATTTGACCACTATTCTTTTTTGCAAAAAGGTCATAAACATAACTCTTTTTTATAAAACTGTAAACTGTGGACTCTTCTCCTTAAATTGACCTATGTGCTAACTGCAGCTCTTAAAAAGTTATTAGCTCTTAAACTATTCTCAAACCTATTCTCAAATGTTACTGGCTCCCTTGTGACTGAAAATACGTCATTTAAAAAAAAAAATCATCTAATTTCCGTATGACCTGAATAGGTTATGAGCTAATAACTGTTTAATGACTCCAGTTAGCACAAAGGTCAACTTAAAGAATACATGATTTATAGTTTTTATAAAAAAAAGTTATGTTAACCACATATTTATAAAAAAAAAATTTTAAATTAAAAAAAAGGTAATAAAATCGAAATTTTTAGTTTGGTCCCCCATAACTCTTGACAGGCGATGGGTACTGGTGCGTGCAATCGCTGATTGAGCAGTGGTTGGAAAGGCCATAAAGTTCTACATACAATGAGCTCTTAACCGCAACCATAAACCCTGTACTTTTTAAGATACAGGGTGTTTTGTGAAAAACATTTTTTTTTTCTAAATCACCTGTAACTCCGAAATGGTTGATATAGCCTCCCTGCCATATGATTTTTTGTTTGTCTAGGAGAGTACTATCACCTCCTGTTCTACTGACCACTATGGAGGAAACACCTTGTATATAAAATAGCCAACTGTTGAGATTAACTATTTTTTGTTTTTCGCTCCCGATGGTGAATTATACCAAAATACGCAGTTATATTTTACCAAAATACGCAATTATATTCTATACACTAACCTCATCTAGGCCAAACAACCGTTTATATTGGAACCAGAATGTTAACCTCGGCCCAGCTTTTGGTATGATTTCCTTTAAAATGTCGAGGTTGAGATTATCGAAGGAATCTCGATCAAATTCTTCATCTGTACATATGTTAAAAAGATAAAGTAATAAAGTGAGTGCAAATAATGTAATCAAAGCCCTCCGCAATATTAATCATGCCGAGTCGTCTAATAACATACAGTTCTAATATTTCAAATTTTAAATTTAAATTATTATATAATAAGACATAGAAAAACTTGTAAATGGGAAATCCTATGCAAGATCATAACAGTAAAACATGGATTTACACTTATAAAATACACACTTAGTCCAAGTACACTTTATAGCTAAAAGAGGTGCTTGTCTTCATGTCACTCTGCCATTTCTGTTGTAGAGGTAATGAGTTCTTACTTTTATTTAAAAACAAAATGATAGTTCCGAGTTCCAAACTTAGTAAAAACACTAACCATAATTGTAACCTATTTCTCCACAAGAGATTCAAATGCATACCATCGAATTAGAATCAAAATTAAAACTTTGATTGAACAGTTTAATTTAATCACAGAAGTACACTAAAATACTATTTACTTTTTTTAATTTATACCATAAAGGCATATGTTAAGCGCGATATTGAAAAGTTTTTAATGATTTGAATAATATTTTCTTTTTCATTGTAAATAACTTTATGTTTATGTAGATGGAAAATAAAAGAAATTATAATATTTTATACTCAACGTTATAAAAATATTCTTGGGCATGTCTTCCCGTTCAGTTCAGTGAATTCTAAATATCAGCCGCTTTCATAAAACTTGATGGAAATTTACTCGTTAATATGAGCACATTTATACACGTAATCCCGGATTTATATTACTTTCACCAGTATTTAAAAATCGATTTTACATCATTTCAAAATATTTTATATACAAATAAATAAAAAGATTACTCTTTTGGGTTAAACTTAATTTTGTTCAAGAAAGAATTTTTTGGGATTCTCCGGTATATAGCAAAAGCTAAAAAATGTTCTAATTTGTTATTTCATCACACAACCCATTAATTTTTGGTGACAAGTTTCAAGACTTGGTTTGACTCATCAAAAGGTCCCAAATAGCGAAATTGGGTGATTTGAAAAACAAATGAAAAAAATGAAAAAAGGAAGAAATAAATGAAGTTTGAGAAAAATAGAAAAATCAATTTTTTTATTTATTAAAAAAATTTAAAATTTTTTTTAAAGAAACAGATTCATTCGAAGCGGACCGAACCTGTATACGCCAGGCAGTGGGCTGAAAAATAAAGAAGAAAAGGAAGAAGAAGCGTTTCGTGTCAGTAGAATAAAAATTAATGGGTTGTGTGATAAAATAACAAATTAGAACATTTTTTAGCTTTTGCTATATACCGGAGAATCCCAAAAAATTCTTTCTTGAACAAAATTTATATACAAAATACAATGAATTACTACTTTTAGTCTAAAGTGGAGACTATACCAAATCGCAACCCCCCTCCCCTCCTCATTCATTGATTTCGAAGGTATACATAATTTCAGCTTCACTTTACTATGCAAAAGTTCACAGATCTTATCAAACCGTTCCATATTTATATTCACTACACTGAAGTTCCTGTGAAGAATGCCCACTATTGCCAAGATTTTAAAAAGACTTGCTATCACTTTAATAATATCTTCACTAATCAATTACAAAACAAATTAACCAGAATAAAAGTTCAAACATGGTGGCTTGTCTAACCAATAATTGAAAATTACCTAAATAAAATTTGCTATGGCAATGACGCACTAGATTATATGATTGCAAAATATTTACAAAACTGTACTTACCAATGAATTTATGCAAATATTGGATGCATCCCATTTGCTCTAATTTTCCTTGAATATATTCCATGCTTTATTTACACTTAAACTTGAAACTTTCTAATTGCACTGAACTGACCCGAACACTTTGAATACTCGTAGCATACTGTAAATGCGCATCATACTGCAGCTTTGCATTAAAGAAAGAAAATATACAAACGCAAAATTTTTATGAAGAAATGCAGTATATTTGGCGATTTTCTTATTTATATAGGAATATTTGCTAATCCCAATCACATGCTATATCATTCATATGGTATAGATACAAATGTGCATTGCACTGGGAGCATCAATTAAAAGCGGCCAAGTCAGAAAGTACATTACGTAGTATACGCATTTGTGTACATATACACCAGTAGCCCCGGAATAATTGTATTTAAGCTAGCTCGCACTTACACTTTTAAAATTAAACTGTCGCTCCCATAGACAAATGAAGTTATAACAAATTGCAGCCCATTATGATCTCTTTGTAATGGTGTTAAAAAAGTAGCATTTAGAACAAGTTTATGGAAAATATTGTGTTTGAACACAATACAAACTAGTTTTAGGTGAAAACTGCAGTATTATTGTTCCTGAGGCGTACTTATAAATAACATTTGTGCTTAAAATTATATTCATATGCATACATACATGATAGCAAATAATTGGAGAATTAATTTTTGTTTAAGTATAGTTCACACAAGCGAAGTTACTGTCCCAAGTAACCTCGTTTTCAGTCCCTCACCTCCTCTTGACATACCCACCAGTTTACTTGCGCCAGTACGAAAACGGGCTCCACTCAGATCAACCTTTTAGCGAGGGGAACCTGAAAAATAGTCAAATTGAGTGTATTTTCTGCAATTGGTACACGTTTTGATGTGTGTAGTCATTTATAATATCATTTGGCGTGGAACTTGCGAAATGTGAAGATATTTATTTTTGAGAGAAAATCGGTTCAAGTGAAAAATTACATATTGAAAAGGTCATAAATTGTGCAAAAACGTAATTAAGGGCAATTTCTGAGAAAAAATTCTAAGAAAGAAGAAAGTGCAAGTACGTTCTTGGCATATTGATTGCTAAAGAATAATATTTTTGCTTACGTAATTATCTTTAAAATTTACGAAATTTCTTGCTCCTTTCGTATAAAAGCGCAAACACAAATGTGTTGACATTTTACAAGTTCCACACCAGATGATATTATTAAAGACTACTTAAATCAAAAAATGTACCAGTTGCAGAAAATGTACTCAATTTGATTATTTCCCAGGTTCCACTTCGCTAAAAAGTTGAAGTGAATGGAACTCGTTTTCGTACTGGCGCAAGTAAACTGGTGGGTATGTCAAGAGGAGGTGAGGGACTGAAAACGAGATTACTTGGGACAGTAACTTCGCTTGTGTGAACTATACTTTACAGTTATGTTTCCTGTCGATAAACTATATTAAGTAGGCGGCCGCATGCACATAATAATCAGGCATATTGGTAGGAAAATTTCATTTCATGCTTGATCCATATCGTTGGAAAATCCAATTTTCAGACAAATCAATTATAGATGAAACAGAAAATTCAGACCAGATTCCAATAAATTACAGGAGGACGAACCTTATTTGTAAAGCAGAATTTCTTATACATATGGCTTTTAGAATGTGTTGTAGAGTATACATTTTATGTAGGTTTAATTGCTATTTGAGTTACCAACTGTCTGTTTTATTTTGGCAAGAAATTTTTCATATTCGTATTGGAACAATTGCTATAATTCATTTCTTCTTCAATCAAATTTAAAGCACTAACTCATATAAAATATTACATATCTTCTTATAACGTCAGTACAATGTTTGTTGTAGTAAAAGCATTTGAAATTTTTTTCCGTGTAGTATATTTAAGTTAGATGGATTTTTATTTCTTATCTTGACTGTGTGTCCCTTGAGGGAATCCTGGAAGTCCCGACAAATAAGTTAGTCCAGAGCAGATGGGAGTCCTTCACTTCGTGTCTTCGTGATTTTCTCCTCATGCTTTTGCAAGGCAGTAATAGAAATCTCGGAATCTCGTGCGTCGTTTAATTGATTTCTTACAGGTGACTGAATATTTTTTGGTTGCACATTTAGTGGGATGAAAACTGATGACTCTCTATGTTGTGTTCACGTGCCAAACTTTTAATGCGGCAAAAAGGAAATCTCTGTCTTTACTTGTTGACGTCTTGTTATGTCTTTATATTGAGTGATTGGAATGGACGTGAAGTCCTAACTGGCAGGTCACTCGGTGGACAGCGTTGAAGTGCAGGGCGGCACAATAGTTCGCCGCGGCTATTGCTGGAGAGTGTGGGGGTTCCACGAAATCCTACCGCTGTCACTTGCCACATACAAAAAAATATCGTACCTCAAAAAAGCCAGTCGTACTACATCCGGTCTAGAAGGGACCCTTACTGATGTGAAGGCGCCTTCAACTGTTTTGCCTCATCCACCCAATGACACTGAGGGGAGGGCAATAACTATTTCGTTCAGTGTCTCTTTTGATGATGATCAGAAATAAAAAGTTGAGTAGTGAACCTCAGTCAACCATGTCAAGAGAAGAGGACTCCGGGAGAGTGAAGGAAGAAAAAGAAAATTTCACTACTCCATGACAAGTTGGTTTATTCGATAAAAGTACTCTTGCATTGTTTCAATATTTCGATTCCTTAATAAAATATTCCTATGGATCTACGTATCGTATTTACAACAAAATCCCTAAATAACACGAGTTAAAAATTAACCCTTCTACGCTAGACTGTCTATAGTCAAAGCACTAAAAACAATTATATAAAAAATCATGTCGCACAGAATTAGTAATAATTTTTCCAAACTTGTAAATCGAAATTCATTTCTGTGGCTGCTAAGTTAATCACTAGGCTTGCAGGTACAAAGCCCTCATAAAAAGGAGTGAGATCTACTAAATTGTTAAGTTAGTTACTATGTCCATTATGGGTAAGTAGTTCTTCAAAAATATAGACGTTCAATCAATATCTACTGTGTATTATGTTCATTATGACTAGGTAATTTTTTTTCTTAAAAAAAAAAAAAAAACATGAATCTACTAAGATGTTAAACTACGTGCTAGGTTCATTGGGGGTAAGTACTTTTTCAAAAATATCAATGATTAACTAATCTAGGTAAGGAATTCTTAAAAAAAATATAAATGTGAAATAAGAGCTAACGAACTACATAGTAACCTAAGTGTCACTATACCTCCTCATCCTCAAGCAAATCTTTAAATTACATGCGGGGAGCTGGAACTTCAATCCCACGTCCCTCAACGGTCTAGTAACCATGTTCGATTGGCTTGTAGCAAACAAGAACGTGAAGGTCTGAAATACCTTATACTGAGCAAATCATGTGTTTCAGTTAATATCTAATTCTAACCTACTAACTATTGTCAAATATAGGTCGGACGAATTCCTCCAATGATTCGTGCAAGCTTTTCCCTTTGGTTTTCTTTCTTTCTGTGCTTTCTTTCTTTTTATTAATCTATAATTTGATTGCTCTCTATCAGAACAAAAATTGTGTGTAATAACTTACTGAGTTTTCTTTGATATTATATGCTGATGTGTCCACCGTTGAGGCACCTCCATGATGTCCTGTAAGATCTTAAATATGCTGGGAAAAAGGGGTAATGATTTTAGCGTGGCTTTTCCCTTTATCTTGTTTTATATTCGACCGTTGAGCGTGTGTGATCTACTTTTTCCGATCATGTTTTTTTACGTACTTATTTTGCCCAGAGGATTTACAAACTGTGGTTACATATGTACTAAATTATATCGATTCTGCAAAAAGGAATACAAATACTTCCCTAACATAACTCTATCCTGGATTGAACTGCCGGTTGCTGCTTAGACGATTTCGTGGCGTAATCTCACTTGGGCAGAAAAAACCGCAGTACTTGATCCCAAGACTGATTTGGTATGCGCAAGCCGCCGTAGACGCCCGTTGGTGAGGGAGATTATTATATTTTTCTTTCTAGATGTGTTTGAAATATGACTACCAGCATCATCAACGTACCAGTAAACAACAAAATCATTGCAAGATGACTAGACGAGCAGCAGACCTATAATCAGCAACGGTGTTTTTTTGTCATTGTAGAGCGCATCACCACACACACACCATTAAATGTAATTAAGTAAATCATACAAGACACCCATAAGGTGATTCACTGCAGTACATGCAGAAAGAATAAAACAAAAAAGAACATTGATCAGGCAAAACACCCATAAGGTGATTCACAGCATTCTTGTGTATAGGCAGAATGCCATACAAAATGTGAAAATAAAACAAAAGCTATGTCCACCTGTTTATGGAAAAGAAAAGTTCATTAAGCACATATGAGTGTCATGTATCAATGAATACACGACGGCAAAGGTTTACGCTATGCCTTTGCTTTGCAATAGGAAAAGCAAAATCAACAACATATGGTACGATAGAGTAAACGATCAATGAAAAGCATTATATTGTAGCTTTCTTTGTTTACTTCTACCTGGCTGAAACTTTGGGTAATGCCCGATGTGCATTATTTGCATGCACAGAAATTATGATCAATAATTGAATATAACAATGGCTGAAGATGTGTGATTGGTTGAAATGATCGGAATAAGTAATGTCAGCACTTTTCATAATGTATAAATTCACTTTAATTATATGAAATAAATCAGAGTTTATATTGAACTCCACTGGTCCGTATCTATTTTAATTAGATCCTAACTGCGAGCTCCCCAGCTCCAACATGGCTGCACCTAAAGCTAATTAAGCTCTCTAGCTCTACCTTTTTTTTTATCTGACTATCCTAACAGAGAGCTCTATAGCTCCCACTTGGAATAGCCGCTTGGCTAACAGAGAGCTTCATCGCTCCTACCTGCCAAGCACACTGTCTTTAAGAAGCACTTAGACAGTATAGCAGAAGACTTTAACGTTTCTTTTTTCATTGTCAGATTTAAGTAATAAAGAAACAAGTTTTCTACATTGCGACTCTGCGGCCCACGAACCGGTAAGTAAAAAACAAATAGAAGCCAACACGGTGATGAACCAATGGAAGCAGTTAAAAAAATCTATAAAAGAAGCTTTAGCAGCAGACCCCACCTGCGGACCAAAACCCATCAGTATTGAGGAATATAGGACAAGGAATAACCTTCTTCCACGGCAAAAACAACACGAAGTGGAAATACCAGCGCCAGCCAAACGTAGGAATAGAGCTGGACAAGAAGCGAAGATCAGAGCCGAGGTGAAAGAATTCAACCGGTTACTAGTAATTTCGTCAGGAGACCAGAAAAGAATCTTCCAAAACAAAATAGAAGAACTGAAAACTAGGAGGAATAATTATAAGAAAAATAAGAATAAAAAAACAAAAAAAGTAATAGTAATTAAAAAAAAAGTAAAAATAACATAATAATAATTTTTCAAAAATATACAAATTATATATATAAAAATAGTACACAGTCATTAAAATTACTTTTATACACATCTTTTTGTGTTTTGCACATTTTTTTCCCTCTAATAAAAAAAAAAAATATTTCATAAATTTTTCTTTTCGATTTTGGTTCTCCATTGATTTTAAATTGGGCAAAAAGGCTTCAAAGCAAACGGCTGAAGAAGTTATAATAAATAACAATGCGGGTTCTACGAGCAACAATATAGCTCAAAATAATAGAAATCTTTCTGATCTGGAATTAATACTAATTGTATTGGGAATCATTGTCATGACTGCATGGATGTTATGGAGATTAAAACAATTACTCCAGAGACATATACGAAAGCAAATAACTGCAAACAACGTATAAAACTCCAAATTTAAATAATGAGCATTTGAGAATTACTGTCTCAAATAAAAAATATCATCGAGAATTTCACCCACCAGATAGGAAATATACTTCTGCACAAATACGAATGAAAACAACCGAAGTAAAAGAGATAAAAGATTGTTTTATTACCAAGTATAAAGAATTGTCAAACATAAGCAAGGATCTAGCCGTCAAAGAGAAAGAAGATTTTGACCAGCTATACAAGACTGTGACTGAAATTTTGCGAAAAAAATTTAGCGATACTCTAGACGAAATCATGGACGAATTTGATATATCTACGGCGATAAAAGTCATACCGGAATTCACCGGAGAGTACAAAAATGTAGATAATTTTCTAAATCTTGTACAATTTCTGCATGACGATCTAGCGGAAGAAACACAAAAGAAGAAATTGATTAACTTTGTTTTAAAAACACGTCTATCATCCACAGTACGGAACAAGTTATGTACTCTTACAGTTCCTACTGACTTCATGACATTACAAAAGAATTTACGTGAAATCTTTAAAGCAAAGAAAACGCCGCTTAGTATACACTCAGAATTATCACGAGTGACACAATCCAATAAAAACGTCAACGATTTTGCAACAAAAATTGAAAGTCTAGTTGCTCACCTAAACACCTTACCACTGATCGTAAAACTGAATGATCAATTAGCTTTGAATGCATTTAAAAATGGTTTGAACGAACCACTCAAAACAACAGTCTTCGCATCAAGGCCCAAGACTCTAGTTGAAGCAATACAAATCGCATCGGAAATAGAAGTACCGAAAAAAGAGGCAAATGTATGTTACTATAATAAATACAATGCCAAAAGAGATTTCAGCAAACAAACCTATGTTCGCAATAAATATCATCAGGATACAACTAGAAGTAACCACCAAAAGGGTTACCAAAAAAAATGCAAAAGATCCTAGGAAATCGTATCAGTATCACAGATCACAAAATGGTAATAGACAATCAACAAATGCCAATGAGCATAGAAGGTCAATGCACAGAAGAATAAATATAACTCAGTCGGGAAACGAGCAAAACCCCGAAGTGGATTGCTCGGGGGAAATTAATTAAATAAACAAATAAAAGTTTATAAACTTAATAACAATTTAACAAATTACATAACATTATGTACAAACGTATCAATCGGCAAGAAAACATTCCTAATAGATACAGGAGCCGGATATTTCCATATTAAAAATAGATGCTTTGAAAGAAACAGAAGGAATGCTAAAGCATAGAAAATGCAGAATAACAGGTATCACTCAATCAGAATCGTATTCCCTAGGCACATTGTCAGCCTTAATAAGAATAGAAGACCAAGAAACTCCACAAGAACTTCACATCGTTGAAGAAAGCTTTCCAATTCTAACCAATGGAATTTTAAGAAGAGACTTTCTAGTAAACAATTTATGCAAAATTGATTACGACAATTTTACTATTTCAATCTTCTTTGAAGATGTCAATTACATATTGCCCATGTATACACAATTACCTGATTCAAAGCAAATAAGAATCCCACCTAGATCTGAAATAATACAAGCAATAAATGCTAACATTAAAGAACATAGCATAGTTCTAAATGAACAAATACAGGAAGGAATTTTCATAGCAAATTCAATAATCCTTGCCAAAGATATCGCGCACATCAAAATTCTGAACACATTAGATAGAGAAATAACATTAGATAATTTTGAACCAAAATTAAAACCACTCCAAAATTATCATATATTAAAACCTAATCTCAAGCATAACAACAGAGAAAGATCCAATAATCTTCTCAAAGAATTAAGTATAGAGAATTTGGATCAATATGCAACCAATTCCATACTTAACATCTGCAAAGACTTCTCAGATATCTTTTATTTATCTGGCGATAAATTAACAGTAAATAATTTTTACAGCCAAAAAATATCCACAATAGACAAAAATCCAGTTTACATCAAAAATTATAGACTGCCTCAAACCCAAATAGAGGAAATAAACAGTCAAGTTGAAAAACTTCTTAACGAAGACATAATAGAACCATCTATTAGCCCATATAATTCTCCACTGCTGATTGTTCCAAAAAAAGCAGAGAATGACATAAAAAAATGGCGTCTTGTAGTTGACTTTAGACAGTTAAACAAGAAAATTGTAGACGACAAATTTCCTTTAACAAGTGTGGCATACCCACATATAAACATACCTACATACCTACCTACATACATAAATATCTATCTACATACCTACATACCTACCGAGCAGTTAGAGATTCATAGTATGGTTGTTCTATATACCATTTAAAGTAATTAATAAATGATAATATACAGATTTAGAAAAATTAATTTAATTTTGATATAAGCAATTTAACTTTATTCATATTAATTTTCTTATAGATCAGCGTAATACAAATAAGTAATAATAAATTTAATCATGGGTAAAACACAATCAAAGAACGCGGATAATAACGGAGAAATTGTTAATAATCTCGTTATCGATGACACAGTAAAAGTGGAAAATAGCCACATAGTAACAATTCTCAAACTCGTTATCGATGACACAGTAAAAGTGGAAAATAGCCACATAGTAACAATTCTCAAACTGGTCCAAATCATTTACGTTCTTTAAAAAGACCATAAGAGGAGTTTAAGAAAAAGATATTCGAATGCAATATTAAAAGTTTCAGTTTTTCTTCTCATTATTTTCGTTCGCAAGAACTTATTATAATCCCATTTAAAATAGTTTAAACTCTGAAAACCGCCTTACACTTATTAAATAAATTATTTTTTTAAATTCTCTGTGCCAAAAAAAAAAAAAAACATTTGAAAATATACCATGAATCCATGATTATTGACAAAAAATATACCAAAGTAATACCGTTTGAGAATACGGTAACCATTGAAAAATCAAATCAAAATGCAAAGAATGATAGATATTTGAAAAGATCACACTCAACTGAGAATGTTAGGTCTGATAGCAATACTAGTAATAGCAGCGCGAAGAAATTTAAGCTGAGTGAAAGTATGTTTCATTGTTTAAACTGCCAGTTTATAGCGGATGCAATAGAATCGCTGAATGAACATACGGAAATAAATCATCGTAAAGATGAACGGCACGATTCGATTTCGACTATAGCAAAGAGACCAAAAATAAGAGCAACATTAACAGAGAAATTAATTCACAAATGCAACAAATGCATGTATGTCTCTGATAATATGGATGATCTTAGAAAACATATCGAAATCAATGGAAAAATAGATTAAGAACAGGTACTCAGAATAGTAATTAAATATAATAAAAAGAAAAATAAATAATAATTATCAATAATTCTAAATAAACTATAGAAACTTAATTAGTGAAACTACTGATAAGATAATAAATATGTGTTAATAATTTTTTTATAATATTGAAAAAAAAAATCTGAATTTTATAGAATAAATACCATTTCAATACGTAATGTTCCGCTATTAGACGTTATAATATAAAAAAAAACTGTAAGCGTTGTATAATGGAAGCAAACTTTAAAGAACCAAGGGCAACAAAACGAACAAAAATATATAACAAAACATCATTATATGGAAGACTAATAGCATCGAAAATATGCAGTAATTCTCCTAACAAAAACGTGTAATTCAAAGATTATTGGGTACGTCTTTGAAAACATGCTACAACATCTGTAAGAAGATTACTGCTAAATTTCGATAAAAATAAATTTCAATAATGGAAAAATGCCAACATCGACCCAGTCTGATCAACTGTGCGTTAAAGAGGTACTATCCCGAAAGAAGGCTACTAACTTGCAAAAAAAAAAAAAAAAAAAAAAAAAATAGCTGCAACTGTAAAAGAAGTAAACATAAGAAATGTGCACAAAATAAAGAATAAAAGTATAGAATGATAAACCAATGAGTAGAACTTGCATTAGAGCAAGAAAATCGAAATATTGGAGCGGTACATAAAAATAGAAGTAAACCAATGGGTAGAACTTGCATTAGAGCAAGAAAATCGAAATATTGGAAGTCAACCAATGAGTAGAACCCGCACTAGAGCAGGAAAATCGAAAGATTGGAGATTGACATTAATTAAAAATATCAGACCAAGAGTCTGACGCGCTCTGCAGAAAGCTAAATAAATAATTTAATGAATATAGCCGCATTTAAAGAAAGAAGATAAAAATCAAGGAACATTAAAAGTACAAGAAACAAAAATATATACGAGAAATGAATAAACAACAAACCTAAGGCCATTCATAATCATGATAAAATAAATTAACGGCCACTAATTATTGAAAAATAAAATTTTGATCGAAAATAACAAAAGAAATTACGCCCATTATATAACGTAAACGTACATAGTCATAGGAATAGATACGATTAATAAATATTATTAAAAAGTTTATATGCATTCATGAAAATTGTATTAAAATCATTAACGGAAATCATACAAAATGTAACAAAAAAAAAAAAATTATGAAAATCATTAACACAAATAAAAATTCTAAAATATCCAAATTTCGATGAAAAATTCATCTAACAACAGATGCTTCTTAATTCGCACTTGGAGCAGTATTATCTCAAGGCGAAATTGGATCGGATCTACCAGTTTCATATGCTAGTAGAACGCTAACTAAGCATGAGCTCAATAAACCAATTATTGAAAAGGAACTTTTAGGCATCCACTGGGCAATTAACTATTTTCGACCGTACATATATGGTAGAAACTTTATAGTGGTTACAGACCACAGACCTTTAGTGGATCTCTTCACACATAAAAATCCATCTTCTAAATTGACAAGAATTAGGCCAGATTTAACTGATTACAATTTTGAAATCGTTTATAAGCAAGGCAAAATGAATGCCAATGCCGATGCTCTATCATGAATAAAAATAGATTCTGATATGCTGAAAGCAATGATACCGACTTCAAGTATAAAAGCAGCTACAAGGGCAATGACCCATAAAACAAATGAAAATAAAAATAAAACCCAAGATAAAACCCCTAATAACGTAAAGACTGACCCCCTTTATACATGGAAATGTATATCCATGAATGAAATAAGAAGGGTTAAAAAATTAAAATTTGAGCTCAAGATAAACAATAATAACAAAGCGCTAAGAAAAAGAAATAAAGAAAATAGTTTGCCACATATGATAATACATAAAAAGGGAGTATTAATCGAATTCAGTAATAATCCACATCATGACTTAGGTTTGATCTTGGAGACACTGATTTTCGAAATGAGAAAAATGAATATAGAGTCACTATCGTTAGCGAAAGATGACATAATATTTCATTATATAAGCGTCGACGAATTAAAAAAATTATTTAATAAGCTGCAGCACAATATAAATAATAAAAATAGGCAAACAACGCTAAAAATAATTATATACAAACCTCCCAAAAGAATTGAAGACAATTCAACTAAAACTCAAATAATTCAAGAATTTCATAACGCACCACATGGAGGACACTCAGGTGTCAAAAGAACAATAAATAAAATCAAGCAAAGATATATATGGAAAAACTTAAATAAAATGGTTAAACAATATATAAATAAATGCGAAAAATGCGCAAAGAATAAAATATTGAAGCACACTAAAGAAAAAATGGTAATAACCGATACACCATCAACAAGTTTTGAGGTGATATCCATAGATACAGTCGGACCATTAAAAGTATCAAATGAATTCAGATACATATTGACGATACAGTGTGACTTAACGAAATATATCGAAGCCATTCCAATGGAAACTAAAGAAGCAATAAGTGCAGCAAAAGCACTAGTTAAGGAATGCATATTAAGACACGGTAACTTCAAGACAATAAAAACCGATATGGGAACAGAATTTGTTAATGAAATTTTTTCAAGCATATGCAAGTATTTGAAAATAAATCACACCACATCTACACCATACCATCACCAAACTTTAAGTTCAATAGAGAGAAACCACAGAACGTTGAACGAATACCTTTTATCATTCACACAAGACTATAATTGGGATGAATGGATCCGTATTATACATTCTGTTATAATACAACACCTCATTCAGACACAGGTTATTCTCCATTTGAGCTAGTTTACGGAAAACTTGCCGTTTATCCAATGATGTAGATCTTACTGACAAAAGTCCCATATACAATTACGACAATTACTGTGAAGAATTAAAATTTCGTTTAAAAAAAGCGCAGGAAAAAGCCAAAAGTCTGCTAAATATAGCTAAAAGAGAGCGAAAAGAAAAATATGATAGCAATTTAAATACAACAAATTTAAAAATAGGAGATTATGTATTATTGAAAAAGGATGATAAAAGAAAACATGAAAGTCCGTACAAAGGACCATACTTAATAAAAAACATAAAAGATGTTAATGTAGACATAGAAATAGATAAGAAAATAAAGACAGTACATAAAAATAGGCTAAAAAGAATAGAATAACAATATAAATATACTACAGTAAAACAGATTTGTAATTATATATATATATATATAAATAATACAAATAATTAAATTTACTAACAATAGGATTAATATGTAGAACATAAAACAACTTAGGTATGTACAGATAAGTTAGATAAGATAGATAAAATTAAGAAAACTAAATAATTGTAAATAATACAGAAATATATATACAATTGTACATAAAATAGAAATAGATAAGATAACCCTACATACTAACCCTAGCGATATAGAATGAATGTAAAATGCTGAGATTACTCATTACAACAAAAAAAAAAAAATTTTTTTTTTTCTTTCTACTTAAACAAATTTTTTTTTCATTAACGGATAGGATGTAGAGCGCATCACCACACACACACCATTAAATTTAATTAAGTAAATCATACAAGACACCCATAAGGTGATTCACTGCAGTACATGCAGAAAGAATAAAACAAAAAAGAACATTGATCAGGTAAAACACCCATAAGGTGATTCACAGCATTCTTTTGTATATGCAAAATGCCATACAAAATGTGAAAATAAAACAAAAGCTATGTCCTCCTGTTTATGGACAAGCGAAGTGCATTAAGCACATATGAGTATCATGTATCAATGAATACACGACGGCAAAGGTTTACGCTATGCCTTTGCTTTGCAATAGGAAAAGCAAAATCAACAACATATGGTACGATAGAGTAAACGATCAATGAAAAGCATTATATTGTAGCTTTCTTTGTTTACTTCTACCTGGCTGAAACTTTGGGTAATGCCCGATGTGCATTATTTGCATGCACAGAAATTATGATCAATAATTGAATATAACAATGGCTGAAGATGTGTGATTGGTTGAAATGATCGGAAAAAGTAATGTCAGCACTTTTCATAATGTATAAATTCACTTTAATTATATGAAATAAATCAGAGTTTATATTGAACTCCACTGGTGCGTATCTATTTTAATTAGATGCCAACTGCGATCTCCCTACCTCCAACATGGCTGCACCTAAAGGTAATTGAGCTCTCTAGCTCTACCTTATTTTTATCTGGCTATCCTAACAGAGAGCTCCATAGCGTTTCTTTTTTCATTGTCAAATTTAAGTAATAAAGAAACAAGTTTTCTACATCATTATCCAAACCCAAACAGTACTAATTTATAATAAAATTCAGGTTCTTTGCCTCTTCTATATATACGAGTATATACAAAAAATTAATTGTTAAAATCTAACGTAATTACACATACATCTTCATAGTAAATTCCTAACTGCTGTTGATCTTGTTCATTTGTGAGTTTTTGTCAATTTACTATCACTAGTCGTCTAGCTGTAGACCATTTAACATCGAAATTAAAGTAAGTTTTCTATGAAAGTGACTTTTTTGATTTTATCCTCCTAAACCTCCACATCCTGGTAAACATTTTGGTCATTCGAGCCGGAGATAAGGAGATAAAGATAAAGAGTAATCATAGAAAAATCGCGAGCTTTCGCAAACGGAATCATTTTTCGTAACTTTCTTGTGCATCGTCTTTGCGGTCGCGACCTTTGTTCAAAGGAATTATATTCTATTTCCGTCGTTAGAAAACACGTTCGAGAAAGAACAGTGACTTGAAGTACTTTACTGACTAGATATATGTATGTATACAGTGCTAATTGGAATATCGCGTGGTACACTTGTACATTTAAAAAAGTTTATTTGAGTGCTAACTGAATTATCCCGTGGTATAAAACGTGAAAAGAAAGAAAAGGTAGTTATATTGATCCAGTGTGCATATAGTTTCATCAAATCTAGTGATTCTTATTAAAAACCCAAATTGAGCTTATGTACCTACAATGCATGCATGTGATTCTCAGTGACTGTCTGAATTTATAAAAGTTAAATCGTGAAGAATTCATAGCTTGTTGCATAGCAAAGTGACAAAAAATCAAACAAACAAAAAATCTAACGGAACAATCAGATCAGGGATTACATGCATTGAGACACTGGTTTGATATCGAAAATTCGTACGGATAACAAGTAAGTTCGTTCAACTTTATTAGTACATGACACATACATCCACATATAGAAATTTACGTTCATTATATGACTGCCAGTAGAACATAATATTTCCTGTCCTCTATCTACAGCTGTACATATATATTCGCCTTGTAATTATTATACAGTGAGCATTTGCGAAACTAGGAGTCTACATACCAACATTTAACGTAAAATAAAATAGTTTCTATTCTCATCAGAGTCATAAATCAGTTGGATACAAACTATATACCTACATATTAATTAACTAGTACCTAAATTTCGCTACAAACCAATCCTTATTTGCATCGTACAAATGGAATCAGCAAAAGTTAAAGCGATGATATTTGCCGATCACATTTCTAAATTTATAAAAAATGCATTCAAAACGGGCAAAGAAAAATGGACTGAAGGTTATCTGAAAGCTCGAGTTCAATTATTGGAGCGATATTGGGACTCATTTCAGCTGGAGCACGAAAAATTGTGTGACGTTGCAACGGCAAAGGAAATGGAAAGCGATAATTATTTTGTCAATGACACATTTTCTGATATTGAATGTGCATATATGGAAACTAAAGCTCAGCTGTCCGATGAGTTACAAGCACATCAGATCGTACCCACCTTACATCAGGAATCTTTAATGCATTCTACTACAGCACCGTCTCAATCAGTTCAGTCTGTGAAATTGCCCAAAGTTAATTTGCCGACCTTTACAGGCTGTTACACAGATTGGCCCTCTTTTCGAGATACCTATGTCTTGTTAATTCATGAAAATGAGTCGTTATCTAGCATTCAAAAAATGCATTATTTGAAGTCTGCTGTGTCAGGTGAAGCTGCGCCTCTTCTCAAGCATCTTGCGGTAACTAGTTGCAATTATACCTCCGCGTGGAATATACTTACAGCACAATACGAGAATCAGCATCACTTAGTTAATTCATATTTGAGTGTTTTATCATCAACTCAAAGTATGTCTTCAGAAAATTCTAAAGAACTGCGGGGTGTTTTAGATAGTTTCATACAAGCAATACGGGCATTGAACAATGTAAAACGTCCAACGAATCAATGGGATAATTGGCTCGTTTTCCTTTTATCTATTAAACTTGATCCCATTACTCGTAAAGATTGCGAGACATCCCTTAGCACTGCTACAACTGCACCATCATTTGAATAACTGGAATCCTTTTTACAAGGTAGATTACATACCTTAGATGCACTCAAAGGATTGTCTAAGTCTGATAGAATTGAAAAAAAAATCAACGTATGCTAATCGTCTAACTCAATATGCAGCGCGTGCATATCATACATCGTCCTCGACGATTTGCAGCTTATGTCAAGGCAGGCATATTCTCCTATTTTGTCCTGGATTCAGAGCAAAGTCAATTTCAGAACGCCAAAGCTTTGTACGAAATCAAAATCTTTCTCAACCAGGAGCGTCCTCGCAGATAGATACCTCTACTTCAAGCTTCAATTTCAACAAAAGCTTATTTATCAGGAAAATTGTTGTCAACTGGATCCATTATCTTAGCTACAGCTGTAGTTGTGGTGCAAGCAGCCAACGGCCGTACCATTCGAGCACGAGCACTTCTAGATCAAGGCTCAGAATCAAGCTTCATCACATCTTCTTTGGCGAACCTCTTTAACTGTCAAAAAAGGGGATTCAGTTACCTGTGTCAGGAGTAGGAGGTTGTCAAGCCGGTATTGCCGAGTTGGTGGTAAATCATAACATCATATCCACAGTAGATCCGAACTTCGTTCTCTCTATACGGGCGCTAGTTATGCCTACACTGACAAGTTTTCTACCTTCTCAACCAATCACACGAGAAGACTGGCCTCATATTATAGGACTTACATTCGCTGACCTGGACTTCCATATCTTCGCAAATGGGGACTTAATCCTTGGCGCTGATGTGTATGCTAGAATTCTCTTGAGTGGTGTGCGCCAAGGTCCGCATGGCACTCCGGTGGCCCAACAAACTAGGCTAGGTTGGATACTGTCAGGTGCCGTAGAAAATAAATGTAATACACCACCGACAACCATTAGTTTGCACTGCTCATTAGATGATACCAATGAATTACTTCGAAAATTTAAGGAGGTTGAAGGAGTCCCGAAACTTGTAAAGCTAACTCCCGACGAGGAGGAATGCGAGACCTTCTTTAAAGTTACTCATAAACGAAGCTCAACTGGTCGGTACATAGTAAAGCTACCACTAAAGTCCGCGTCCAGCAATTTGGGCGAATCCAGACACTCTGCTGTTTCAGCGTTATTAAGGATGGAATGCAGATTTAAGAGACAACCTGAACGGCAACAACTCTACATTGATTTTATGGATGAATACGGAAAGTTAGGTCATATGGAGCTTGTTTCTAATGAAGACGAAGGACATATTCATCGCAAATACTATCTTCCTCACCATGCGGTTCTTAAACCTAGCAGCACCACAACTAAGATGCGTGCAGTTTTCAATGCATCACAACAGACTGACTTGGGTCTATCTCTTAATGATTTGTTGCACACAGGTGCTAAATTGCAAAACGATGTATCTGTTATTATTTTAAACTGGCGCGTATATCGATTCGTATTTTCATCGGATTGTACTGTCCGTTAATAGAACGTACATGCAAATTTTGATTAAGTGACTGAAATGAATGCACTGGTAAATTTGAATCAAGATCAGTGGTCTATTTCTTAACAACGAATCAACACTATTCACTTTATTTTTACTTTCAAGTAACTACTGCACTTATTTTTTGGTATTTCCCACTATAACGATCAGATTATGTGTAAAACTTAGTAGGTCAACGATTCAAACGTAAGAAGAAATACACTTATAGGATTGTTACTAATAGATATATAAATAGATATTCAATGTATGGGGTTAATATAGACCAAAGGTGAGAACAACTTAACTTCAAAAACACTGGCACACTTACTTAGCTTAAATATCTTGAGTAATCGTCTTAAGACAGGATTATATAAACTGTTGGGTCAGAGATCAACACACACTAGAAAACACACTTATTGACACCGATTTATGATGTACGATTTTTAGATATAGATGGATAGAGATAAGTCTCAATATGTAAGTTTTGGGTCAGAGAATTTTTATATCACACTGAAAAACACTTATTGGCACAAAATTGCAATATAAAATTGTCAATATATATATGTAAAATTAATATAGAATAAAGTCAAATTATGATATTTAATAAATATGCACAAAAAATGTAGAATATGTAAATATATATGTGAGTAAATATATAGAAAAATAAATGTATGAATAAATATTAATTTGTTACAAGTAACTGGTACTCACCGATCTACAACTTGACGCTTGAGGGTTGGCTTTAAGCTAATGTTAAGGCCCTTTGTTCTAACCATGGGTTAAAACAATTCTTTATTCCCGTAGAGACCAGAAATAAAGTGTTAATGTTAGTAAGATACTATCTCAGTCGAGACCCGAGATAATATTCTTTAAGTCAGTCGAGACCCGGACTAAAGTGTTATCTTAACTTCAGTCGAGACCCGAATTAAGATGCGTTTATTCCCGTCGAGACCAGAAATAATTATTAGTAAATATCTTAACTTCAGTCAAGACCCGAATTAAGATGCGTTTATTCCCGTCGATACCAGAAATAATTGTTAGTAAATATCTTAACTTCAGTCGAGACCCGAATTAAGATGCGTTTATTCTCGTCGATACCAGAAATAATTGTTAGTAAATATCTTAACTTCAGTCGAGACCCGAATTAAGATGCGTTTATTCCCGTCGATACCAGAAATAATTGTTAGTAAATATCTTAACTTCAGTCGAGACCCGAAATAAGATGCGTTTATTCCCGTCGATACCAGAAATAAATGTTAGTCCCTACACAGCCAACTTACCCCAAGCGATGCCAAGTACAAAAAGAGATCGAAATCAGTCAGCTTGTGGTTTATATAGCCCTTGCTTGCACACGACACCACTGATAGAGTAGCAGCGGCGCATGATTACAAGAATTGGCAGTGCAGCTTTGATCTTACGGTACTAGCGATAAAATTTGCCTAGCAACGAACAAAAATGCATAGCAACAAGAAATTTAGAGCTTCACATGCTGCTGTGTTAAATTAAATTATATTTGCAAAAAGAGAAATTCCCGTTCGATGATACTTATAATGATGATAATGATAAAGTTGCAAATTGATCGCCTTGACTGATTATATTTGTGCCATGCATTGTATCCTACATGACAACACATGCCTCCGTTAGATGTTTTACCTATTTTTAGGAAAATTGCAATTAGATTGAATTTATTGTCTTTTTAGAACTCAATTTTAGCATGGTATTTTTAATGTTCCCTTTTCAGGAATTATTTTTAGCATGAATCTAATGGTTAAAACATATGATAATGATTTTAATCTGATTTGCTCGATGTGTTACATACAGAAAAACTCAAAATCTAAAAATATCAATTACCTACCTACCTACCTACATCAGTACATTAAACATTTCACGTATTCCGATCAGGAAATAAAACGAAAAGTTTACGGCATGGTATACCTACATACCTACTTCAGTTTTCACTGCATGTAAAAACAAACAGTATACGTACATACATAATTAATCATCACTGATCTACCTCAATTATTTCAGTGAATGATGTGATAATACCGCTGGGCGCAAGAATTCGCACGTTGAAATACGACGACCTTGCACCAGAGGTAGAACATATGTTTGTAAGTAACTAAATTGTTTTGTAATAAGCCGCAAAGTACTGAGTGTAATTCGAGTAGGAAAGAAATTAAAATAAACAATAAGTTGAAAGCCCGCAACATAGATTGGGTAAGATATATGTATAAATTTATAAAAAGCAACGAGTGCCGTGACTTGCATACTTCCGTAAGTAGTAAAATTAAGTAATAGTTGTTAATGAAATACTTCCGACTTACACTTTGTATGAATTATATGCTAAATAAATAAAGTGCTGGGTCGGAGGTATTTTATACATTATTCTGTGTAGTATTAGTAGTCTTAGAGTAAGATAATTTTTTGTATAAATATAGTACAGAATAAAGTACTTAGAGTTCAGTCGTAAAGAAGTCTTTCTAATTAAAATAGGTGCAAAGCCTTATTTGGCTTCGCCTAGAGTTAAGTTTTAAAGAAGTCTTCAGCGATTAAATAGGTGCAAAGCCTTATTCGGCTTCGCCTATTGATCAATCTCCAACCAGGTCTTCTATAATTAAATAGGTGCAAAGCCTTACTTGGCTTCGCCTATTCTTCAGGCAACAACAAGTTGAACATTTAATAAATAGGTGCAAAGCCTTATTTGGCTTCGCCATTTATTGAACAACAACTTGTATGTTAAATAAATAGGTGCAAAGCCTCAATTGGCTTCGCCATTTATTTAACAACGCTTACTCGGAAGATACTCGGAAACCACAACAATTTTGGCGCAGCCGGTAATAACACCGCTAAAAAACATGTAATTATGATAAGAGCAGAAGATGCCAATCATATTCTAAATGAAAACTCATATTCCTTAGATCAACTGGAAGAGCAGATAAATACACTGGAAAAACAAAGAAAAGAGCGAAACAAATCAGAACTGATTCAAATAAGCTCCTTATCTCTGAGTTCTACAGTGATTTTATTACTTTGCATAATCGGAATGATAAAACTATGTAAAACCATAAAAAACAAGAAAAAGAAAAAGATAGTAGAAGCTCCCAAAGTAGTAATCGTCGGTAATCCAAAAACTCAATTAGATGCGGAAACACATCCACAACCTAAAGTAAAAATTACGGAAGTCATAAAACCCGAAGGCAAAGTAGATACCAAGTGTCGTTCGTATACTCAACCCCAGGAAAAGGTGTCGACTGGAAAAGTCAAACAAATCTCCCAAAACTTCCAATCGGAAATCTCCAAAGCTCATAAAGCCAGATTAAACCCACTAATTAATGAATCAGAAGAGGTGACAATAAACAAAGAACGCATTGCTCCTCAAATCGCTCGTTCTGAATTTAAAGGTTCAATTAAATCACAAAATATTTCGTCTCCACAGACAAATAGTAGACACAATTTACCAATACCTCCACCACCACCACTTCCACCATCCTTAACCAATTTTGAACTAGATTCAATTAAAAGACCCCGCAATTTACAAGTAGTTTAATTAATCATTAAATATAAATTTATAGAAATACCAGAAATAATAAGAAATACCTGCCTTGTTTGATATATAATTCTTAAAAAAAAAAAAATTTTCTTTTTTCAAAGATTTATACCTATACGTATATTATAATTAAAGATAAAAACATACATACGAGTATGTATAATTGTAAAAATATATACATATATACACATAAATTAGAATTAAAAATAATATCTATGTGTACAATAATAGAAACTAAAAATGTTAATTTATAAAAAAAAAACCAACATACCTATAAATGTATAATAATATTAGAAAATTAATTAAGAAAAATACTTTATGTATAAACATTTAAAAAAAAAAAACAAATATATATAATTAATAAAATTAATTAAGAAGAATATATGAAAGCAATCCGATTATCAATACTTGAAATAAAGAAAAATATGTACACACAAATATGTATAAACAATATGATTAACCGTGCCCTATATTAAAAGAAAAGAAAAAACAATTACAATGTGAAATTTTTAATGTGTGCCAAACAAACTATCAAATATTATAACTTTATTGTACTAATATAAGAAATATTGTAACGTATTCCTAACCTTAATTTAATTTATTACATAAATAAACTTGTACTTATTAGTCTTAACGTCCTAACCGTATGCTTGTCCCGGAGTTCGACATAATTTATACATATAAAATCAATAACGAAGTGCTGCCAATAAGATAAAACCCTTTCATCATGTTTTAATGCGTTATTCCTCTTCAAAGAATAACACATTTTTTTTTTACAAGGGGGAGATTTGTTACATACAGAAAAACTCAAAATCTAAAAATATCAATTACCTAGCTACCTACCTACATCAGTACATTAAACATTTCACGTATTCCGATCAGGAAATAAAACGAAAAGTTTACGGCATGGTATACCTACATACCTACATCAGTTTTCACTGCATGTAAAAACAAACAGTATACGTACATACATAATTAATCATCACTGATCTACCTCAATTATTTCAGTGAATGATGTGATAATACCGCTGGGCGCAAGAATTCGCACGTTGAAATACGACGACCTTGCACCAGAGGTAGAACATATGTTTGTAAGTAACTAAATTGTTTTGTAATAAGCCGCAAAGTACTGAGTGTAATTCGAGTAGGAAAGAAATTAAAATAAACAATAAGTTGAAAGTCCGCAACATAGATTGGGTAAGATATATGTATAAATTTATAAAAAGCAACGAGTGCCGTGACTTGCATACTTCCGTAAGTAGTAAAATTAAGTAATAGTTGTTAATGAAATACTTCCGACTTACACTTTGTATGAATTATATGCTAAATAAATAAAGTGCTGGGTCGGAGGTATTTTATACATTATTCTGTGTAGTACTAGTAGTCTTAGAGTAAGATAATTTTTTGTATAAATATAGTACAGAATAAAGTACTTAGAGTTCAGTCGTAAAGAAGTCTTTCTAATTAAAATAGGTGCAAAGCCTTATTTGGCTTCGCCTAGAGTTAAGTTTTAAAGAAGTCTTCAGCGATTAAATAGGTGCAAAGCCTTATTCGGCTTCGCCTATTGATCAATCTCCAACCAGGTCTTCTATAATTAAATAGGTGCAAAGCCTTACTTGGCTTCGCCTATTCTTCAGGCAACAACAAGTTGAACATTTAATAAATAGGTGCAAAGCCTTATTTGGCTTCGCCATTTATTGAACAACAACTTGTATGTTAAATAAATAGGTGCAAAGCCTCAATTGGCTTCGCCATTTATTTAACAACGCTTACTCGGAAGATACTCGGAAACCACAACAGATGAAGCTAAGCTATTGTATTGTATTTGTGCAATATATGTTATATAGATGACAAATACATGGCTTTGTTTGGTTATGTATCTGTGTTTTGAATGAGAGTGATTAGATTAGATTTAATTTTATAAAAAAATTCATGCTTTGATTTCAGGAGTTTTTTCTTTTCAGAAGGTATCTGTTAAGAAAAATATATTCGAAGCGATTTGGTTCGAACACGGATATTGAGAAAATGTATCGCCAGATATACGTTGACTCTGAAGACACTGATTTGCAACGAATTCTGTGGCGACGGCATCCCTCAGCAACAATTCAATGTTACAAACTCAAAACGGTCACCTATGGGACAGCCTGCGCTCCACACCTTGCCTGTCGAACTCTGCTACAATTGGCTACTGACCACCAGTCAGACTTCCCCATAGGCTCCAAGATCCTAAAGGAAAATATCTATGTAGACGACGCACTCTTCGGTGAATTCAATCACTCATCAGCAATCAATAGTCGAGACTACTAAATCGAGGAGGATTCAAGTTTAGAAAGTGGGTATCAAACGTTCCTGAACTACTCGAAGATCTTCCTGACCAAGATAAAGAAGTACATTCTTCGCTGCGACTTGTAACCGACGAAAAGTTCAAAACTCTTGGGATTTCTTGGAACCCTACCATGGATCAACTTTCATTACCACTGGATCTTCCCCCTATTAAAGTTATACGCGTTACGATTAGAGTGAAAATATTCATGCAACACGTGTGGCTAGCTAAGCTTGATTGGGATGAGCAACTTCCGCTTGAACTCTCCAATACTTGGACTAAATATAGTAATGACATGGAGGATATCATCGTCGTAAAAATACCTCGTTGGATTGGAACAGACAACTCGCATCTAACAGTAGAGTTACATGGATTCTGCGATACCTCTATGGCAGCATATGGAGCAGTCGTCTATCTCCGTATAATACATGATTTCGACAACGTTCAACTGTCCTTACTTACATCCAAAACTAGAGTAAGTCCCTTAAAAACAATTTCACTCCCCAGGCTAGAACTTTGCGAAGCTACGCTATTGGCTGACTTAGTCTCTTTTGTACAGACCTCGTTGAACATTGAAGTCTCTTCAATCCATGCCTGGACAGACTCTACAATTATCTTGGCTTGGTTCAGAGACCATCCACCAAGATGGAAAGTGTTTGTCTCAAACAGGGTGTCGGCCAAACATGAGAAAATACCTACAGCAACCTGGCATCATGTATCGTCACAAGATAATCCTGCTGACTGCTTAACTAGAGGAGTAACACCACTTGAACTACAAAGCCATCACCTGTGGTGGTCTGGACCACTATGATTAACGCAACATTCGAGTAAATGGCCATCTCCTATCACAACAACAATAACTGCTCCAATTCCAGAAGAAAAACAGCAAATAATGTCTCATGTTGTTCAAGATCCGGATCTATCTTCAGACTTGTTGTATCGGTATTCTACGCTACAGAAATTACTCAGAATTTCCGCCTACGATTTATCTCCAATGCCAAGGCTGATAAATTAAAACGTGTTACTGGGGTTTTAAAACCATCTGAAACAAATGAAGCTCTGAACAGGTGGATCACAAAAGTTCAAGACTCGTCATTTCAAGAAGACCAGAGAAAATTATCAAACAACCAATCAGTGTCAATCATGTGTAGGTGGTCGACTAGACATTTCACTTCTACCCTTTAGCCAGAAACATCCCATAATTCTTCCAAAGGATAGCCATTTAACTCAATTGATAATTGATCACTCACATAAAACAACAATGCATGGCGGCACTCAACTTACATTGCATCATATTAGGGACACATTTTGGATCCTTAATGGAAGAAGCGCAGTAAGGAAGTTTGTACGAAACTGCATACCATGTGAAGAATTCACAAGTTTTTTGTGAATTGAGTTGCTTTAGAAATAAAAACACAATCCTTATAATTACGCTTAAAATTTATTTTGCCGATACTAGATAACAACTTCCTAGATTGACAACAACTAACTAGAGACTGTAAAATTCTGTGCACGCAGCATTGCAAGTTGAAAAAGATAACTGGATAACATCGAGATGAGATAAGAGAATTCAATAATTATATCGAGAGGCAATGCAAGCAAAAATTCTGTATATAAAAAACAAGAAATTCTAGACAAATGTAACGTTACATTTTTGTGTGAAATATTAAAGCAAATATGTATGTACACATGTATATATATATATATATATATATGTAATATAAATTTAATAGCAATACAATTATCGATTTTAATGCAAATTAATTGGTTTTGATTTTGATCGTAAGTAATAAACAAATTCTGATGACACCGCTTTTTGTCTTTATTGATACCACTCTAACTCGATCGTCAGCACCAGGATGAATTTCTGTAATTCGACCAAGAAGCCACTGTTGGAGAGGCAATCCCTCATCGACCACTAAGACTAAAGTTCCCTTTTCGATGTTTGGGGATGGAGTAGTCCACTTCCTTCGTTCTTGCAGTTGCAGAATGTATTCTCGAGATCAACGAGTCCAAAAATGCTGTTGTAAAGCTCTAATTTGGTGCCAACGAGAAAGGCGAGAAATATTTATATCCGAGCAGTTTGGTTCAATAATTGCTCTCAGTGGGGCTCCAATTAAGAAATGCCCAGGGGTGAGAGCTTCTAGATCTGTTGGATCTGATGAAAGTGGAGTCAAGGGTCGAGAATTCATTATAGCTTCTATTTGGGCTAGTGTGGTAGAAAGCTCTTCAAAAGTTAATGAAGCCTTACTTATTGTTCGAACAAGATGGTATTTTGCGACCTTTACAGCAGCTTCCCACAATCCCCCAAAATGGGGTCTACGGGGCGGAATAAAATGGAAATTGATGCCATCTTCTGAACACAAATTTGTAATCTGTTCTTGTGTTTGCTTTGAATTGAACTCTTTATGAAGCTCAGCGAGCTCTCTTCTTGCGCCAACAAAATTAGTCGCATTGTCGCAGTAAAGATTCTTACAAAGTCCTCTGCGAGCGAAGAATCTCTTCAGGGCCGCAATGAAGGCTTCAGTGGTTAAATCTGTTACAGCTTCCAAATGCACTGCTTTGGTTGCAAAGCAAACGAACACAGCGACGTAGGCCTTATGGGGACGTTTCCCTCGCAGCTTGTAGTGAACCCAAATTGGTCCACAGTAGTCAACACCACAGTTGAAAAATGGACGAGCTGGCTGAACGCGATGAGACGGCAGGCTACCCATTATCTGATGCACACTGGAGGGTTACGAGCGAAAACACTGGATACATCGGTGAACAACCTTCCGAGCCATACTTCTTCCATTGATAAGCCAGAACCTTTGCCGAACGAGTGCCAAGAGCGCCTGAGGTCTCGCATGGAAATTCGTCTTGTGGTAATACATGAAAAGAGAATAAACAAAGGGATGTTTTTTCGGGAGGAGGATGGGATGTTTGGTTGCATAGGGAATGTCTGCATTCTGCAGACGCCCTCCTACTCTAATGAGTTTGCATGAAGAGTTACCATTATGAGGGCTTATCTTCGATGCTTTTTCTAAACTCTGAATATCTGTTGAGTATTCTTGATTTTGAACAATCCATAGTATCTTCATCTAGTTCATCTGCTGTTAATGGTCCAGTTGTTCGATTTTTGTTTGCTTTAGTCGCTATCGTATTATTTATATATCTTAGAATGAAAGCAAAGCGAAGTTTTTTGAAGTCGTTAATGTATTTGACTGTCTTTACGATATCTTCCACAGTGTCTTGCATTTCCGCTATCATTACACACTTCATTTTTCTTGTTTCAGGCATTTCCGATAATATGGTGGGGTTTCGCTTCTTTTTCGGCCAGTCTTCAGCGGGTCGTTGTAAGAAAAGTGGGCCATTAAACCATAGTTGACACGTAAGCAGTGCTTCTGGCATCATACCTCGAGAAATTACATCTGCTGGGTTATCCTTAGATTCGACATGTTTCCAGATTATGCCTGAATCAACTTCCTGAATCCGCGAGACTCTATTAGCGACGAATGTGGTCCACTTTGCAGGATGAGATGATAACCAATCGAGTACGATTTGTGAGTCGGTCCAGCAGTGTATCTTATTAATTTTGACTTGTATAATTGAGCGCAGTTTCCATATCAATTCTGCTAGTAGTTGTGTACCGCAAAGTTCTAGTCTAGGCAGTGATATTGTCTTCACAGGTGCTACTCTAGATTTAGCACACAGAAGCTTAACTGTAGTATTAACTGCCAGTATCGTCTACCGATCTAATATATACCACACAACCGTATGCTCTTATAGAAGCATCTGAGAATCCATGCAATTCTAGACTAGAGAGATTTGTTTTTGAAAGTACAAATCTTGGAAACCTGAAGCTGCTGATACATTGCAGTTGAGAATGGAACCTTCCCCATTGTGAGTAAGTATAATCTCTGTGGAAGCGACTCATCCCAGTCCAGTTTCAATATCCACAGTTCCTGCAGAAATTACTTAGCAAGTACTACGATAGGATTTATTAAGCCAAGTGGATCAAATAGTCGTGCTAGGCCAGACAATACTCCACGTTTTGTAATTGGATATGAGCTGGTTGCAGAGTAAGTAAAATGAAGTTGATCTTTTTTCGGCTCCCAAACAACTCCGAGTGCTTTTGTTGCATTGGAACCATTGATTAGCGAAAGTGTTTCACAGTCTTCTTCTGGAACATTGTGCAGAACTTGAGAATCATTTGCGCACCATTTGCGGATCTCAAATTTTGCTGTGCTTAATATGCCTTGAACTTGCTTTCGTATTTGTATAGCATTTTCCACAGTGTCAGCTCCCGAGATCATATCATCAATGTAAAAATCTGTTTTCAGTGTTTTGGATCCAATTGGATATGAGCCTTCCTCTTCTTCCGCTAGCTGATTTAGGCAACGAGTCGCAAGGAATGGAGCGGCAGAGGTTCCATAGGTTACAGTTTTTAGCCTGTAACACTTAAGTGCGTCATCAGGATTATCCCTCCATAGAATACATTGTAAATTTGTATTTTCTGGATCAACTAGAATTTGACGGTACATCTTAGAAATATCCCCAGTGATCGCATATCGATAAAATCTGAATCGTATAAACACATCGAAAAGATCAGGCTGAATTGTGGGCCCAACCATCATAATATCATTCAGAGATATGTTTGAATTGGTGCGACACGAAGCATTGAACACAACTCTTAACTTGGTGGTGGATTTATCAGGTCTTAAAACGCAATGATGTGGCATAAAGTAATGTCCTAAGTTGGGTTCTGATATATCCGCTAATTGCATATGGTCAAGTCTCAAGTATTCATGAATAAACTCGGCGTAATCGAATTTTACTTCCGGGTTCTTACTCAATCTGCGTTCCAGGCTGAGGAATTGTTTTTGGGATATTTGGAAAGAATCACCCAAAAGCGAAGCATCATTTTTCAATGGTAATTTTACACAAAAGCGTCCTGATGATAGGCGCGTACAATTTTTCTTAAAATGAGCTTCACAATCGATGTGCTCCTGAGTCGTCTTTATGCTGGCTTGTCCAATGTCTTCCATGGACCAGAATTTTTGTAGCAATTTCTTTAACGACTCCGATGATGAATCTTCTTGTTCTTCAGGAGCCAACGCACATAGGGTTGTGTTCAAGCGAGGTTTATCGACTTCTCCGGCTACTATCCATCCTAGTAATGTTTTCTGCAACAGAGGTAGACCATGGCCAAGCTTGATTTGACCTACCGCCATAAGATCGAAGAAGATTGCAGCGCCAATTAACAAATCAATTTTTTGTGGTTCGTAGAACAAGGGGTCAGCAAGCTTCAAATTTTCAGGGATTTTCCAGTCTTGAGTATTAATAAGATAATGTGGCTGAGACCCAGTAATCGAAGGAAGAATCCAAAACTCTAAGTAAGTGGAAAAACTGTTCAGCCTTGATTTAACAGTGGTTGAAGTTCTACCTTTTATTTTTGCAGTAATTTGCCCGATAATGTTTACTTCACTTTCTGCTTTCGTTCTTTTCAAACCAAGTCGTTGAGACATATGTTCGGTGATAAAATTAAATTGTGAAGCAGAATCTAGAATGGCTCGACATGGTACATAACATCCTGAATTATCCTTCAATTCGACTAAAGCTGTTGCTAAAATGATCTGACTGCGTTTACGAAGATTCTTTACTTCTTCGTCTTGAGATGAATTGAACGAGACTTTCAACGAAGTAGAATTTTTTAAGGATTGACTAAATAATGGAGTTGATTACCTTTTTAATTTCAGTGATGAAGAAGAAAATAATGAAGTTGTTTCTGGTGTGATATCTGGGCTTTGAGCTTTAGTCATGGAATGCTTTGATTGGGCTTGATTAATTATATCTCGATGAAGAAGAGTGTGGTGAGCAACCTGGCAGTGGCTACACATTTTTTCCGTACAGCTTTTCGTAGAATGACCCTTTTGCAAACACATCAAACATAATGACAGTCTTTTCACTTCATAAAATCTTTGCAATGGGGACATTGATGTAAATTTGGAGCACCTTGCAATGTGGTGATCATTTTTTAAGACAGCAAGGACATCGATTTCCTTTTATTGCAGATACCAATGAAGTGTTTTTTCTATTAATAGGAAATCTTTCGCGAAATTGCTTTGTATTTAAACCAATGCTTGAGGCAGGACGAATACCAATTTCCCTGTTTTCTAGAGTGGTACAACAATTACATAACAAAGATGAAAATGTTTTCCATGATGGCAAAGAATTGAATTTCATCTCATCATCCCACTTCATTTGTGTTTCGAGATCTAATTTAGTTTTAACAAGATGAGACAGAATTGCATCGAATACTTCTTCAAGTTTGCCTAACGAATTCAAGGCACGCAACTGACCATTTACCGAATCGACCAAATCACGTAGCTGTATGGTGGATCCACGGCTTACTCTGGGCAAATCAAACGACTCTTTCACATGTGCTTGAAAAATAATACATTTATTATCATAACGTTCTTTCAAAATTTTTATAGCTTCTTCGTAATTCTTACCCGATGTTTCTAAGGCTTGAATGGTACGAAGGGGTCTTTCACCCAAACAGGATCTTAAGTGCTGAAATTTTTCTATATCAGTCAGCTCGGTATCTTCATGATAACGAACGAGCCATAAAAATCAAGCCATTCCGTATATTTGCCTGAAAACTGCGGCAATTTTAATTTAGGTAAACGTGAAGTACGAGATTGAGGGACTCAAAAAGAAGTCTGAGTTTCAATGGCTGGACTACCACTTTGATTCTTCAATTTAGAAATGCCTGAAAAAATTCTTGATTTAAAAGAGCAATAGTTTTCTTCTAATGCATCCCGATTTTGAGACTCTTGATTTGAATTTTCTGTATGTGGGGCTTGTAGCGAAGAGCGCGCCCGTTGTCAGCCCTACCTACATCCATCTTGCCATGAATATAGATAGGTGCTGCGACAGACGCCTCTTGCTGCAAAATCATCTTGGGATTGTTGTGGGTGGCCGCACAGCATATTGCCGCTAGCGGTCAGCCGGCTTGGGGAGGTTCTTGCCACCCACATCCCTCGATGCTTGAAAGCTGTGCGAAAAATAAAACAAAAAGATGCTACAACTGTATTGCCAGACTTCGGACGGACGGACAGACAAAAAGAACTTTCCGTGTCTCATGGTGCTTCGCCTCCATTGATGCAACCTGAAAACCTGAAAGGAAAATTTATGAAGAATACCATACCAGCGTTGCAGAACTGCAATAATAAAAAAAAATCAACGCCGTACAAGTGACTACCACCCGGAGAAGTTCGACGCCGAGAGAGGTATTTTGAGAGAGAGGGAGAAAACGTGGACTCCTGATGTAGGCGGAGTCCTGACTGGACTCTGATTGGGCCCATCGCCCCCATCCACCCTGGCTAAGACGTCGCAGTCAATGTAGGATTCTTAGCCCCATTTGGATACCTTAGAGCGTGTGTGTGTGCGACGAGGTCGCCCCTCGAGTCCAAGACCACCTCCACATCATGTGGAGCCTACTCACTCCATGGAGATATATACGCTGAACTGAAGTGGAAAGAAGATTCTACAGAGAAAGGAAAAAAAAAACATAGGGGAAGGAAAACAAAGAACTGCAGACGTTACTAGTTTCAATTCAATGCGACTACTTTACTCATTGTTATTAATGTGTGACTCTTTTCGATGGAGGAAACCCGATTACATGAAAACTTACAACGTTCCGATTCCTTTTCTTTTCTTTTTAAAAAAAAACTATAAGTCATATATATATGTACATAGGTATAACTAATTCTAGCCCTAAGAAGCGCTTTCCTATACTACTTAACTAACCCTGCCTTAAGTACGTTAATACAATTCAGGTGGATACCATGCGAGAACAAAGAAACAACATTAAATACAAAAAAAGTAATATAACCATAAAAAAAAATAGGAATGTAATAAATGTATTAAAGATCAAAAAAAACCAATGTTTACCAAACTAACCTTATGGTCCACCTTGGACTTACACTTGATCAGGCCTGGACCTGTTCGGGGTTTCCTCCCTTGTCAAGAGTGTGATCTAACAGCTGACATGCGTACACCTGCTTCTTGCTTTCACCAGTTTTTTTTTCCTTTATTTTCTTCTTTCGGTAAATTAGACTGGCGCTGGTTCCTTTGTTCGAACGTTGTTATACCATTAAACCACCAATTACCTCTTCTTGGCACAAAATATCGCGTTGTATCCTCGATGGACTTTTCATGAGACCAAAGAAAAAGGTTATCGTAACATAAAATATATATAAATATAATAATATAATATATAAATATATATTTCACAAAATTTTCATTATATTTTCCTTTAATTTTCATTTCAGATCATGAAGAAAAGTTCCTACAACCTAGGTAAGCTTACAACGAAATTGAATTTATATAATCGCACAAAATTTCTCACAATATTTTCATTTGATTTTCTTTCAGAACACAAAGGAAAAGTTCCTAATATTTAGGTAAGCTTACGGCGAAATTATTTCACTATATTTCACAAAATTTTCATTATATTTTCCTTTAATTTTCATTTCAGACCATGAAGAAAAAGTTCCTATAACCTAGGTAAGCTTACAACGAAATTGAATTTATATATTCGCACAAAATCTCTCACAATATTTTCATTTGAATTTTCTTTCAGAACACAAAGGAAAAGTTCCTAATATTTAGGTAAGCTTACGTTGAAATTATTTCACTACATTTCACAAAATTTTCATTATATTTTCCTTTAATTTTCATTTCAGATTATGAAGAAAAGTTCCTATAACCTAGGTAAGCTTACAACGAAATTGAATTTATATATTTGCACTAAATCTCTCACCATATTTTCATTTGAATTTTCTTTCAGAACACAAGGAAAATTTCCTATAATTTAGGTAAGCTTACGACAAAAATGAATTTTATATATTCGCACAAAATTTCTCACAATGTTTTCATTTGGTTTTTCTTTCAGAACACAAAGGAAAAGTTCCTATTATTTAGGTAAGCATACGACGAAATTATCTCATTATTATTCGCACCAAATTTCTCACAATATTTTCATATGATTTTTCTTTCAGAACGCAAAGGAAAATTTCCTATTATTTAGGTAAGCTTACGTTGAAATTATTTCACTACATTTCACAAAATTTTCATTATATTTTTCCTTTAATTTTCATTTCAGATCATGAAGAAAAGTTCCTACAACCTAGGTAAGCTTACAACGAAATTGAATTTATATAATCGCACAAAATTTCTCACAATATTTTCATTTGATTTTCTTTCAGAACACTGAGGAAAAGTTCCTAATATTTAGGTAAGCTTACGTTGAAATTGTTTCACTATATTGCACAAAATTTTCATTATATTTTCCTTTAATTTTCATTTCAGATCATGGAGAAAAGGTTCCTATAACCTAGGTAAGCTTACAACGAAATTGAATTTATATATTTGCACTAAATCTCTCACCATATTTTCATTTGAATTTTCTTTCAGAGCACAAAGGAAAAGTTCCTAATATTTAGGTAAGCTTACGTTGAAATTATTTCACTACATTTCACAAAATTTTCATTATATTTTCCTTTAATTTTTATTTCAGATCATGAAGAAAAGGTTCCTATAACCTAGGTAAGCTCATGACAAAATTGAATTTATATATTCGCACGAAATTTCTTATAATATTTCACTTGATTTTTCTTTCAGAAGAAAAAGGAAAAGGTTCCTAATACCTAGGTAAGCTTACGTCGAAATTACTTCACTATATTTCACAAAATTTTCATTATATTTTCCTTTAATTTTCATTTCAGATCATGAAGAAAAGTTCCTACAACCTAGGTAAGGTTACAACGAAATTGAATTTATATAATCGCACAAAGTTTCTCACAATATTTTCATTTGATTTTCTTTCAGAACACTAAGGAAAAGTTCCTATAATTTAGGTACGCTTATGACAGAAATGAATTTTATATATATTCGCACAAAATCTCTCACAATATTTCACTTGATTTTTCTTTCAGAACACAAGGAAAAGTTCCCCGATATTGCAATTGAGCACCGCACGTAGACGAAAACAAAAAAAACTTTAGCGCTGAACTTTGTACAAAAAGCAAAATTCACCAAAAAAAGCAAAATCCGATCTTGATCTCAGCGATGATCACCGCGATGCGTACCCAACCGAAACTTGTTCAATACTCAACTCTGCCCGTCAGCTGCCTGCTTCAAAACCCGTTCCCTGCTTCCAGCCACCGACAGGCGAGCAATTTTTATTCTTTCGATCGACTAACGAAATCTCTCCGGCCAGCCGTGCTTCTTTCTATGTACGGGTGTGCGTGTACCTTTTACAGCAAAATCATTGCCACCGACCATTCGTTGTCGAGCAAAATTTTCTCGGAATTTTCGGTCGGGCTTGCTGTAATCCATGGCGTGATGATATCGCGTGATGTTTTACTGCTAGGCGAGTTGCCGTTTGTTTATTGGAAGTTTTGTTGACAAACGGTATATGGCACGGAATATTTGTGTGATAGATAAGGCGGAGATGCCAAATTTTATGATTTTAAGTTTTTTTTTTTTTTGTTTTTTTCGGATAAATGCGGGCATGTATGAATACGTCTTTATTTTTCAGGAATTTTAAAATATGAAGAAGTAGCATAGGGCTACTTCTTGCAAATATAAATTTCATCTTTTCAGGGATTTTTAAAATATGAAGAAGTAGCATAGGGCTACTTCTTGCAAATATAAATTTCATCTTTTCAGGGATTTTTAAAATATGAAGAAGTAGCATAGGGCTACTTCTTGCAAATATAAATTTCATCTTTTCAGGGATTTTTAAAATATGAAGAAGTAGCATAGGGCTACTTCTTGCAAATATGAATTTTACATTTTTCAGGACTTTCTTAATCTGAAGAAGTAGCATAGGGCTACTTCTTGCCAATATATATATATAGATTTTAAATTTTCAGGAATTGTAATATGGAGAAGTAGCATAGGGCTACTTCTCAAAAAAAAAATTTTACTTCTTAACCCCTTTTCAGGTATCCAGAGAAATTTGAATATAAATAAAAAAAAATACAAAAGAAACGGAAAAGTAGCGTGAGGGCAGAACGCTACAGCGTGGGGACGACCCACCCGAGAGAAGAGTCTCAAGCCGGGCCCAAAAACAGCAAACAAAAAAATTTCCCCCCCCCCCCGCACTAGCTGGGGACTAGGCAAAAAGCATTAGTAGCAGCGCCCAACGTGGGGACGACCCACCAGAGTCTCAAGCCGGGCATACGTCACAAACCTGGTTCTACACCCTGGACTCGGTATGGCACCGTACCGCCCAAATAAACTAGGGAAATATGGAGAGGAGATAGGAAAGAATAAAATCCTCATATCGAGGCTAATCCAGACGGGATTAGAGGGGAAACATCTACTCAGTTAAGGTAGAGATGGGTTCTACTAGGATCACTGTCCATTTACAAAATTTTCGCTCGACCACCACAGAATTGGAAATATGAAGAAAAGACAGGAAAGAATAAAATCCTCATATCGAGGCTAATCCAGACGGGATTAGTGTGGAAACATCTACACAATTGAGGTAGAGATGGGTTCGACTAGGATCATTGTCCATTTACAAAATTTTCGCTCGACCACCACAGAATTGGAAATATGAAGAAGAGACAGGAAAGAATAAAATCCTCATATCGGGGCTAATCCAGACGGGTTAAGCAAGCGGAATTCCTACTGTAGTTTCTACGCGTAGGGTACCGTATGGGTTGAGGTTGACACATTGTCAGACAAGGGAAAAAGGTTAACTGGTTGACCTACAAAAGGTATATCACCCACTACTGATGAGGCAGTAGGAGGGCTATGTGATACCCTATAATTTGCAAGTGAAGCTTGCCGGATGCCTTTTTAGGGCTACCGAGAGTGATCTGGTTCGGATCAGGACTTAATATCCTGAGCATGGTAGACTCCAATTGGGAGACCTTTGTCGTTCTTTAGGCGATACGCCACGCGGCCTACACGCTCCACAACTATCGCTTTGATGAATTTTGGGGCCAGCTTAGCAGCGAACCGACCTACAGCACTACTCTGCCCGTGATTTCGTACGAAAACGATCTGCCCTGGTTGGAAGGTCCTCACGCGTGTTCGGAGATTGTAGCCTGCGGAGTATCTCGTGTACGCTTCCGCCAGATGTGCTTTGATCTGGCCCCGCACTGAGTGCAATCGTTGATTCACTGGGATTGTTTCAGGTGCACCATCTGTGTCCGCGGTCAGATCGGGGAGTACGGGGAGCACTTGGTGGAATCGTGCACTACGTTGCGGAGAGCGAACGCCGTCTCACTCAGGTGTTCATCCCAATTCCGGTGATCGTCTCCAACATACGCGCGGATCGCAGCGAGTACTGATTGGTTGACTCGCTCGGATGCATTGGACTGAGGTGAATAGGATGGGGAGAGACAGTGCTCGATCCCATACTTCTGTAACGACTGGGTAAATAAGTTGGAAGTGAACTGGCTTCCATTGTTGGAATGAAGGAATTCTGGAACCCCGAACACATGGTATACTTCTTGTTCCAAGCAGCTTACGACCCTCGCAGAGGTGGCTTCTGGCATTGCTTTCAGCAGCACAAATTTGGTTAGGTGGTCGAGGAGAATGAAGATGTACCTGTTCCCCTTTTTGCTTCGTGGATAAGGACCCAAGAAGTCG
Organism: Dioctria rufipes; assembly: GCA_963924295.1. Taxonomy (NCBI): domain Eukaryota; kingdom Metazoa; phylum Arthropoda; class Insecta; order Diptera; family Asilidae; genus Dioctria; species Dioctria rufipes. The sequence goes on from OZ002740.1 coordinate 139,379,813, forward strand.
CAGAATACGCGCTGCCAAGGTAGCTCTGTGTGTCGTTGCTCTCCTAAAGGGGGTCTAAGAGGATAGTTGCACGGCTTCACGCTTTTACAGACCTCACACTGATTCACAACCCTTTTCACGTCGCGCCCCATTGACGGCCAATAGTAATGACGACGCAGCTTTTCGAGGGTTTTGGCAATCCCAAAATGCGCGGAGGTTGGTGTGCAGTGTTCCTCGTCGATCAGTTTGGTAGTGAGCCCTTCGGGCACCCAAAGCTTCCATGAGGCTTGACACCCTCCCACGATGTTCTTGGGAGAACTAAATGATATGTATATCTTGCCGTCTGAGACTCGGAGGTTATTAAAAGCATCTGGGTTAGAGGTTATGCGCAGAACTCGCTCAACATAAGACGTCTCACGATATGCCTGTGAATCTAGATCGACTGCTTCAATAGTGGGAGAGCAACCCCTCAACTCCTCGGCGAAACAGCGGGACAGAGCGTCGGCCACCACGTTTTCCTTACCTTTCCGATATTCGATGTTGAAGGTGAAAGCTTGGACTTTAAGACTCCACCGTGCTAGCCTGCCACATAGATCCCTTTGGTCCATGAGCCATTTAAGACTAGCATGGTCGGTGATAACCGTGAACTCCAGGCCCTCAATATATGGTCGGAAGCGCTTGACACTAAGTACTGCCGCCAGACACTCTAGCTCTGTGATGCTATAATTCTTTTGCGCCGCGTTCAATTTCTGTGACATAAACGCGATGGGGTGTTCGGCTCCGTCAGCAGATCGCTGGAATAACACGCTGCCCACTCCCGTCGTGCTGGCATCACATTGTATGAAGAACGGCCGCGAGAAATCTGGATTGGCAAGTACTGGCGCAGTGGTAAGACATCTCTTCAGCTGTGTGAATGCTTGCTCGGCCTGCTCGTTCCACAGGAAGTTAATATTCTTTCTCAACAGGTTTGTGAGAGGAGTAGTGATTGTCGCGAACTGCGGAATGAAACGCCGGTACCAGCCACAGACCCCCAGGAAGCTTCGGACCTTCTTGACGGTGTTGGGTCTTGGAAAGTTCTGAATGGCAGTTACTTTCTCTGGGTCTGCCCTCATGCAGCCATCTCCAACTACAAAACCAAGGTACCTGACTTCTCGCATGCAGAACTTACTCTTCTCCACGTTAATGGTCAAGCCGGCCTTACGCAGCAGCTCTGCGACTGTACTAAGCAACTTGAGATGTTCATTAAAAGTGGAGGAGGTGATAAGCAAGTCGTCTAAGTAGACCGATACCTGGTCGTGCAGTTGGTGAGGAATGACCTTACACATTAACTTACACATCGTCTGGGGAGCGTTACGGAGTCCGAAAGGGAGTACTGTGAATTGGTACAACGGCCGCCCTGGAACGGCGAACGCTGTCTTATCACGGGAGGGTTTTGCTAGAGGAATTTGCCAGAAAGCGTCTTTCAGATCGATGGCTGAAATAAACTGAGTCTCTTGCAATCGACTCAGAAGCCCGTCGATGAGGGGTAATGGAAATGCGTCCGGCACGGTCACAGAGTTTACCTTGCGAGCGTCCAAGCATAATCGAACCTTTCCATTTGGTTTTTTTACTAAGGTGACGGGAGATAACTCCGAGCGCTAGCATACGGTCGAGCTCGTCGCACATTGCTTTCTGTATTACTGGGGACACAGCATAATAGCGTTGTTTGATGGGCTTTGCAGCACCGACATCTATCTCGTGCTCAACGTAGGACGTGCGACCGAGGCCGTGTTTGCTGAAAGATGGAAAGGTTTCAACCACTGTCTGCAAGCGTTGGTTGTCTTCATCAGACAAGTCATGTTTCTGAGAGCACATGGGTGCGGGTTTAGGTAGTGAATATAGCTCGCTTACCATGACTGGGGCTAGGCCGAAAGCCCTCCAAAAATCGATCCCCAAATACAGAGACTGTTGCAGAGAGGGGACTACATGGAGCCGCATCATGCGCGTCTTCTCTCCATACTTCACTAGCACACGAATGTGTCCTAACACCCGCTGCTGTTGACCGTCCGCAGTCGATATGGTTGACGGCATAGAATGGAAGCGGATCCCTGCTCTTTCCAGAAATTTTTCGCCCCCGAAACCTAAGACGCTCACGCTGGCGCCACTGTCCCCTTATTCGCTGGCCTTGAATGAAGACATCAGCGTACGGCCGGATGTCTGTACTATTTAGCAGCGTAGTTTCAGCGACGGCAGCCTTTATGTTTCTGCGCAGGCTGTGGTAACGGCGGGTACGTGATACGATCCTGGGCGGATACGCGTTTGTTCTGATAACGGAAAACAGCTCTTCACTGCCATCGCTATCTGAATCGGTGACGAAGTCTGATGGTGTACTTTCAGAGGACGTACAACTGCAGGACTCTGAGTCCCATGGTTCCTCCATTGGTAGCGTCTGTATAGTTTGGACACCCACATCGCGTGTGGTTGTTGGTGCTGTATATGACTGTATTGGTTTAGTGCGATCTGGGATAAAGACTGAAAGCGGGTTATGCTCAGGTGAGTCATGGGATTCTGTTGGCCTGCCTTTGGGCGAGACACGCTCATCACTCCCGTGCAGCTGACCTAGCGGAAGCGCTCTGGTTCGGTGTTGGTGGCCGCTTCGCTGGTGGAACGCCTTGAAATCTGGGACGGAGTCAGAATACGCGGAGTTCCGACTGCGCTCTGACCCCGCCTCAGGTTTTCCGACGAGCAAGTTGGACACTTGCTCTTCACCACGCCTGCTGAGCCGCATCCGTAGCAGAATATTCGCCGTGGTTGCCGACAGGCGTGATGGGCGTGTCCCTCTGCAGCACAGTTCCAACAGATAAGTCTTGGTCTGGATGGAAGTTGATAATCCCTTGGTGGCATAGCATGAAGAGCTGCTACCGCCTCATGTGTTTCAACTTCCGGGTCGTTTGACAGATAATGACTATCCGAATATAATTCGTGAACTAGTCGCCGTGGTGGTAACTCTCGAGACTGTGGCTTGGTCTGGGACCAAAGTTTTTCGAATTTGCAGCACAGGTCTCTCAGGTCGAGAACGTTCGTTGTGTGGTGCAGCAGCAATGCCTCTTGCAAAGCCGGCTTCATATTCCTCCTTAGGATCTCCACGAGCTCCTCCTCAGGAATCGGGCGAGACATTTTTGATACCAGCGCATGAACCGCCAAGCGATAGTCGCTGAAAGATTCTCGGGGACCTTGTGTTCGATCCTCTACTAGTTTACGTATTTCGTAGTCCGTCTCCTGACCCCTAAACTCCCGAAGAAGTGCCGCGCGTAGTTCTGTCCAGGAATGGGAACGGTGGCCTCGTAGGTACAGCCAGTACCAATTCGCGGCTTTTCCAGTGACAAGCGAGTGAAAGCCGGCACATAGCTCAGAGTATGGCACTTGTTCTAGCAAGGCTAGTGACTCTACTCGGAAAATAAATTCGGTCACGTCTAGACCTGAGGTACCATCGAAGTATAGTTTCCATCTGAAAACTGGACTGTTTGCCATACTACTACGGTCTCTGGCAGTACTCTGTCGATGATGTGCTGACACGTTCAATGGTGAGACTCCTGACCCTGGTGGCCTGGGTGGTCTTGGCTCGAAATAATTATGATTTGGTGGGGGATCTGCTCCTGCGCCGCGATTTGGTTCCATGTGCAAGGCTTCTAAACGTTCGTTCACTGAACGGAAGCGTGGTCTTCCTTCAAGAAAAGCCGTCCGCGCGGTGCGATCACCGGCAGGATTCTGTTGGGCATTCCTCCCACCTGGAAATGGAAGATTTAGACCCGGCGTACCTGGGTTGAAGCGGGGACTCCCTGTACTAAGCTTGGGCGTGCTCACTGTCGAGTAGATTGTTCGAGTTGTAGCTTTGGAAGTAACCCCCGTTGAGGACATCCTTCCAAGCTCGCTAATTGCTACGCTAACAGACGGAATTTCCAGGCCACGAGCGCCTTCCCCATCGGACACCCGTTCCTGCAATGGAAACTGGGCTGTCTCTATTGAACTTAGGAGACCTTCCAAAGTCGAGAGATGTTCTTGCACTTCTGAGCGCACCGACGGCGAAGTATTGTACAACCGTCGGGCTCTGTGAATAACGTGGATGATCTGACTACGGTAGCGAGTGCGGTCCCCATCCGTTCGAATCGGGTCAGTAGTGAGATCATACCTCAAAGCCTCCACTCGGCTGCTGATATAGTCGACCTCCCTCGAGGGATTCTTGTGCGCATGTGATCTCTGCGCTTCTTTACTGGGATCTAGCTGCTCAGCTTCGGAGGCCTTCAGAAGCAGGTCTCGAGCGTCCTCGTGGGAGGGATCGATGTTTCGCACGAGATACTCGACCGCCAACTCGTCTGGTGATAGGTATGTAAAGTCCATATTCGGTCAGTTGGAACTGATAACTTGGAATATGAATTGTATTTGGATTGCACCGATATCCCGAAAATATGGGAGATGTGTTTGGCTAGTATGTGGAAACCGTTCAGGGGTTAGGTGTCTTGTACCCTGAAGATATATAGGATGACGACTGTGCGAAGAACCAAAGTTCTTTGTAGGACTAGTACGTAATATGCTCACCGGTGAACTCACAGTAATGACTTTTGGATGCCCCAAGGGGGAATACCTGCAGTTTCTGCGTGTAGGGTAATTGTGCGTAATAATGGAGTAAATTCGCGGAGAATTCAATTGATCAACTGATAATGAATCCACAGGGAAAGATCTAAGAATTTGTGCGCTTATAAATGTGTTAATTCAAAGAAAGTTCAAAATTTATTATAAATCTAACGAAGAAATACCTATACTATGTGCGTGTATGCTGTTCGTATATATATATAGAAATATATATATGTATGTTCGAAAGAAAATTCAAAAATAATACTTTATTGTAAGACACAAAAGAAGATTTATAACTTGTGCGTACTATTACTATCTCAACTCAATGCAAATTCAAAATCATCGGTTTCTATAGATTTAAGGAAGGATCAACTATTGTGCGGGTGTATTGCCTGCATATGCAAGTATATATACTTACGTTTGAAAGAAGAGGAATCCAAAAAAAAAACAGAAAAAAAAAAAATTCTCGTGCTAAACTTGTGCGTATTTGACTATGAAAATTCAAACGAAAGTTCAGGGCGTAAACCTTAAAATAGATCTAATATGGGAGATCTATGCATTACTCGTACCAACTTTATGCTTATGTAACTATATATATTCACACGAAGATTCAAAGATATTACTTTATTGAGCATCCAAAGGGGAAGATCTAGAAATTATTCGTACTAATATTATGCGTATATATGATTCTATACGTTCAAACGAACATTCAACAACAAACTTTATCCTAGATATAAAGAAGGAAACCTGGAGATTGCGCATATATACATAAAAACAAAATCCAAAATAATAAATTTATTTCCGATCTAAAGAGGAAGATCTCTAATTTGTGCGTATATTGATATGTAACTCATAAGAAAACCTAGCATAGTATGACGCGTATTAAATTTGTATGCCTATAAATGTGTTAGTTCAAAGAAAGTTCGAAATTATGAGTTTATTATAAATCTAACAAAGGAGTATCTATAACATGCGCGTGTATGATATTCATATATATATAAATATATATATAAGTGTATATACGTCCCAAAGGAAATCCAAAAAGAATACTTTATGGTCAAACACAAAAAGAAAGATCTAGAAACCTACGCGTACTAAACTTGCGCGTATTTAGGCAAAGAAATTCAAACGAAACTTAAAAACAATAGCTTTAAAAATGGATCTCCAGAGGAAGACCTATAAATTGTGTGCTCGATCAACAAATTAACTCAGTGAAAATTCAAAGTAATAAGCTATAAAACTAAAGAGGAAGATCTGTAGACCTTGCGTGTATTATATATTTTGTGATGCTAATCATACGGAGGAGGTAGTTTGGCCAGCAGCGGCTCACCCGAACACACACATTCCGACACTCCAGCTCTGCGAACCGGAACGAAACAAATCGTTCTCAATCTCTCTCTCCAACTCTCTCTGCCCAACTCCCCCCGGGGCCGGTCACAAACATGGGATTTGTTAGCGAAGAAGAAATTAAGACAAGTTGGCCGACTCCACTGCCCGAGCAAAGACTGATGTCATAAAGATGAATTTAGCTCATCAATTTACCGAAGCAGTGAGTCAAACCAAATCAGGAGCAGATGATCGATCATTCAGTGGCTACTAATACTCAGGAAGAAGCAGTAGCTGTTTTGTAATAAGATACCCTCAAAGAAATAATAACAAATCGTCACTAATCATGTCCCAAATGGACGAACTACTACCATTACTGCCACAAAATACCAAAAAAAAAAAAAAATAAGAAAAAAAAAATACCGTCTTCTTCCTGGAACCAGCAGCTGTGAACGGAGCTGAGGCTCGTGAAGCATGCTTCGCATACAACGTTCACTGTCCACTGACCATCCGACCATCATGCATTACCAGTGCTGATGTCTTACGACGGGCACTGACGGAGGAGTAGGAAACTTTGAAATAATAAAAAAAACAACAACCAGCTTTTCAAATCGACGTGAAAATTGTATGCCTTGCCAACTCAAGCCCATTGCCAAGGATACTGTAGAATCAAGAGGTGAACACCGTTCACCAACTTAACGACGGAGCTGAGATATGGCCATGCTTCTTTAAACGTGGAAAAGCCTTTTTCGATGATTGATCATCTCCCCAGTGTTCACGGGCTGAAGCTTTAGCCTCGGAGAGTACGCCTAGCGTACAAAACCTGCTCACTACTGAGGAAATGGATACTTCATCATGAAGGTTATGAATTCAAAAGAGATAAAAATGCATAGATTATTTGATTGATTAAATTGGCGAAAAGACTTTCAATTGAAATGGATTGAAATGATTAATATAAAACTTATTCGCAAAATTGTAATGAGACGAAGTGAACAAAAATGATTACTGAATAACTTGAAGACGAGGCATAACGATATGAAACTACCGAAATAATTTTTGAAAGTATAGTGTCGAAAGATCTATAAAAAAAAAAAATAAACAAAAGGTTTGAAGTAGGAATATCAAAGTTAGAATTTTACCAAAAAAAAAATTTTAAGCCGAGAAAACTGAAAGAAAGGAAAATCTGCGTCTTAGTCAAGAGAAGCTTGACTAAAGAGTAAACAAAAAAAAACCGAACCGAATTTGGGCGCCATTTGTAGCGAAGCACAAATGAGCGACCAGAAACAATAATCGAAATTGTAATTACGCTTTGGTCAAGAGAAGCTTGACTAAAGACAAAAAAAAAAAAGACCGAACTTGGGCGCCATTTGTAGCCCTACCTACATCCATCTTGCCATGAATATAGATAGGTGCTGCGACAGACGCCTCTTGCTGCAAAATCATCTTGGGATTGTTGTGGGTGGCCGCACAGCATATTGCCGCTAGCGGTCAGCCGGCTTGGGGAGGTTCTTGCCACCCACATCCCTCGATGCTTGAAAGCTGTGCGAAAAATAAAACAAAAAGATGCTACAACTGTATTGCCAGACTTCGGACGGACGGACAGACAAAAAGAACTTTCCGTGTCTCATGGTGCTTCGCCTCCATTAATGCAACCTGAAAACCTGAAAGGAAAATTTATGAAGAATACCATACCAGCGTTGCAGAACTGCAATAATAAAAAAAAATCAACGCCGTACAAGTGACTACCACCCGGAGAAGTTCGACGCCGAGAGAGGTATTTTGAGAGAGAGGGAGAAAACGTGGACTCCTGATGTAGGCGGAGTCCTGACTGGACTCTGATTGGGCCCATCGCCCCCATCCACCCTGGCTAAGACGTCGCAGTCAATGTAGGATTCTTAGCCCCATTTGGATACCTTAGAGCGTGTGTGTGTGCGACGAGGTCGCCCCTCGAGTCCAAGACCACCCCCTCATCGTGTGGAGCCTACTCACTCCATGGAGATATATACGCTGAACTGAAGTGGAAAGAAGATTCTACAGAGAAAGGAAAAAAAAACATAGGGGAAGGAAAACAAAGAACTGCAGACGTTACTAGTTTCAATTCAATGCGACTACTTTATTCATTGTTATTAATGTGTGACTCTTTTCGATGGAGGAAACCCGATTACATGAAAACTTACAACGTTCCGATTCCTTTTCTTTTCTTTTTAAAAAAAAACTATAAGTCATATATATATGTACATAGGTATAACTAATTCTAGCCCTAAGAAGCGCTTTCCTATACTACTTAACTAACCCTGCCTTAAGTACGTTAATACAATTCAGGTGGATACCATGCGAGAACAAAGAAACAAAATTAAATACAAAAAAAGTAATATAACCATAAAAAAAAATAGGAATGTAATAAATGTATTAAAGATAAAAAAAAACCAATGTTTACCAAACTAACCTTATGGTCCACCTTGGACTTACACTTGATCAGGCCTGGACCTGTTCGGGGTTTCCTCCCTTGTCAAGAGTGTGATCTAACAGCTGACATGCGTACACCTGCTTCTTGCTTTCACCAGTTTTTTTTTCCTTTATTTTCTTCTTTCGGTAAATTAGACTGGCGCTGGTTCCTTTGTTCGAACGTTGTTATACCATTAAACCACCAATTACCTCTTCTTGGCACAAAATATCGCGTTGTATCCTCGATGGACTTTTCATGAGACCAAAGAAAAAGGTTATCGTAACATAAAATATATATAAATATAATAATATAATATATAAATATATATTTCACAAAATTTTCATTATATTTTCCTTTAATTTTCATTTCAGATCATGAAGAAAAGTTCCTACAACCTAGGTAAGCTTACAACGAAATTGAATTTATATAATCGCACAAAATTTCTCACAATATTTTCATTTGATTTTCTTTCAGAACACAAAGGAAAAGTTCCTAATATTTAGGTAAGCTTACGGCGAAATTATTTCACTATATTTCACAAAATTTTCATTATATTTTCCTTTAATTTTCATTTCAGACCATGAAGAAAAAGTTCCTATAACCTAGGTAAGCTTACAACGAAATTGAATTTATATATTCGCACAAAATCTCTCACAATATTTTCATTTGAATTTTCTTTCAGAACACAAAGGAAAAGTTCCTAATATTTAGGTAAGCTTACGTTGAAATTATTTCACTACATTTCACAAAATTTTCATTATATTTTCCTTTAATTTTCATTTCAGATTATGAAGAAAAGTTCCTATAACCTAGGTAAGCTTACAACGAAATTGAATTTATATATTTGCACTAAATCTCTCACCATATTTTCATTTGAATTTTCTTTCAGAACACAAGGAAAATTTCCTATAATTTAGGTAAGCTTACGACAAAAATGAATTTTATATATTCGCACAAAATTTCTCACAATGTTTTCATTTGGTTTTTCTTTCAGAACACAAAGGAAAAGTTCCTATTATTTAGGTAAGCATACGACGAAATTATCTCATTATTATTCGCACCAAATTTCTCGCAATATTTTCATATGATTTTTCTTTCAGAACGCAAAGGAAAATTTCCTATAATTTAGGTAAGCTTACGACAAAAATGAATTTTATGTATTCGCACAAAATCTCTCACAATGTTTTCATTTGGTTTTTCTTTCAGAACACAAAGGAAAAGTTCCTATTATTTAGGTAAGCATACGACGAAATTATCTCATTATTATTCGCACCAAATTTCTCACAATATTTTCATATGATTTTTCTTTCAGAACGCAAAGGAAAATTTCCTATTATTTAGGTAAGCTTACGTTGAAATTATTTCACTACATTTCACAAAATTTTCATTATATTTTTCCTTTAATTTTCATTTCAGATCATGAAGAAAAGTTCCTACAACCTAGGTAAGCTTACAACGAAATTGAATTTATATAATCGCACAAAATTTCTCACAATATTTTCATTTGATTTTCTTTCAGAACACTGAGGAAAAGTTCCTAATATTTAGGTAAGCTTACGTTGAAATTGTTTCACTATATTGCACAAAATTTTCATTATATTTTCCTTTAATTTTCATTTCAGATCATGGAGAAAAGGTTCCTATAACCTAGGTAAGCTTACAACGAAATTGAATTTATATATTTGCACTAAATCTCTCACCATATTTTCATTTGAATTTTCTTTCAGAGCACAAAGGAAAAGTTCCTAATATTTAGGTAAGCTTACGTTGGAATTATTTCACTACATTTCACAAAATTTTCATTATATTTTCCTTTAATTTTCATTTCAGATCATGAAGAAAAGGTTCCTATAACCTAGGTAAGCTCATGACAAAATTGAATTTATATATTCGCACGAAATTTCTTATAATATTTCACTTGATTTTTCTTTCAGAAGAAAAAGGAAAAGGTTCCTAATACCTAGGTAAGCTTACGTCGAAATTACTTCACTATATTTCACAAAATTTTCATTATATTTTCCTTTAATTTTCATTTCAGATCATGAAGAAAAGTTCCTACAACCTAGGTAAGCTTATAACGAAATTGAATTTATATAATCGCACAAAGTTTCTCACAATATTTTCATTTGATTTTCTTTCAGAACACTAAGGAAAAGTTCCTATAATTTAGGTACGCTTATGACAGAAATGAATTTTATATATATTCGCACAAAATCTCTCACAATATTTCACTTGATCTTTCTTTCAGAAGAAAAAGGAAAAAGTTCCTAATACCTAGGTAAGCTTACGTTGAAATTATTTCACTATATTTCACAAAATTTTCATTATATTTTCCTTTAATTTTCATTTCAGATCATGAAGAAAAGTTCCTATAACCTAGGTAAGCTTACGACAAAAATGAATTTATATATTCGCACAAAATTTCTCACAATATTTCCATTTGAATTTTCTTTCAGAACACAAGGAAAAGTTCCCCGATATTACAATTGAGCACCGCACGTAGACGAAAACAAAAAAAACTTTAGCGCTGAACTTTGTACAAAAAGTAAAATTCACCAAAAAAAGCAAAATCCGATCTTGATCTCAGCGATGATCACCGCGATGCGTACCCAACCGAAACTTGTTCAATACTCAACTCTGCCCGTCAGCTGCCTGCTTCAAAACCCGTTCCCTGCTTCCAGCCACCGACAGGCGAGCAATTTTTATTCTTTCGATCGACTAACGAAATCTCTCCGGCCAGCCGTGCTTCTTTCTATGTACGGGTGTGCGTGTACCTTTTACAGCAAAATCATTGCCACCGACCATTCGTTGTCGAGCAAAATTTTCTCGGAATTTTCGGTCGGGCTTGCTGTAATCCATGGCGTGATGATATCGCGTGATGTTTTACTGCTAGGCGAGTTGCCGTTTGTTTATTGGAAGTTTTGTTGACAAACGGTATATGGCACGGAATATTTGTGTGATAGATAAGGCGGAGATGCCAAATTTTATGATTTTAAGTTTTTTTTTTTTTGTTTTTTTCGGATAAATGCGGGCATGTATGAATACGTCTTTATTTTTCAGGAATTTGTTAATATGAAGAAGTAGCATAGGGCTACTTCTTGAAAATATAAATTTCATCTTTTCAGGGATTTTTAAAATATGAAGAAGTAGCATAGGGCTACTTCTTGCAAATATAAATTTCATCTTTTCAGGGATTTTTAAAATATGAAGAAGTAGCATAGGGCTACTTCTTGCAAATATAAATTTCATCTTTTCAGGGATTTTTAAAATATGAAGAAGTAGCATAGGGCTACTTCTTGCAAATATAAATTTCATCTTTTCAGGGATTTTTAAAATATGAAGAAGTAGCATAGGGCTACTTCTTGCAAATATGAATTTTACATTTTTCAGGACTTTCTTAATCTGAAGAAGTAGCATAGGGCTACTTCTTGCCAATATATATATATAGATTTTAAATTTTCAGGAATTGTAATATGGAGAAGTAGCATAGGGCTACTTCTCAAAAAAAAAATTTTACTTTTTAACCCCTTTTCAGGTATCCAGGGAAATTTGAATATAAATAAAAAAAAATACAAAAGAAACGGAAAAGTAGCGTGAGGGCAGAACGCTACAGGCTATTGACCTCTCTAATGCACGCAACTATAAAACTGTCCATATCATGTACTGGTAAATCAAAGTAACAAACTATACAATAATCAATTATTTACAGTAATTTTTTTCATTTAATAAATTCCTTTTATCCGAACAAAACCTTGTATGCTTTTTCACTGGGACCGTGCGTGGCGGTATTGACTTTCTGAGTATATACGTGAGGTTATTTTGACTATAAATTTTTCAAAATTGCTAATTCAATTACCAATCTTTTAATAACCAGGTTTTAACTTTCATGCAATTTTGTTTTTAGTCACTTTAATAAAATATGTGTGCATATATGTATATCTAAATATATGAGTAAAGATTTTCATGCAGATTTACACAATAACCTAGTAGCGGTACTCACTTATATATATTGCAAGACACGTGGAAATACCTTTATTTAGTTAAGCAAAACAAATTGAGACTAACGAAATTACGTGTGATTGCTTTTAACATTTGCTTATCCAGACGAGATGAAACTATTCCCAAAATTCCTTGCACACTTTCTTTCTTCAGAAAATCGAAACCAGCTAAATTATTGATATCCGGCTCGAAGGACCTTGAAGAATTCACAAGCTTTTTTGTGAATTGAGTTGCTTTAGAAATAAAAACACAATCCTTTTAATTACGCTTAAAATTTATTTTGCCGATACTAGATAACAACTTCCTAGATTGACAACAACTAACTAGAGACTGTAAAATTCTGTGCACGCAGCATTGCAAGTTGAAAAAATAACTGGATAACATCGAGATGAGATAAGAGAATTCAATAATTATATCGAGAGGGAATGCAAGCAAAAATTCTGTATATAAAAAACAAGAAATTCTAGACAAATGTAACGTTACATTTTTGTGTGAAATATTAAAGCAAATATGTATGTACACATGTATATATATATGTATATATAATATAAATTTAATAGCAATACAATTATCGATTTTAATGCAAATTAATTGGTTTTGATTTTGATCGTAAGTAATAAAAAAGTTCTGACAATTTAGTGACTAAGATGCAACACCGTGTTATCGTCAAAAAGCAAGAACCAAGAACTAGATTATGAGTAACCTTCCTGCGGACAGACTTCGTCCTTCAAAGCCGTTTCTTCACAGTGGCGTTGACTATGCTGGCCCAATTAAAATAAAAGCTTTCTGCGGAAGAGGACAAAACTCTTTTAAAGCGTACATAGCGGTATTTATCTGTTTAGTGATAAGAGCCATTCACATAGAGCTCGTCATGGACTAGACTTTAGAAGCTTTCCTCGCTGCATTCAAGCGATTCGTTGCTCGGAAAGTACACTGTGCTAAGCTATACAGCGACAACGCTACGAACTTCGTTGCAGCCGAGAAACACAATTACGACAACTCATGAACGACACCAGTACTCCTATAGATATGCTGCTCTCTAAAGAAGGCACAGAATGGCATTTCATCCCCCCTGCCGCTCCGCATTTCGGAGGGCTTTGGGAGGCGGGGGTTAAATCTCTCAAGCACCATCTAAGGCGAGTTGTTTGTGATCATCTGCTGACTATAGAAGAAATGTTAACATTGTTGACCCAAGTGGAAGCCTGTCTGAATTCCAGGCCACTTCATCCAATGAGTGACGATCCAGATGACTTCTCAGCTCTTACTCCAGGACATTTACTTGTAGGAGAGAGCCTAATTGCAGTGCCCGAAGTTAGCACCATAAATATGCGGTTCAAAATCGTTTGAACCGCTGGCAATCAATCCAAAACATGTACGAACAGCTGTGGAGTCGTTGGTACAAGGAGTATGCCCATCATCTACAGCTAAAGTATAAGTGGACTCATAAGCAAGAATCCGTAAAAATAAACGACGTAGTGTTAATTAAGGATGACAAGCTTCCTCCAACCAAATCGCTCCTCGGAAGAAATGTAGCGGTGCATCCTGTTCCTGATAACAGTATACGAGTGGTAACGGTCAAACACCAAGGCGGCTGTATCAAACGGCCAATTACCAAGATCTGTGTTCTTCCCATTGATGCCCAAAACTGACATGTATCTTTTCTTCTAGTAAATGGTATCACAGCGGGCGGAAGAATAATCGTGTAACAACGAGGCGGGTGGTATGTTTGAAATATGACTACCAGCATCATCAACGTACCAGTAAACAACAAAATCATTGCAAGATGACTAGACGAGCAGCAGACCTAAAATCAGCAACGGTGTCCTTTTGTCATTATCCAAACCCAAATAGTACTAATTTATAATAAAATTCAAGTTCTTTGCCTCTTCTATACATATATACAAAAATTAATTGTTAAAATCTAACATAATTACACATACATCTTCATAGTAAATTCCTAACTGCTGTTGATCTTGTTCATTTTTGAGTTTTTGTCAATTTACTATCACTAGACGTCTAGCGGTAGACCATTTAACATCGAAATTAAAGTAAGTTTTCTATGAAAGTGACTTTTTGATTTTATCCTCCTTACCTCCAAATCCTGGCAAACAAGATGCAACTCGTCATTTTCAGGGAACTCATCAGGGTTCACGGTGGGCAGACTTCACGTGGGGTGGTCTAATTGTGACTGCCGGATATAAGTTCGATGGCCGTTCCAGAAATGTCCTAGGCTTGAACAGTATCGCCCACGCTGCTAATTGCTTTTTGTTAAATGTCGCTATTTTCAGGATTTTCTTCTAATTGAACATTTGTGGATTCAATTTTTTTATTATTCTTTTTCTTTTTGCTTTACCTCCGAACTGGAAGAACACGAGAAGAAGAAATCCGTATCTCCAGAATGCCAGACAGACTTCGGTCTCTTCTTCTCTGTCCTTCGTCTTGCACCCTCTATCCCAAATAGGTGGCGTTCGCTTATTCGAGTCACTTCACACCGTCCACATAGGCAATAGCTTATGTGTAGAGCTGTGGTCAGCTTCAGTGTAGCATACTGCTGCTGACAGTAAGCTATGACCATAACAGGGCAGAGTTGTCTAGTCCACCCGCGGTCCAGACACTGAAAAATGGTCGACTGAGCTAGCCGGTCGCCCAATGTGTGACTGGACCCACGATCCTTTAAAGCGTTTTTCCAACAGGAAGGCCATGTTGATACGGAGGATTGTCCAAGGATTGTTCAAGTCTGCTCTAGGTGTGATGAATCGGAGGAACATCCTGAAGTCAAGTCAGCTCTTGAACATAGTTCGACATATCAGACTGCGCACTGCAAGTCAGAGGTGCACCAGCAATCTGGTAACAAAAAAAAATCCAGTCGGCCAGTACCCCTCTGCCTTCCTTCGCCGAGATGAGCTGAGGAAACCCAGCGGTAGTAACCTAAACAACTGATCGCACAGACTTCCCCTGCCCCTAACATCTCGCTCTGATCGCAAACTAACACTCGTTAAAGGGTGTGTTTCCAAGGCACCGTAAAGGTATGGATATAATAGATATTAAAATTTGCAAAAACATTGTGCAAGTCAAAAATCTATGTGCAACTTTCTTCACGGTCTTTCTGTCACAGACTTAGCTCCCATAGGTGGTCTAAATATGGCATTGAGGGCTTTTATTTCTTTGCACGCGTCACAGGCACCTACGTAGTTTCTGACGTTGACTTTCATTCGAGGCCTGTACAGATGTCGTCTACGTTCCAGGGTTTTCCCTATTCCTCCATGTGAAGCTAGAAGCAGATCATGCGCTCTTGAAATGACATCGGAGACAAGCCCACACAGAATTAAAAGCTTCCAAGCTTCTTCTTTCTGAATCGGATCGCATGTCCTAGGAGCAGTGCGAATATATACGTAGGCATCCTGACGCAGAGATATGATAATTTATCAGAAAATGATTGAACCTTTTTACTTAGCTCCTCATACTCCGACGAGTTGAAATATGGAGAACTAAGATCAACTTCTGGGCCAGGATCTTCAGCAGGTGTTGGGCTATCACAGTGTATTCGTGACAACGTATCAGGAGCAACGTTCAGACTTTCTTTCCGGTGCTCGATAGTGAAGTCAAAGCCGCTGAGGTCTTTTGGGACATCAGCCATTACAAGCTCACATGATCGGTTGTTATCTTGAACGGCATAAGTTCAATGAAGGACCTTTTTCGAGACATAGGCTATTGGCTTCTCGTGGCCATCGTCATCTAGTTGTAACAGCACTCTCCCAATACCATGTTGGCTCTCATCACACTGGATAACGAACGGTTTGGTGAAATCTGGACTCACTAGAAACGGAGCAGAAGTAAGTTCCTGTTTCAAAAATTCCAGAGACGTCTGGGCTTCAGGTGTCAGGAACTGACTGGAATTTTTCAATGTGTCAGCTATGGAGGTCGTTAGATGAGAATAGTTCGGAATAAATCGACGGCACCATCCCGTCATACCCAGTAGGCGTCGGACTTGCCGAACATTTTTAAGTGACGGGTAGTCGACTATGGCTGAAATCTTATCCGGGTCTGTTTTTATTCCTCCTTTCCCAACAATGAAACCCATATATTTTGTCTCTGTAATGCAGAACTTACTCTTCTGTACATTGATAGTGAGGCCAGCTTTCCTCAAACAATCCGCTACACGGGATAGTAAAACGAGGTGAGAGTTAACGTCTTCTGACAGTATTAACATATCGTCTAAGTAGACGAGAACGTTCTCACGAAGATCTAATGGAATGACTTTATCCATGAGGCGGCACATAGTCTGTGGAGCATTACAGAGGCCGAATGGCATCACGGTGTACTGATAGATAGGATGACTAGGTACTGTGAACGCGGTCTTCTCTCTGGAATGAGCGACTAGTGCATTCTGCCTAAAAGCGTCCTTCAGGTCCAGGCTTGTAATGTAATTGGCCGGAGGAAGTGGACTCAGAAGTGCGTCTATCTGCGGCAGCGGATAGGCATCCTTCTTAGTAACGGAGTTTACCTTACTGGCGTCAAAACAAAGCCGAACTTTTACAGCTTCCACACTAGAAAAACTGGAGAGCTGCAAGAACAATGGCTCTCCTCTATTACACCTAGTGATAGCATGCGTCTCAGCTCAGCATCCATCAAACTCTGCACTGCCGGTGAAATCGAATAAAACTTCTGTTTTATCAGAGTCGCGCCATTCGTCTCAATCTTGTGAGAGAGGTTTTTCCTAAGCCCAAAGGAGCAAAGGAAGGAAAAAGTTGCTTCGTGGCTTCAAGATGTCGATTTTCTCGAAGAGAAAGAACATAGTAGTCAGTGTCTGAGGCAGCTACTAGGCTTGGCATCACGTCATTAACTATACCCAGAACATCTGGAGCCAACCCAAATAGGGTAGCCCAGGAACCACGTACAAACGCATGTTTTGGGTCTTACCACGAAAAGTGATGTCCAAGTCCACATGACCATGAACATTCGTCATGGCACCAGTAGCACCACCATTCGACGTTTGCTTTCACCAGTCTCTCTAGCGCTCCCTGGCTTAGGATACTGATAGTGGTAACACTATCAAATAACTCAGTCACAATTCATCCGAGCTGTTTAACTTCGGCATGCGATCGAATGTCCTCTAGCATCGACACTGAAATGTGGGCCAGTTTCTTTCGTACCATCTTGATTCTTCGACAATATTCACGACAACGAATAGTAGATCGTTTCTCTCTTTTATTGAGGCCCAAATTCAGGTGCATGATTCCTACGAGCTCCGCCACTGATGAGAAGATACGGTCTCGCACTGCGTTGTAATTTCGTAGACGCGTGTGTTGGGGCGTCAGTGGATATAAAACAGGCTCAAACCGAACTTCCTGTTCAGCAACATCACTCGAAGACGGTACTGTTGGTTTTTTCAGTGCGTCAGAAAATAAGGACTCTTCTAGAGGGGTATCTATCAGAAGTGTCGTGGGCTTCTTACTGATGAAAATGGGAGCTTGAAAATCTGCAGAGAAGGCAATCAAGTTCTCTGCTTCTATTAAAGAACTTTTATCAACATAGGGACTATCAGATGAAGTGTCAATATCGCCAGAATCACAGAGTGATATTAAGGGACAGTCTACTGGTTTGTCGAGTTGTTCTCTTGACTGTGCGGACTGTCTTCCCTGTTCGAAGATTTAACTGGAGCAGTCGGAACGGAATAGTTGTTATTCGTTGCTGCGTGCCCGTTTGAGAAAAGGTGTTGGGATTCCCGACCCGTCTGTCGTTTTTCGCCAAGCAGTGTCTACAGTTTGGCTTAAAGACATTTCTGCGTCCGCATCCATAGCAGAATACTTGTTGCCTTACTTGCAAGCAGTCTTGATAGTAACGGCTTAGCTGATTGCAATTCCAACGAATTGCTACTGGTCTATTCGTGACCGCTGATAGCTCTATGATATTATTGTCATATCCGGGTAACATGAATACATCAGGATACAAATTTTGGGGGTCCTTAGCTTCACTCTTTCGATACGGCCGGTAAGGGTTCAGTCACAATCCGCAATTGTGTAGCTCGAATTTGTGTGACGAGGTATCTTGGCTGCCCAATGGTATTTGTCTGGTGCAGACAGATCTTGTGCTGGATCTCCGGCAACAGGTTAGCCTTAACTATTACTAGGAATTCACTATCTGGCATTGAAGTCTGCAGTTGATCGCGCAACTGCATCAGGTTCTGATGGTACGTCGCAAAGGATTCGCAGGTTTTTGTCTACGGGACACTAACTGGACTCGCACCTTCAAATTATCTTTGGGGGCTCCTCATACAGACAGAAAAGCGGTCTTTATATACTTCTACGTTGGTGAGGAATTTTTGTCGGAGCAATGACCAGTACCATTCCATGGCAGGACCTGCGAACAACGTCCTCATGTTTCTAACAAGGAGATCGAAATCCCCTTCGAGCGCTGAGTAGGTGAGTGCTTCAACTCGGAAGACAATCTCATCTGCGGAAAGTTTCGAGCTCTCGCCACTATACGAGATGTTCCATCTACGTGTAGGGCTACCTGATCGTCGTGACCATGAATTGCGTGCAGGTCTATCATTCTGATGTGCCTGTGCCTGAGGAATGTTATTATTAGGCATCGATTCTTGCGAACTATCTGGTCTCTGGTGTACTCTAGGCGGCGCACCCATAGGTGGTGGTGGCCGAGTAGTGTCTACGGACGGAATTGGCACAGTGGGAACTGGCTGAGTAAATTGATTCAAAAGTTCACCTCGCAGAGTACTCATACTCTGTGTAATACCCTCTCGTATAAAATCTTTCATTTGCAGTCTGAGGCCAGCCATCAACGCTTCTGAAGCTACCAGGCCTTGACCATGAGTAGCAGCATAGATGGCATAAGAACTAGATGCCGCATACAGTACCAGAGATAAGTATACAGGTTTTAAATCGCTGGTCCATTCCGGAATAGATCCCAACATGTTTCAGAGGTACTGAGAACAAATGTTCCTTTAACATCAGTTTTGTATACATTTGGTCGACTCCCTCAACGTGATAGATGCGGCAAAATATGAATCTCTCGATGTATCTATCATTATTTCTCTTTTCATGTTGCTGTACTGATCCAACTCAAGGAATGATGCACAGCACAACATATTCGGTGCGGGGGGTGGGGCGTAAACGCACTCACAGCGATCCTCATTCAATAGATGCTGGCATTGGTCGCTGTGGTGACTGGAGACGAGTGTAACCTACGAATAGAGAAGTAAAGGAAAGGTATCGCAAATTTATGTACGAGAATGAAGCATTTTAATTGTGTGCAAATGTTTACAAGACGTCGGCAAAGGACAGGGCCTTAGACAAACTAATAACATGCAGAGTAGTGCCTCGCTCCAATATAAAATTAACATGATGTAGGGAAATCCGCAATTTTTTCTTAGAAATTTACTAGGATATTTTTTGCTTATTGCTTGGCTACGCGTCTCGCTCATACCAATTGTTGTCGCCCACCAAAAGTGCGTATAAATACTAGGAAAGATTTTTTTTTTTAAATTTTAATGAAAAAATTGCGGCCTTCCTTCCATCCGCTCGAAGTATCATTTATTTTATATTAGAGCTCTCGGCCAATGCATGAAAATTCGAAGAAAGAAATTTCCAGTAAATTTCTAAGATAAAATTGTGGCCTAACCTTCATCGGGTCGTGGTAATGGTGATTTTGTATGGATCGAGGCATTGCTGGCTTAGCCTTTGTGCACAAAAAGCGTTGCATATTTTTGTTCTACGCGTCTATACTTTGTATGTTATTAGTTTGTCAAAGACAGGTCGAATTGTAAATTTCTAGGAAAATTGTTAAGTTCGATAGGAGAATATTAGTTGGTGCAAAACCATCATGCAATACCATTACAAAAAATTACTCTCAGCGGCAAATGAATTTAATAAAGTTGTTGTTTCTTTTAAATCACCAACTCAAATCCTAATAACTATAGCAAAATAAGAAGTATTTCCAAAAACGAGACAAGAAAGACGTAACATTTATATCCCTCCCACCGCACCGAATATATTGTGCTGTGCATCATTCCTCACTTTAATCAGAAAAATGATGAGAGTTACGTCGAGTGATTCATATTTTCCCCCATCTACCATGTTGAGGGAATCGACCAAATGTATACAAAACTACTGTTAAAGCAACATTTCTTCTGGGTGCCTCAGAAACATGTTGTGGTCTATTCCGGAATGGACCAGCCATTTAAAATATGTATACTTTTTTACGGTATGCTATGCGACATCTAGTTCTTATGCCATCTATGGTAGCAGGTAGCGGACTGTTCATTCGAGAACTCGGGTGCGAAAAGGTCTTTGACTGTACATTGTATACATTCGGAGACAATGATCCACGATTTGGTGGTGGCATCGTTAGTGTCGGTAAATTTAATACTAGCGTTGGCTGTCGAGGCTCTTGATTGCTCAGGCAACTGTGTCGGAATATCAGTAACTGGAGGTGGTGTTCGCATGGTAGCCATGCCGTTAAATTCCCAAATTCAATATAACCAGAAAATAGCTTACACTAACTCGTGAGAGCTCAAGCCAGATAGTATCAGCGCTTTTATAAAGAACGTAGTCCAGGAAAGAAAGTCAGATGTATGATTATTCGGAATTTAAATCGTTAAATATATTATTCTAGAGTCGTTTCATTAACTGCAAGCTGATGCTCAAATTCATGGTCGTCGGTCACCTCCAGTGTTGGGTATTGTTACTTCCCATAGCAGATTTTTGAAAATTAATTATTATGAACGAATTGAAATGTAAAGGGTTTTCCAATAAGAGGTGTTATTTTGATATTCAAAGAAAAATGCCATTTTTTGAGATAAGTGATCGAATCTTTATTTCATTATAAAGAGAAAGGTATGCTGTTAATAATGAAAAATAACATCAGCCAAATAACCACCACGACCACGCCTACAGGACCATATCCTTTTCATGAAATTTTCCATAACCAAATCGCAAAGTGGCTGCCCTATGTCCTCGATAGCCTCACGAATTCCATCTTTGAGGTCTTGAATCGACGCTGGGCTGTTGGCGTAGACCTTCTTTTGCACGTGGCCCCAAAGGAAGAAGTCGCAAGGTGTTAAGTCACAAGATCTCGGTGGCCAATTGTGATTACCTCTTCGAGAGATAACACGGTCCGGAAACTTTTCCCGTAAAAGATCAATGGTTTCGTTGCTTGTATGGCACGTAGCGCCGTCTTGTTGAAAGTAGACGTTGTCCAGATCAATACCATCCAATTCCGGCCATAAAAAATCATTAATCATCTGTCGATAGCGCAATCCATTCACCGTAACTGTTGGTCCAACTTCATTTTCAAAAAGTAAGGTCCAATGACCCCGCGGGACCATAAACCGCACCAAACAGTCACACGTTGAAGATAGAGAGGCTTTTCAACAATAACTCTTGGGTTTTCCGAGCCCCAGATGCGACAATTTTGCTTGTTGACGAAGCCATCGTGGTGGAAATGGGCCGGCTTGAGTTCTTATGTTAACTGAACTTTATAATCCAAAATCCCAAATCTTTATGCAAAATACAGTGTAATGACGTTTGTGGAATGCCTAATTCCAAAGAACGATGAGGAATGGACAAACCTGGGGTTTCTTCAATACTTTCGGCTACAGCAGCAATATTCTCGGCTGTTCTTGAGCGACGTGCACGGGTTTTATTCTTCACATCACTAACTTGTCCCGACAGCTCGAAATTTTCTACCAATTTCTGTATTGCGGTCCGACAAGGTGCTTCACGACGACCCAAAAATGTTCGAGTTTTACGAACCGTCTCTGCCACATTTTCACAATTTTTATAGTGAATTTTAATAATTTAAATGCGTTGTTGAATCGTGTATCGTTCCATTTTTATTAATGGCGTAGTTTCTACTTGTCAAATGTCAAAAAATGACAGCTCCAAAAGTGACATCTACCGAAATAGCGGGCTAATGAAAATAACTCCTGTTATTGGAAAGCCCTGTAGTTCGCTGACTAAGATCTACGACCAGAGCCATGAAGACTATTCGACCTATGGTATCCTAATCGTACCTACAAAGCTTATTAAGATCTACACTCAAAGTTATTCAAAACAATTTCAAGGGATTAAATAAAAAAATCTATGAGCGGTACTCAAGATACATAATAACTAAATCAAAAAATCATGAAAAATTCCCCCCGCCCCCTCTCTCCAAAAGCTTACTCTTTAAAACAAGGTCCACTCTCTCAAAGACTCAGATCAAAACTAAAGCAAGGAAAAGTGATGTGGATGTGTACATGAACAATTTGAAGTTCCCAATGGAATCTCAGAAATGCCGGGTTAGTCATGCCGAAGACTGAGAATGTTGCTAGAGATACTTCAGCCAGGCAGTTGGCCAGCTCCTGATTACTGAAGGTGTCCAGCATAACTTTTATCCCCTGGCAATCTTTCCTTCCTCCTCGGTTGATCGCTATGTATAGTTAACCTTCCGGCTGGGCAAATACATAAGTTTGGTCAACTAGTTAGCTAGAAGCCAAAAGTCATTTCACAGACTCATGACTCTATCCAGCCAGTTGGCTAGCGAGACATGCCTCCATGAGAACTCAAACAGAAAAATTGCTGTGAGGCCACCTACCATTCCCATAGCAGAAGGCCAGCGGGAAAGATCTCAACAAAAATTCAAAAACATTACAAACTTTCAAGACTTGCGGCTTGACCAAAGTCAAACCTAAAGTCGAACTTCAGATAAAAAGACACTATCAAACTTTACCAAAAAATCTCACAAACTTTACTTTAATCAGAATAAACTTTCAAAAAAATTACTTTACTACAAACTTGCAAAAACTTTAACTTTACGTAAATCAGACAGACCCAGGTCCGCATGTAACTTTCACTGAATATGAGACTTGAGTTCAGTCAGATAAAAAGACACTATCAAACTTTACCAAAAAATCTCACAAACTTTACTTTAATCAGAATAAACTTTCAAAAAAATTACTTTACTACAAACTTGCAAAAACTTTAACTTTACGTAAATCAGACAGACGCAGGTCCGCATGTAACTTTCACTGAATATGAGACTTGAGTTCCGTCAATTAGCTAAACGCCAATTGATTATCCCACTACAAGTCCCAGTCCCCAGTAAAATTTATCATTAGACCAACGAAATCTGCTGAGATGGCCCCACGTTTGGCGCCATTTTGTTATGTCTTTATATTGAGTGATTGGATTGGTCGTGAAGTCCTAACTATCAGCATAAGCTGACAGGTCACACGGTGGACAGCGTTGAAGTGCAGGGCGGCGCGCTAGCTCGCCTCGGCTATTAGCGGAGAGTGTAGGGGATTCCACAAAATCCTACCGCTGTCACCTGCCACATACAAAAAATATCGTGCCTATAAAAAAGTCAGTCGTACTAGATCCGGTCCAGAAAGGACCCTTACAGCACTTACCCTTACTAATGTGAAGGTGCAGATGGTATGCCTTCAACTGCTTTGCCCCATCCACCCAGTGATATTGAGGGCAGTAACTATTTCGTTCAGTGTCCCTTTTGATGATGATCAGAAATAAAAAGTAGAAAAAGAAAATTTCACTACTCCATGACAAGTTCTTTTATTCGATAAAAGTGCTCTTGCATTGTTTCAACATTTCGATTCCTTAATAAAATATTCCTATGGATGTACATATATCTATGTACCGTATTTCAACAAAATCTTCTACTCCAGACTGTCTATAGTCAAAGCACTAAAAACTATTATATAAAAAATCATATCGCACAGAACTAGAAATAATTTTTCATCCCTGTGGCTGCAGGAGTGAGATCTACTAAATTGTTAAGTTAGCTACTATGTCCATTATGGGTAAGTAGTTCTTCAAAAATATAGACGTTCAATCAATATCTCCTGAGTACTATGTTCGTTATGAATAGGTAATTTTTTTTCTTTTGTAAAAGAAAAACAAAACATGAATCTACTAAGCTTTTAAATTACGTGCTAGGTTCATTGGGGGTAAGTACTTCTTCAAAAATATCAATGATTAACTAATCTAGGGAAGAATTTCTTCAAAAAATATAAACGTGAAATAAGTGCTAACAAACCAGTAAACTAAGTATGCACTATACCTCCTCATCCTCAAGCAAATCTTTAAATTACATGCGGGGAACTGGAACTTCAACCCCACGTCCCTCAACGGTCGATGATAGTAACCATGTTCAAATTGGTTTGCAGCAAACAAGAACGTGAAGGCCTGAAGTACCTTATCTTGAGAAAATCACGTGTTTTAGTTAATATCTAATTCTAACCGAGTAACTATTGTCAAATATAGGTCGGATGAATTGCTCCAATGATTCGTACAAACTTTTCCCTTTGGTTCTTTTTTTTCTGTTCTTTCTTTCTTTTTATTAATCTATAATTTGATTGCTCTCTATCAGAACAAAAATTTTGTGTAATAACTTACTGAGTTTTCTTTGATATTATATTCAATGTCAAATTCAAATTCATTTATTAAAGAAATTAAGTACACAAGATGTAAATCTTAATTAGTACTTTATACAAACTAGTCAATCTACACGGAAATCAAAAAGAAAAGAAAAAATTAGAGGTGAAAGAAAAAAAAAACATAATTTTTAGAAACTGCCTACTATAACTAAGAAAAAGTAAAGACAATCAACATATATAGTATATATGAGGCAAAAGAAAATTAAAACTAAATAAAAACATGATTAATAACAAAAATTATAAAAGAAATAAGAAATATGTAAATAAGAAAATCTTGCACAGTCATATCCAACATCCCATAGTACTCAAAGCATACAATCATCTAAATATTTCCTGAATTCGCTGACAGAAGCCGCACACTGAGTATTGTGAGGAAGGGAATTCCATAGACGAACAATTTGGACAAAGTAAGATCCCTCATAAGTCAATGTACTAACACGCGGTATACGTAAGCTCATTCCTCTCCTAGGATGTAGAAATTCTATTTTTTCATAAAGATACATGGGCTTCCTAGTCTGTATTCAATTCAATAGGAAGATTAATGCCTTGCGTTTTAAATAAGTCTAAATTGAGTATCCCAGTAATGAGTACCTGACAGGAGTAATGTGCGTAGATCTGCGTAGGTTAAAAATGAATCGTAAACAATCATTAAAAGCCACTTCCATCTTACGTTTGCACAGGGAGTCATGTTTTGGGTAAATTAGACTGCCATAAGTAAAATGAGGCAACAAAAGCGTCTTAACCAATCTCAAACGTGAATTTGTTGGTAAGATATTAGCAAATAGCCACAGTCTTCGCAAGCCACCATATATTTTACCCAACATACTCTTAACATGGTCACAACATTTCTGGCGACTGTTGAACTTCACTCGCAGATTAGCCACCGAGTTAACAAAAGGTAACGTGACGTTATTGAGAATAACTGAGGGTATATCATCGAAATCAGGAGGTGAGCTGCACAACACCAAACACTGTGATTTATTAGGATTGAGAGAAAGCTTATTATCAATTGACTATTTGTGAATTGCAGCAAGATCATCATTGATTCTGCAAATACAATCCTCAATCAACCCAAGAGGCTTGCTCAAGTACAATTGAACATCATCGGCATATAGATATAACTGTACATTATGTACAATATCACCGATATCATTAATGTAAAGACTAAAAAGGAGAGGTCCTAATACAGATCCTTCTGGGACACCCTGAGACAAAGGTCAGAAGGAGGAGAGAATACCATTAACGTTTACTTGTTGAAAACGGTTTGTGAGGAAACTACTTATTAACTTGACCGCAGAAGAAGAAAAGCAATAGTTAACATACAATTTACGGAGTAGTGTAGAGAACACAACACTTTCAAAAGCTTGAGAAAAATCCAATAAAGACAAGCACGCCAATTTCGCCAGCATCAAGAGCCAAACGGAGGTCATTAGATACCTTTAGCAAGGCAGTCTCACAACTGTGAATTGCACGGAAACCAGATTGATATCTCGTGAGCAGATTATTTTGATCTAAGAACTCCTGAATTTGGTAACAAATAAGTTTTTCCAAGACCTTCTCTAGGAAGCTAAGAATGCTAATAGGTCTGAAGTCAGACAAGCTGGCAGGGGAAGTTTTCTTAGGTACAGGTATGACCCTAGCAACTTTCCAAATGTCAGGGAAACAGGAGGAAGACAAACAAGTATTCATAATATTCAATATATATGTGGATATGTACGGAAACAAAAGCTTTACAAAGCGGGGATTGAGTTCATCAAAACCGACAGCAAAGACTTTATACAAGAGATAGCTTTGCAAAGCTCATCATACCCGACGCCTCGGAAAGACAAACAATTCATGTCTTGTTCGCGCAAGGTAGAAGTCTCAATACACGTGGGCTGTGAGAGAGTAACAGCGGTACCAGAACATGTGGTAAAGTGCTTGTTAAAGGCCTCTGGTTCAAATGATGTTTGAGGATTCAAGCCAGGGCAAATACCAGCTTTCCTCAGATTACTCCATAAAACTCTGGGGGGCAGGTTAGGGTCAAATTTGTAGCTATAATACAGACGCTTTGATAACCGAATCTCAGAAGTTACCTTGTTCCGAGCGCATTTGAAAAGAGATCGAGCATATTCAGTTCTAAGTCGCCTCCATTGACGATATAAGAATTCTCTTTCTACTATTAGAGCACGAATTGTGTGACTAAACCAGGGAGAGCTACTAGCACTAACACGCTTAACTTTAAGGGGAACATATTTGTTATACGAATAGGTGATTAGCTCATTCAATATGTCAACCTTACCTTGAACAGAAGGACAGATATAGATATCAGTCCATGTAAGGGACAGGCATTCATTAATCAAGCTAAATAGGTCGATGTGCTTAAAATCTCGATAGTAAAATTTCTTCAACTGATTAGAGTTATCAAACGAAGCATTATAAGTCATGAATAGCATATCATGATCAATTATGCTTGGAGGGCTAAGCTGATTATGGAATAATACTTTATCTTTATCCGTTGTCATAAAGAGGTCCACCACATTGAGGTGAAGACCTTGAATTACAGATCGAAAACTTTCAGTGGGAAGATTACTGTGAAGCAAATTTATATTGAAGTCACCTCCAATAATAACATTGCAATAGCGATGCGCAATACGTGAAATGGAAATAGAAAGTTCTTCTACACATTCATCAACAAAATTACCAGGAGGACCATATACAGCACATAATACACACCTCTCCAGACCCACCTCAACCTCAACACATAAATACTCGATAACACCACTCGAGGAAAATTCGATAATTTTAGATTTAAAAGAATCTTTCAAATAAATGGCAACACCACCACTTCTCTGGCCCTTGCGGTCATTACGTAGAATATTGAAAGCAGATATGGAAACGAACGAAGAAGGAATATGCTGCTGCAGTCAAGTCTCACTAACAATAATAGCATGCAAATCAGAGCCTCCAAAGATTTGCCGGATCTCATCCATCTTATTACAAAGACTTCTAGCATTAATCGTGGCTATATTCATTCCCGGAAAGCGCTTACAACAAATATTAATTAGTGATCTCACTCTGTCCAATTAACAAAAAGTATTAGCCGAACTCATTCATCAGCATACTTCTGCCAACGATCAAAAGCAAACACAAGAAATTACAACCTAATACAAGAAATTGAGAGACTGTGCAAGACTTTACAAGAGAAGGTAAAAAACTGCAAGATTCAAAATTCAATAGCATCATCTTAATCTTAATGAAAGATAAAAAACAAAAAAAAAAACTAAAAGAAAAACAAAGAACAAAAAGTTGGGAAAACTAGAAAACAAGAAAACTAAAGGTAATATTTAATATAATGCAAAGCAAGGCACATATAAACACTTCATAGAAAAACTCCCAAAAGTAGGTTAATGCACAGAAATGCCTGTTTTCAGTTGTTCGGCGGTGGTGATCCTACATACCTTGTCATCCTTACCCCATCTAACACAAACAAATCCATTTAAGGTGACCGCAGTATGAAGTTTACCAGATGTTCGGCTTTCATTGAAGTAAATGACGGTTTCGGTTGAAAAACCTTTCAACTGATTCAGCTTTAGCCTGCCATGACGTTTTAAGGAAGCGAAGAATGCCTTACGTTCTGCTGGATATGAAAATTTTATTACAATAGGAGCATCCCGCGACTTGGCATTAAGACGAAAAGCGTCGACAAAAGGTGAGCGCTGGTGTTTCACAATATCGGCAATATTTTTTACAATATTAAGAGGGATTTCCTTGTCCAAGACGGGAATTCCACGGATAATTATGTCAGATGCCCGTGAAGAGCGGCGTAGATCCTCAATCTCATCGATGATAGAACCATGCCTTGACTGTAGACTCCCAAGTCTAGCATTAACATCAGTGGTATCCCTAGAGTATCTAGTAATAGACTACAATCGAGAGCACTATTACTCACTGAATAATTTCGAACTGCAAAACTGTGGAACTACTGATCTAATGAATTACTTATGCCGAGTAGTACACCCTATATTCAATGTGCACTCAGTAAATAACCTGTGCGAAATAGACCTATTAAAACACTCTAACACCGTTCCTCCTCAGTGCGAAATCCAAATAGTACCAAAACTAGATTTCTGAATTCAATTGTCACAACCGAACAAGTGGTTGTTTTCTATGAAAGAGTCTGTGATAATTGATACTGTGTGCAAAGACAAAATAATTCCACACGAACTTAACGCTACTGGAATATTGGAGCTCTCGGTAGGCTGTTATCTAAGAACAAAAGATCTTATCATCTAGGCCCACAATGTAAAAGATATCAAATTGAATATCATTATCTACCCACAATCAACCTCACGTATACCATTCCCGCATACCCACAGTAGCAAAACTTAGTCAACCCTAAATTCACGTCATAAAGTTTCATGACCAACAAGAGCTACCAAACCTCAATATCTCGATTCAATCACAAAAACTAGAAGAAAAGCTAAAAAACACTGACCTATCCCCACACATTATTCACCATTATTCCTTGCTCTACCTGCTGATCGCAGCACTACTAATCACGGTCACGGTCATTTGTTTTAAAAAGCTCAAAAGAACCTCGAAGAAACAAGTAAACGTAAACAATGCAGATGAAATACGAGATGCAACGACCGACTACCGGTTAACCGTGCAAACTTAAAAAAAAAAACATTTATTTGTATTTTTGGAATGTTAAGCTTAAATTTTCACAATCACCATCCAATTTCTCTTCTCTTTCAATTAAGTCTTGTGCAGTTTTTTTCTAAAAAAAAAGTAATAGCTATTTGAAGCAAAGAGAATGTACGATTTACGGAAGAATTTTATATATACATATATAACACATGTTGTAATATAATAATTAAGTAGGTAAATGTAAAAAAAAAAGAGAAGAAAACCAAGGAAGTCAGGGAATATTGCCTTTTTTGCTTTTTTCCCTCAACTCTAACTCTAATTTAATATAATACAACATTTTATAATTTTATAACTTATCTTAGGAAAAAATAAGAGAGTTTCATTTTATACCTCCAAATATTTTAGTTTTTAGTATATTAGTATAAATAATCTATCATAATATTTTACATTATAACATATACATATGTATATAAGTATATATCAAGTAAAAAGAAGTAAAATGGTAAGCTTGAAATTACGCAATGTAATTACCAATCAATTTTAGCAGATGTAATATTATACTTAATTAAATAGGACAAGTAGAATGTAATAGCGGGGTAGATTGCTCTAAAACAAAAAGAAAAACAATAAATTTATAATTTTAGAGGAATTCTGAACTTATATACAAATGTAAGATGGTAACGATAGTGTACGTATATCAAACATATAACCTGCGTAACTTTTGACTTGACAAAAACTAAATTATGTGCTTCACCTGTTTTTAGCGAAAATCCACATGTGGATTTTCTTTCCAAAGGGGGATGGTGTAATGAGTCGCTGGATGCACTCATTACTTTGGGGCAAAGACCTCACTCATTCCCTATGAACGCAATAAATTGTTTTTTTTTCATTATTGAAAATTGCAAAAGCAAATTGCCAGCTTTTGCGGCAAATTACATTAATTTTGCAATCAATAATTGCTGTCGAATTATTCATTGACCCCATCAAATTACATATATGAAATAGTCAAAAAGCTTAATCAGCAGCCGGGTCTTTTGCACTTGAGGCGAATGCACTTCGCTTGTACATAAGCGTTTCCCCTACATTACTATGTATGAATGATGCGCCAATCACTTTA
The DNA here is from genome assembly GCA_963924295.1 of Dioctria rufipes. Lineage (NCBI taxonomy): Eukaryota > Metazoa > Arthropoda > Insecta > Diptera > Asilidae > Dioctria > Dioctria rufipes. The sequence goes on from OZ002740.1 coordinate 139,410,374, forward strand.
AGCGATATTCAGCAATGATAGGTAATTAGGGGGTGTTATCGCTGAGACATCGATTGATGCGAAATAAAGAAGGTGATGGACAGCATTGGCGGGGCAGTCAGGCAGTTTTTGTCAAGTCTTGAAGTCGGGCAGAAAAAAAAGATAAATTATCGAACTTAGTAAAAATTTTGTGATTCTTGACTAGGAATTGTTGTACCATAATATAATTTGAATTTATTTATATTTTAAATGATTGTGCCTCTGGTTTTTTTAAAATGAACATCGAAATAAGTGCGAGAAGCAAATTGTTTTTTGAGTTAAATTTTGCAGTGAATGTGCCATTGAAACCATTGAAAACAATAAGGGGCTGGTGATCTTTTCATTTAGTTGAAAGCACTCCCAAGTCCTGTTGCGGATGACGTCCAATACGCATCAGCCGTAACAGAGATCGTCTCAATGAAGTGTCAGTATTGGCATGGCACGCTGTAGAGGTAATGTTTTTCTTGGGTCTCCCTCGTTTCCTTATTGGTACGATTGGTTTGGGTGTACTAGTTCCATCGGGTCCATCATAACTTGAAAGTGCGGACATATGATATGATCCTACAGGTATTGTTGGTGTGGTAGGATGTGAAACCTTATAAGTTGTAGTTCCGCGTCATTACAGTACAATATAAGGTCCATCTTACCTAGGAGCTAATTTCTATGAAAAGCGGTAGGCAGCGCAACTGCGTGTATTTGTTCGTACCCAAACTCTGTCTCCAGGATTATATGTTTAAGAAGACAAACCGTTATCTGCGGTACGAAGTTCTCAGCTTCCACTATTCTACTAAAATCATGACTAACGTCTTCTGCAGATCGAAGCTCTCTCCCAAAGGTGAGGTAAGCGGCTGTGTGTCGTGGGCTCTTACAACAAGAAGTATTCATAGCAAATAATCTCATTGCTCCTAAATGTTCAGGCCAAGATGTATGATCCTTTTCAACCAATATGGCCAGTTGGGTTTTTAAATCACGGTTCTTTCGCTCTACTGGATTGGATTATGCATGATAGACTGGTGTAAATGATTGCTGTATTCCAAGACAAAAAGTTAGGTATTGTAAGTAGTTGTTCTATGCGAATTCTGGGGACACTGTTTTAGCTTCCAGGATTTCGGCACAAATGGCGACACCGCAGCTAGGTGATTTGAGTTCATACTAAATGTGGGTTTGTGTCTCGACTGTACTGGTTTATGTCTTGGATGTTGGGGATACGAGACCACTTTGGGGGATATGAGAACAATTTTAGCACTCTCCAGCATAGGGAAATAGCATAAGATTTCGATTTTGTTTCTGAAGTTCGCTTATTTTTCATCTCAAGTCTTGGGGATACGAGACCACTTTGGGGATACGAGACCACTTTTAGCATTCTTCAGCATAGGGAAATAGCATAGGATTTCGATTTTGTTTCTGGAGTTCGCTTATTTTTCACCTCAGACTCGTAGCCTCTAAGTTGACATCAACATTTTTCATCTCCGCCTAAATGCGCCTAAATGTAGGCTTTTGTTGTTTTCAAGTGTTCCGCCTGGTTTTTGAATTAATATTAGTAATAATTAAAGTTTTTTGTTCATGCCAATGGTTTCTAGATTGCGGGTATGTGGGGGGATGATAATAAAGAAAAGGAGGGGGGCGGGGCGTAATGACATTTTCATCGGAAAACCTCTACGGGCTCTGGTTTGCGAGATACTAGAGTATTAATAATTCAAGTTATTTTTGCTCATGGAAATGGATTCTTGGCGGTGTGGGGTGGGAGGGGGAACGAAATTTTCATCAGAAATCCTCTACGGGCTTTGGTTTTCGATATATTAGCGACATTTGTTCGGGCGCAAACGCCATTTCTTAGCCGGAACTACCAGCATGCCTTGGTTTTGCTGTTTTCTTTTATTATCGGGAGAGTTCTTGATATTGGCATGACGATATCATGGTTTTGCTGTTTTCAAATCGGGCACCTAAATAAGTTTTCTTAGCAGGGAAGTTGTAGATATCAGCATTATTCGAATTTCACAACATGACATCACCATGAAGAGATTCTAGATGATGTCAGTGAGGGTTCTGGGGTATGTGTATTGAAAAGTCATATGTTTTATAAACATTTGTTTTTATTTCCAATAAAATTTCTTATTACAAAAGTATTTCTTATAGCACACGGCCTTAGCCGGAGCTACCAGCATGCCTTGGTTTTGATGTTTTCTTTTATTATCGGGAGAGTTATAGATATTGGCATGACGTCATAATGGCTTTTCTGTTTTCAAATCCTGCACCTAAATAAGTTTTCTTAGCAAGGAAGTTGTAGATATCAGCATGATTCGAATTTCACAACATGACATCACCATGAACAGATTCTAGACGATGTCAGTGAGGGTTCTGGGGTATGTGTATTGAAAAGTCTTATGTTTTATAAACATTTGTTTTTATTTCCAATAAAATTTCTTATTACAAAAGTATTTCTTATAGCACATTGTACAATACGAACTTGGCAAGATGGTACATTTGTGGTAATCTCTATTAGTTTTCCACAGTTGTATTCATCTTCGACTTTGAAAATGATTTCACCATCTCCAACTATCTTCTGCATCCAATGAACTTTTTCAGCTACATATATGCTTTTGTTTCGAAGCAGTGGTTCAACTATAGTGTACAGCTTGTGATACGGTATGTAGCCATCATCCCAGCGGAATCCATGAAAATTGTGTTGAAGCCATTTTATTTGCCTCTTTTTTGCTGACGTCAAATCTTTGTATCTGAACGGTGGTTGAAATATAAAGTGCTGAATCTAGTTTTCATTGTTTAAAATTGCTAGTTCTTTAGTGATAAACTCATTGGGGTTTGTTTTGAATCCTTGGACGTCTACGATGACAGCCATCTTCTTAATTTAACTTTCTAACTTCACTTGTCAGCTCACTATATTCCACTATTCGATCGTGTAGGAAGCAGGCAATATGCTGTTGTATTAGCCGGGATATTTTCAGATGTCTTGAATTCTCGCCTTATGTCAACAGGTCCAGTTTTTAGTCCTTCATTTTGTTGTGAGCAATCAATGATAGCGATCGGAACATCGGTTTTGAACTTACCCAATGTGAGGAATGGCTGATACTGATGACCATAGTATGATTGTGTAAAGTTTATATACATCTCATACAGCAATGCCTATTTATTCAAATCAAATTTGAAATCCAAATCATCGTAGGGATATGATTCTGAGTTCAAATTAACTGTAATATCGGTGAGTTTGCGATCAAATTTGCTAGCATCCTTAGTTTTATCGTTCCTTCGATTCGTGCTACGATGATAATTAGAGGTTTCTCCAGTTGAGTGGAAGTCTTAACTGACCAGGTTTGATGCGTGGATTCTGGTAGTACTGGATACTCATAAATGTCCCAGCTGCGGAGTGGTATTTGTATCGGGCGACCTATCTCGATAATTTTAAATAGTTGCAGCTTTTCATCATCGAATACTGTAACATGCGGATTGCTCCATTGAAGTTTGGTAATTTCAATTTTCACCTCATCTGTGGGTGATATAATGGCATTAGGATCTTTCCTGCTCTGGATCAATATGAGTTCATGTTTGGAATTTATCAGAATTTTCTTGTAATCTTCAGCGAATCTCAATAAATATTTCAGAGGTACACAATAGCTAAACAGTCCATTGGCTGGTATAACGGATGAATCTGGCGACCAACTGCCGTTGAGTAGTATCCTGCTTACATTTGCATTTAGCGATACGTAGTTTTTTAATATTGTCGCAATCCCAAGATTTCTTGTACGGTCGATTTCCACTGCATTCAATTCATAGCGTATTTTCATAAAAAGAAATGGTAGAGCGTTGTTAGCTAATTTTGCGGTTGCTGAAACGGTTCCATCCAGCTTTGTTAGCGACCGCTCAATATAAAGAAAACTCCTGCTGGGTAGAAGATTCAAGTCCTGATGTTGTACTGTGAAACATTCTAAGGATATTAAGTCGAACGTAGATTTCCACTTTTTACTAACTCGGATTCGATTTCAATATGGATTTTCAAAGATAGAGCCAATGCACCAAAACTTTCCGTCGTGATTACCGTCTTGTACCAAAGGGAAAAAAATTCTATCAGTTGGAGATTATTTAGATTTACCTCCGATCAACCCGCTATCTAAATTTTCTAGAAAAATCGAACCAATGAGAAAATTAGATTTATAAACCTTAACGGGTTTTTGATAACATTTTTAAAAATCTAATTCCCCTTAGAACATGATGTTGTCTCAGGTTTTAGTTCCCTTTCTAGATACTTAACGAAGTCATCATATGTAAACTATTGATTCCAGGGTTGGTTATATCTTCACCGAAACTGATCGAATTCCGATGTATATTCATAGAACATCGATAATGTCATTGCGACAGGAAAGCTCTTGTTTGACTTTTGAGGTGATCAGCAGGAAAAACACTTGAATTAATGTAAGTATATTTCTTATTTATCTTTTTTATTTATAAGAACAGGTGTTATATGTTCAGTGTAATTTATTGATGTGTTGTTTATTGTTTTGCGTGATTGAAATCATTTTCGTCTCTGGTTGTGGTAAGTTTTGTACTACTAACTTGTTTGTTTACATTTTAAATTTCCTATACCAAACTAATTAAGCAATTTCTACTATTTTTAGATATGAACAAGATGTTATCTATGTGGATTAAAGAAAGTAGAAGAACTATGTACATATCAGATAAGTATTTTCTATTTTTGTTATCTGAAGATGAAGAATTCTTTGTGGAACTTCTTTCAGGTTCCAAAGATGTCTTCTGACCAAGCTTTCGCTGCAACATACACCCCCCCCCCCTTGAAACGTCAGGTTTCAATAAGTAGGTGATAGATTTGATGACTTCCATGGTTGCTGCAAACGGATTTCCATAATGTTCCGGGAGAGTGATTCATCGAATTTATATCTGTGAAAATTCAATGTAGCTTGAGAGGATGACTGATACTAGTATTCAAAGATTTGGGAGATATCTGAAAGGATGTATTTTTTTTGTGAAAGGATTGTTTATGAGGTAATTTACGGTTTTCTTTTTTCAATTGGATGGGATTATTGTATCAATCGGAAGGAGGCAGGTTTTTGTTACAGGTCGCTTAATGATGTTGTGTTGCGTTTTTATGGTGACGACTCGTATTAAGTTATCCTTTCCCGGATGGGTTTTAACAATTCTTCCCATTAGCCATCGTGACGGTGGAAGTCTTTCATCTTTAACAATAACTAAATCGTTCTCTTTTAGGTTGATTTGTTTTGACAGCCACTTTGGGTGCTGTTGTAGGCGATGTAAATATTCAGTACTCCATCTTGCCCAAAATGTTTGATGTAGTTTTTGGATGTACTGATAACGATCGAGGCGATTGGTGTTGATGTCCAGGAGAGTAGGTTTTGGCGGCGTAAGTAGAGCTCCTCCAATTAAAAAATGTCCAGGTGTCAAAGCTGAAGTATCATGCGGGTCCTGTGATAGTTCCGTCAGTGGTCTTGAGTTTAAGCTGGCCTCTATTTGCGTCAACAAAGTACTGAATTCTTCATAGGTTAGAATAGTAGTCCCAATTATTCTCTTCAAGTGTGTTTTGGTCGATCTCACTCCGCTTTCCCATAATCCTCCGAAGTGGGGCGAAGAAGGTGGTATGAAATGCCATTTAATTCCTTCGTTTTCAATTGCTTGTGCGATTTCGTTTTCTATGTGTTTTACCATTTCAAGTTTGTAACGTGTAAGAATTGCATTTGCCCCAATAAAGTTCGATCCGCAATCACTATACAGATCTGTGCACAAGCCACGACGTGACACGAATCTGCGGAACGTTGCCAAAAATCCAGCTGTAGATAGATCACTTACTAATTCAAGATGCATAGCTTTCGTGACCATGCAGATGAAAACTGCTATATAACCTTTATAGCTGCGAATTCCCCTGCCACTGGAGCTTTTTATATCAAACGGGCCGCAGTAGTCTACTCCAGTATGTGCGAATGGACGTGCTTTTTGTATGCGATAGCTTGGTAGATCTGCCATTAACTGTGTTCTGGATTGTGCTGTCTGCCGAAAACATTGTATGCATTTATGGTTGTATGCGCGAATTATATTTCTGGCGTTTAAAATCCAATATTTGCGACGGAGTAATGAAAGCATGAGCTGAGTACCTCCATGCATTGTTGTTTTGTGCATACTATCAACAATTAGATTTGTTAGATGACTCTTTTCAGGCAATATAATAGGATGCCTTTCTGAAAAGTTAAGCGAGGAGTTTCCAAGGCGACCTCCAACTCTAAGAAGTCCATCATCATGAAAAAACGGATTCAGTTTGATTAGTTTACTCTGCTTTGGGATCTGTTTCTGTTCCCTTAATGCCTTTATTTCCTTATAGAAGTATTCAGCCTGTGTAGCTTGCAGCCAGAATGATAAAGCAGTTTGAAGTTCTTTACTTGCTAAGTATTTTAGTTCTCGATTCTGTGGTGAACTACGGACGTTCCTAGTCCAACGTTGACAATAGGCGGTGATCCTTAGAAGTTTCGTTAGTGACGAATATCGAGACAATAGTTCCCACTGTTGAAAGGGCGTCTGTATGTGTAAGCTCCGAATTTGTTTACATAATCCCTGTGTTGTTTCTAGCTTTTCTTTACGTTTAGGCCAATTTTCTCTAGATTGTTGTAGCCAATGTGGACCACTCCACCAGAGAGTATGATTTTTGAGTATTCCTGGCTCCATGCCTCTACTTGCACAATCCGCTGGATTTGATTCGCTTGGCACATGAGCCCAACAATTTTCCTTTAGCACTTGATGAATGTGTGAAATTCGATTGGCGACAAAGGTCTCCCACGTTGCAGGATGTTTCTTCAACCACGCAAGTACAATGGTGGAGTCTGTCCATGCATAAATTCCACTTATGTCTAGTTGAAGATTCTGCTGTACTTCCGTCATTAGTTTGGCTAAGAGAGTCGCACCACATAGCTCGAGTCTCGGTAAAGATATAGTTTTTATAGGTGCCACCTTTGTTTTGGCCGAAACTAGGTGCACATCAATTTGTCCATTGACGTTCTCAATGCGAGCATAGACTGCCGCAGCGTATGCTTGAATGGATGCATCACAGAAGCCGTGAAGGTCGATTTTTAACGATTCTTCTCCTGTTTTAATCCACCGAGGAATGTGTATCTGTTGAATAAGACTCAGGCTCTTTCGATAGTTTTCCCAGTTTAATTTGATATCCTCAGGAATTTCGTCATCCCATTGTAGTCCGGCCAACCAAAGTGCTTGGATAAGGATCTTTGCTGTTATTATTATAGGGGCGAGCAGTCCTATGGGGTCAAAGAGCTTCGATATTTCTGACAAGATACTACGTTTAGTCCACGTTCGCTGACTTTGGTCTATTTCCACCTTATATGACAGGGTGTCAGATTGAGGATTCCAAAGCATTCCAAGAGCCTTAATATCACTAGAGTCCACTGATAAAGGTAGTTCAGGTTCTCTCTTCTCCTCCGGGATAGCTTGTAGAATGCTCTCATTGTTTGAAGCCCATTTACGTAGTTCGAGTCCTCCGGCTTGGAGTAGATGACTGATTTGAAATAGTTTCAGATTGACTTCTTGAATATTGTTTCCACCGGAAATTAAATCGTCTACATAAAAGTCGTTGAGAACTGCTTCTGCGCCGACAGGATAATTGTGACTTTCATCTCTGGCTAATTGTTGCATTGTTCTGATTGCTATATATGGCGCACTTTTAATTCCAAATGTTACTGTTGTCAATTTGTAGTCTCGAATCGGTTTGTCTGGTGAGTCCCTCCACACTATCCGTTGATATTCTGCGTCGTTGGGATGCATGCGGATCTGCCTGTACATTTTTTGAACGTCAGCCGTAAAAGCGATTTTGTGCCTTCTCCACCGCATTAAAATTACGAATAATGTTTCCTGGATGGTTGGTCCTTTCAAGAGAACATCGTTTAAGGATTTACCATTACTTGTGCGTCGCGATGCGTCGAAGACTGTACGAACTTTTGTAGTGGTGCTGCTTGGTTTTATGACGGCGTGATGTGGCAAATACGCGCACTCGTAATACGGATTTCTATTTATATCATGCCTAACAAATTCATTTTCTGTGTTGGTTACTGGTTGCATGTGTCCTAATTCCAAGTATTCATTCATACATTTAACATATTCTGTTTTTAGGTATGGATCTTGACCGAAGTGCCTTTCCATTTGTAACAGGCGACCAATGGCAATATTTCTAGATGCTCCTAGTGCCTTTCCATCTTCGATGAATGGAAGCCGAACTTGATATCTTCCACTGGAACATCTGATATACGTGTTGGCGAAGTGTTGCTCACATAGATTTTCTTCAGATGTAAGAAGAGGTTTAGAAGGTATTTCTTCCAATTCCCAAAACATTTTCAAGTCGTCTTGTAAATTAACGTTAACGTGAAAATTTTGTAGATTCTGAGGCTGTGAAGACCGATTAGATGTTTCACCTGATAATATCCATCCAAATATTGTATGCTGTCCAATTGGAGTGCCAAGTTCACCTCTTCGTATTCCGTCGCAAATGAGAGATGGGTAGATGTCAGCTCCCAACAACACGTCTATACGTCCTGGTCGATTAAATGTGGGATCAGACAACTCGAGACCATCAAGATGCTGCCAAGTAGACTTTGTAATTAGGTGGCCTGGTAGCAGATTTGTGATTGTCCGTAGAACAAATGCGTCAACATGAATTTTAGTTTCGTTGGATGAAATCTTCGGTGTAATAGTCTACTTTACACTGGCTTTGATTTTCTCGGTAGAAGTATTGCCTAATCCAGTTACGTTTACATCTATGAATTCCCTAGGTAATCGAAGAGTTTGTACAACATGTTCTGTGACAAACGACGCCTGCGAACCAGGGTCAATAAGAGCTCTAAAGCTTTGTTCCAGTCCATTTGGTGCAATAATTTTGACTAAAGCTGTTGCTAAGAGAATTTGTTGAGATCTGGAATATTGGCTCGCGACAAATGACTGTGCTCCAGCGACAAAATCATTATTGTTCGCAATAGCGAAAGATTGTCTAGAGGTTCCGGGCTGATTGACATGTTCAAGCCGTGAATTTTCTGGCGTATTTTGATTTTTATGTAAGGTTGTGTGATGCGATTTCTTGCATATTAAACATTTAAGCTTACTCGGACAATTCGCTATAAGGTGTCCAGAACCTAGGCAGTTTAGACATAGACCCTTTGATTTTACTGCATCCAATCTAGCTTGATGATTGAGTTCCAAATATTTCGGACATTTGCGAATGGAATGCAATTCACGGCAAAGTAAACAAAGAGAACTTGTAGCTACGTGGAACGTTTGAGGTTTTCTCCAAAACTTTTCTACTTGTGCAGCGGGTGCAGGTTTGATTTCCTTGACTATCGGCTTTCTTTTCACATTCATTACTTCTAACGTACGAAACCTAGCTTCTAAGAATTCTTTCAATTCGTTCCAAGTTGGAAGGACTCTTTTTGAGCTTTGCGACTGTTCCCATAATTCTAGGGTCTCGTATGGTAATCTTTGCGTGACAAAATAAATTAAAATAGGATCCCAGTTCTCTGTTTTGATTTGGAGATTTTGGAGAGCGGCAAGGCACTCTCCAGTTTTATCGAGCAGGCCTTTCACTCCCTTTGCTGATTCCTGATTTACGTTTACCTGATTAAATAAAACATCCAACTGGGCCTTAACTAAAACACGTTTGTTGTCATATCTCGATGTCAACATTTGCCATGCTGGCTCAAAGTTTGCGCTAGTAATCGTAGTATTACTGAGAAGACTTCTGGCTTCGCCTGAGAGATGTGCCTTTAAATATTGTAATTTTTGCACATGTGATAGACGCTCATTATCATATATCAGAGCTTTAAATAAATCATGAAATGTATTCCAGGCAAGATAATCTCCGGAAAATGTAGGTAGTGATATTTGCGGTAATTTTAGCTCGTCACGCTTTGAGTCTAGACTGATAACCTTAATCTCACTGTCTTTTCCAACAACCGTTTCGGCTATAGCTGGTGGGAAATCGCGTTGAAAATCCGATACGATTCTTGCGAACGCGTCTATATAAAAATTCTCAACCACCGAGTATATTTGTTCTACAAAATAATCGTTTTTCATACTTTCGGCGGTCGCCAATAAAGCTATCTCTTCATCGCGGTTTTTAAACTCTTGCCAATGCTTCTCTAGGTTAGTTATTCTTGCTTCATAATACGGTTTTGATCTGCGATCTTTACCATCCTTCTTGTAATTAGCAAAGAAATCCTCGATTACCTTTTTACTACGCTTTTGCAACTTAATTAAATTGTCCATTATGTTAGATTAAGTAGTATGTATATATGTATATTTGTAAAATAAAAGGCATGCAATAAGAAATAAGATGAAACGGACTCACCAGACTTTTTCAAATCGTATCCAAATTTTTCCAGACTAGTTTTCACTTATTTTATTGTATTTTTCGTTGCCAATAAAAAAAAGAGTGTTTTTATTTCAGGATTTCCTTTACTTTTTCACTTAAGTCACTTGAATTCAATGTTCACAGTCACAGGCACTATGAGTTCAAAGTTCACTTGAATGAGCACGCACGTTTTCTAGTTTCCAGAAAAATCGTTCTACCAATACTATGTCCAGTTAATATCCGGCTCGAAGGACCATTATATGAAGGATTCTAAGGATATTAAGTCGAACGTAGATTTCCACTAATTAATTTACACAAAATTTGCAAAAAAAATCAAAAAAAAAAAAATGTTTTCAGCAGAAAAAGTCTCAAGCTACGACGAGAAGCGAACCAGCGGTTCTTACGTGATAATCCAGCACGTTATCCACTACACCACAGTGCTCTTACAAAGCTGCATGCAACAATCAAATTAAAACCACAGTTTCCTCATATAATAAGTTCAATACTACTATATTGTCAAATCCACTATTTTTACAAAATACTTCTCTAATTTTCCAACTTCAGATTTAAATTCAAACTTTAAAAACTATAAATTACGACTACAAGAAAAATACTAATTTCAAATCAAAATTTAATTCCTACAAGCACCAGAGACGACAATGATTTTTCACAGCGACCGCACTTCAAGTTAGCCAAGTTTAATCACGCGATTTTTAGGTTTCTATAGTCTGTGTTACTTTAATGATTTCCACTTTTTACTAACTCGGATTCGATTTCAATATGGATTTTCAAAGATAGAGCCAATGCACCAAAACTTTCCGTCGTGATTACCGTCTTGTACCAAAGGGAAAAAAATTCTATCAGTTGGAGATTATTTAGATTTACCTCCGATCAACCCGCTATCTAAATTTTCTAGAAAAATCGAACCAATGAGAAAATTAGATTTATAAACCTTAACGGGTTTTTGATAACATTTTTAAAAATCTAATTCCCCTTAGAACATGATGTTGTCTCAGGTTTTAGTTCCCTTTCTAGATACTTAACGAAGTCATCATATGTAAACTATTGATTCCAGGGTTGGTTATATCTTCTCCGAAACTGATCGAATTCCGATGTATATTCATAGAACATCGATAATGTCATTGCGACAGGAAAGCTCTTGTTTGACTTTTGAGGTGATCAGCAGGAAAAACACTTGAATTAATGTAAGTATATTTCTTATTTATCTTTTTTATTTATAAGAACAGGTGTTATATGTTCAGTGTATTTTATTGATGTGTTGTTTATTGTTTTGCGTGATTGAAATCATTTTCGTCTCTGGTTGTGGTAAGTTTTGTACTACTAACTTGTTTGTTTACATTTTAAATTTCCTATACCAAACTAATTAAGCAATTTCTACTATTTTTAGATATGAACAAGATGTTATCTATGTGGATTAAAGAAAGTAGAAGAACTATGTACATATCAGATAAGTATTTTCTATTTTTGTTATCTGAAGATGAAGAATTCTTTGTGTAACTTCTTTCAGGTTCCAAAGATGTCTTCTGACCAAGCTTTCGCTGCAACAGTACAGATATACGGATTTCATCGCTGTTTTTAAATGATGTCAGAAATGGTTAATAGGAGTGATGTTCAAATTTAGTAACACTGTTATCAAAGCCAGTGTCTGGTGCAATATCTAGTATTCCTTTATTCATTGTTTCAGCGTTAAGCCTATCGATTGTAAATATACTATATTTGTAGGTATTATTGTAGTTCTTGACTAAAGCTGTTGCTAAGAGAATTTGTTGAGATCTGGAATATTGGCTCGCGACAAATGACTGTGCTCCAGCGACAAAATCATTATTGTTCGCAATAGCGAAAGATTGTCTAGAGGTTCCGGGCTGATTGACATGTTCAAGCCGTGAATTTTCTGGCGTATTTTGATTTTTATGTAAGGTTGTGTGATGCGATTTCTTGCATATTAAACATTTAAGCTTACTCGGACAATTCGCTATAAGGTGTCCAGAACCTAGGCAGTTTAGACATAGACCCTTTGATTTTACTGCATCCAATCTAGCTTGATGATTGAGTTCCAAATATTTCGGACATTTGCGAATGGAATGCAATTCACGGCAAAGTAAACAAAGAGAACTTGTAGCTACGTGGAACGTTTGAGGTTTTCTCCAAAACTTTTCTACTTGTGCAGCGGGTGCAGGTTTGATTTCCTTGACTATCGGCTTTGTTTTCACATTCATTACTTCTAACGTACGAAACCTAGCTTCTAAGAATTCTTTCAATTCATTCCAAGTTGGAAGGACTCTTTTTGAGCTTTGCGACTGTTCCCATAATTCTAGGGTCTCGTATGGTAATCTTTGCGTGACAAAATAAATTAAAATAGGATCCCAGTTCTCTGTTTTGATTTGGAGATTTTGGAGAGCGGCAAGGCACTCTCCAGTTTTATCGAGCAGGCCTTTCACTCCCTTTGCTGATTCCTGATTTACGTTTACCTGATTAAATAAAACATCCAACTGGGCCTTAACTAAAACACGTTTGTTGTCATATCTCGATGTCAACATTTGCCATGCTGGCTCAAAGTTTGCGCTAGTAATCGTAGTATTACTGAGAAGACTTCTGGCTTCGCCTGAGAGATGTGCCTTTAAATATTGTAATTTTTGCACATGTGATAGACGCTCATTATCATATATCAGAGCTTTAAATAAATCATGAAATGTATTCCAGGCAAGATAATCTCCGGAAAATGTAGGTAGTGATATTTGCGGTAATTTTAGCTCGTCACGCTTTGAGTCTAGACTGATAACCTTAATCTCACTGTCTTTTCCAACAACCGTTTCGGTTATAGCTGGTGGGAAATCGCGTTGAAAATCCGATACGATTCTTGCGAACGCGTCTATATAAAAATTCTCAACCACCGAGTATATTTGTTCTACAAAATAATCGTTTTTCATACTTTCGGCGGTCGCCAATAAAGCTATCTCTTCATCGCGGTTTTTAAACTCCTGCCAATGCTTCTCTAGGTTAGTTATTCTTGCTTCATAATACGGTTTTGATCTGCGATCTTTACCATCCTTCTTGTAATTAGCAAAGAAATCCTCGATTACCTTTTTACTACGCTTTTGCAACTTAATTAAATTGTCCATTATGTTAGATTAAGTAGTATGTATATATGTATATTTGTAAAATAAAAGGCATGCAATAAGAAATAAGATGAAACGGACTCACCAGACTTTTTCAAATCGTATCCAAATTTTTCCAGACTAGTTTTCACTTATTTTATTGTATTTTTCGTTGCCAATAAAATAAAAAAGAGAGTTTTTATTTCAGGATTTCCTTTACTTTTTCACTTAAGTCACTTGAATTCAATGTTCACAGTCACAGGCACTATGAGTTCAAAGTTCACTTGAATGAGCACGCACGTTTTCTAGTTTCCAGAAAAATCGTTCTACCAATACTATGTCCAGTTAATATCCGGCTCGAAGGACCATTATGTGAAGGATTCTAAGGATATTAAGTCGAACGTAGATTTCCACTAATTAATTTACACAAAATTTGCAAAAAAAATCAAAAAAAAAAAATGTTTTCAGCAGAAAAAGTCTCAAGCTACGACGAGAAGCGAACCAGCGGTTCTTACGTGATAATCCAGCACGTTATCCACTACACCACAGTGCTCTTACAAAGCTGCATGCAACAATCAAATTAAAACCACAGTTTCCTCATATAATAAGTTCAATACTACTATATTGTCAAATCCACTATTTTTACAAAATACTTCTCTAATTTTCCAACTTCAGATTTAAATTCAAACTTTAAAAACTATAAATTACGACTACAAGAAAAATACTAATTTCAAATCAAAATTTAATTCCTACAAGCACCAGAGACGACAATGATTTTTCACAGCGACCGCACTTCAAGTTAGCCAAGTTTAATCACGCGATTTTTAGGTTTCTATAGTCTGTGTTACTTTAATGATTTCCACTTTTTACTAACTCGGATTCGATTTCAATATGGATTTTCAAAGATAGAGCCAATGCACCAAAACTTTCCGTCGTGATTACCGTCTTGTACCAAAGGGAAAAAAATTCTATCAGTTGGAGATTATTTAGATTTACCTCCGATCAACCCGCTATCTAAATTTTCTAGAAAAATCGAACCAATGAGAAAATTAGATTTATAAACCTTAACGGGTTTTTGATAACATTTTTAAAAATCTAATTCCCCTTAGAACATGATGTTGTCTCAGGTTTTAGTTCCCTTTCTAGATACTTAACGAAGTCATCATATGTAAACTATTGATTCCAGGGTTGGTTATATCTTCTCCGAAACTGATCGAATTCCGATGTATATTCATAGAACATCGATAATGTCATTGCGACAGGAAAGCTCTTGTTTGACTTTTGAGGTGATCAGCAGGAAAAACACTTGAATTAATGTAAGTATATTTCTTATTTATCTTTTTTATTTATAAGAACAGGTGTTATATGTTCAGTGTATTTTATTGATGTGTTGTTTATTGTTTTGCGTGATTGAAATCATTTTCGTCTCTGGTTGTGGTAAGTTTTGTACTACTAACTTGTTTGTTTACATTTTAAATTTCCTATACCAAACTAATTAAGCAATTTCTACTATTTTTAGATATGAACAAGATGTTATCTATGTGGATTAAAGAAAGTAGAAGAACTATGTACATATCAGATAAGTATTTTCTATTTTTGTTATCTGAAGATGAAGAATTCTTTGTGTAACTTCTTTCAGGTTCCAAAGATGTCTTCTGACCAAGCTTTCGCTGCAACAGTACAGATATACGGATTTCATCGCTGTTTTTAAATGATGTCAGAAATGGTTAATAGGAGTGATGTTCAAATTTAGTAACACTGTTATCAAAGCCAGTGTCTGGTGCAATATCTAGTATTCCTTTATTCATTGTTTCAGCGTTAAGCCTATCGATTGTAAATATACTATATTTGTAGGTATTATTGTAGTTCTTGACCGCTTCAAGTTTGTATACTGACTAATGATCTAGTCTGCTCCGAACTCGTATTTATCATTATTGTATATCAACATGCTGTGACTTCAAATGTAACGTGATGGTTATAATATCGCCGTCTTGGTCAAGGAGCTTCAATGTTAGAGAAATTATACGTTTGGTATTCACAGGAAAATAGATTACATTTTTGGGTACCTCCACTATTTTATACCCAGGCCCCACGTTCGGGAAAAACTCTTGGAGAGTGTGTACTTGTGTGTTATTGAAGAATGGTCGTGATCTAATATTACATTCGATGCGTATAGTTTTTACTTTAACCCTTAGCTGCCACACTTCTGTCGAATAACATAGCTGCCACACTGGGGTCGTTTCGTACCCCAGCGTTAAAAAAATAGATTGCGAAGCGTATATTGGTTTTTGTTTTTAACAAAAATTTTCTGATATTCGTTAATACTTACTTTAAAATATAAAATGGTTGTTTTTATGAAAAAATAATTTTTAGTATTGAAAAAAATTGTTGAATGCAAAAAAATGGTGAAAAAGCCTATTTTCACTAAAAAAATTGTTTTTTTTTTTATTTTTTCATATTAAGAGCTAAAAATTAAGTGGAGTACTCTTGGAATATGTATCTTTAAGGAAAAAAATAGTTTGATAGTCGGCGTTTAAAAAAGGGTATTTATTTAGAAGTTTGAAATTGTAGTATGAGTCAAAATTCAGTTTCCAACGCAAGAGTGACAAAAAGGAAGACGATGCTCCTCGCAAATTGGTGCTTGACAGCTACTGCATGCGACGTTTGTTTTTCTATCTTCTTTTCGAGAGCACGAAACACATCGTTGTCTTGTTGGCAGCTTGCTTCTTTTATAAGTTTCTTTTTGAGGATCAATATTTAATATTGCAGCTATGCCGATCTTGATCTCTCTGCGCAATGTTGGTATTTTGAATCTTTCGGTAATGTAAGGCTTAATCAAGTACATGCACAGATTCTCAAGACACATGATTGCCGTACATTTTTCAGTACTATTCTCGGCTTTCAGCTTACATTTGACAAGAATTCTTGCGTTGACTGCAACCTGATCAAGCATACCATAAAAAATACGCATCGGCCACCTGCGTGTCCTGCGTGTGACTGTGTATGAATGACACAGTTGGTCGAACGTGTCCGTTCCTCCTTTCGTTTCATTATAATGCAGAACGATGTTTGATTTACCATTAGTAATTTCTGCAGTATGTAAAAATGATGAAACTACGAGCACTATTTTATGTTTCTTGGGTGTAAAAGAAAGCAGCGTCAAATCTTTAGTGTAGCAGAACTTTGTACTCGGAATTTCTTTTGATGCGACTTTAAATTCTTCTGGGATTTCACGCTTGTTTTTCCTAATAGTACCAGTGATAGTCATATTGTACGGATCCTTTAACATATTTTGTAGCAGTGGTATTGAGGTAAACCAATTGTCGCAGGTGACAGTGCGATTTGTACCGTGGATTGGAGTAGTAACTTCACGAAAGGAATTTTCGGGGATTGATTCGCCTCTTACTTGGACCGATTTTTTCCCCAGGTAAGGTATAGCGTGTACCTATTTAAAAAATTTAAAAAATAAATATTATTATGTGCAAAATAACTAATTCAAAATAAGCAAAAAATATTTACCAGATATGCAGTCTCCGCATCGTTTAGTGTAACTAACTTCAAGCCGTATTTATCGGGCTTGGCTTTCATGTACATTCGAAAACCGCATCGTCCTCGAAAACTCAATAATTGCTCATCCACGGTGCATTTTTCACTCGGTGTATAGATACGTTTGCAATTTCCGATAAAGATATCCCAAAGTTGACGAACAGGCGTGAATTTGTCTGTCTCATCTCTTGTGTTTTTGTCATCGAAACGAAGACACGATGATAAAAAGGTATATCGGTTTCTTGTAAAAACACATCTGTACAACGTAATACTATTTTTTTAACAGCAGAGCCTATTATCGTCAATGTCAGCAGATTTCCACAGACCACTATAGTAAAGAACACCAATATAGGCTCGAATCTCATTTACATGAGTGAAATCATGATAACTTTCTAATTTCTTGGTTGCTTGAAGAGAAGTACGAAGAGATTCAATCTTTTTGTTCGTCTGATTTACTATCATTTCAAGCATCTCTCTAGTGAACAGTAAATCCCAAAATTCTTCGAAAGTTTTTGCTTGCAAGGCTTCATTCGCTGGACCAGGTATTAATTCACGTTGAACATCAGAGAGTCGATCTACAAGCAAGGATAAATGTATGTAAATTTTAAAATTTGGCGCCATTTCAAAGTCATGCGCGTGTTCCAAAATAAACGTCCGACAACTCCAACACGATGCGCGTTCAGATAAATACGTATAAGTAAAGGTGGGTACACACTGAGCAAACAAACGCAAACACATGTGTTTGAACTCTTGTTGTGTACGTGTTGCAAATGCAAACGAATGTCTTTTATACCCTGTGCTCATGTTCCGTCTCAAATGCACATTTCCAAAGAATTTATTCATTCCGTGGCCAACAAATGTGAAAAGTGTGTACGCATTTGTAAACCAGAACGAACAATATGCGTAGTACATGTGCCGCGATTTTCCAACTTCAATTGAAATCAGGCAAATGCAAACGCATCTGTTTGATGATACGTACACACTTACGATATTCGTTTGAGTTTGCTTGCAAATCCAGAACCGCGTGTGCACGTTGCGGCCTCCAATAATGAATAAAATTTCTACAGAAAAAATTTCCAGTAAATTTCTAAGAAAAAATTGAGGTCTTCCTTACATCAGGTCGAGGCAATCGTTGGAAATATTTTGAACGCACACACTACAAAATTTCTATTTCAAACGTGCGAGCACATGTGTTTGCGTTTGTTTGTTCAGTGTGTACCCACCTTAAGAGAAAGTGATTGTAAACATACCCGATGTACGTTGGCAAGGAGCTCTTGTATCCCAGGAGAAGCCATTTTTTCCTTTCAGCTTCGTTAAAGGACGGCCGCGTGCACGCGATTGCAATAAGCGATGATTTCCACTTGCTTCCTCCAAATCAACACCCTCTTCTGCTAAATCGACTTCCATTTCAGACGCGGATGTAACAGAATGTTCTGAACCACTGAACTCATCATCTGTGTTCTCCGAATTATTTTCAACGGTTTTCATCCGATAACTCCTGTTGCAGCGTTCGTGGGCGTAGATTATACGCCATCTAATAAATACGAAATCGTATTATATGTATATGCATGTAAAAAAATTTTGGCCAACCAAAATATTATACTTACGATACTTGCTTTCAAACAATGATAAAACACAACACAAAAAAAAATTTTTTTAATTCGATGAATAATTGTAGCTGCCACACTAGGGTCTTTTACGGCACCACTCAACTTTGTACAGCTGCCAGAGCTACACTAACGCTTTCTAATACTTGATTTAGGCTCAAGGGGTCGGGGCACTCTTCAACTAACGACAGGTGGCGTTTATAGTCCATATTTGTAAAAGCGGGAGTTTTAAATTGGACTTGAATACGGCTGGGGTCAATCTGACCCGAGTGTGGCAGCTAAGGGAGATGTTGACTAGCAACACAGATGTATGCACTATATTAGGAGATAAGTTTCTTTTACTGAATCCAAACAGAGGTGCTATGGATCTCTGTTTATCAAATTGTATTTCATCAGTTGCCTTAACTTTACTCTTATTGTTAGATTTTATTGTAACGTTTATCCTTTTCTCTTCTTGATCCAAGTATACTTGTACATATTTTGCTATATTATCAATCTCATAAGATCCAACAGGTAGCTCAACTACCTCATTCCCTACATGAACCATATTATTGCTCACATCAATATTTGGTATAGAGTTGTATGTTTGAAAATCAATTAATCCACAAACATAATCCGTTGCTAGCTCCAGCGGAGGAAAGTACTCAGCAGCGAGTAGAAATGAATTTCCCGTGAGAGTAAGTGTTAACGGCATTGTGGTTGACAATGAACTGTCCCAATTTCAATATAAATACATTTATTTATAGATAATAATTAATTACTATAACAATTATATGAAAACTCTACTGCATCATAGCTCTGATAAGAACTGTAGTTGTACGATATATTACTACCCAAGTAGTTTATGAGTTCCCTTGGTGGTTGGAGATTGCTAAAGCTATCAAAATATTCGATATTATCACCTTTCTTGCAGAACGCTACCCAGTGTGTACCTGCTCCAGTTGAGATGTCCAAGTTAACAATACCGCTTTCTCGCTTTCATGGCTTTTGAGGTAGATTATCACGCATAAGTACTCCTCTGAAGTGCGGCAAGTGTGTGGTATACTTGTGAAGATCCAACTCGTTTAGCGGTCTTTTGGGTAGCGTCTTTAATAGTTTTTTGGTTGGGGTTGTAGCTAGAGTCCAAGTCTTTTTCTGTACGGCTTCAGGAATGGCCTTTTCCATCTTTACCAACCGCTATAATTTCCATTGCTTGGTTATGACGTTTGCTTCATTCCAATTTTGCCTTTGCCGCACTGGTGTCATTTACTGCTTTAGCTATGCCTGCTGTACCTCCCGATAGTGCTCCCAGCGACCAGAAAACAACGGGATGAGGAATGGAAGTGCCCCCCAAACTTTTGGTACAGGTATCACTCGTGGAGTTTTAATTGATTTCTTCTTTTTTTTCACAATATTTGTAGCTGCACTAAGAGCTATTTTTGTGGCTTCCATCAAGTCCTTCGGTTTTTTTACTTTAGAACCTTACGTGTATTTCGTACTGCTTCTCGGAATGTGGGTTGGCGTTTATTTTTAGCCTTAAGACCCATACCTAGCTTAATTTTAGCCTTCATTGCGTTTGTTATAAGCCAAGCGTTGGCACGTTCACTCAAACTTGCGTCCGTCGATTTTGCACGCTGCCAGGCTTTTTCAGCTAATATTTTATCAGCTATATGTCGATCACTTGTATCTTTATGTCGCGAGTATGCTATATCATGTTCCTTGCAGGCTGCGTTGAGTGGATTAATGCCGGGATCTCCTCACCAATCTTTGTTGTAACTTTGTTCCTGGTCCACAGTACTGGTATCCCGGTAGATGTAATTTTACAGGTAATTTGCTGATGATTGAATTTAATAGCGTTTTGATTTGTGATCCGACATCTTATAAGGTTCCGGTGATACTGTAGAAATGTAATATAAGCAGATGTATTTATAGGAATCCCGTTAGTCTTCAATATGCGGTTCATTAAACAACAACAAGCTTTTCCTGTTCGAAATGCTGATGTAGCTGTTATGAAGGTGAAAAAGAAGCATGGCCCCCTATTGCCTAATAGTATAAGGAGCATCATTGTTGGACCATCCAATTGTGGAAAAACTAATGTTACGATAAGTTTGCTGGAATATCCCAATGGTTTGAGATATGAAAATATTTACATATATTCCAAATCTTTACAACAACCAAAGTATGAATACTTGAAGCGAGTGTTGACTCCCATATCAGGATTGGTGTATTATATATTCTCAAACAACTGCGACGTTCTACAACCAGAGGAAGTCAAATCACATTCAGTGTTTATTTTCGATAATGTAGCATGTGAAAAGCAAGAGAATGTGCGATCCTATTTTTGCATGGGTCGCCATGAAGATATAGACATCCTCTACCTCTGTTAAACATATACGCATATACCAAAGCACTTAATACGTGACAATGCTAATTTAATCATTTTATTCAAGCAAGATGACTTGAATTTGAAACATATCTATAATGATCATGTCAATACAGACATGAAGTTTCATAAATTTCGAAGAGCCTGTGCTACATGTTGGAAGGATGAATATGGATTCTTGATGATTGATGAGGGTATCTCATTAAACAAAGGACGCTACCGTAAAGGATTTGATACCTTAATAGTACTATAAAAGGATGAAACATGCAAAATATTCATAAGTCGAAGTTGTAACTCAACAAAAAGCTCACCGAACCCTCTGGACCTGCTGAGTAAATTAAAGCTGTTCACCTGCTATCAGAGCTGTTTGAAAAGCTGTTAAGCTATTATCAGAGCTGTTTGGAAAGCTTTTAAGCTGTTACCAGAGCTGTTTGAAAAGCTGTTAAGCTGTTATCAGAGCTGTTTGGAAAGCAGTTAAGCTGTTATCAGAGCTGTTTGGAAAGCTGCTATTCAGTTAATAAAGAAGATGAACGAAAATCTATTAAAAGAAATTATCGAAACTAGGAATGCAGTGCGAAGGAAATTAAAAGCCCTGAGGATGGGAAAGATTCAAGCAGAAGAAACCTTTAAGAAAATCACTAAACCTAAAAAGAGTGTGTTAGAATAGTCAAATACGAGCCGCCGGATATAGCCAAGTTTGAGACAAAAGATGTAGAAGAAGAAGAAGAACAAGAAGAAGCCAATGAGGTTGAGGAACCTTTTATCCCTCCAAAACGAAAATATGTGAAAATGGAGACTAATAGCACACCTATAAATTATGGAGATTATTCCTTAACATCTGAAGAAGGATTCGCAACACCTAAACATTCAACAACATTGATAGGAAGGTCTCCTATCACCTCCCCCGATACGTCTGGATACATAGTTTCAAACTATTTAAAGCTATTCACTGATAATAGCCCTAAAATTGATCCAACCTATGGAGTTTACTGTGATGACAACGCGTGGAGAATCGGTAATTCAACGTTTGATGTTGCTGATGTAGGAAATATTGTTATCAAGGAGAAGAGCTATAAAACAACTTTGGGGTTATATGAGCTGCTATTTATGAAAGATCCTGTAAAACGTCTATATACTAAAGAGGATTTAAATAATTATGGATCCATTTCGACAGATACCAATGCATATAAACGTGACTATGCTGAAGATGGACAAATAAAGGGTACTAGAGCGGCTAAGTATAAAGCTATAATAAGTAAACTTATACAGCATAAAGGCATGGGACTAATGCGTCTGCCTAAAGAAAACATTGATCACCTTTACTGGAATGACCCAAAGGAATTATTGGATAGCCTATCTATGGCATCAAAACAGGCTGGAAACAGCAGTCGCAATAATGAAATTGTATCTATACTGGAGGAGTTGCGAGAAGCAGATATTCTAGTTTAAATACTACTCCATTGCCATACTTCTACACAATCTACAGATGAGCGTTGACAAGTTTGGACGTTTCTCTAAGCGGGGATATCTTGGGAAAGCAGGTGAACGTGGACCAACAGGAGCTCAGGGACCAGCCGGTAAACAAGGAATTCAAGGACCAGCTGGTAAACAAGGAGCTCAGGGTCCAGCTGGTGAACAAGGAGTCCGGGGTATTGGATTTAATTTAACGATAAACGGATACTACGATCTAAACTCAAAGTGTATAAAACGACTTGGTGAACCCCTTGAAAATGATGATGCTACTACCAAAGACTACGTTGACAAGAAAATTAAAATAAGTGTTGAAGAAATAAAAAAAAAACTATTAATATAGACGTGACAAATTTAACGCTATATATAAATGATGAAATCGCGAAGATTGAAAACTATCTGTTTACTTCAGTAATAAATAAGAAAGACTTGACACCGAAAGATGGTGTATATGAGTAAAAACTCTTGAGAAATCTGTTTCATTTATAATTACGATGAGTAAGAGACAAGTGGTAAATGAGCTGCATAAACCAGGGAGAAAAAATTTCAAACGGCGTCGTGTGATCATCAAAGAGATGACTTTTGGCAGGCAGATTTGGTTGAAATGGATCCCTACAAGTATATGAACAAGGGTTACCGTTATTTGCTGACAGTAATTGATACCTTCTTCAAATACGCATGAGCATTTCCAATTAAAAGAAAAACTGTTGTTGAAGTAAGAGATGCCATGCAATCTACATTAAGCGAGGGACGAATACCTAAAAACCTGCAGACTGATGACGGAAAGGAATTCTACAACATCCTCTTTAAAAATCTAAATCTGGAACATGCAATTGCATTACGTACAGTTTCCTCAAAACATCAATAGTGGAACGATTTAACCGAACTCTGAAGGATATGATGTGGAAGGAATTCAATTTTAATGGAACTTATCAGCGATTGGTATGGTAAAGAAACTGCTCACTGAATGCAACTCAAGAATACATCAAACTACAAAAATGAGACCACGTGATATCAAAACCTCCAATGAGTAACAACTGCTTTCAACTGTATACAATCATATAAAAATTGTTGTTCCTGCAAAGTATAAAGTTGGAGGTTTTGTACGAATCAGCAAATTCAAGCATATATTTGAGAAAGGCTATACACCAAACTGGACAGCTGAGATTTTCAAAATTATTAAAGTTCAAAACGCAAATCCCATCACATATCGGCTGGAAGATTATCAAGGAAATCCAATCACAGGAGGCTTTTACGAATTGGAGCTTCTGAAAGTTAAACACCCAGACCTATATCGCGTAGAGAAAATTTTAAAGAAGAGTGGAGATAAAGCTTACGTTAAATGGCTCAGATTTGCATCAAAACACAATTCTTGGATTAATAACAAAGATGTTTTATAATTTCTTGAAAAAACACCTATAATACAATTTCAAATAAATTTATAATTATAATACTTTATTTTACAATTATACATGTTGCTATAATGCAAATTACTTTAGTAAATGAAACTAAAACTATAATACATAATTTATTTACACTAGACTTAGATTCTTTCTGTGGTTGCCACTTGTTGATCTGATGAAATGGAGTAATGCCCCCATGGTAGAGTATCCGTTGTTCCACTCATAATATGTCGCTTATTATCATAAGGTAACGCCTTAGGTAACGTAAAGTAAACAACTGAAACCAAACTCAAGCTGGCAAGCATACAGTCCCGATATAAATTCGCTTAGGGTATTTCACATCATTACTTAATACACAAAAGCCGCACAAATTCTACCCAAGCCTTGGTACAGGTAACGTAGCCCAATCCAACAAACCCCATACAATCCAAGTCATAGTATCAGATATTGCCACTATTGTAATGCATCTGTAATCATTCATCATAAATTGCATGTAAATCATATGCGCATCTCCCTAAAAAAAAAAATAAGAAAAAAGATTGCAGCTAAAGTTTGCATACCTTCTCAAAAGGTAAAACTCCGAGTTCAATTAACTCATCGAGTAAACATAATTTACATACATACAGATTCGTATGTAATCATTTTTGTGATTCATTTACACCTCGTTATGAATGAGGTAAAAGTCAAGCGCATCAAATTCCAGCGCAAGCAAAAACAAAGCATAATATGCATGTACACCAAGTTGTAAAGAAAATATTACTCACGTGAGGTCACCGCTCTTTTGTTACGATACACATAATAAGATAGGTAAATGATATTGATTGTAGGTAGCATTTTGAAATTAATGTAAATTGCTTACTTAGCAATAACTATTGATTATAAATAAGGTAGCATTAAGGAATAAACGGGGGAATAAAGAATTGACCATAGCGAAGACAGGTAGTTCTTATTCTTTAGATCGTAGAGGCATGTTGGCCAGCGGTTCTAACCTTTTGGATGAAGAGGCTTCTCAGCCAAACATCGTTTATATAAAATACGTATTTTGGCTCGATAGATATTGAGGCACTCCAGCCATATATCTAGTGCGGATTGAGGCATTTGGCCAGATCCACAGGTGAATAAGGCTTTTTAGCCTTTTATAAATATATTCCGGCCACACGCCATATATTCATTGATTAATCAAATTAAATTAAATTTCATCATGAACAGAATCTTGGATATTGGCGTATGCGCCATTCTATTGGCAATAAACATAACATGGCGACCCTGCCCATAAACGAAATGGAATCAATAACATCAACAGTAAGAGAGCAATGGATAGCAGAAATTGATAGCAGATTTAACAAACTGTACAAGAAACTGAACGAGGGAGGGATTCAAGGAAGATTTAAAAAAGAACCCACGAGCTGGACCCAGGCCGATTTCCATTGAAAAATATCGACAAAAGTACCAATACAAAAGCCAGACAGTCGCAGTGAAGCAGCTAGAAGAAGAAAAATTACCAAAGAAATCACGAGGAGGAAGATTGGTAAAGCAGCGCCAACGTGTAGCTGAGCTAAAGAGGCTAATAAATACAACTGTAGGATCATTTAGGAGCAAAGCAGTAATAGAATTAAAGGAATTAAAGGAAATTCAGAAGATAGAAAATAAAACTAGTAAACAAAAGAAAAAGAGAAATGGGAAACCCTAAGTCCCAGCAGGGTGTTGTTAATTGCATTGCAACACGGAAGAAGTAATGGAAAACCAGATATAGTAGTTTATATAATCTTAGGCATAGTAATTAGCATATTGATTTTTAAACTGAATAGCCACTATAAGAAATATGTTAAAAAGAATTTAGTTAGGACAATAAATGTATAAAATAAACCATTTCTTTTACAAAAAAAAAAAAAAATATTATATTGCGGTGGTATCAACGTTGGTCAGCAGTAATATATAGTAACAAGGGTTTCATTGATGAATTTTGATCTACTAGTAGATCTTTTAGCCAACTTAAAAAAGAGTCCAAATAGAAAATACACTGCGAATTTCATAGAAACAAAAAATAAGGAAATAAATGAAGTATGGCGGAAAATAGAAAAACAAATCACAGATCAAGTAAAATTAAAAGAAGCTAAACAGACATTTGAGAATTTAAAAGAAAGAATAAATGTCTATTTAATTGCCAAAGAATCTGACGAAACAACACAAGAGACAATAGCAGCATTTGATATTGCAGCCGCAACGAAAATAATACCAGAGTTTAATGGTGATTTCAAGGCATTATCAAATTTTCTTGGTTTAATTGAATTTTATAAGGAAACACTAAAAACAGACCAAGAGAGTACACTTCTAAAATTCATAACGACGGTAAAACTATCAGATAGAGTGAAGAATAGACTCTTATCAGAAAGCGCGCCAACAAAAATATCAGAATTAAAAACAAATCTACAAAAAACATACAAGATAAATAAAAATCTACTGAAAATACACAGTGATTTGGCCAAGATACAGCAAGGCAATCAAAGCGTGAATGCTTTCGCTTCAAGAATAGAAGCACTGATAGCATCATTAAATGATCTACAAATATCAGAACAAGGAGAAGCTAATCGAGCATTAATCGTGAACATGAATGACAAGTTAGGCTTAAGTTCATATAAGAATGGCATTAATGAACCATACAAAACCATTCTCATAGCAGCAAGGCCAAGCAAACTATCTGAAGCCATAACGATAACCACAGAAATGACTGATTGTCCGAACCAAGCAAACATGTTTTATTACAAGCAAAACTTCAACAGTACTAACAGATGCAGTAACAAATATCAGAAGAACAATTGCACGAACCAGAACACTAACTACAACAAAAATAACAATAGCAACTATTATAGAAAGGAAAACAACAGTTATAGAAATAGAAATGGAAATAACAATAGAAGCAATAATAACAACTATAACAACAGAAGATATAGTGATAATGTTGCGCGCCGGCAACAAAAGTTCACTTCTTCTGATTGTTGCGCGCCGGCAACAAGGGTCAATCAACCGTAGAGTATCGAAGGGAAATGTGCTGGTTCCAAAAATTGAGAAGGCTGAGTTTGGGTTCCACGATTTTCTTTATTAACACTTTTTTAAACTTTTTACTTTAAACAAAATACTTTAATAAAACTCTGTTTTTCTATTTTCTATTTCACAACTTTCTTTGACTTTCCACTAGAGGCCTTACCTTGGGTAGGGGGACTCTCTAGCTTCGGGTTTAGAATATTTCTGATTTTCCTTGCATCAGAACTCTCTATTTATTCAAAATCAATCTGCAGTGGTTAATACTCCCTTCCACTTGCAGATTGATTATTTAGCAATTTTTGTGGTAACCAATCAAAAATTACCTATTGAGCATTTTTTCTTGAAAAACAACCCAAAATCACCTATCAAGCATTTTTTCCAATAAAGGTGAAAAATTTATTGCATTAATGCAATTTGATTTTTCACCCGCAAATTATAAAAAATAATTGGGAACAATTGTATGAAAACAACGGTATCAATTTTCACACGAGTCCCAAAACAATAATTCACTTGCTTTATTACGTACAAATGACAAAAAGAAATTTGACGCCGGCGCTTCCGCTAAGGCAATTTCTTTTGGTCAATATGGTGCACAGCGGGTGTGAGGTAAAATCGTTTAGCGAGTACCATGCTTTACTTCTTATCGCTTTGAGTTAATCAGGTGATTCCATTATACGTTTGGCTGATTGTTCTCAAGCAAGAAGTCCAAAGGTTCTTATTTACGTGTAGAAAGGTGACAGGCCTTATCTACCTAAGAATTATTACCGTGGACATGGGTACATCTAACGATTACTCATTATGTGCTGCAACTTGACCACAGTCGTGTGCGCATAGTTGTTTGTTTATTGTTTTGGTTCTCATTGTGGGGTCGGATAACCGTGATTTATGTATGAGAGATGTTTGCTTGATTTTTTTAGGTAATGCGTTATGAATCAGAGGCAATTGAAGTGGTTATTGCTTGATCATATTATTTGGATTGTTTTGGGGATTCATAACACCTTCCCCCTTGAAAAAAAATTTTCTTTTATATTCTTTAAGAGGATGTAAAAAAAAATTTTGAGAGTTGCTGACGCTCGGAAATCTAGAGTACATAGTTTGATTAGTACTACGATATGATATTATATGGTACTTAATGGTATGTATGATACAAACATATGTTAGATTTAATTGTTATGATTATGATACAAAATTAGATTTAGTTTATGATTTATTTATGCTAGATTAAATGATATATTTTTTTTTTTATATATATATATGTTGTGTTTCTTATTTTACAAAAATCAATTGTTACCAAGTGTGGTATTATAATAGTATTATATAAAAGCAACTTATTTGAGAGGTACTTAATTAGTTATCTGTGATTCTAGATAATGGTATTTTACTGGAAATACTTTTGATTTCAGTAATTTCTTCATTATTTGTTTTATTTTCTTTTAAAGTTTTCTGGTTCTTCTCTTTTTTAACATATCGCATGATTATTTTGATTACACCATAAGAAGTAAGTGTTATAATTAATAGATATATGAAAGAATAATGGTGTATATCATGCGTTGAAATATTATTTAATTTTTGTTTTTCCTCGTGCTCCAGTGTTTTTAAATCTTGGCTTAGATCGAATAGAGCTTGGTGATTTACGTTTTTTATTGTAATCATTTTCGGGAGTTCGAGTTTTATGTCTTTAAGATGATTAGCCATTGTTAGGTTAATTGAGGGTAAGTATGAATTATTTGAAATTGATATTCTTTCGGAATGACCGTATAGCGTTAGGTCGTTGCTTCTTATGTAGCAATTTGGAGAAATTTCTAAAATACCGTTTCTTTCGAGTGTTAGCGGTTCGATTCTGTCGCCGCATATATTATCTATTGTTAGAGGATTTCTAAGACTGAATAACCATTTATTTGGGTTGTTTAATTGGATCCAGAAAGTAGATGTTTTTATTGTTTTTACATCGCAGGATTTTGGAATTTCCGTAGTATGTTTTAATAGATCCATTTCGCATTTGTTTTGTTCGGCATTACTATTAAGGATTGGGTGTGTTATTTGACACAGATGAGTATTTGAGAAACTCAATTGGCATTTGTCGAAGTCCTCTGTATTCATGGGGTAATGTTTTTCGCGGTTAAAATCTACCAATAAATATTCGGTAGTAGGTTTTATGTAAAGAAAAGAGGTGTTTACTATACTTGGGAATGGTATAACTTTGTATGCCTGGAAAATTGTGTTTAGGGGTAATGGGATTTTAATTTCGATGATGATATTATTCTTGATTTTGTTTGTAGTTGTAATGCTAACTTTATATAAGTCGATAAGACTGTCTTGTGTGGCTGAAATGGGTAAGGTGGTTCCGGAAGGAAGATTTTTCCTAATAACTGTAAGAGTTTCCTCTAGTTGAAATGGGGTGATAATTAATGGATTGGGAATGCCATGTTTTATATCTAAAAGCATGTCGAGGATTGCTTTTTGCGAATTTTGGTATCTCATAAGTGATAGTGTAATGGCGGAAGTGATACTTTCTAGTTCTAAGTTTATGAAGGTGGAGTTCACTTCAGCTATTATGAAATTGAATGCTTTAGAAATTTTGTCAAATTTTTCTTGGATGTTATCAAATTCGAGTTTAATATCTGAGGATGTTTTATTAAAAAGGTTGATTGTTTTATCTACGATAATGGTTTGTGATTTAATGAGTTCTAATAGGTGGTCTTCATTTATTTTTAAGTAGTGGATTTGTTTGTCGTAATGCTTGGCATCGTCTTCATTGAGAGTACCGAAGAGTGTTTTGCTAAGGCTGCCTATTGCGTTTATTAGACCGCGTCGAGCACGCAAATGTTTCGGATCTATAATTTCTGCATTTTGCTCTATCTCGTTAATTAATATTTTGATAGTTTTTATTTGTGACTCGCATGGGTGGTTGCGGGTTGGGTGTTGTATCTTAAAATGTAAACATATTTTTTCTATGTCTATTGTTTGGGATCTTAGGAGGTTATGTTCTAGTTGAAAATCGTCTAGGCTATAATACGTAACTAGTTTCCAACTTGAGCTGTATAATTGTATGTTTCCGTATTCCTCGAAATATATTCCTGGAGTTGAGGCGAAGTTTGTTGTCTTTGTTCCGCTCGTGACTCCGAATGTTAATAATAAGATTAGTATTATGTACGGCATTTTGGCCTGGTGGAATAGAAGAAAAGAAAAGAACGCGATTACTCTATGAATAGCTTCAGATGGTTGTTATGGAGTTTTTTATTTTTATTTCTAACTCTTACCACTGAATTCTCGGTTGAGGCAATTTGTACTATTTCGTAAGGGCCTTCCCATAAGGGAGATAATTTATTTTTTCTCGTGTGATTCTTCACTAATACCTTGTCACCAATTATAAAAGGTTTTGGCTTAGTAACGTGATCATAGTACGTTTTGGATTTCTCCTTGTTTTTTATAAGATTTTCTCTTGCTATTTGATGAGCATATTGGAGACGCGCTTTTAGTTCACTGGCATAGTTATCGTAGTTATACGTAACTTCTGGGTCCTTTTTTAGTGATGTTGGGATTTCTGCGTGAAATCCAAATAGTAATTCGTGAGGCGTGTAGCCTGTACTTGAATGATTAGAATTGTTGTATGTGAACATAGCGTAAGGGATCCATGTATCCCATGTTAGTGGATCTGTAGACACATAGTGTCTAAGGTATTCAGCAAGCGTACGGTGGCTTCTTTCTAGAGCTCCGTTTGTCTCTGGGTGGTATGGTGTAGTTTGTAACTTATGTATTTTCAAAAGTTTACAAATCTCACTAAATAGAGAACTTAGGAAGTTTGATCCTTGGTCTGTTAGGATTGATTCAGGTAAACCATGTTTACAAATGATGTGGGTTACAAATTGCTCAGCTACCGTTTTGGCTTCTGCGTTCGGTAGGGGTATAGCATCTGAAAATTTAGTCAGATCATCTTGGAACGTTAATAGATATTTGTTGTTTTGATAACTTGTTGGTAGAGGTCCAACGATATCCAAGAAGATTTTTTCAAATGGTTTTTTGCTTGTGGTAGTAATCTTCATAGGTATTTTCTTGTTTGCACCTGATTTATTGACCTGGCAAGAAGAACATCTCTTGATGTACTCTTGAATGTCTTTTTTCATACCTGGCCAGTTATAGATTCTTCTTATCTTCCCGATAGTCTTCGTTTGTCCCTGATGACCGCCTAAAGGAGTGACATGGTAATCCCTAATTACCTGTTCGATGTCCTTTGGGTCTTTTAATTGTACTATTTTATTGAGGAAGAAAACAGGCCTCGTGGCGGAATCCTTAAATTCTTCAGCACATATGAGTTTCAACTCGAAGTACGAAGTGCTGTTCAGGATTGGTATAGCAATTGGAATTATCTCTTCGTTAGATGACAATTCTTTGAATTTTTTAAATATACTCCTTGTTAATTCCTGATCTTTTTGTTCTTTAAAAGGGAGGGGTGCATGCCCCACTATATACGTAATATTCCCTTGTTTATATTCTTTGATTCCTCCTAATGGAATTTGATAATTATCAGGTAAATAAGTTTTTAATAAATTTTCAAATGTGGTGTTTACTGTCGGAATTATGAAATATTTTCTTTTGATATTCCGTGTTTCCAGTAAATTGTTCGGGTTTTCTCCTACTATTTTAGGGGTTTGGTTTGTTTGTGCCCTCTGTTGATTCCTTGTTATCACTTGAATATTTTTGGATTCTGGTACTATACGACTGAGTGCGTCAGCGTTAAGATTAGATTTCCCTGATTTGTGTATGATCTTGTAGTCATACTCTTCAAGTTTAATCCTCCACCTCATCATTCGGGAAGTGGGGTCTTTCAGATTCATGAGCCACGTAAGGGGCTTGTGATCTGTAATAATCGTAAATGTCCGACCGTACAGGTAAGGACGAAATTGTTCTACCGCGTATATTATTGCTAATAGCTCTTTTTCTATAGTTGAATATCTTGTCTCAGCCGGATTTAGGGTGCGGCTGGCATAACAGATTGGTTTATCTTCTCCGACTTTCCCTTGCGATAAAACTGCGCCAATTGCATAGTTACTTGCGTCTGAAGTAACTAAGAATTCTTCGTTAAAGCGAGGATATTGCAAAATAGGCGGATTTAATAATTTTTCTTTCATGAGCGTGAAAGCTTCGTCGCAGAACGCATCCCATTTGAAAGTAGCATCTTTCTTTAATAGAGCCGTGAGAGGCTTAGCTATTTTAGCGAAATTAGGGATAAAGCGACGGTAATATCCAACAAAACCAAAGAAGGATTTTATGTCTTTTTCCTTCTTGGGTACTGGGTAATTTTGGACAGATTCTAGTTTAGAGGGATCCGGTGTTACTCCGTTTTCTGTAACCAAATGTCCAAGATAAGCTATTTGTTTGCTTAGAAAATGGCATTTTTCAGGCTGTAGCTTGAGATTATTTACTCTAAGCCTATTGAAAACGTGTTGGAGTCTTGCATTATGTTCTGTCAAGTTGTATCCGTAGACAATTATGTCGTCCATGTATACAAAATATTCTATGCCTTGGAGTCCAACTAAAACATTGTTCATCAGCCTTTGAAAAGTGGCTGGTGCACGTTTCAATCCGAATGGCATCCTATTAAAATGGTAATGACCGTAAGGTGTACTGAAAGCAGTTTTTTCCTTATCATGGTCCTCCATTTGTATTTGATGAAAGCCATTAGCTAAATCCAATGTACTAAAGTATTTAGCTTTCCCCAGCTGATCTAGTATATCAGTAATGTTGGGTAAGGGAAAGGCATCGCCGACTGTTATGTCGTTGAGGCGCCTGAAATCGACAACTACTCTCCATCTTTTGTTTCCTGAAGCATCAGGTTTTTTCGGAACTAGAAGTAGAGGAGAGTTCCAGGGGCTAGAACTAGGGCTTATGATTTCTTCTTGAAGCATTTTATTTATTTGTGAATTAATCTCAGTACGCTGAGATTCTGGAAGTCTATAAGGTCTTATGTTGACAATGGGTTTTTCAGGTAGCGTAGGTATTTGGTGCTTAACTGCACTTGTGCAAGTTAGGAAATCCCCATCTAGATAAAATATGTCATTGTATTCTCGACAAGTATCTAGAATTGTTTGGGCTTCTTCCGCGTTGCAGTGAGAGAGGTTTAGCTCGTTCTCGAGTCTATTTAGTCTCTGCTTTATTGGATCCTTTTTCGGATTTAATTTTATTATACTATAATTATTTAAGTTTCGTAGATGAGGTCTTATTTCTGTGTTTCTTATAGTAACCTCTTGCTGATTTGAGTTCAGGATTAGGATAGTCGCGTGACCTGTGTTGTCAGGTTCTATTAGCGTATTTCCTGTTATCACTCCTGGTTTCAGTTCTTGGTGTTCACTAAAGAAACAACCTTTTCGATTTAGTTTTATTTTTGCTACCATTTGTGTACGTGCCGGTATTTTTATACTTTCGGCTTCGTACTGATTTATTTTGTTTATTATTTTCGAAACATTTTTTTGTTTCTTACCCTTAGGCTCACCTCTTTGTGGGGGGGCCTTGTCAACTTGTACCAACTGATAGTCTTGGCTTGGGTCTTTCAAACCTCCATACCTGCTATCTGAGCTGGTGTAAGTCAAATTGTCGAAGCTTGGGTCATCCAAACCTCCATACTTGACATTTGAGCTATGGCGAGACAATTTTTTCGAACTTGGGTCATTCAAACCTCCATATTCGTTTTTGCACACTGTCTCTGAATTTGCCTTAATAACTTTGCGTGTGGTTTTGCCTCCTTGGGGTTTATTAATTTTTAGTGATAGACTTTTGTTTTCGTAGTCTATTATGCTAGAAAATTTATTTAAAAAGTCATGACCTAGAATTCCATCACATTTAAGTTGGAGGTCATCTTTCACCATGTGTATATCGTGGGTAAAGAAATTTTTGCCTACTTGAAATTCGCATTTGGCGGTTCCTAAAGTATGTAGGGCTTTTCCAGCTAGAGGTGATACCTCCAAGCTCTTTGTTCTATCAACCATTGTGTCACCAAGTGATCTGGTTGCTTTAAGGACCGATATTTCGGCTCCTGTATCGATTAAGAAATTACTAGTATCAAATGCTGTGATGGAATTTCTGATCGTCAAAACTAGTGATTGGCGATCAGCATTGAGAGGGAGATAAAGCATTTGATTTAATTTTTGGGATGTGGATGGACATCCGCGGATACAGTCATCTGGCTGAGGCGAGACTGGGCGACTGTAATGGCATCCTCGTCTCGCCGCCGGCTGTTTTCCGATTTCTGTTGATTTTTTGATTTTATTTTGGCAGTTGCTGCTCTAATATTTGGCGACCGCTTAGGTGATCCTGTGAAATTCTGTTGGGATCTTTGATATTGAGGAACATAGGCCTCTTGTTGGTTGCCTTGAAAACGGTGATTAACTGGAGTATTCCGTTGATACTGTGGAACACTCGAAGTGTAATACCTTTGTGATTGATTTTCCCTTTGTATTTTTGTATGAGGGAATGACCTGCTATTACTTGGATAACTTTGCTGGAAAAGTCTTTTACGACATTCCGAAAAGTGATGATTAGGTATTTTGCAGTAGGAACAAATGAGTGAGGGTTTTTCCATTTTCACTCTTGTGGAATAACAGACTTCAGCTGTATGTCCTTTTCTGTTGCATTTTGAACAAGTTGAAAAATGATCATTATAAGTGGAGTTCCTTTCGGATTGGTCTATAGCAAATTTAATAGAAGCTGACAGCTCCTCGTGGCCTTTTGCCTTGGTTAATAGACGAACCTGACTGTCTTTGAGGCCGTCTTCAAATGCTCGGAGAACCATTTTTTGATTTTCTCCAGCTAAAAGATTTTTGAGTGTTTGATCATTCGTAAAACTAGAGGTTGCATCATCATATAATGCTAACAACTTGCGAGCACGAAAGGCGTAATCTTTCATATTTTCTCCAGATTTTTGTCTGAGAGCTAGAATCTCATTTTGTATTGAGACTCTAGAGCGAGTCTCTAAAAATTGCTCTTGCAGGGCCTTTTGGAGTTCTTTCCAAGAATTTACGTCGTTATATTTAACAACTTCATAGGCTCTGCCTACCAGTTTTGTTTTGATTATTTGCAAAAATAGAGCTTTTTCCGTTTCTGCAATACCTTCTTTCTGAAACATTTCACATGTATTCAGAAATCGGTGTAAATCATCAGAGTTACCATCGAATTCTGGAATGAGTGATCTAGCATCACTGAGAGATAATTTTTCGGCTCTCGCCGCAACTTGATCGTTGGTCATATTGTGAGCTCGTTTCCGTGCAGGCCTTCTGTGGATGATTAGCCCAGGAAGAAGCGTATCTCTTACGCCTCGACGCTTTTGTAGTCGAGTATGAATTTTTAAAAAAAAATTTTATATTTTCCCGATATGTTTTTTTGTTTTTTTTTTTTTTAACTTGACGAGTATATTAATTTAACTAATATCCCGGAGAAATATTCACAACACCGAAAAGCACTTGATAAGAAAAACACTCGAGAATATGCACTTTTGTTAATAATAGAAAAAGGGGTGAAGACCAGGAGTACATTAAATAGTTATATTTTAGTTATAATATAGGTATAATATAATAAAGTAAAATACTTATATAGAATATAATATTTATAATATAAAAACCTTATAACTCTATTCTAGAGCGTCCAGTACCTTTTGATAGAAGTCCACGTCGATTGCTGAGTTGAAGTCCTCTTCTGGGTACAGCTGGTATCTCAGCGTTCTATAAATCGCGTATGCTGACGGGTTCTCGTGTTTGAGCAGGATGTCCAGCAAATGGTCGATTGGGTCTGTGTATTCCTCGAGGTCGTCCAAACAGGGATTGTAGATGGGGCCAATGCTTCCCTCTTCGTCGGATGACACACTGCTTCCTTCGGATCCGGGGTTATAGTAGCAGTCCGTAATGTCTTCCTCAAGCTCTGAGAATGAGCCTACCTCTGTCGTCTCTGAATAAAGGTCCGCCTCTGAGTAGGAGTCTTCTTCTGAATAAGCGTCTGCTTGTGGGTCCGCTTCTGGCTCGAAGTCTAGCTCTTCGTCAGAAAGTCCCAGTGGACTGATATGTTCTTCTTCTTTTGGCCAGCACATGAGTTTGTGGGTGTAGTCGAGGGTCTTACTAACCGTGTGACTTATCCCACCGCTGCCACCAGTTTATTTATGTTGCGCGCCGGCAACAAAAGTTCACTTCTTCTGATTGTTGCGCGCCGGCAACAAGGGTCAATCAACCGTAGAGTATCGAAGGGAAATGTGCTGGTTCCAAAAATTGAGAAGGCTGAGTTTGGGTTCCACGATTTTCTTTATTAACACTTTTTTAAACTTTTTACTTTAAACAAAATACTTTAATAAAACTCTGTTTTTCTATTTTCTATTTCACAACTTTCTTTGACTTTCCACTAGAGGCCTTACCTTGGGTAGGGGGACTCTCTAGCTTCGGGTTTAGAATATTTCTGATTTTCCTTGCATCAGAACTCTCTATTTATTCAAAATCAATCTGCAGTGGTTAATACTCCCTTCCACTTGCAGATTGATTATTTAGCAATTTTTGTGGTAACCAATCAAAAATTACCTATTGAGCATTTTTTCTTGAAAAACAACCCAAAATCACCTATCAAGCATTTTTTCCAATAAAGGTGAAAAATTTATTGCATTAATGCAATTTGATTTTTCACCCGCAAATTATAAAAAATAATTGGGAACAATTGTATGAAAACAACGGTATCAATTTTCACACGAGTCCCAAAACAATAATTCACTTGCTTTATTACGTACAAATGACAAAAAGAAATTTGACGCCGGCGCTTCCGCTAAGGCAATTTCTTTTGGTCAATATGGTGCACAGCGGGTGTGAGGTAAAATCGTTTAGCGAGTACCATGCTTTACTTCTTATCGCTTTGAGTTAATCAGGTGATTCCATTATACGTTTGGCTGATTGTTCTCAAGCAAGAAGTCCAAAGGTTCTTATTTACGTGTAGAAAGGTGACAGGCCTTATCTACCTAAGAATTATTACCGTGGACATGGGTACATCTAACGATTACTCATTATGTGCTGCAACTTGACCACAGTCGTGTGCGCATAGTTGTTTGTTTATTGTTTTGGTTCTCATTGTGGGGTCGGATAACCGTGATTTATGTATGAGAGATGTTTGCTTGATTTTTTTAAGTAATGCGTTATGAATCAGAGGCAATTGAAGTGGTTATTGCTTGATCATATTATTTGGATTGTTTTGGGGATTCATAACAATAACTACAATAAGTGCAATAGAGGTTACAACAATAGATGGGACAGAGAATCGGAAAACTTAGCTGTCCCCGGAAAACAGAGAACCGGGGTATACACACTAAGAAAATAGTGCATCTAAAACGAGGAGACAACTACTCAAACTACACAAATATATATATAAAAGAAAGCAAATATCCGATATCATTTTTGATTGACTCAGGTGCAGATATATCAATACTAAAGAATAACTTAGTCGAAAATGCAGACATAGATGTAAATGAATCGTGTCAAATAAATGGAATTGCAAATAAAATAATAACTACGCATGGAGCCACAGAGTTAGAATTGCCAATTGAAGACATAATTGTAAAACAAAAGTTTCATATAATTGATGATGATATTAACTTAACTACGAACGGGGTGTTAGGACGTGATTTTCTGATTAAATATCATTGTAATATAGATTACGAACATGCGCATTGACCATAAGATCAAACGCAAGGGATATAATATTACCAATAAACATGGACATCAAAATCATCAATAATATCACAATACCGCCTAGGTGAGAGATAATAACACCAATCGATATTGAAATAAATGAAGACAGTCTGATCTGCGGAAAGGAAATAAAAAAAGGGATTTTTGTAGCAAATGCCGTAATACCGTCAAAGGGCATAAAACACATAAGAGTTTTGAACACAACAGAAGAACTGGGCACCATAACAAAGGCTCACATATATACGCAACCACTCAAGAATTATCACGTTGGAATAGATTCTATTAAGGACTACAATATTTGTCATTTCAACAAAGCTAGAATGAACAATTTAAAGTTTGAAAAGGTTAAAGAACAGATAAACATACATAGATAGCCTATGCCCAAAAGCAAAACAATCAATACTAAGCATCTGTGAGAAGTTCGAAAATGTCTTTCATATAGATGGAGAACCACTAACCATCAATAATTTCTACGAACAACGAATTTCGACTATAGATAAAACACCCGTCTACATAAAAAACTATAGGATGCCAAATGCACAGCTTGATGAAATCAATACACAAGTAAGGAAGCTGCAAGAGGAAGGTATAATAGAACCATCAGTAAGTCCTTATAATTCACCATTGCTAATTGTACCCAAGAAAGACCTTGGAGGACAAAAGAAATGGCGACCGGTTGTAGATTTTTGATCACTTAACAAAAAGGTTGTCAACGACAAGTTTCCCTTAACAAGACTTGATGGTGTATTGGATAAATTAGGCCGAGCAAAATATTTTTCGACTCTGGATATGACTAGTTCATTTCATCAAATTCCACTACATCAAAAATCAAGACCGTTGACAGCATTTTCGACAAATACAGGACACTACCAATTCACGAGATTACCTTTTGGGTTAAAAATATCAACAAATAGCTTCCAACGAATGATATCAATAGCACTAAGTGGACTAGAAGCCGCAGCGTTCCTATATGTAGATGATATAATAATATTTGGTTCTAACTTAGATGATCACAACAACAACCTCGTAAAAGTATTAGAAAGATTGCAGAAATATAATCTAAAGCTAAATGCGAGTAAATGTAACTTTTTAAAACCAGAAGTTACATACCTTGGCCACCGAATCACACCTGAGAGTATACGAACTGACTCACAGAAATATGAAAGCATAAAAAATTATCCTGAACCAAAGAATGCTGATGAGGTGCGAAGATTCGTAGCATTCTGCAACTATTATAGGAGATTTGTCCAAAATTTTGCAGAGATCGCAAAACCACTAAATGAACTTCTAAAAAAGAACAAAATATTTCATTGGTCTGAAGATTGCAAGAAATTTTTTGAAGTCTTAAAACAGAAACTAGTATCACCACCAATACTAAGTTATCCTAATTTCAATGAATTATTCATTTTAACAACTGATGCATCAAGCTATGCATTAGGAGCAGTACTCTCGCAAGGCGAAGTCAGGCGAGATAAGCCGATAACCTATGCAAGCAAGTCCCTTAATAAACATGAATTAAATAAACCCATAATAGAAAAAGAACTGTTATTCACTGGGGAATAAAGCATTTTAGACCATACTTATTTGGAAGAAAATTCATAGTGTATACGGATCACCGACCACTTGTAAGCTTATTTACGCACAAAAACCCATCATCAAAATTAACGAGAATAAGAGTTGTCTTTAAACAAGGTAAAACGAACACCAATGCAGACGCATTATCAAGAATTAAACTAGAATCCAAGGACTTAATAGCAATGATGCCGAAAAATAATATCAATGTAATCACAAGAAACATGCATAGAAAACAACACATGCAGGATAATAACAATACCAAGGAGGGCAAAAGTAGTAAAAACTGTGCAAGTACCTTAATTTCAAACAAGAAGCCTGATCAACTTTACGTTTGGAACAGTACATCAATATCAGATATAAGGTACATTAAAAAACTCGAGTTAACATTTAAAAATAATAAACACACGCAACTTAGGACACACAATGATAACAGAAAACTGCATGAAATAGAAATCGCTAAAGATAAAATAATTGCAGAGTGTAATGATAAATCTTTACCAGAGTTAAAATTGGTTCTGAGGAAGTTACTACTCAAAATAAGCAATGCAAAAATAGATAAATTAGCGCTAGCAAATAATCATGAATTATTTGATATTATCGACGTCGAAAAATTAAGAAATATATTAGAGGATTTCCATAAAGAAACAAAACATTGTGTTAATATTATTTTATATACACCTCCTAAAAGAATAATAAAAAAAGATGAAATGCACAGACTGATAAAAGAATACCATAGCTCACGAATTGGTGGACATTGCGGCATAAGAAGATGCATTGCTAGGTTAAAACAAAAATACATTTGGAAAATATGAATAAGATGGTGAAAGAATACGTAAATAAGTGTAAAGAATGCGCAAGAACAAAAATCACGAAACACACCAAAGAGAGACACTTAATGACTAACACAACAGGCTCATCTTTTGAAACAATCTCCATAGACACGGTTGGACCACTTCGACCATCTGTGGACTTCAGATACATTCTAACTCTTCAATGTGAGCTAACGAAGT
The DNA here is from genome assembly GCA_963924295.1 of Dioctria rufipes. Lineage (NCBI taxonomy): Eukaryota > Metazoa > Arthropoda > Insecta > Diptera > Asilidae > Dioctria > Dioctria rufipes. Next base: position 139,450,610 of record OZ002740.1, read on the forward strand.
TTGTAGAAGCAATCCAAATAGAAACCAAACATGCATGGACAGTGGCGAAAGCAATAGTAGAAAAATTCATATTGAAATATGGATGTTTTAAAAAACTCAAAACTGATATGCGTACAGAATTTTGTAATCAACTGATAAACAGCCTGTGCGACCTTTTAAAAATAAAAAAGTGACATCAGCCCCATTTCACCACGAAACCCTAGGTTCGATCGAAAGAAACCATAGAGTTTTAAACGATTATATAATGACGATTTCCGAACAAGAAAATTGGAGTGAAATATTACCCTACTATACTTACAGCTACAACACCACACCACATACAACTACCAATTATACACCTTTTGCGCTAGTTTTTGGAAAATTAAATTCATTACCATGTGACATCTTAGATAACAATACAAAAATATATGATATTGATGATTATATTAATGAGTTAAAAATAAAATTGCAATTTGCACATAATAATGTAAAAGAATGTTTACTGAAAAAAAAGCAAGAAAGAATAGATAAACAAAACGCTGTAAACGAAGCTACCTTTAAAATAGATGATTATGTACATATATAAAAGTAGGCAATAGAGTAAAATTACAGCAACCGTATAAAGGACCATATAGAATAGTTAGAGAAGATAATGTGAATAGTTATGTAGATATAAATGGAAAAGAAATTAAAATACACAATAATAACTTAAAACTATGTAAACATAAAATATTGGTAGATAGGTAGCTATAGATGCATAGATAGAAAAATTAATATCACAAAATAGCTAAACTACAAAAAAAAAATATATATATATATATATATGGTAACAAAAGAGAGATGACCAAATGTTCAACGAATGAATCCAATTCTACTTTCCTTAGAGAAATCAAAATTGCATCAATCTTTTAAGGATGGGGATGTAATGCATCTGTAATCATGCATCACAAATTGCATGTAAATCATATGCGCATCTCCCTAAAAAAAAAAAATAAGAAAAAAGATTGCTGCTAAAGTTTGCATACCTTCTCAAAAGGTAAAACTCCGAGTTCAATTAACTCATCGAGTAAACATAATTTACATACATACAGATTCGTATGTAATCATTTTTGTGATTCATTTACACCTCGTTATGAATGAGGTAAAAGTCAAGCGCATAAAATTCCAGCGCAAGCAAAAAAACAAAGCATAATATGCATGTACAGTGCACCAAGTTGTAAAGAAAATATTACTCACGTGAGGTCACCGCTCTTTTGTTACGATACACATAATAAGATAGGTAAATGATATCGATTGTAGGTAGCATTTTGAAATTAATGTAAATTGCTTACTTAGCAATAACTATTGATTATAAATAAGGTAGCATTAAGGAATAAACGGGAGAATAAAGAATTGACCATAGCGAAGACAAGTAGTTCTTATTCTTTAGATCGCAGAGGCAAGTTCGCCAGCGGTTCTAACCTTTTGGATGAAGAGGCTTCTCAGCCAAACATAGTTTCTATAAAATACCGAGGCAATTAGCCAAGTATTTTGGCTCGATAGATATTGAGGCACTCCAGCCATATATCTAGTGCGGATTGAGGCATTTGGCCAGATCCACAGGTGAATAAGGCTTTTTAGCCTTTTATAAATATATTCCGGCCACACGCCATATATTCATTGATTAATCAAATTAAATTAAATTTCATCATGAACAGAATCTTGGATATTGGCGTATGCGCCATTCTATTGGCAATAAACATAACACTATAGCTCTCAGCCAACCTCCAGTACCCAGACACAGGAGCGTCAAATCGTAGCCTCCAAGGCCAGATAAAACTTAACCAGCAACCTCCACCAGTAAAGCTTCCCACCCCTTCACAAATATATAGAGCTACGATCTCCGAGATGAAAAATAAGTGAACTCTACAAACAAAATCGAAAACCTATGCTATTTCCCTATGCTGGCGAGTGCTGAAAGTGATTTCGTATCCCCAAAGTGATCTCGTATCCCCAAGTTCGAGATAAGCAACATATGTAGTACCGGCTAATGCCATCAGACGACCTTGTTCAAGAAATGGTGTTTGCACTCGCAAGAGCAAAGTTATTTAGGCGCAGCACTTGAAAACAGCAAAACCAAGATGACGTCATTCTGATATCTACAACTTCCCAACTAATAAATCGTCAAGCAAGAAAACAGTAAAACCAAGGTATGGTGGTAGTAGCTGCTAATGCCGCTAGGGAACGTTATTTTCCCTCGAGGTGAACAACATCTGAAGTACCGGCTAATGCCGCTAGGGAACCTTATTCAAGAAATGGTGTTTGCACTCGAAAGAGCAACTGTGACTTTTCAATACAAGTACCCCCTAAATCCAATAATATTAATTTGCTGCGAAAACACCAAGCCAAGGTGATGTCATGTTGTGAAATTCGAATGTTGCTGATATCTACAACTTCCCCGCTAAGAACACTTATTTAGGTGCAGCATTTAAAAACAGTAAAACCATGATGACGTCATACGTGATATCTACAACTTCCCAGCTAATAGAAGAAAAAAAAAACAGCCTAAGCACAACATTTAATGTTTGACACCCAGAACCCTCACTGACATCTTCTAGAATCTGTTCATGGTGATGTCATGCTGTGAAATTCGAATGATGCTGATATCTACACCTTCCCTGTTAATGAGAATTACGCATCACACCACATTACTAATTGCCAATTAACTAATTACCAACCAAGCTGCTAATTGCCAATTACTAATTATATAATTGCCAATTAGCTAATTGTGTGAACAAATGTCGCTAATATCTCGAAAACCAAAGTCCGTAAGTATTTCTGATGAAAATTTCGTTCTCCCCTCCCACCCCACACCACCTAGAATCCATTGCCATGAACAAAAATAACTTGAATTATTAATACGCTTATATCTCGAAAACCAAAGCCCGTAGAGAATTTCTGATGAAAATTTCATTACCCCCCTCCCTTTATTATCCCCCCACATACCCACCATCCATTGGCATGAACAAAAATTTCCTACTATTAACTTCAATTATTACTAATATTAATTCAAAAATCAAGCGCAACACCTGAAAACAACAAAAGCCTACATTTAGGCGCACCACACATCCAATGTGATGAAGACTGTTGATGTCCACTTAGAGGATACGGTGAGGTGAAAAATAAGCGAACTCCAGAAACAAAATCGAAATCCTATGCTACTTCCCTATGCTAGAGAGTGCTAAAAGTGGTCTCGTATCCCCAAGACTTGAGATGAAAAATAAGCGAACTTCAGAAACAAAATCGAAATCCTATGCTATTTCCCTATGCTGGAGAGTGCTAAAAGTGGTCTCGTATCCCCCAAAGTGGTTTCGTATCCCCAACATCCAAGACATAAACCAGTACAGTCGAGACACCAACCTACATCTAGTATGGACTAAAACCACTTAGCGACGGTGGCGTCATCTGTGGCGAAATCCTTCAAGCTAAAACAGTGTCTATAACTGAAACTATAGCTGAAATGAATTGTGTGCCATTATCACTAATCATACGACGCGGTATTCCGTAGCGAAAGAAGAATTCATTTAGTATTACCTTTGCACAAGCTTCTGCCGTTGCTTCTGCTAGAGCATAGTGCTCTACCCATCGGCTTGCATTGTCTTCTGCAACCAGTATCTATTTTTTACCATCTGCAGATTCTGGCAAAGGTCCAAATAGGTCGACCGAAATAATCTCAAATTTCATCTTACTAGGCGTTGTTTGGTATAACCCTGCTGGCTTCAGGTTTGTAGTCTTATATCTCTGACATTCAAAGCATTTGGATATGTATTTTGCTATATCCTTCCGCATTCCATCCCAATAGTACCGTTCAGAAATTCTTTGGCAAGTACGTTCTATACCATAATGACCAGAAGTTGGTGCATCGTGATATGCCTGTAAGATAGTTGATTGCTCGTGTTTGGGTATGACTAATTACCCCTCTTCATTGTCTTCACCGGGAAGGTATCTATGGAGTATACCATGGTTCATAAGGTATCCTCTATTAGCCCATCGTACGTACTTTTCAGTGTTCCCGGTATCTTCAAGACATTTTATTATTTCTGTTAATGCTGGATCTTTAAGTTGCTCTATCCTTATATCCTCTGCTCCTCGTCGAGGTAAATCAATTTGTCTGCTACAAATTTCACATGATGCAGACGTACTATCCGAACAAGGTGGTCGTGATAATCCATCCGCTACTACATTCGATTTTCCAGGTGAATATGGTATTTGAATATCGTAAGGTTGCAACTGTAGTGAACATCTAGCCAGCCTTCCCGTAGGTGACTTCAAAGACATTAACCATTTAAGTGGGTGATGATCAGTAACAACAGTTACTTGTGAGCCTTCTATGTAACCTCGAAATCTGTTTATGGCCCATATTATTGCAAGAACTTCACGCTCTGTAGTGGAATAATTCCTTTCTGCTTGAATTAGTAGCCTACTAGTATATTCAATTGAATGTTCATCAGCGCCCTTCCCTGCACTAATACTGCTCCCAAAGCGCAGCTGCTAGCATCTGTTTTTAGTATAAAAGGGAGATTCTCGTCTGCTTGTTTAAGAACAGTAGTTGTCGTTAGTAGATTTTTTAGATTTTCAAATGCCTTTAGCTGCTCTGCTTCCCATTTCCATACTGCATTTTCCTTTAACAGCTTGGTCATAGGTTGACTTAAGTCTGCACACCGTGGAATGAAACGTCTGTATCATGAGCAGGTTTGCGGAAAGGATAGAAGATGCTTTTGGTTCTTAGCTATAGGCATCCAGACTATAGCTTTTATTTTGTGAGGGTTTGGTACTATTCCATTATTTGTTATCAAATGTCCCAAATACTTCATCGTTTGACAACATATGTTGCATTTGCTTCGGTTAACTTTAAGGCGTTGAAAAACTTTACCTAAGTCATTTAGGTGTTTACGGAAAGTAGATGACCATAAAATTAAATCATCGAGGTAAATGAATATTTTTATACCTTCAAGTCCCTTTAAACCTATCCAATAATCTTTGGAACTTCGCAGGAGCGTTCCGTAAACCAAATGGCATCCTTTTAAATCTGAAGATTCCAAAAGGTGTGATGAAGGATGTTTTATCCTTGTCATCATTATTCATCTTTATTTGCCACTACCCAGAGCGTAAATCTAAAGTAGACTTATATTGGGTACTTTTTGCTTCTTGTAACAAATCATCCATACGCGGTAAAGGATATCTATCAGGTATAGTAATCATATTTAGCTGACGATAGTCTATACATACTCTGATGCTTCCATCCTTTTTAGGAACTAACAAAACTGGTGCTGCCCACGCTGATTCGCATTCTTCTATAATATCTTCCGTTAGCATTTTATGGACTTCTATTTTTAGCTGCTCTCGTTTAATAGGAGATAAACGATAGGTTGGTACAGCGATAGGCTGATGGTCCGAAATTTTTATGCAATGAGTTATGTATGGCGCATATTCCCCTTGATATTCAAAAATATCTCTATTTGATATCAGCAAGTCATTTATTTGCTGCCTTTCTAACTCATTTGTGTTTCTTGCTTCGTTCTGTCGACAGCGAACAATTTAGTTCTCTTGGGAGGCTTTGGAAACAATCGCGATTTCCTTGGATCTACTTGCCGTAGGGTTAACACTCCGGCTGGTACGGAATCTTTGAAAATTTCCGATATTTTATTCGGAGAGTAATCATTTGAGCTTGATGAAAGTGATGATCTTCTTTCATGGGTAGCTATTTGGAAAAGCTCCCAACGTGGTTGATTTGATGAGATGTGCTCCTTCATCGGATCCACAAATGGAGAGGTATCACATTCTAGATACCAATCTAAGAATGGTGACTTGATTGAGCTATTTGCTACTGCAATTCTGTTATCAAGTGCTGAATTGTTCTCACATGTTACTTCCACTGAAGAAAATTGAATAAGTTCAGTGGTCACAAATTCAAAGTGCTTATCACTCTGATCTATAAAACTCCAAGATCTTTGTGGGAGATTTAATATGATTCCAGTTTGTTCAAGGAAATCAATTCCCAACACTGTTCTGCTATCTGTTGCTTCAGAAATTTTACGATTGCGTAGTGTGACTTCAATATTTGCCGCAAGGACATCTTGGCGTTTACAGGAACCCTCGGCTAGACTAAAGCTAGGCGCAGACTGACTCGGTGGTGATGGCGGAGGCGGTTGGAGTAATGAAGCGGTAGCGGTGGTAACCACTCACACTGATACGGTGGCGATTGCGATTTTTATTATACCCTAGATGAAATCATAGGGGTATACTAAGTTTGTCATTCCGTTTGTAACACCTCGAAATAATGATGGTAGAGCAAAATGGATTGGACACCCATTCATAATATTAAAAGTTATTTCGATTTTTGCATGTCCGTCCGTCCGTCCGTCCGTCTGTGCGCACGATAACTTGAGAATGCGTACACTTAGAGAGCTGAAATTTTGTACACAGACTTAAAAAAAAAAAGTAAAATTAAGTTCGAAAATGAGCCAAATCGTGGGGTTGCTATATAAAAATTTCGTTTTCCGCTATATATTGGACACTGCCTGAGAACGCGTCGACGTGGAGAGCTGAAATTTTGTATGTGATGTTTTTACTACATTAGCAAATAAAATGTCAAAAATGGACTAGATCGGGCAACTCCTTCTTGGTGTTGCCATATAAAAATTTCGGTTTTTTACGTATACGATCAGTCCAAGACATTTTCATTGTACTAAAAACTTCTGCAGAATACGAAATCCTATAAAATTGGTTATAATCATTTTTTCTGTGCGACAAACCGTTCTAGAAATATTTGCGAAAAACGACTTCAAAATCAAACTTGAATAGATCGGTGACCATACGAAATTTAATACGGGCAGTCATCTAGGGTATCATAAGAATTGGTCTTAGACCAATTCTAGCTTTTTTACTTGTTTTTTAATTTGCTTCATTTTAATATGATTTTTGAAAGAATCAGTACTACTGAAATGAGTGGAAATACTGAAGAAGAACTTTTGAGGTTATTTATGTTTGTATTATGCGAAGATGAAGAAAAGTAAGTATTTGTGATTATGTTATAGTTAACTTTTATGGATGTAAATTTTTAAATAATTGTCCATTATAGAAACGAAGTTAAAAAAGGAAATGGGGCTGTGACATTAACTTGAGCCGAGAAATCAAAGGAGAATTTTACACCTTGTTCGCAGATTTGCAGAAAGATGAAAAGCAGTTCTATCAATACTTTAGAATGACGGGGCCCAGTGTTAATGAAATACTGGGTTATATAGAACAGGATATTCGAAAAAATGACACAAATTTTCATTGTGCCATACCTGAAGTACAACGTCTGGCAATTACTCTACGGTAAGAAAACTCTATATTTTAATGTTTGAATTCATATCTATTTCACCAAACGCGTATATGTATTACATATTATTTATTTTCACTTTTAAATTGAATTCTTAAATTCATCCATATCAGCATTGAAATTTTCATACCAAGAAGCAGCAGAAGCAGAGGTAGTAGTGTTTGAAAAAGTTTGAAAATTACGATTTCCTAAGCTCGCTATCGATTTTCTTCGTCCTCTTCCATTTGCAACAAATTTGACTCCATTACGATCTGCGAAATTTTCAATTTAGTATGCGCTTGTCTTCTGACCTTATCGGCTCCTGATGTAGAACTACTTTCAGGTTTTTTTATAAGTTTATTCTTTTTACTTGGAATGACTTGTCCTACATCAGTATCAACATTTTCAGACTCTACCATGTTTTTTTTTAGGAATTGGTGTTGATGGAATGAGTTCTCTTTCTAAACTGGTTGATGGTGCTAAATTATCTGTTTACGATAAATACTCAATTTCAGGCAATTTATCATTAGAGCTGTTACCATCGCTGAGAACATTTGTTGTCGATTTTGAAAATTTTCAAAAAAGGCATCAGAAAATCCATATGTTTTGCACATGGCCAAGTTTTGTAAGCGTTCGTGCTTTTTGCTGCTTGGCCTGTATCGGTTTTTATACATCTTAAATGTTTGCTGTAAGAATCTCTATAATCTGTTATTTAATACCTTTGTATTTAACGTTTTATACATTATTTAGTATTATACTTTATACTTTAATCTTACTTTATGTAATCTGATTTTGTTATCTCGTTATTACCTCAATTACTTGATAATTTCTACTGCAATGAGTTTGCTCGCTGCACTTTTGTTGTTTTTCTAAGCTTTTGTTTTCATTCGATTTAATACTGTTATCTATTTCAAACTCGATGTACCTAACGTTTGTGACGTAGCGTAAGCTGAGGTTTTTTAATAAATGCTATTCTATTCTATTCTATTCTTTTCTGATGCATCTGAAAACTCGTGAAGCTCACAGCTAGTGTCTTTTCCTGTGAACCCAATTTATCGTGGAATCTCAATTTCTTCTAATTTTGGGAGTTCAGACTTTATTTGTAACCATCTAGTTAATAATGTACTTGATAATGGTTCATCCCAGGACGAGCTCTCTAGCCAAATATTCTGTAGAAGAATTTTGATAGACATTACTACCGGCGATAGTAATCCAACAGGATCAAAGATTTTCGAAGCCTCGGATGCTACATTCCTCTTTGTTGTGGGGTTGTCGTACATGCTTGTTGAAACGTGTATTTTGAAATTATCGGTTATAGGGTTCCAATGCACTCCAAGTGCTTTAATTGTCTGTTCTTTCTGGAAATCTATAAAGCGAGGTTGTTCTCAAAACTCATAGGGTATATCCTTAACAACCTGAATTTATTGCTTGTCCATTTGCGAAGCTTGAAACCTCCGCCCTTTAGCATGTTTATTAACTGCTGATAAGATTCTATTGCTTCATCCATGGAAGCGCCTCCTGAGACTACGTCGTTGATAGGGTGATTTGGAGACTCTCGCCAAATAATACATTGATACTGCTGACCTCTCACATCCACTTTTATCTGACGGTACATTTTTTATATGTCCGCCGTGAATACTATTTTATGTTTTCTCCATCGTAAGAGAATGGAGATTAGGCTTCCTTGCAGTTGAGGACCGGTCATCATGATATCATTTAGACATCTGGTGTTATTTCTTTTGGCCGAAGCGTCGAAGACTACACGTAATTTGGTTGTTGAACTGTGTTGTTTGAAAACCGCATGGTGAGGTAGGTAGTATTTTATCTCACCATCATCTTCTGCTGGAACCATATGACCTAAGCGTTGGTATTCCTTCATAAAATCCTTATACATGGTTTCAAATACTTTGTATTGGTTGAATTTTCGCTCCATTTGGAACAGTCGGGCAAGCGCTAGTTCTCTTGATCGGCTCAAATTGGCTTCTTTTGGATTTTGTTTAAATGGAAGGCGAACGATATATCCACCATTCTCGTCCCGTCTGTGCGTTTGTTAGTAGTAACTTTCACAAGCAATATCTTCTGGTGTGGTAATAGTTTCGGCTGTCAGTTCTTCGCATTCCCAAAATCTCTGCAGCTCTCTGGTTATATCTATTTCTGATACCATGCAAATAAGTTTATTCTCGTTGTTGCTGTTACTAATAGCTCCAGATAATATCCACCTCAGCTCTGTTTGTTGGGCAACGGGAGCATCTTCGGCTCCACACAAAAGGTTGCCTAGTATTACCTTCCCGAACACTTCTGCTCCTAATATGACGTCAATCCTTCCCGGATTATGGAACGTTGGATCGGCAAAAACCAAGTTTTCGGTATGCGTCCAGTTAGTTGGAATAACTTTATTTGTAGGCAATTTTCTTGTGAGATTTTTTAATACGAGGGCTGTGGTTGTGAGAGAGAGAATGTTGATTTAAATCGTGGCGTTACTGTAATCTCTATACTGGATTTTGTGATTCCTGGACTGGAGCACAAATTTCAAAAACAAAACAGTAAAACCTTAAAAATTTTAACTTTACCCTACAAAAATTTTAGATAACAAACCAATTAGACTCAGGGCCGCATATAACTTCCACTAGATATGAGACTTGAGGTCAATCAACTATCGAATAACAGATAATCATATCACTCAAAGTCCCAGTCCCCAGAAAAAGTCATAATTAGTCCACCGAAGTCTAACTTAGGTGGACCCACATTTGGCGTCATTTTGTTTTGGTTCTATGTCAGAGTGAATGACTTGGACGTGAAGTCCAGACTGCCAGCATGAGTTGACAGATCACACGGTGGACAGCGCTGACTGCAGGGCGGAACGCTAGATCGCCTCGGTTATTGGCGGAGAGTGTGGGGAGGTTCCACGAAAACCTGTCGCTGTGCCACCAGCCATATACAAAAAAAAAAATCGTTCCTACAAACCAAAGGCCGTTACACACACTCAGTCCGGAAGGGACCTTTATCCTAGTTACCACTTACTTAGTTGGAAGCGCAGATGTTCTGCTTCTATCGCCGTTGGTTGAAGCAAAATCGGATCAACTTCTAAGGTCTTATTAATTTGAATAGATAATGTCTGATTTAACGAGTTATCGACATTTAAACGTAACACTGGCTCCTATAAATCAGGTAATGGCTCGAGTAATTTGGCAAAACACCACGCCGTTGATGATGAGGTGATTTTCCCCAACTATCGCACGATATATCGATATAATAATATTTTTCTGTGATTCGCCACACCTCTTCAATCTACTATTCCTTGTTTCCTTATTAATTTTGTTGAGGATTTATTCATATTAATTCGGATAACTTTTCCCCCACAAAAAAACTTCTCACCTCTTTGCGACAGATTATCAAACTCTTATTCTTCTTTTTTTACGTCCGTTCTCAGCCCGTTTTTCTTCGCCGCTCATGTGGCTATGGGCCGGCCGTATGCAGTATGCTACGACCATAGCAACAAGCCATGAACAAAGTTGAAAAAGAGAGCAGCGGGCCGGTCAGCAGGTGACATCCACAGTCTTTTTGCCTTGTCGTACTGCAGCAGTTTTGCAACAAAAATTGCTTGTATTTTGTTCAAACGCTATAATTTCCATAAATTTGTTCTACATGCTATTTTTTTTAAAACTATTAGAAAGTAAACATAATTTTCTGCCATTTGTTTTAACTTCATTTTGCTGTGGAAGCGACAGTTTTAGGCTTGAGGACCTGTTTAAGATGAAAATTTAGTTTTTCCTCCATGACGAGTATATAAAAGCAGTGAGAGTGAGCTCTTACTGCATGCTGTACCCGGCACTTTAAGGCCTTTTAATGTGTCGGTGCCTTCGGCGACTTCATGTCTTGTATTATATTCCGGGGTTTACGGCTCTATACAAAAATTTGTTTTTAATTACATTTATTTGACTGGCTATGGAATGAAAAGGTATTGAATTTCAGTAACTGAAATTTTGTGTACACTTGCTAAGTATGTAGAATATTGAGAACAAATTCCCGTATAATTATGATATGAGGACTTGTGTCATTTTCTGTACATTTTTAGTTCACGACAACCTGAATTAGTGGAATAGCGATAGAAAGGAAGAAGAAATGTAATTTATTTTCTTAAGGCTTAAACCTGGACACGAACAAAATATTCCAATGTTTGTGTGAACCATTTGCATGAAAAAGACATAATCCGAAATTCTTCTGGTCGTCCAATGATTCGCCTCAAACTAGTTCAACAAGCCGTTCCTTATATATTTCCAAACTGTCCATTGTATTTCCCAACCGGTTTCATCAACATCGCGTACATATCCAAATGAAAGATTACAAAATGTCAATAGAAGAAGAACTCAACAATAAGTTCTTTTTATGGTCGTAGCGTACTGCATGTAGCAGTATACTACACTGAGCCAAAGTGCACACATACGCTGACCCATATCACATGAGTGGCGAAGAAAAGGTACAGAATGCCAGGAACAGAAAAGGAAGAGAATGCATCCGAGAGGCCGGAAAGAGACTGTCACAAAAAAGTCGGCCATTAAGTCTGTGATTAGATAGGAAGAAAGAAGTGTGCTCAGAAATAAAAAAAAAAGCGCAGATGTTCTGCTTCCATCGCCGTTGGTTGAAGCAAAATCGGATCAACTTCTAAGGTCTTATTAATTTTAATAGATACTGGCTGATTTAACGAGTTATCGACATTTAAACGTAAAACTGGCTCCTATAAATCAGGTGATGGCTCGAGTAATCTGGCAAAACACCACGCTGTGTTGTGTGGGTTGCTTGCTCCGTGCTCTTGTTGAGAGAGCATGCTCTAGATATGTAAAAATGAAACACAGATTTTTCTCTTGATAACTTTGCATTTGAACTTATCCATAGTTTCCACAATTAAATTTATTGATCATTTCGGCAATTAAATTTATCAACAATTCTGACAATTTAATTTATCAACTATTGCGACGACTAAATTAATTAATTATTTCAGCACTATAGTTTATCTATAGTTAACTTCACAATTGAGTTCACCAATGGTTTTGAAAATTAGATTTATAGATCGTTTCAGCAATTAAATTTATCAACAATTTCTGATAATTAAATTTATCAACTATTTGCGACGACTAAATTAATTAATTATTTCAGCACTATAGTTTACTAATTATTTCGGCATCATGATTTGCAAATTATTTTCGACAATAGAACTTATCAATCTATAGTTAACGTCACAATTGAGTTCACCAATGGTTTTGAAAATTAGATTTATAGATCGTTTCGGCAATTAAATTTATCAACAATTTCAATGGTTTTGAAAATTAGGTTTATAGATCGTTTCGGCAATTAAATTTATCAACAATTTCTGATAATTAAATTTATTAACTCTTGCGACGATTATATTAATTAATTACTTCAATTCTCCCGAACTATATGCTATATGCATCTATGCAAAACTGTAATCCGATATGCACTTGTGCGCCCGTCTTGAAATAATAATTATAAGAGGGCGCGAACGATTTTGATAATTGTATGTACGTACATACAATTAGATGGGATTAAGTAGGTAATGTACGTATGTACATAGTACATACGAAAAAAAAGTAAGAAGACACTGTATGTATGTAAGTGTGCATACCGTGCGAGTGGAATGTGTGTCTGATAACAAAATGCAATTTATGCTAAATTGCATTTTGTTATAATATGGGAATGCATTTCTAAATGCATTTTGAATAAGATTTAAAAATGAAATAATTTTTCATTTTCAGGGTCAATTAATGGTACATCAATATATCGTATTGGACAATACATATATTGATGTATCGGTATTATGGTTGTGATTCGGGGCATTGTGCACCTGAGTCACAACATCCCTCCCCCCTGGGGAAAAGAAAGTTTTATTCATTTATGAAGGAAACTTTCTTTCTAAATGACGAAGTTAAAATATATATAATAAAACTACTGTTATTTAGATAGCTATAGCTAATTACAAAATTGTAAGTCTATAGTAAAATAATTATAACTAATTACAAAGTTGTAAAAATCTAGTCAAATTTAGTTAAAATATTTTAAGACAAATTGTTTTTTTTTCTTTATGTTGGCTTATATGGCTCTTTTCTTATAAATTACTAGTTTTTTTTTTTTTTTTTTTTTTATAGAGTGCGTTTGGTTGTTGGGATAAGGAAAGGGGTGTTGAAAAAAATGATGAAAATTGGGGAATAAGAGGATACTGTTGTCCGTATCTTATGTTTGTCTTAGTTTGTATATTTTAGAACATTAGATTGGATGCATGAGTCCATGGGATGCCCATATATATCAATAGTATATATGTATGTAAATTATATTATAAATTTTCTGTCGTTTTTCTGGTGGGAGCAGGAGTTATTTTGAAATTCAGTTTTCGTGGTGCTGGTCTAGGCACATCTTCCAGTTTAGGTTCCGGCGGAATATTTTTAGCTTTGCGGGCCCTTGATTTATATCTCATGTATAGATATATGCAGAGATCAAAGACACTGTTAAATATGACAGTGCGTAATGATGAATATGATGACTATTAATGGGATTGAGAGGTATTAATTCTTGATTTTTTTGGAAGCGAATGGATTCTAGAAGTTCATCCAAAATCGGAAACTGTGACTTGAATTTTTCTTCTAGGTAATCTTAATTGCTGAGCTGCATTCTCAGTAATGAACGTTGCTTGAGACCCTTGGTCAAGTAATGCCCTGAGTAGCACAGCATCTCCTGATTTATTGATTACTTGTATGAGAGCGGTTGCCAGTAATACGTCATACCCCTTTGATTTCTTCACAAAGTGGGCTGCAACCGCTTCGTTTGGTGAGCTATCATCTCGAATCGCTTCCTTTCTTGGATTGTTGTTACTTTGTTGATAAGATGATGCCTGCTGGTTTTGATAATGTAAAAGAGTGTGGTGTTTTTCCTGGCATAACTTGCAGGTGTACTGGCTTTTACATTGTAGTATATTGTGGCCTTTTAATAGGCAGTTCTGGCAAAGGTTTGCCTTTTTTACCGCTTTTAGTCGTTGTTGTACGCTTAGCTTACTAAATGTTTCGCAATGATATATTCTGTGATTTTCTCCACAGATAGCGCCATGCTTTGAAATCATTCCCAGGTTACTTTTGGATTTTTCTCATTTCTTTCGGGTTGTTTTGGTTTCGATGGCTCTACTGCTTCAAGACCTCGAAATCGATTTTCTAGGAATTCAAGAAATTTTCTTAGTGTGGCCACTGATTGTTCATAAATTCGGTGAGTTTCTTTATCCAATTTTGTTATGATTATGTGTATGATCAATGGATCCCAATTTTTCGTATCTATGCCTAGATTTTTGATGCCCTCTAGACATTCGATTGTCACATCATGTAACTTCTTCAAGCCTTCCTATGATTCTTTGAACAGTGAAGGTTGTTCTAGAAGTATATTTAATTTAGCTGTCAAGACAGTCCTCTTATTGTTACATCTTTTTTCAAGAATTTAACATGCCGTCTCAAAATTTTCGTTTGTTATTTGTAGATACTGTATGAGTTCACTTGGGTCACCTATGAGATTGCCTTTGAGATAGAATAATTTTTGAGCTCCAGTTGATATTGCAATACTTGAGTGATTTTCGCTCTTGACATTAAATGCGCCAAGGAATTTTCTAACATATCCCGTGTTTCTTCATACAATTTTTCCACGGCGTCATAAAAATTCTTTTTAAAGTATGGCTGTTCTGAATTAGTTTCACGGTATAGCTCCAGATCATCATTTATTTTGTCAAAACTTTCCCATAGCTTGCTTATTTTAATCAAACGGGTTTCAAAATAATGCCTTGTTTTACGTACGTCGGAATCTTTGGTGTAGTTTGTAATAAATTTCTGAAGTTTTACAGCATCTGCCTTGTTTGCTTTAATTAACTGCTCCATCGTAGTATATATTCGTTGAATTTTCGAGTGGCTGATGAGCTGATGTTGCTAGATTGAACGGACTTCTTCGCTTTTCGCCAATATTGCTTTAGGTATTAGGACTGGAAAAAATATTTATTATGAGTCATTCCACAGAAAATCGACAAATAATGTATAAATTTGTGCATTGACCAACTCCGATTTTGATAAAATTTGATAAGTAGGTTTGTCTTATTGTTAGTAGTACTTTGCTGAAATATTTTTCGTTTTTGTCCATTTTTGACGGCGATATGGTATTTTGAAATTTGGAAAAAGTGGCAAATTTTGCTTGGAAGCTGTAAATTCAAAACTTTATATCTTAGGATGTATGCATCGTAAGCCCATGAAACAAACTCCATTTGTTAAGGAAGCTTTAAAGCTCCTGAAAAAAATTAGCTGAGGTCCTTTTTCTGAAAATTTGTTTTCAAGGATAATGGATATGTTCGTTATCCTTGAATTTCTCAAAATGCGCACTCTCGATTTCTTTTTTTTTTTTTAATTTAATCCTTAATGGCTTTTGAGGAAACTGTAGAAAGGAGAAAATGGAACTCCTTGAAGTTTGGATGGAGTTATTTTTTAAATATATGTAGTTCAGAAAACTTCGAACGAAAATTGATGAAGTGTGCTGAGTACTCAGATTTAATATAATATATCTACATAATGTAGCTAGGATTATATCCTGAAATGGTCAACTACCGTAAAAATATTAAAAGAAACGTATTGATAATAATATTATATGTTTAATTAACTTTTTTATATATATAAGTATCTTAGAAATATTTATAAGTAAAATTAAAATTAATATGAGGCCTATGTACATTTTATATTTAAGATTTCCTTAATTTAATTAACTCTGCTATATATTTAATTTTACTGGCTGTTAGAATATAAACACCATTATTCATTTGAGGATTAATTTGACATATTAATGAAGATTTTAAAACTGATTGAACATCTCGTGCATTTGGAAATTGAAAGTGATGAGAAGGTCCTGCTGGATGAAGTGTTGTTACCTTAAACATTTCGTGCTTTTCGTCATTGGAAATAATGTAGCCCAACAACCAGGTGCTACTTTTTACATAGATGATAAAGCCAGATGTGTCTTCATCAATGGTATTTGTGAGCTTTGCGCCAGACAATAAGTTGTACTTTGTTCCTTCGGAAGAAAACGAATATCTTTTTATCAGAACAATTCCCTCGTTGACCGGAATTACGGTATGAAGTTTTTGTGTCGATGAAATTCTATGAGCTCTTGAAAATCTGTCATTCAAATTAATTTCTTCCTGGTAATATTCTTCCTGTGGAACAAAATTGAAATTTATGTTATTAATATTTTCACTCGCCCATTCATAAAGCAGACGAGGTGATATTATTTGATGATTGAAGGGACGTTGTAGACCAGCTTTCGTGGCTAAACGTTTGACAGTTCCTCCGAGGCCGTCACATACACTTTTTCCATGACTAGTTGCAAAAAAGTGCCAAGTACAAGGACATCCAAAATCTGCATCATGCATGGTAATATTTAGAAAGTTTTTTCTATTTTTGTATTGAGATGCCGAACCATCTGAAAAATATGTAATTTTTTTTATAACACCGTATTTCTCTTTAAGATATTTCATTAGGTATCGCTGGAAAAGGTATACAAGAACCGAAAGGATGTATGGTTGCCTGTGAATTCGTCCAATGAAAACTCTGAACTTCATCTTGAATCACAAAAGAATAATTCTCCGAAAAATCCATAATAACCAAAAACTCGTTTTGATTTAAGGAATCCTTTATCTCCTTGAGAAAGCTGCCTTGTCGTTCTGTAATGAAAGAGTGTGGAATTAATACAGTCATCCTTTTCTGAAATGCGTCTAAGAAGTCATCAGTATTTTCAGTGATTGTTTCCAAATTTGATCTGTCCGTTGATATCCATTGTTGGTATGTAATTGTCTCCACGCAATTCTCTTCGAAAACCTTTTATAGTTCTTCTTTTAAAGGGAGAAAGCCGGGGCACTGTGGACAATTATTTAAAAAACATTTAGTGTCGGGTGGATTGCAGATCATCGTGGATATGCAGCTTTTATAATTGGTAATATTTTGTTGGCTATGTGTTTTGCTTTTGATAGCTTCAGTCATTAACTTTATATTTTGATGTGAAGTACAAACGCAGACAGAATGAGTACCCGAAGCACCAGCTATAATGCAATTTTTCGGTCGAAGGGAGGCGAATTTTGAAAAACTGATTTTGTTCTCTGGATGCGATGACTTGAAGTTTAGGTGTATTTCCTTCAAATTCCCTAAAAGTAACCTTTTTTGCACATGGTTCCTTTCGCCATCAACCTGAATAAAATTTTGTTAAAAGAATCCTTGAAAAAATTGACTATTACCTTTATTGAAACAAAATCCTTTTTTCCAGGCATGAGCCTGCTGATTTCATCATTAAGATAAAATTGTATCCTCATTTCTTTTAATTTCGTATCAATGTCTATAGATTTTCGAGGGCGTATAGATAAAATTCCTTGTTCTTGTAATATTTGCTTACTTTTCCTCAACATATAGCTCGTAGTTCCTGGAAATGTTTCCATAATTTTTGTAGCAGTCCAGTCTTCCGGTAAAAGTGTCAATATCATGCATTTCATATTTTTATCCTGTGTTGTGATGTATTTTTCTCCCAGTTTATTCGCGAATTTTTCCGAAAACCCACTAGATTTTGTTTCTTGGACGATTGGTACATTAAAATTTTTAGTGGATATGGCATCCATAAAGCTTTTCAGTTCTCTTTCCACATATGTGCTATCACTCATTCGCCTCCTTTGAATTTCTGGTTCTCCTAAGTAATGAAGACACTCTTGCAAGCAGTTGAGAGCAGTGTCTCTGTCGAAAAACTCAACATCCTGACTATCAGCAATACTTTGTATATCCTCGGGATTCTCAATCTCTACAGAAGGTGAAGGATCGGGTAACTTATAGACTTCTAATCGGCACTGCGAACATATTTTCCATTTCAGCTGTAAATTTGGTAGACGGTCTATCATCCTTTTGGTAACATTTCTTAAATTTTGGCGTTTAGAGGAATGACTTGATTTTAAAAAAGGATTACAACACTCCCGCAGTTTATAACGATTCTCCATGCTTAATGCTATAATTGTATATATGGTAATAATATACAGTTACGATTTATAAGAATAATTAAACTTAAAGTAATTTCAGAAAACTAATTTAAAAAAAATTAAAATTGCGAAATACGTTTTGCTTACTAATTGAAACGACGTTGCACTAATAATTTCAGATACACGCAGTCATCTCACTTTTATACTTACCAATTACTGATACAACACAACTGAAACACATTTTCCTTTAAATTATATACACATATACCTACTTCATTTACCTCACTCAGATTGACTTGTTTCGAATGCAAGTAAATACCTTTGGTTACCTGCATCCCCATTTCACCCCGGGCGACCAGTGTAGAAAATATAGATATTTAACATATAACCGATCTTATAATATTTTCCAACTTAAATTTCGTTAGGATCATATATTGTTATACATATACATAGTCTAGATATATTAGGTTCGATCAGGTAAAATGGAAACTGTTGCTGTATGTATGTTGATGTATGCGATAAAAGAAAAACAGGTAGAAAGGATGCGTTGAGCAAAATTATAACAGGTTTAAATTATTATATGGTAGGTAGAACTTTCAAAGATTATTTTCATATGTAAACATTGAGTAAACAATGAGTTCTTTAGTTGAGGTTTCTGATATAACTATATTCATATGTATATATATGACATCAATCTAAAAGTTGTAGTATGTGTATTTTCTTTTTATTTTCCTGTATCACTGTAATTTTTAAAACCAGCTGCATACAAGTATTTGATAACGCACCATATAACATCAATTTTCGTTCGAAGTTTTCTGAACTACATATATTTAAAAAATAACTCCATCCAAACTTCAAGGAGTTCCATTTTCTCCTTTCTACAGTTTCCTCAAAAGCCATTAAGGATTAAATTAAAAAAAAAAAAGAAATCGAGAGTGCGCATTTTGAGAAATTCAAGGATAACGAACATATCCATTATCCTTGAAAACAAATTTTCAGAAAAAGGACCTCAGCTAATTTTTTCAGGAGCTTTAAAGCTTCCTTAAACAAATAGAGTTTGTTTCATGGGCTTACGATGCATACATCCTAAGATATAAAGTTTTGAATTTACAGCTTCCAAGCAAAATTTGCCAGTTTACCCAAATTTCAAAATACCATATCGCCGTCAAAAATCGACAAAAACGAAAAATATTTCAGCAAAGTACTACCAACAAGAATACCAACCCACCTGTAAAATTTTATCAACATCCTTTATTACAAAATCCACCTGCAAGTGACTAGGTTTGAAGGAAAGGCCCACCTACATAGAAATAACAGGGTTAAACTAAAGTGAAACAGCATGGTAAAACCATCAAGTAAACGCGGAATGAACATCTTTCAACTGCAAAAGTAAAGGTTTAGAATGTGATATGCTTGTTATTGCCAAGATTACTGACTTATTACCAAATTCACCCGAATCACCAGTACATAAGGTCGAGTCCTCTACAGTGATCAAGCAGTCATTGGACAATATAAGCCAACGACTGAAGAAAATTTTATCAACATCGGAGATGGTCCATTCAGAACATTTGTCGATTTTCTGTGGAATGACCATAAATTGCCTGAGGACACTAAGTTCAACAGCAATTTCTGCGCTGAATAACAATTAACTGCAGACACTAAGTTCTGCAGAAATTTTGTACTGCTTTGAAGACACTAAATTCAACAAAACAAGCTCGAAGGACCAATAAATGTACTGTGAACTGCTGGATATAAATTAAACTCGATCACTTGCTATCTGATAATCAATTCCAATTTTATTATTCGATCCGCTTATTTATACACCACAAATTCATATACATATATTCATACGATGACAATAAAAAAATAAAATAACAAAAATTTATGTCAATGAGACACAATTCACACGATCAGCATAAATTTACTTCTTGGGCAATGTCAGCGACCGTAATGTCACTTGTACTTCTATGTAATTGCTGACATAGAACTTTGATGAATGTAAGAATTGCATAGCTAAGTGAAGGTAGAAATGCATATTAAAAAATGAAATTACGGTAGTTGACTTACTGAGTTTGTTCTGTAATAAATTATGACTAACTATGGATTTTGTATCTCTACAACCTTAAATAAGGTCTATCTGCTTTTGCTCATCATGCATATTCTTTGAAAGTTGTAAAAGAAGAGCACGTATCTTACAAATAAATACATCTGTCGGAACTCCAGGAGGTTGCTTTTCTCTAAAAAGTTCAATATACACCTGATGTGCTGGTTTCACTGGTGCAAAATTATGTCGTCCTAAGTCCAATGCTTGTTCCAGGTTCTGACGTTATCCTTCACCCCTTGCCCCCAAGTAGAAGCTACTTCTTCCAAGAGTAAAGGAATTGCTTTTATGGCATCCTCATCGGATATTTTCTCCATTTCCTGAAAGATGTTTATTGTGGCAAGAAAAGATTCAACTTTATTAAATTCTCTTTCTCCACTAAATCTCGCCGTGCAATTACTAAAACTGCCCGCCTTTCGCAGAACTGTAGTTGTTTCCTGAGCTTACCTTACTGACGTTAACAATTCTTAGAATTGCTCGGTTGTCATTTGTATTGCAGTCATGTTGGAACTATTAAGTTGCTCACTTTTTCTTGTAGGAAATGCAGAATATTTAACCGTGGCTGGGGCCACGATTCGCAGAATCCAAAACGTTTGGTTTATGCCACTTCCAAGTAATAATTCTCGATGCTATCAAATATTTATTGAGTCGCGCACTTCTTTTTATAGGAAATGCAGAATATTTTCCTGGCTGGGCCCACGATTCTCGGAATCCAAAACGTTTGGTTTACGCCACTTCCAAGTAATAATTCTCGATGAATTGTCAAGTAAAAGAAAACCAATCAAAGCCCTTAAAGCGAATGATTTATCGAACTTAATCCTGCACAATCTCGACGTATTATTAGCTATTTTTTTCCTTTCTTAAGCAGACTGATCAAAGCCTTAACAGCGAATGATCTATCGAACTTTTTTTTTTGTGTATGACAAAGACTATAGTGTAACCAGTGACGAATGTAATATCAAAATTAACCCTTTGCAGGAAGACAGATCAAAGCCGAAAGCGAATGAATATCGAACTTGTGCAAAGGAATATAAATTTTATTATGTGTTTTTTTTATGTTTATTACAAAGACACTGGTGTAACCAGTGACGAATGCAATATCTCAGAAATGACTTTTGCAAGAAGACAAATAAAAGCCGAAAGCGAATGATTTGACGAACTTACGCAAAAATATTTGTTTTTATTTTTTTATGTTCAAAGCCGCGAGTTGGGCGCCGAATGTAATCAAATGTCATACATTAAACAAATATTATTTATAATTTCTTTGTTATTTATTTTTAACAATTTTCACAGTTAATATGTTGTTGCAGCTGAGCTCATTTTTCCAAATTAAATGGTTCGCATTAGAAGTTGCTCGCCTTTTTACATTATTCGGGTGTCCTGGCGATGGTAGCATAAAGTGTGGCGTGAATAAATGAGAGTGGGGACTATGGAATTCATGAAAAGCAGTGATGGCGTGCTACATAGAAAAGCAGTTGTGGCGTGCTACAACTAACAATGTCATACAATTTTCTTTTGTGTTGTTATTCACAAAACCCCGAGTTTTTTATCCGCATGTTTTTTATTTCAGAATCTAGGAAGGTGTGAGGATTTGTAAAAATACCTTTAATAAATCTTACAAATTTATAAAGGTTGCCTACATTTTTTGGTCCTTCAAATATGGATATATGTAACTCAGTTTTTGTTTTTATTGTTTTTAATTGTACTGTAATTCAATCAGAACTTTAGTTCGAATTTATTACACAATTTGAAATTATTTTACCTTAGAAAACTCCTTTGCAATTATCTCTCGATAATTTCCTTCCACTAAACATAATTAAGTTGCTATTTATTTGGAAGTTGGAAAATTATAAAATGGAGCAATTGTTTATAAAGCAAACAGTTCTGGCGGACAAATTGGAGAATTCCATTAAAAATACGAAGAAAACAAGAATAGAAAAAAAGAACATTGAGTTTTTATGAAAATCAACTAGCGAGCTTACCGAAAATCTGGGTAGAATTCGATGCTAGTGATACAAAGCTCATGGAAGTTATTCTAGCATCAAAAGAAACATGTACACACGAGTACATAATAGACGACAAATATTCAGAATTGGAAGTCGAATATATGGAATACTTAGCGGAGGTAACTGATGGAGTAGTTCAAAGGTCTCCAAATCAAGATGCACCTAGTACATCGGCAATACCTACCATTATACATTCTGTTCATGGATACAACGGACGAAAGCTTAACAACTAAAAGTATTGGAAGTAGGCGTATCTTCACAGGATACATTACTACAATATTTACTTGTTCAAAAATTACCATTCGTAACGCTGAGGCTTTGGGAGGAAGAAATGGGTGATACCGTAACGCTGTCAAAATTAGAGCAATTCCAAAAGTTCTTACAAACCAGATTCAGAATATTAGAATCTATGTTACATTCTTTGAACGTTGACGCCAATACAATCAACACAGGCTTTTTTTTGCAGTAAATGCAAGCATGTGCAGAAAGTTCAACAAGATGACTCCGTCAATCCGAAGTAAGTGCATTGAAGAATCAGGTCGATGTTTCAACTGTTTCTCGAACAAACATTCTGCTAACTAATGCACGAACAGCCGGAGATGCAAGAACTGCGAGGGATTTCATCATACCTTGCTACACATACCTACAAATCTTAAAAGGAAAATAACAGGACAGCACCACAGTACAGAAGGATTCAGCAAAGTCAAACAAAGAGCATATCAAGACAAGTCAGGTGATAATCAAGCATCCAGCAATCACGTTGAAGACAGGGAAGAAATAAAAAATTTCCTTGCAACAGAAGTGCACAATGCACTACTAGTCACAACATTGGTTACCACTAAGGATTGAAATGGTAAAGCGATAGTACTACGCTGCCTTGCAGATTCAGGATCGCAGACATCCTTTATTACAAAATCAACCTGCAAGCGACTAGGTTTGAAGGAAAGGCCCACCTACATAGAAATAACAGGGTTAAACTAAAGTGAAACAGCATGGTAAAACCATCAAGTAAACGCGGAATGAACATCTTTCAACTGCAAAAGTAAAGGTTTAGGATGTGATATGCTTGTTATTGCCAAGATTACTGACTTATTACCAAATTCACCCGAATCACCAGTACATAAGGTCGAGTCCTTTACAGTGATCAAGCAGTCATTGGACAATATAAGCCAACGACTGAAGAAATTTGAGACCGAGGAGGTTGTTACTAAGCCAATACTTAAGCCAGACGATAAGGGATGCGAGAGGATCTTTCAACAGACACACCGTCGAGTAGAAAACGGGCATTATGAAGTTAAACTTCTATTTGTCAATAAAATGAAACCTACCTTTGGTCCCTCCAAAAATTGAGCATTGAAACGATTTAATCATTTAAGGCAAAAATTCAATAGCGATCCAAAATTGGAACGGGAATGCGCCAATTGTTTAAATGAATACATCACAATTGGACACATGGAGAGAATAGACCCAGCAGCCAATGAAATTGCCGATTCTTACTATATTCATATAGTTTTCAAAGAGAGTACAACTACGAAACTCAGAGTAGTGTTCAACGCCTCGGTCAAGAGCTATTAAGGCAAATCACTAAATGAGCAGTTACTCGTAGGACCCTCAATTCAACCAAAATTATTCACGACACTTCTAAAATGGAGGATATGTAAAATAGCAATCACAGCGGACATCGAAAAGATGTATCGAATGATTTTGGTGCATCTTGAACATCGCCCATTTCAAACAATAATTTGGCAGAATCCAGAAACCAAACTCATCGACGATTATCGTTTAAAAACTGTAACCATTGGCACTTCCTCTGCCCCCTGTATTTAACAATAGGAACATTGTAGCATTTAGGAACCGATGAAAAACACAATTGGCCTTTGAATACAAAGCTGTTGTCACAGATTTTTACGTTGATGATTTATTGACGGGAGCAGACACTATCGAACAAGTTAAAGATTTTCAAGGCCAATGTACCAATATGCTAAGAATGGCTGATTTCAATTTACGTAAATGGTCTAGTAACAAGCTAGAACTGTTAGAACAAATTCCAATTGAGAACAGAGAATCCCAGAATATTCTACATTTTGATAAAGATGAGGTATACATTTGCATCCCGCTTCAGTTTATTTTTCATTCGTTGTAACACCCAGGCTTAAGCAAAAAGCAATAACGAAAAGATCAATTCTTTCTGAAGTAGCAATGCTATACGATCCGCTGAGTTGGATTACACCCGTGATAATTGTGGCAAAATTATTGATCGAAACCTTATGTATAGCTGGATATCCATGTGATACTACAATAGACGAAAGCTTAGCATTACAGTGGCAGAATTTTAAAATCTCACTAGAAAACTTAAAAATTTTGAAAATATCACGTTGGGTAGGTACCATAAGCTCAGCCCAGAGTATTCACATGGATTTTGTGATGCTTCCAACAAAGCATATGCCACCGTAGTGTATATACGTGTGCAATATAGACACGGAGCAGTGGTTTTTCTTATCCTCACATCCAAGACAAAGGTAGCTCCAATTCGTCCAATCACATTACCCCGGTTGGAATTAAATGGAGCATTAGTTTTCGCTCGGCTAATCAAAAGCACAGTACTAGATATGATATTAGAAGAGGTTCCAATCATAGCTTGGTCAGACTCCATGAGAGCTCTTAATTGGATACGCAGTCATCCAGCTAAATGAAAAACTTATGTTACCAACCGAGTAGTAGAAATTCAGGACGCAGTGAACCCATACCATTGGCGGGACTTATCAACAAACTACAATCCAGTGCCTCAAGAGTAGTTTCTCTTTGAAGGCATGTGAAACTGTGTCAAAAAAGTCAGCTATTATCACTCAACCCAGTTCTGGATGATCACGAATTAATAAGAGTGGGGGGTCGACTTGAACATGCCAACATAGCCTACTCCAGGAAGCATCCGATCATCTTTCCGAAGAATAATCACCTCACAGATATAATCATAGATCAGTTCATAGTGATACATTGCACGGAGGAGTGGCATTAACATTGAACACGAGTCGTCACATTCTGGATGTAAAAGAACTATTGCACGTAGAATAAACCAATGTAAAACATGTGTGACGTACCGCCAGAAAGTGAGATCACAATTAAAGGAAAGAATATATAAAGGATAAATTTGTGTGTATGTTTATATGGCTATGAAAGCCATACATTTGGAGTTAGTATCCGATTTGACGGCAGCCGCATTTGTTGCTGCATTCAAAAGATTTGTGTCCAGACGTGGATTATGCACTTTATTCTGATTGCGGCACAAATTTCAAAGGTGCAGAAAACATCACGAACAAAGATATTGCGCGAGCCTTCAAGGAAGCCACACAAAAAGTGGTGCAGCATTTGAATTATAAAAACGTTAGGTGGCATTTCAATTCACCAGTAACGCCTCATTTTGATGGCCACTGGGAAGCAGGTATTAAAGCTGTGAAATACCATTTGCGTCGAATAGTCGGAAAATCAATATACACTTATGAAGCGTATTCAACTTTGCTCACTCAAATTGAAGGTGGTATTAATTCCCGCCCAATATGTTCAAGCACGCCTGAACCTGAAATCAGCAATAAACAAATGACCCCAGTGTAACGATGGAAGCATACACAGTTTCTTACGCAACAATTATGGGATAAATGGTCAAAGGACTACTTAAATAGATTAAAACAACCAACGGCCCAAATGGTGTGAAACACAGCCAAGATTGGATATGTAGTGATACTAAAGGATGAAAGGTCTCCACAAACTTGTTGGCCGCTAGGTATAATTTAAGAAATTTATTCAGGTGTGGATGGCTTAGTACGAGTGGTGCAGGTGCGAACAAAGACGAGTAGCTTCCGCAGACCTATCGCTAAGATATATCAACTGCCAATGAAAGCTACAAATACCAATGAAAACTAGCAACGGGCACACGCTGATCTGTGTATTGTCCTTGTACTCGTTGTCCATATTATATATGTCTTATTAGTATTTTCTAATTCTTGTTTGATTACAGCTCACTATAGAATTTGAAGTAGATGACGTCCTGTGTTTAGACGAGTAGATCTACTTTTCGCCACCCAACAGCCCGATGCGGAGCCTTCTTTCAGAACCAGGCTTTGACATACTGATGTGAAATAAAATTCAAACAATTTAAGTTTAATAAAACAAGTGAATTTATAGTATTAACTAAGACTGAAGAAAAAGTTGAATATTTAATAAGCAAATGAACTAACAAATTAACGGAGATAATAATAAGGTAGTCAACTAAGACTTTAGACATAAGTTAATAGTTGCCAAAGGAGTTGAATAATAATATTGTATTGAAGTTAACATGAATTAAAAGTATTAAAAGATATTTATTAAGTAAAGTATTTAAAAAAAAAAACACTATTCGTATTGAACGTAACCGTCCAACAGGCGGGAGAATGTTCAGCCAGCTAGAATGTGTACCAATGCACCTAAAATGAACAAATAAACACAAATTAATAAAAATTTATTTGCTAAAAGAATTACATAGCATCCTACTGCGATATCCGACAGGTGATGTTTCCGCCGGTGAACTGGATGACTGGAACACTGGAATGAACCTTCGATCTCCTCTAATAAGGGTGACAGCCCAGTTAACATAGGCGTGCTCTCTTGTATTTATGATAAAAAGAGACTGCTTGTTATTAGAAATCTCCCCAGTGCATTGACGTGCAGCAGCGTCAGGGACATTCTATTACCTGCCCTGTGTGAGAGTGTTGGGCTTGTTGCAATTAGCAACCAAAATATATCGTATCATGTTAAAAATAAAAACAAGTACAAACAATATAGTTTGTAAATATTCAATAAAATATAGAAGATATAAAAAAAAAAATAATATAATGTATATATAAATACGAAAAATAATATACTAGGTAACATACTTATATATACCTCCAGTGGACGGAAATCTGTGCCACTTTTCCGTTTTTTACTCACAAGTAAAAAGATAAAGACAGCAGCCAGGTTACTGAACATTCCCAACATTCACCTTAAAGATGTAAGGTGTTCCAGGTCTTACTATACTTTGCAATATAGCAGCATGCATAAATGCACCAGTCTTATTGAAATCTAATGCAAGATTTCAAAGAAAAGACGACCTTCCAAGGAACACCTTGGTGAAATGGAATGTATTTTTCCAACTAATAAATTGATAAAGTTCTGTTCACGCAAGGACTAGAGCATGCTGTAAAAACCAGCAAACACAACTAAAAATAAAATTAAACAAGAACACAGTGTTTGTTAAAAATAAACACAATAAAAACAGTTTTGAGAAAAACTTTTAAGACACTTATCTTATCATCTGCAATATCCAGTGCAGGGTTTTTTGTTGCAGGACGGGTATGTCCTCACAAATAAATCACCAACGTTCCACAAATTTTATTTTAATTTATTTACATTTTTTCACAATAAATATAAATAATTATTATGAAAAAACACAACACCATAGAAATAAATTTGTCATTCAATGACAAATGTCAAACCACAACATTTAAATTGTGGCGCCCCCGTCATCTCAAAATCGTAAAAATCCCACAGCGCCGTGGTGAACTTGCGCAAAGTCGAGAACAATAGCCAGCAACTAAGCGAAGCCACAGAACAATGGGCGGCAGCTGGCCCCAACCATATAAAAAGGGGGCGATTTCAGAAGAAAAATCACTTGTTGCTCGGTATTTCACCAGTAAAGTCAGCTAGCTGGACCATTGCCACTAGTATTTTTTGCCCACTTGTCCTCAAATTTTTTGTAGGGTTATTCCCACATTCAAGTCTTCATCACACACAGGTAATAAAAATAGAAATTTTTTTGGGATATTACCAGAAGTTTTCTATTTAATCAAAAACACCACTGAAATATAGAATAAATTCAAGATTTTGGGATATTACCAAATTAAGAATAGACTTCTATGATTTCAGATCTTTTTCTTCATAAAAAAGGGAAAAAATTCTGGGATATTACCAGAGAATTTCTCATTTAAATTTTTTTATACTGAGATTGGAGAGTTAATTCGCAGTTTTGGGATATTACCAAGCTAAGAATAAAATTCTGCAATCTAAGTTATTTTTGTCTCATCTTTTTGTAACTAACTATTCAACAACGTTAATTTGGGAAATATCCAATTAACTAAAGTTAACGTAAAAGGTTTAACAAAACATTTCATTTCGGGATAAATCCAAGTGAAGTGTGGCAGGAAACTCAAGTCAATCGGGAAATCATTAGTATTGGGCGATTTCCATACTAATTAGAAATCCCGGTCAATATCTAGGCTAAATCGGCGGCAAAATCCCTTGGGACATTTCCAGGGATTTTTTTTGCTGATTTGGTTTTAGATTCAGGAAAGGGACAATATCTTGGTATTGAACCTTTTGGGAGATTTTCAAGGGTTCAATCCAGAGACCAGAATTAGGTCAAAAACAGGTACAGGGATTAGCTACACCATTCAGGGTTGAGTATACTACAGGAAATAAATAAGTATAAAACTTACTAACCTTTTTTTTTATTTCAAGAAGATATTAATTAACTCCTTTTTTGTATATTGAATTTTCTAAAAGAATTTGAATTGCTATTCATTTTTTGCGCTTTATTAATTTGTTCCTTTCTCTTATTGCAGATAATTAGCAATAAGTAGGATTTAAGAGCTAAGTTAATAATTAAGATTTTTTTTTGAATTACTTTATTTTTGTTAATTTTATTGTTTTTCTTTGAATTTAATTATTATTTATTTGTTAAAATATTGTTAGGTTTAAGAGTACTCAATAAACGTATTAAAAGCAGGTTAATCTTTCAATCAGCAATTTACCTATTTTATTACTTCCATTTTTTATTTTTCATTTAATTTATTTTATGTACAGCCATAGGAGCTGTAACAGGGCTGGATAGCTCATTCTGTGATAAAATTGAATTCATCTCACCCGTCAAATCAAAGCCTAATCTGCCAACACAAATTCTGCCAAAAGTCTTCTTAAGACTTTATAAGGAGGAAGATTGCTGCTATCTTCTACACGCTGCACTTAGGGTCAGGGGGCGCAATGTGGTGGAAAGTGTATACACAAGAAACAGAACAGTGCTTGTTCAGATCGCTCCTCCCTGGAACTGGCACAGTGCCTCTCTCACACTCAATTTATACCTGGCACAACAGTCCAACAGCCTACACCATAATCTCACAACTCAAGCGGATCTGTCTAATTTCCTCCCGTCTAGAAACTTTAACGTTCTGTCTTCAATGCTTGGTCTTCCCCTAAGAACATCATATATATCAGACACCTGGCAACGCTGGGGAATGTTGGTACTCTTCTAGTGTGTGTGACCTGGTCCAAAAATCACACTCCACTCCAGGAAAGATGGAGGTGTGGCTGTCTATGTGGCTGGTGCCCTGAAATCCTGAGTCCTGCTTTGCTTCATTGATCTGAACTGGGAGACTCTGGCTGTCGAGGTCATCGTGCGCAATTCTGGTATCGAGCCTGTCACTTTAGCTGTCGTGCATGGATGTGCAGCGACGTTCTCGAATAACGACTTGGTTGCCCTATCTGATGCTCTTGGGCGTTTAGCAAGCCGTTCCGTGCGCTTGCTGATTGGCGGTGATCTTAATATCGATATCAGTCAACCGTTCAACTTATCCGCCTCACTCTTGGACCTCCTGAGCGAGAAAGGACTTGGTATCCTTAACAATATACCCACACGTCATGGTCCCTCATCTGCCACTACTTTGGACCTGTTGATCTCTTTTCCTAGTTTCCGACCTGCCTCTACTGGGCAATGTCCGGGCATCTCAGATCACGATCTATTATTCGCTTCTTTCGTTATTCGCTGTCAATCCCTATAGAAACTTTTCAGCGCTGCAGACTGACGCTCTTCAGGCAGATCTTGCAGATCTTCCCTAAATCCCTTGAAAACTCAAGCAACCATCTACTCCATTCGTCTCAGAAACATCACCAACATGTCCGTACTTCTTAACTTTCTTTTACAGGGCCATAATATTGTGATCTCAACTAAACCAGTCTTGAATCTGGGTCTTCTAATGGATCCTGGTTTCACGTGGGAGCCACAGATAAACCGGAATTGCTCAAAGATCTACTATGGCCTGCGCTCGCTCTATGCGACATCTCACCACATTGATGTGTGCACCCGTATGAGAATTTTTTCTGCTCTGCTCCATCCACATTTTTTCTATCCTGATGTAGTACTGTTCCCCATCCCTCGCGGTAACTTCTCTAAACTGTCTCGAGCATATATGGCATGCGCCAGATATGTCTTCGGCTTTAATCGAGGTTCGCACGTGCCCTCCCCTTCTCCTTGAACTACTTCTCCCGTGCCCACTGGCCAACATATATGTTGTATATCGCATGATTTTATTTATTTAATTTTATTTTATTCCATTTACTTACTTGCTATCTCGTTATGCTGTACTGTGCTCTATTAGTCTATAATTATATGTTTTTGTTTATTGCTACGATTTTGATACTCTGTTATTTTATTTGTTACATAACACTAAACTTTACTATGTTTTAAGTACCTATGTTTGTACTTCTATTGCTTCTCTCTGTTAAGTACGTACCTTGTGGGACTGGGAACAAGAAATATCCACAACACTCAAGTTCACCTATTTCATTATAATTTATTCCGCCGTACATAAACTCAAGACACAGCCTTTCGTATTACTATCCTATTTTTTCAATAAACTAATTTAGTACACACACCTTCGTATTACTATCTTATTTTTTCAACAAACTAAATTAATACACACACACGTTCGTATTACTATCTTATTTTTTCAACACTAAATTAATACACACACGTTCGTATTACTATCTTATTTTTTCAATCGATTAATTCTGAACACCAACACTGATTCTTTTTTCTATTATTTCTCAATTTCCCTTTTCTAATTTCTCGTTTTTTTTGTTATAAATCTTACTCCTTCAAAAAAGCCCTAAACCTCCGAACGCAACTCTACACGAAGTCATCGTGCTAAAAAAAAAACCCAAAATTAACTCTGCTCTTGAAACCGCCGCGAATAAAAATTAAATCCCAGCTCGCTTTTCGTTTTAAACTCTACTGCGCTCTTGATCACTTTCATCGCGATCAAGAGCCGTCGGTTAGGGTAGAAAATGCATAGTTGCATTTCTACCTTGAGAAAAATTTTCATTTATTCTGAACAGTCCAGAATATTTTTCGTTGGACGGTGGCTTGAAAAAATGAAATTTGAAATTGCGGCGCGCGTATACATATAATGTATTTTCGCGGCGCATTTTTCTTATCGGTAAAGCTTTTTCCCATGATATGTACCTATGTACATACATATTGTATTGTTTACGACAAATCGTACTGAAGGTACGATTTGCCTATTTGTTTATTTCTTTCAATTAAGTGTCTCCACTGTCTCCATTGCCATGGGAACATTTTTCAATAAAAATGAGTGGTATGTGAAGAAAATTGCAAATTTTATTTTATTTTGGTATATATTGACTTTTTCTTTTATACCCAATATAGATATATTTTGACATGCAACAATCCTTCCCGCCGCAAATAAGAGAGTTATTCGTTGGAGAGGAATACCTCTCGGGGAAGGGAGGATTGTCCTGAACTGAATAAGATCTTGTTATTGTTGTGTACCAGATAGGAATTCTTATCTGCGTCCGATATCCATTTTGCTTACCGTGCATCTAATACTTTGTTGCAGTGTTTTGGGGGACTGCTTTTTAAATGTTGGGCTATTGATTATTTGTGAGTGAGTCTTTATCGAGTTCACGTCGAACAATTTTTTTCTTTGGCAACCCGATTTCAAGATGTTGTGTACAAAGAAGATTTGTAACGTACCTATGCACAGCACGCCTGGCCTTACTTTCGTGGCCTACTCAATTTTTGTGCTGCACGTGGTTCGCGGGTGTCGTGGTCCGATCTGGCTAGTCCTGTTACGACGCGGTGAACGTCCCTTCACCATGTGGGGCGAGGAGGCCGTGGCCGGCCGCACCTACTCGGATTACTTACCCATCTACCCACACCAAGAGCAGTCCTGGTTGGTAAAGGTGAGTGTGGATAATTATGATTTGTACATAACACCCCGGTTATCCACTTTATTCCCTTTTTTGCAGGTGGTACCCTAAATATTACCGGTCGATATGGGTTCTGCGCATGTTGCCACCCGGTGTTCGATTCGGCCCTCACCGCCATCATCCGAATTTTAATGGCCACCCCTCCCCCCTCGGAGCTGAGGAAGAATCCGGCGAGGATTGGGAGTGAGAGTGGTTTCTATCGCTTCTTTTCATTTTACGTGTTTTTTCATGTTTTATTCACTTTCACCATTCCTGCCTTTCTTCTGTTTCCTTTTTGCTTTGTAAAGGGCTTTCCAATAAGAGGTGTTATTTTAATTAGCCCGCTATTTCGGTAGATGTCACTTTTGGAGCTGTCATTTTTTGACATTTGACAAGTAGAAACTACGCCATTAATAAAACTGGAACGATACACGATTCAACAACGCATTGAAATTATTAAAATTCACTATAAAAATGGTGAAAATGTGGCAGAGACGGTTCGTAAAACTCGAATATTTTTGGGTCGTCGTGAAGCACCTTGTCGGACCGCAATACAGAAATTGGTAGACAAATTTGAGCTGTCGGGACAAGTTAGTGATGTGAAGAATAAAACCCGTGCACGTCGCTCAAGAACAGCCGAGAATATTGCTGCTGTAGCCGAAAGTATTGAAGAAAACCCAGGTTTGTCCATTCCTCGTCGTTCTTTGGAATTAGGCATTCCACAAACGTCATTACACCGTATTATGCATAAAGATTTGGGTCTTAAGGCTTATAAAGTTCAGTTAACACAAGAACTCAAGCCGGCCGATCATCAACAACGTCGAGTCTTTGCTGATTGGGTCCTTGAAATGCATGAAAATGATCCGGAATTCCATCGAAAACTCATCTTGAGTGAAATGGGCCTCTTCCACCTCGATGGCTTCGTCAACAAACAAAATTATCGCATCTGGGGCTCAGAAAACCCAAGAGTTATTGTTGAAAAGCCTCTCTATCCTCAACGTGTGACTGTTTGGTGCGGTTTATGGTCCCGCGGGGTCATTGGACCTTACTTTTTCGAAAATGAGGCTGGAGCAACAGTTACGGTGAATGCATTGTGCTATCGACAGATGATTAATGATTTTTTATGGTCGGAATTGGATGGTATTGATCTGGACAACGTTTACTTTCAACAAGACGGCGCTACGTGCCATACAAGCAACGAAACCATTGATCTTTTACGGGAAAAGTTTCCGGACCGTGTTATCTCTCGAAGAGGTGATCACAATTGGCCACCGAGATCTTGTGACTTAACACCTTGCGACTTCTTCCTTTGGGGCCACGTGAAAGAGAAGGTCTACGCCAACAGCCCAACGTCGATTCAAAACCTCAAATATGGAATTCGTGAGGCTATTGAGGACATAGGGCAGCCACTTTGCGATCTGGTTATGGAAAATTTCATGAAAAGGATATGGTCCTGTAGGCGTGGTCGTGGTGGTCATTTGGCTGATGTTATTTTCCGTTATGAACGGCATACCTTCCTCTTTATAATGAAATAAATATCCGATCATTTGTCTGAAAAAATGGCATTTTTCTTTGAATATCAAAATAACACCTCTTATTGGAAAACCCTTATTAAAAAAAAATAAATGATAAATAAAAAAACAATAATAATAATAAAAAATTTCAAAAAAAAGAACGTTAATCTGTTCTGATTTTTATCCCCTTTCCCCTCTTTCTTTTCAGTTTTTTTTCTTTTTTGTTTTTTGGTCTAACGGGTCTAGCTAGGTTGGTTCGGTCGATCTGGTTCGTGATTTACAAAGTTTTTTGTTCAGTTTTACCCTAATTTCGAACTATTGTGTTCTTTATCCTAGTGTTAGTTTGGTTACCTTTATTTTAGTTGTTATGCTAGGTTAGTTACTCTAATACTAATTAATAGTATTCATTATTTTTTATTTTAACTTTGATTAAACATTTTTTTTGTTCTTTTTTTTTTTTATTATTATTAGTAGCCTGGTATCTGTCTTCGTCTTACACTATTTCATTTTATTCTACTGCTTAAGTAGGTACATGTTTTATTTTACTTTTGTTTTTTTTTTTTTTTTTTTTGCTTAACTAACTCTAAAACACTTACTTTTAAGCTGTTAGCTTATAAACTTCCTATTTATGATTAATTTTAATTAATTAATTAATTTTTTACTATTCTATCTATTGTTATTTCTATATTTGTTCATTTACGTTCACCTTCAATTTTAATTTTATTTCTATTCTATTTTGGGTTTATTTAAAATTTGTTTTGTTTTTATGTATATGTTTACAATGTATTTATTTAGGCCTTGCTGCCTGTAATACATGTTTGTTTGTTTTCGGTACATTTTCGTTTCTATGTATGTTTTATATTTTACCAGGTCTACCTCTGTCGTCCTGAATTAGGTTGATTAGTTTTCCATTTTGACAGTGTCCGTGTTCCATTTTTAAACGATTTGGACTAATTTTGTTTTAGCGAGGCTTCTAGTTCGCCTTAAAGTGGGTTGGTAAGCAGGAGTTTGTCCTTCTTGTGATTGACTTCTCTGTTGTCTCATCTTGATGACAACAGAGTTAAGATATTTTACTGCCACAACAATCATTATGGCCAAAACTAGTAGGCTCGTAAATGATAGAGAGGTTATGGACAGGATATGGGAGTTTCTGGTGGATACCTTCTCTTGATACTTATTTATTTTATTTTGGATTTCTTCCAATGAGTGCGTCCTTTATAAATTGTTTTGTGAATATCGTCTCCCGTTAAGATTTCGGGTTGCGCAAAACTTTGGTTTTGTGATTCAGGTAAGATGTTGGCCAGACTCAAATTGAATAAAGGATGATTTAATTCAGGAAATTGTTTAGGGTATGCAATTTTCAGTGGGTGTGTATTTTCACCTTCGTACTTGAGCACTTTGTCACTTAATTGCACTTGACATGGCTGAGATATATCAATTATTCCCTGTCCCTCTAATTTGGAGATCACGAAGTGATCTGGACACGTGATATGTACTACCGTGGAGGTGATAAACGAAAATAGCCACACATTGGGCTTGTTTAGTTTGATCAGCATGTCCTTTTGAGCGATTTGTACTGTGGACCTGCATTTGGGCATTTCATTTAAAGGATTATATAATAACTTAATGGCACATTCGTTCGATGTTGCTGCTTTGATTATAGGCATGGTCAGCCTGCCTACATACGTGTTTTCTTCCAAGTTACTTGTGATTTTCTTCTAGGTTTTCATGTCCTCGCCTTTTAGTAAGAGAAATTCCTGTGTTTTTGGGTCTGGAAATAAGGAGTAGTTTGCGGATTTGGGTACAGGATAGCATCGAACTTGTTGTGGCCTCATTTTTGGCAAGTTAAAAGTTGGGAGAGTACTTCTCACCACCAACTTATTTTGCATGAGGCGTGACTGTACTCCTGCTCTCTGAAATAGGACAGATAGACAATTTTGGTCATTTGGACAATTCAAGGTCGTCTTGCGGTATGTCTTCAGCAGAGTTTTGGGAGACACTAGGAGTGGGTGTATATGATTCGTTCTACTAGCCAGTATGATGTCCATAAGGGCTTGTTGTCGATATTCGACCTCGATGATTAGAAGCAATAAGCTTGTTATAATATCTTGTCTTAGTTGCCTCCTAGTTAAGTCCTCGGCCACATGGTGGAGCTCGGTTATCTGGTGTGCTATATTTTGTTGTCTGTCCATTAACTTAGTCAGCGGTTTTTGAATCGTTTCTAAGGTAGTTTTTACAACACCAATTTGTTGTTTCTCTAGCTCGGCTAGGGCTTGTGCGTTTGATTCAATTTCATCTAACCTGCTGTATATCTCCTTTTCATTATTTCTATCCATAGTGCCAAACAAATAGTGCATGGTACCGCCTATTCCGTCAAATAGCGATCTGGCCTTGCGTTTTCCTGGCAGTAGTTCCTTTATAGTTTTTGTGCGCTTTCGTACGCTATCTATTATAGCGGGTATGTGTTGTTGTTGTACGTTGCAGAGGTCTACCTGGGGCCGGATTCTGTAGCACGGAGAATTTGGGAATTTGGGAGATGAGAATTGCGTTTTCTTAGAATTTTTAATTCCCTAATTCTCCATTCCCAATTCACTAACATGGCTGGAGAATTAGGGAAAACGTAAGAAATGTGAAAAAGTGCGAATCGCCTGGGACGATTAAGGGTATCAATTTTTGTTGTAGAGGGCTGGACTTTTTTTCATATGTGAGGTACAT
This sequence comes from Dioctria rufipes, assembly GCA_963924295.1. Classification (NCBI taxonomy): domain Eukaryota; kingdom Metazoa; phylum Arthropoda; class Insecta; order Diptera; family Asilidae; genus Dioctria; species Dioctria rufipes. Next base: position 139,487,355 of record OZ002740.1, read on the forward strand.
CTGCCTATTACCTTCCACTGTCGAAATAAATTTAAATTTCTTTTTTGTTGGGTTAGTTTTTGAGGGATGTAGGAGGGTAGGTTTTCTCGAGTTTTTCCGGGATAACGAGAGAATGGAGAGTAAAAGGCGAATGTATGTGGTATAAAAAAAAAATGGGAGCTCAGCGCGAACAAGATAGGTTTAGCAAAAAGGGCGGGAAGAGTGCGGGGTAGAAATGGGAGCTGATTAAGGGAAATTAAAAAAAATTAAGACAATATCAGGAGCTGCAATAATTCGCAGGGGTAAGCTCAGGATCTCTAAGCCCAATAAAAAAAAGTAAGAATTCACTTTGGTAATTAGGCATGCATGGGTATTATAGGCTATATTTTATTTCGATTAACGGTAATTTGAAGATTTGAGCGGCCTCGGCGGTAAATTTTGCTATCGAAATATTCACGGGCGCCTAACTCTATGTGGGAGGGCTGTAGAGTATTAGAATTTTTTTGATAGATTAAGGGTTTAGAGTACAAAAATATGGGTGAACAATTTTTGGAGCAGGGTGTTTTGGGGGTTGGGGGTCGTACCACCCCTCATAGGGGGTTGCTAAAACTACGTCATGTTTGGTACCAAATTAAAGAGGGCGGAGAGGGTAATCGAGTGGTGTAGTTTGTCTTTGATTGTTTTAACGTCATAGCTAACTTTTGACCGCCGAAAAACTATGTTTTTACACTACGGTCATATACACCCCAGTTTCCATATTTTGCATATATTTCTTCCGTTCTTTGTTTCACATCTATTAGTACTCCGTTGTGAACATTTTTGTCATGGGAAGTAAATTTCCAGGACTTACCAGTTCTTCGCAATGATGAAATGAAATGTGTCAATTTTTGTACCAAAACCGGCCAATTTTTCACCTTAAAAAGGACTGCTACATTTCTTTTACAGTTATTTCCAAAACGGTTTATCGGATTCAAAAATTATTTACATATTTAATTAGGGGACAAAATGTAGATGCGATTTCATCCTACACACAAGCTTTACAATGTATATTTAAAAATTTTACAGCATCATTTTCGCATGATTTATAATTTTTAGCGGGTACTTTGAGAGACAAAATCCTTGTTCCTCTGTTAGTATTGCAAGGATTTCCATAATTTGTCTTTTACAATATAGCCAGGACACGCAGTGAATATATAACTAAATTTGAAATTCCTAGGTACCTAGATACCTTCACAAAACGCAACAAAAGTGGACAATACAATTTTTCCACTTACTTTTCCACTTGCAAAACACCGGAGAATTAACAAGTGGAATGGAGAATTTGGGAATTCTCTACTTACTTTTCGTTTTACTTTTCCACAAGCAAACACCGGAGAATTAATAAGTGGAATGTAGAATTCGGGAATTCCGTACTCACCTCTCAAATTCTCTCTCAATTGAAAATTTTTCGTCTTACTTTTCCACAAGCAAACACCGGAGAATTTGAGAAGTGTAAGTAAGACGAAAAATTCGGGAATTCTGTACTCGCTTCTCAAATGCTCTCAGTTGAGAATTTTTCGTCTTACTTTTCCACAAGCAAACACCGGAGAATTTGAGAAGTGAAAGTAAGACGAAAAATTTTGAACTGAGAGAGAATTTGGGAAGTGAGTACGGAATTCCCAAATTCTCCATTCCACTTGTTAATTCTCCGGTGTTTTGCAAGTGGAAAAGTAAGTGGAAAAATTGTATTGTCTGCTTTTGTTGCGTTTTGTGAAGGTATCTAGGTACCTAGGAATTTCAAATTTAGTTATATATTCACTGCGTGTCCTGGCTATATTGTAAAAGACAAATTATGGAAATCCATGCAATACTAACAGAGGAACAAGGATTTTGTCTCTCAAAGTACCCGCTAAAAATTATAAATCATGCGAAAATGATGCTGTAAAATTTTTAAATATACACGGTAAAGCTTGTGTGTAGGATGAAATCGCATCTACATTTTGTCCCCTAATTAAATATGTAAATAATTTTTGAATCCGATAAACCGTTTTGGAAATAACTGTAAAAGAAATGTAGCAGTCCTTTTTAAGGTGAAAAATTGGCCGGTCTTGGTACAAAAATTGACACATTTCATTTCATAATTGCGAAGAACTGGTAAGTCCTGGAAATTTACTTCCCATGACAAAAATGTTCACAACGGAGTACTAATAGATGTGAAACAAAGAACGGAAGAAATATATGCAAAATATGGAAACTGGGGTGTATATGACCGTAGTGTAAAAACATAGTTTTTCGGCGGTCAAAAGTTAGCTATCACGTTAAAACAATCAAAGACAAACTACACCACTCGATTACCCTCTCCTCCCTCTTTAATTTGGTACCAAACATGACGTAGTTTTCGCAACCCCCTATGAGGGGTGGTACGACCCCCAACCCCCAAATCACCCTGCTCCAAAAATTGTTCACCCATATTTTTGTACTCTAAACCCTTAATCTATCAAAAAAATTCTAATACTCTACAGCCCTCCCACATAGAGTTAGGCGCCCGTGAATATTTTGATAGCAAAATTTACCGCCGAGGCCGCTCAAATCTTCAAATTACCGTTAATCGAAATAAAATATAGCCTATAATACCCATGCATGCCTAATTACCAAAGTGAATTCTTACTTTTTTTTATTGGGCTTAGAGATCCTGAGCTTACCCCTGCGAATTATTGCAGCTCCTGATATTGTCTTAATTTTTTTTAATTTCCCTTAATCAGCTCCCATTTCTACCCCGCACTCTTCCCGCCCCTTTTCCTAAACCTATCTTGTTCGCGCTGAGCTCCCATTTTTTTTTTTATACCACATACATTCTCCTTCTACTCTCCATTCTCTCGTTATCCCGGAAAAACTCGAGAAAACCTACCCTCCTACATCCCTCAAAAACTAACCCAACAAAAAAGAAATTTAAATTTATTTCGACAGTGGAAGGTAATAGGCAGATGTACCTCACATATGAAAAAAAGTCCAGCCCTCTACAACAAAAATTGATACCCTTAATCGTCCCAGGCGATTCGCACTTTTTCACATTTCTTACGTTTTCCCTAATTCTCCAGCCATGTTGGTGAATTGGGAATGGAGAATTAGGGAATTAAAAATTCTAAGAAAACGCAATTCTCATCTCCCAAATTCCCAAATTCTACGTGCTACAGAATCCGGCCCCTGGTGTGTTATTTTTAGGCAGTGTTTATGTACTAAGTGCTCTGCCTGTTCTACTAGACTGATTTGTGTCTCTAGCGCATTCATATCTATTTCCGTCAGAATGTTCCAGGTGTTATGATACACCATGAGGCTTCCTAGATACTCGAAAAATATACCGGAGCTATTTAGTTGCGTTATAGGATAGGGTTTCTTTGCGACTTCTCCTGTCGTGTTCTGGACGAGCATAGCCATTATAATTAATTGTAGCGTCATTTCTGTGGACAGTTCGGAGGAAGTAAACACTCTTTAAAGTACAGTTTTACTTATTTCGTGCCATATTAAACTGAGCAGTGCAGTGAATCCACCGCAAATGTTCCTGAGGGAGGTATTGAAATGGGGTTTTTTGGAAACTAACAAAATAGGAAGTTATGTCAACCAGGTTCATTTTGTACAACATGTTCTTACTCGAAATATGGTTTTAAACGGTTGTTATGTACCGTTACGCTACGTTTACCAAATTTTGATTGTGGTATTCATATTACTTGGAATTGCGATTACCTGATAAGGTCCTACGCAGATTTGAGAAAGTTTATGTTTACTGCTTTCATTCTTGATGAGGACCTTGTCTCCTACATGGAAAGTTAGGGGCCGTACTGTCTTATCGTAGTACCCCTTTGAGCGCTGTTTACTTGCCAATAAGTTCTTTCGTGCCGTGGCATATGATTTGTGGATCTTATACTTCAGTATATGATAATAGCTCTCATGATTATAAACGGATCCCGTTTTAAATTTGATGGGACATCCGCTGTGCAGCCATATAGGCAGTCCATTGTGGTAAGTTTAGTACTCTCGTGTACACTATTGTTGTACACAAATGCAGCGGTTCGTAGGAATTGGTCCCATGTTTTGGGATTTTCATCTACGATTGCTCGCAGTTATTCTATTAAGGGTCTATGTGCACGCTCTAGTGCTCCATTAGAGTGTGGATGGTATTCTGAAGTCTGCAACTTCTTTACCTTTAGAAGCTTACATACTCTTGTAAATAATTCACTCAGGAAATTTGTTTCTTGATCGGTGAGAATTCTTTTGGGTATGCGATAGCGCGTAACGATTTCATCAAAGAGAACCTGCGCTACTGTGACTGCTTCTGCATTAGGTATTGCATACCAGTCGACAAATTTAGTAAAGTTATCTTGGAAGGTCAAGATATATTTGTTACCTGATGTGGTCTCTTCTAATGGACAACTTTGAGGTAAACTCTGTCGAACGGTTGTTCCGCGATATCCGTGATAACCATTGGCATTTTATATTGTGGAGATGCTTTCATCGTCTGGCACTTTGGGCATTTTTTAATATATTTCTTGATGTCGCTAAGCATATGTCTCCACCAATACTTGCTTCTTATACGTTTGTAAGATTTTATGACACACTGCTGGCCACCAAATGGAGAATCGTGATAATCGTTTAAGATTGTTTGGATCTAAATGGGTCTCGTGATTACTTTAGGTGTCTTACTAGTACTTACATGCGGGTCAAGCGTTGCTAAGTTTAGTGTATCTGCCTCCGTGAATTGAACTTCATTTTGGTCCCCTTTTGTGTGCTCTTCTGCCTGCACACTGGAGCTTTTTATTGTCACTTGAGCCTTTTGCTTCTGAGCGCGAGTCACGATGAAACAATGTGCGGATTTCTTATTGTTTTTCCTCTTTTATTTGTGGAATCCTCTTCCTCCACATCGGAGTCCATCATGGGCTAGGGCTTTTACCGTAAAGGTATTTCCTGAACTGTCTTGCTTTAATCCGGGAGGGATGCGACTTAGTGCATCTGCATTAGTTTTGTACTTCCCTGGTTTGTATTCGATGTTCTAGTCGAATGAGAATAAATTGTGGTAAAACCTCACCAAACGGGAAGTAGGATCTTTCACATTGCAGACACCTTTGAGAGGTTTATGGTCTGTATAGACCGTGAATTTCCGGCCTTGAAGATAGTACCTGAAATTCTTGGTAGCTCAGACAATAGCCAATAATTCTTTTTCTATTGTAAAGTAATTTCTTTCGGCTTTCTTTAATGTGCGGCTTGCTTAGGCAATGGGCTGGTCCTTTCCGACTTCTCCTTGGGAAAAAAGCAGCTCCTAGAGCCACGTTCCTTGCGTCCGTAGTAATATTAAATGACTTCGAAAAATCGGGGTAAATTAGAAGGGGTGGAGAAATTAAAGCATTTTTGATGCTTTGAAATGCTTCTTGGCATTTCTCAGTCCAAATGAATTTTACATCCTTTCGGAGTAAATTCGTTATTGAACGTAAAATTTTGGAAAAGTCTGGAATGAATTTCCTGTAGGAATTTGCATGTCCTAAAAATGATTGAACTTGCCTTACTGTCCTGGGAACAGGAAATGTTTGGACGCAGGCCGTCTTACTTGGGTCTGGTAGGGCTCCTTCGCTAGAACATTTATGTCCTAGGTAACTTCTCTACTTTGAAACTGGCACTTTTCTGGCTGCAGTTTTAAGTTGTTCGCTCTCAACTTATTGAAGACTTTTCTCAACTTTTCGTTGTGGTCGTTTAAATTTTTACCATAGATGACAATGTCATTCGAGACCTTGTAGGCCTGTTAAGACGAAATTTATTAGGCGTTGAAATGTGGCGGGGGTCCTTTGAGCCCGAATGGCATACGCTTGAACTCGTAGTACCCATAACTTATGCTGAAAGCAGTTCTATGTCGATCTCTTTTGTCGACGAGAACTTGGTATAGCCGTTGGCCAAATCGGGTGTGGTGAAATACCTTGCATGACCTAGTTGGTCAAGAATATCCGCGATTCGGGGTAGCGGGAATGCGTCTCCGATTGCCTTTTCGTTGAATTTACGAAAGTCAACTATGACGCGCCACCTTTTTTCACCGTCAGATTCCGCCTTCTTGGGGATAAATAGTAAAGCTGAATTCCAAGGGATTTTACTAGACTGGACTATCCCGCTGTCTAGCATTTCTTCTAGCTGCTCATTGATTACTTGCCGGTGTGTTTCAGGTAAGCGGTACATTTTTTGATTGATTGGAGCTTGATCTTGCACCAATGGAATATTATGCTTTATCGCATTTGTATAGGTGAGTTTGTCACCTTTGAGGAAGAAGATATCGTTATACTCTTTGCAGAGTTCTGATATCGAAATTTTTTTTTCCATGGTCAAATTGGGGTCTAGGCTGAGTTCTTGCTCTAGCCTAGAAATACGCGCGTATTGTTTCATGTCGTCCGGAGTCTCATAATCCGGGTATAGATATCGTACATGTTGTAGGCTTGCTGTTTTTTCTGCTGAACCTTCTGTTAACTTATTCTTCCTTTTAGATTTTTGTCCTGTAAATGGATGAGGCTTCTGGTTTTATTTCGTTGTTGCAGGGTAGTTGCTTCCTGTTTTGTTGACGACTGAGTGTGGTCTTTACCTTGGGTTGTGTTGGATACTCATTCACGTCTATGCTAGTGAGTTTCGACCATACAGATTTTTTTGTGCTGCGTGACGGTGGAGTAATATGCACCTTTAGTATAGGCTTTAGAGACTCGCTACCGTTTTTATATGACCTTTGTTTATTTACAAATGATTTATGCCTCGGGATTTTGGACGGAAGAGCTATATGCACCTTTTGGCAGGCTTTAGACACTCAGTTCAGTCACTTGTGGTGTTTGATATTGCCCTTATATTCGGTATTGGAATGTGTGTTCTTTTGTGGTCTTTTGCGTCTGTTAATGGGACTATCGTGTAGTCGTTTATTGGATATAGTTGTAACTTTAAGCTATGTATGACTACTTGATGACTGTTTGCGTTGAGATTAATAACCAGCACTAATTCTTCTCCAGATGACAGTAAACTATTTGCCAAGAAGACTCCATCGCTTATCTCTTGGGATAAACAGAGCATTTCTTCTTGAGTTTGTAATGGGACTGGGGCAACAATTTGAGAGCGAGCAGGTAAACAGATTGGTTCCTCAAAAGTAACCAAGTGCTGCCTGATCTCGTCGGTCTTTTGTTCACCCAGACAGCCTATTTCACATTCCCAGAGCTCTTTTGGAGCTTGGCAGCCAGCTTTTCTCGTTTGAGAAGCTTTGAAGACACTGCAGGTGGATAGTTCAGCCTGTTTAGACTCTACCTCTTCTGCAAGTGTTCTTACTTCGAGTGCTTTTTCAGAATGTAGCCTGTCCGAATCAAACATCAATGGCAAAGCAAATTCATCGAGATTGGTCTCCGTGCGAGGAAACATTAGTGCCTTATTAGGATACTCAACGTTACAGTTTTTCGCTAGGAAATCATTTCCTAGAAGTCCATCATCGGAAAGGCCAGGCAAGTTCTTTACGACTTGAAACTTACAGGGAATTTTGTTTTTGAAAACGAAGTTTCCCTGGCAATTTCCCAGCGTCTTTGCGGTACCAAATGGGGTCTGAAGAGTGTATGCCTCATTGTGGTTAATAGTTTTGGGGTCTTTTATTGACCTTTTCTTTATTATACTAACCTCAACATCTGTGTCTACTACTGCTGAGGGGCCGTATTTTATTAGATGGGGATTTTAAAGTTGATCTGGGGAGTTTTGGATCGACCGTACGTCGTTTCTCTGACTCCGGGCTTCCCGTTTACGCTTTTGTTGAGATGCGCTTAATATATGTCCAGAACGGCCACAGAACTCACACTTTTTTCGCACATTATAGACTCTGGAGTTGTTACTGGGGTTTTGCATCTCTCTAGGACGTTGATTTGGTGCTTTTCTGTTTTGGGGTCTTTGAAAACTATTGTGGTTTCTTCTGCAGTCACGTATGCCATGGTTATCCATTTTACAGTTCACACAGTACGGCGTATTTTTACGTTTCAGACAATCGGCTGTATGTATGGCCTCTTAAATTACAAAATCTACAATTTATTTTATTTAAATAATTATTTTTATTTTGTACATTAAAATTTTTGTTTGGAGATCTTGGCTCCTGTTTGATGTATGGTGATGTGTTTGCTTGTGTGCACTACGCTGGCTGTATGTGACTGTGTGAACTCGTGGGCATATTGTTTTGCCGGGGTTCCTGCGAGTATGATATGAGTAGTGTAGCTAAGCCGGTTCTGACCCACTTTTTCCATACAAAAAGTGCAAGGTAGATTCCAACTATTTTGATGGCTCTGGACCGGGGTTCTTGGGAGGGGTGAGGGGAGGGGGGGGGGCTGAGGTCGCTTTTGTACTGAAAATTTGACATCATCTCGAAGTTTTCTTTTAGGAGGGTACTTGTTAAATACATAAAAAGAAATAGGTGCCGGAAGAATAGCACCAAGCAAAGTTCAATATTTTTTTATTCAAAAGCAAAATTCAAACCTTAATGCTAACAAAAAAATCAACTTAATACAATTCAAATATGTAATAAAATTATTAAGAATTCAGTCCGTTCTCTGGTATCTAGGCAGAGCTGGAATTACAGAAGAAAAACTTTTAATAAGAAGGAATAAAAGTTGTGGGTAGCGAGATCACTTTTCTCAATTACCACACAGGAATGGCTTAAATTTATTTTAATTTATACTATTAGTGAAATTCCCAAATCAATATTTGTGGGAAATTCACGGGAGTGTGGGAGACCTGATCAATGTTCAGGCCGTTATGGATTGTGTCCAGGTTAATATCCTGGTGGGTTTTTGGAGGAAGGAAATTTGAAGCTGGCTCAGTATGCTCAGTTTCGATAGGTGAAGTCTAGGTCAATTTCCTAGACTTGTTTGTTGGATGGTCAGAGGAAAACTGACTGGTATTCAGCTCCCTGCTCATGTTTTTATAGCACAGAAGCTCAAAAGCTCACGAAAGCACAGCTGTGGATATCCGTTTATCCGAATAGAGCCATGCACGCCATATGTCGATAACTAGTCAATATCTAGTTAGACTCCAGTGACGGTAGTGACAAAAAATAATCTATTTTTTGGACAGTGGTAGCGGTGATAAAAATAATTTGTTTAATGACCAAACATTTTCCCACCGAGCAAAGTTCAAGGGATACTTGTATTTATTTGGTAAATGCTCTAATGGTCCCACCGTTGAGGCGCTTAAATTTGATAAGTTGCCCACTTGGAGTTGTGTGGCGGAACATCTTGTTGGTTTTTAGAACTTTGTCCCAAGGAACTTCATCGCGTATGGATGTTTTTGATGGTTCTGGGAGTCTAATTACTTTTGGCTTTTCTTTTGTGGCAGTAGGAACTGGTTGTGGGTGTGTCCATTTTTGGTAATTGTGGTTGATACGTTTGAATGTATTGGTTCTCGCATAAGTTGAAAGTATTTGGACTTTCCTCCATTTTGCGGAATGTTTTAAGTTGTGCATTTAAATTCTCAATTCTTGTCGTGAATGTGTCGAGCTTTGGTATTTGATTTGTGCTAGGAATGCTGCCCATTAAAACCCATCCTAACTGGGTGTTTTGTGCAACTGGTTGGCTTTTAATGATGCCGAATTGTTTCTGCGTAAACGTCAGCACCTAGTAAGAGGTTAATTGGCCCTGGCTTCGAGAATTTGGGATCTGCTAGTTTTAATGTCATGATGTGACTCCATTCAGTAGATTGTATTGGCTCTGCTGGTAGAGCCTCTGTAATTTTTTCCAGTACAAGGGCGTCTAGGTTCATGGAGAATTGATTAATAAGAGACTTGATTTTTATGTTGATCTGCTTTGTCGCAGTAGCTGTTGGTATTTTTACAATCCCGGTTACCACAATGTTAGTTAGCTCGCCTCTAATATTGAGTATTTTACAAATGCGATCTGTGGCAAAGGAGACTTGTGAGCCTGAGTCCAATAGTGCGCGTTCAGTTAAAGTTTTTCCTTGAGGGGTTTCTATATTAATCATTACTGTTGATATCACAGCTCTTTTGATATTGGAAGTGTGAAATGTTTGTATTGACAATGGTTCTGTGTTTGTTGGCGCCTTGTGCGGTATTTCGAATGGATTTGAAATTTCAACAGTGGTGGACATTTGTTTAGGACTTGAGCTAGTGTCGATATGTAACAGAGTATTATGCCTCCTTTGACATTTTAAACACCCCTTTTTGCTGCTACAGTTCCCCTTTTTGTGCACTAATGTGAGGCAGTTAGAACAAATGTCATATTTTGCAATGAATGTGTTCCGTTGCTCAATAGTGAGACTACGAAACTCGAGAAAATGAAATTGGGAGTGATTTGATTTGCACTTGTCACAATGCTGTAGTTTGTCGAAAAATGACATGGGATATTTAGCTGACTTTTTATTGGGTGCTTGGTTTTGACTGCTGTCAAGCGCTTCTAGTGCTCTACACCTGGCTTCTAGGAAGATTTGTAAGGCCTTATAATCTGGAAGTTCGTCGGTTTTACTGGATTCGTGCTCCCATTGGTGATGAGTTTCTGGTGGAAGGCGTTTAACGAGATTGTATACCAGAATGGTATCCCATTGCTCAATAGGTAGCTCTAGGTTTTTGAGCTCATGAAGGCTTTCTGCTGTCTGATGCAGGAGAGAGAGAATAGACGAGCTGATTCCGCCTTTACTGGTGTTTGACTTAATATCGTCTTTAAGTGGGTGTTAACTAAAACTCGTTTATTGTTGAACCTCTTCCATAAGAGTTCCCATGCCTTTGTATAATTGGTCTCAATTATTTCAAATTGGCGTAACAAGCGCTCTGCTTCCCCAGTGACGCTGAGTTTTAGGTAATGCAATTTTTGTACCTTTGATAGGCTAGGATCTTTGTGGATGAGTGAAATGAACGCCATGACTTGTAATTCCCATCAAACATGGGAATATGTATGGGTGGAAGTCTAACTTCAGACTTTGGAAGACGTAATGCCTGTGTAATTGGCTCAGTCTGATTTGAGGGCACAGCTGGAAAAGAATTCTCCAGCTCTTCACTCAAGGTGGAAAGAAGTTTGATGTATTTCAACTCAGATTCCTCGTATAAGGTACCCTTGGCATATTCGCTCTCAGAGCCGCCCTAGTCTGTCCAGATTTGTATGTGTGGATCTGTAAACGTTTACCACAGGGATTCGAGTGACTGAATTCTAGCCGCGTAATACTTTTTTGTTGGTCTAGTTTCTTTGCTAGCCTTTGAATGATTCTCGGCGGCTTTGGAAATTTGCTCGTGAAGAGCTAGTTGTTTTTGAATAAGTTTTTCCATAATGAACTATTGGCTTGTATATCCGGCTCGAAGGACATTAATGTTAAATACATAAAAAAAAATAGGTGCCGGAAAAATAACACCAAGCAAAGTTCAATATTTTTTTATTCAAAAGCAAAATTCAAACCTTAATGCTAACAAAAAAATCAACTTAATACAATTCAAATATATAATAAAATTATTAAAAATTCAGTCCGTTCTCTGGTATCTAGGCAGAGCTGGAATTAGAGAAGAAAAACTTTTAATAAGAAGGAATAAAAGTTGTGGGTAGCGAGATCACTTTTCTCAATTACCACACAGGAATGGCTTAAATTTATTTTAATTTATACTATTAGTGAAATTCCCAAATCAATATTTGTGGGAACTTCACGGGAGTGTGGGAGACCTGATCAATGTTCAGGCCGTTATGGATTGGGGAAGTGTACAGGTCAATATCCTGGTGGGTTTTTGGAGGAAGGAAATTTGAAGCTGGCTCAGTATGCTCAGTTTCGATAGGTGAAGTCTAGGTCAATTTCCTAGACTTGTTTGTTCGATGGTCACAGGAAAACTGACTGGTATTCAGCTCCCCGCTCATATTTTTATAGCACAAAAGCGCAAAAGCTCACGAAAGCACAGCTGTGGATATCCGTTTATCCGAATAGAGCCATGCACGCCATATGTCGATAACTAGTCAATATGTAGTTAGACTCCAGTGACGGTAGTGACAAAAAATAATCTATTTTTTGGACAGTGGTGGCGGTGATAAAAATAAATTGTTTGATGACTGTTCAGAAAATTAGAAAACACTAATTCTGTATTTAGGATTACTTGAACTTAGAAAACGCTAACGATTAGATTATAATAAAAACTGACTTCTTTATTCCAACAAATGTTCCCTATATATATATATACAACAAATTAATAAAAGTAAAACTGAAACAAATAATCAATATTCATAGTCAGCAATAACTGCTGACTTACACATAATTTTTTACCTTCATTCAATATTGCAACAAGCAACAACAGTCGGGTCACCGTACTACAAAAAAATATTAAATTCAATAACAAGTGCAATTGCTTCGTAAGCAAAACACAAAGGTGAAATTACGTTAATTATGTGTAAGGTGACTGACCGACCAACTGCTCGTGAATTATGATGTCTTATATCAAATTATGATTATTTCTGTTTTTTTTTATGCTTGAACATCCTGGGCCCCCTTGAAGTCTCCAACTTCAAAGCTGTAATCTCGAGCTTCTGGGTTCCTTCTGGGTAGTGGGATTGGTTTACTCTTAAGCATCATGGTCCGGTTGTTCTTACAGTGCGTTAGGCTTAGATAGATGATAATAACACTGATGATTCCTACGGTTACGTATCCTATGGTAAATTGATGTACATCATGTGGTTGGAGATCTTGTAGTTTAGTTTGATGTGCTTTGATGTTCTTGATTTCCTTGATTAAGTTATCAAACTCCTCTCCATGTGTTGTTAACCTTGACCGGTAGAATATTGGTGTTGAATCTCCCTCAAAATTGTCAAGATCATCTGGAGTAATATTAAAATTCGGTTGAAATGACTTCTTATCTGTCCGAGTTTGGAGATCATTAGATGTTTCGATTAGCAACTCATCATCTTTCATTGCACATCCGTGTTGCATGGATAATATTCCAGTTCCATCTAGAGCTTTATGAATGATACCATTGCCACAGATGAACGTGGGATTGTATTGCTTATCTAGGCAAAATAACCATTGATTTGGTGCAGCTAGTTTAATCCATATAATTGTTGGTTTTGTAATCCTTAAGGCGCATGTTCTAGGTAGTGTTCTACGTGTGAATAGTTCTACCTCGCAGATATTTGGTGTCGCTGTCTTAATATGAAGTGGACGCCGTTGTTCACATAAATGATAGTTTTTTCCAATGTCAAAACATTGCATTAACTCAAATTTGTTCATCAAATAAAACCGATCTCTGAACAGGTTCGTTATCAGGAACTCTGTTGCCGGCGCTACAGATACAAATGTGTCGTTCACTAATGTTGGCAATGAAATTAGTCGGTATAACTCAAAGGTTGTGGACCGCACTAATGGTACAATGAGTTCAAAAATAATATAATCGTTCTGAAGTTGGCATTGAATTTTCATTAGTTTATATACTAATGACACACTAATTTGGCCATTGAAGGTAGGTAGCTGGATTCCTGATGGCAAATTGTCCTTGATAATTGATAATTGCATTCGAAGTTGCTCAGGAGATATGACTAAGGGGCTTGATCGTCCATGATGTGTATCTGTAACTACATCAAGAATAGCTTCTTGCATGAACTTGCATTCGTTAACAAGTGAGGCGACTAAAACTGAAAGAGTGTTGAAGGTCTGGATACTTCTCTGCTGCTTTTGTTCTGAACTCATATTGCGCATTTTCTCATATGCAAGGTCCAGAGCTTCTTCTATCCTTTTTGTCTGCTTATATCTGTCTTCTTCCGACTTTTTGATCACATTGACAGTGGTTTCAAGTACTGATGTTTGATTTTTTATTAGTTCATGCAAGTGGTCTTCATTATTTTTTATTCTGTTAATAGTTTCAGTCATTCTCGATGCATATTCATTGTCTAAAACTCCAAATAATTTGTTTGCTATTGTACCAACTAGATCCAATGGTGATCTCTTGGCCCTTGGTTTTGTCGAATTGTTACTCTGGTCCTTCAGTAATACATTATTATTGTTTAATTCTTCAAGTTGATGATAATATTGAGATACTATTTCTAAGAAGTAATCATTGTGGGTGATGGTACGAGAGAGACGTTCTAAATGTTTTAGTGAGTCATGAATAATGTTAATAGATGCCCAATAGCCCCTCAGATCATAGTATACTAACAGATTCCAGTTGCTAGCCGTTAATCTTGAAGCTCCTATGTTTTCAAAGTATATCCCGGCGTTGCCGTCAAGTTTGTGTACCTCTACTTGAGTTTCTGACCAAACTGCCTTCGCAGAAAGTGGTAAAAGTAACATTGTTAATAGGATGACCTTTAAAGCATTAATTGGCTTCTGCGATTGTTTTCTTTTCCTTGTATTTCTAGACACTTCCTCTCCATCTACCTCCTCTTCATTCGAGTAACTATTTTGTCCTTCATCAACTTCTATCATTTCTAATTGATTTGATGTATCTGTGTTATCATTTAACTCAACTGGTAGAGGTGCTAGTTGATGTATGGCTCTACGAAATATTCCTGTGGCAGTTCTTACGTCAGCTACACGTATCCTTCCATCTGCACCCTGAATTATTTCCATGATTCTGCCTAATGACCATTTTAAGGGAGGAAGGTTTTCGTCCTTCATGATTACCAATGTCCCTGGTTGAATGTTTGGCTGGTGATCCATCCATTTAGTTCTTTTCTGGAGTTCCGTGAAATATTCGATCGACCAACGTCGCCAAAACTCATTCCGTATATGAGATACTAGTTCCCATCTGGCCAATAATGACATTTTCTGTTGTTCGATTACTGAATCTACAGTAGATGTCATTGGTTCTCCTATGATGAAATGCGCAGGCGTTAAAGCTACTAAATCATTCGGATCTGATGATAGAGGTGTAAGAGGTCTCGAGTTAAGGATGGCTTCTATTTCCGATGTTACCGTACATAGTTCTTCATATGTAAGAGATGCAGATGCGACTGTTCGTTGCAAAAAGTGTTTTGTTGATTTCACAGCCGCCTCCCAAAGCCCTCCGAAATGAGGTGATCGGGGGGGGGGGGGGAATAAAATGAAATTGGATCTTTTGGTCTAGGCATCTATCGACAATCTTTGTTCTTGACTTGGTAGTGGATAACATATCACTAATTTCCTTTAATTTATTGTTAGCGCCTACGAAATTCCGGCCATTGTCGCAGTAAATGTGTTCGCATCTTCCTCGTCGGGCTGTGAATCTTCTTAATGCCCCTAAGAAACCTTCTGTTGATAAGTCGGACACGACCTCCAAATGGATTGCCTTCGTGGCGAAACAGCAGAAAACAGCAATATAAGTTTTTTGAGGTCTTTTACCTCGAATCTTGTAGTGTGTGTATACTGGGCCGCAGAAGTCCACACCACAGTTGATAAATGGACGTGCCTTTTGAACTCTGTCTTTAGGAAGATTTCCCATTTGTTGATGGCATAATTTCGGTCGGATTCTTGTGCATCGGACGCAATTGTTGACAACGGATCGTGCTAGATTTCTACATTGTAAAATCCAGAACCTTTGCCTTGCAATAGCCTGCAGTGCTTGCGGTCCAGCATGCAAATGTAACGAATGTAAATGATTCATCAGTAACTTCGTAATGAAATGGTCAGCTGGAAGTACTATTGGATGTTTCGTATCATATTCAATGTCTGCATTATCTAATCTTCCCCCTACTCTTATGACTCCTTGTATGTCAATAAATGGAGCTGCATTTTTTAATTTGCTATTTCTATGTACTTCATTATTTTTATGTAAGCTACGAAGTTCTTCTTGGAAACTGCAGTTTTGCATTTCCTTACAGATGACAATGAAAGCATCTTCGAGTTCTCTTACGGTTAGAAACGATGTGAGTTGTCGCCTACGTTTTCCTTGTTTGAACATTTCTACACCTCTAAGGATATATGCCATGACTCGTTGCAGTTTTCGAAAAGAGTTGCCATGATCTATAACATAAACTGGGTGCTGTTTGCCTTGATCTAGTGCGGTTACAGTTAGTCTTACTGTTTTTTCTTCTTCTTGCAACCTGATGGTTGTAGCTGTTTGCTGAGGCCACTGCATCTTTGATGTACTTAAGAATGCTGGACCCTCGAACCACAGCTTTGCATTCACTAATTGCCCTGGAGTCAATCCCCTGGACACGATATCAGCAGGGTTGTCCTTTGTATTTACATATCTCCAACTTGTACCTTCTGTTAGTTCTTGAATGGCGACTGCTCTATTCGCTACAAAAGTTTTGAGTAATGATGGATCTCCCTTGATCCATGACAAAACTATCTGCGAGTCCGTCCAAAAATGTATTTCATCGAATTTTATGTTGATGATGCCTTTTACATGATGTACTAAGTGAGCAGCGAGCTTTGCGGCGCACAATTCTAATCTTGGAATTGTGATCGGCTTGACTGGAGCTACCTTGGATTTTGCGCACAGTAACTTCACTGTCACTTTGCCTGTTTTATCCTTGGATCTGATATATAATGCAGTTCCGTATGCCCTTTCGCTGGCATCTGAAAAGGCATGGAGCTCGATGTTGATTGTGGGTTCATTGCTAAACATGTATCTTGGAATTTGAATATCATTGAGTTTCTGTAATTCTGTACGAAATTGCAGCCATGATGATTGAAGTTCACTGGGTATTTCATCGTCCCAGTCTAGTTTTAATTTCCATAATTTTTGAATAAATATTTTACTCATGACCACTACTGGATTTACTAACCCCAAAGGGTCGAAGATTTGTGACATGTCGGCCAAAATTGTACGCTTTGTGAAATTCTTATAATTTTTAAGACATGTCGTGATTGTAAACCAGTCCATGATAGGATGCCATACTAGGCCTAACGTTTTTATGTGTTCACCTTCCATTTCAAAAAAGTTTAACTTGATCTCTAAATCTTCTCTTGGTATATTTTGGACCAATTTAGGGTGGTTTGCACACCACTTCCTCAACTGAAACCCTCCAGAGCTTAATAGTTGCTTTAATTGTCTCTGAGTGTCTATTGCTTCATCTAAATCATCACTTCCTGTCAATACGTCGTCAACATAAAAATTCTTCACAGCAGCTGCTCCCAACGGATAATTTCCTGCTTCTTCGTCGGCCAATTTTTGTATGCACTTTACTGCCAAATATGGTGCAGATTTTGTACCATACGTGACTGTACATAGTTGATAATCTTTAACTTTATCTGTTGGTTGTTTTCTCCACATGATTAATTGCAAATTTCTATCCTCCTCAGCTACCAAAATTTGTCTGTACATTTTGGCAATGTCAGCAGTGAAGACATATCTTTTGATACGGAACCTCATAATGATTGTACTGATGTCTTCTTGAATCTTGGGTCCATTCAACAATAAGTCATTGAGTGATAAGCTGGTTGTAGTTTTCGCAGAGCCATCGAAAACTACTCTTAGTTTTGTCGTACTACTTGTTGGTTTCAAGACACAGTGGTGCGGAAGGAAGTAGTAAGGCCTTGTCAGCCTTTGCGGGTCTAATTCTC
Organism: Dioctria rufipes; assembly: GCA_963924295.1. Classification (NCBI taxonomy): domain Eukaryota; kingdom Metazoa; phylum Arthropoda; class Insecta; order Diptera; family Asilidae; genus Dioctria; species Dioctria rufipes. The sequence goes on from OZ002740.1 coordinate 139,504,803, forward strand.
GCATGTGTCCCAACCTGATGTATTCGTCTAAGAATTCATTATATTGTTTCCTTAATTGTGGTTCCTGTGCCAGTTTTCGTTCGATGCTTATTAATCGTTTGAAGGCTAATTGCTTTGATTCACCTAGCAATTTTGGATCGGTCAGAATTGGCAGATTTACAATGAATCGTCCTTCAGCACTTCGACTCACTGTTGATTCAAAATATTCCTCACATTTTTTGTCAGATGATGACATCATTGGTTTGTTCGGGCACTGTTCTAATTCCCAAAACCGTTGTAGTTGTGTCTCTAGATCAGCATTTGTGATTCCACAAAATGGTGTTATATAATCCACACTTGATACCTTGCCTAGAACTATCCAACCTAATGTGGTGTTTTGTAGCGTTGGCAGGTTCTCATTTATTCTGAATTGACCATTTCTCATTATTTCCCCATACATTTCCGCCCCCAAAAGGATGTCAATCTTTTGCGGTAAATTAAATTGTGGGTCTGCTAAAGACATGTTGCTTGGAATATCCCAACTATCAATATTTATGTGTTGCTGCGGCTGGTTCGTTGAAATCTCCTTGATCACAAAAACTTCCAGTTGAGTTGCATAATCACTGACTTTGGACTTTAACGTAATGTTAAGTCTATTGTTTATTTTAACTCTTGAATCACCAATACCCGATATATTTAAATTCACCTTGTCGTCTGATAATCTTAATTTTTTTCGAAATTTCTCCGAAATAAAATTCAATTGCGATCCGGAATCTAATAACAATCTGCATTGTATTGATTTTCCATCCTTGTCGATGACGTCTGCAAGAGCTGTTCCCAGGAATACGTATCCAGCGTAAGCGTCCCGAGTTTGAGCCGCTAAATTGGTTGCTGTCGCTGCCTGACTACCGGATGGCTTCATAATCTGAGTGCTAGCGTGCTGATTTGTTTGATAATGGAGCAACGTGTTATGCCTTTTGTTGCATTTTTGGCAACCTCTTGACCTGCACTGACTGAAATTGTGACCACTCTTAAGGCAATTTAGGCAAAGATTTAGTTCTTTAGCCTTTTCTTGACGCTCGAATGCTTGCATTCTCAAGAACATTTCGCAGAAGTATATTGGATGATTCTTCTTGCATATAACACATTCAATTTGATTTGTCTTGTTAGTTTGGTTGGTAATGAAGACAGAAGGCTTACTTGATTTCTGTGGATATTTTGAAATCAATGATTTTTGGCCCAAGGTTTCTAGTGCATGGAACCGCTTTTCTAGAAAGCTCAGCAATTTTTCTACTGACTGTAAATCTCGTGGGGATGACAATGATTGTTCGAATAATGCATGTGTGTTTTTATCCAATTTTTTCAGTAGCATGTGAATGATGATCGGGTCCCAATGCTCCTTTACTGAGAGTCCCATGTTTTGTAGAGTAAGCAGACATTCTTTTGTAGTATCATGCAGATTTTTTAACGCTGACGCAGATTCTGTCGTAATCTGAGGTTGTGCCATTAATTTCTCTAAGAGCGCTGTTACCAACAATCTTTTGTTTTGATACCTATTCTGTAGCATATCCCATGCAATTTCATAGCTGTCTTCTGTCAATGGAAGATGTCTGATTAATTTTTCAGCTTTACCTGAAAGGTTCATCTTGAGGTACCACATTTTCTGTGAGTTCCCTATTGGTTGATTATGAACCAATTGTGAAAACAGATCAAAAAATTGCTGCCACTTTAAGTAATCCCCATCGAACTTGGGTAGGGTTACTTTTGGAAGTTGTAAGCTCGATTGATTAGTAGGCACGGTCGAGCTTGTATTTACGTTATCTTCTATATCTTCATTGATTTTGATTAATATCTCATGCACCTTCTCCTGAAGTTTAAAATATTCATTCATATTATATCCGCAACTCGTAATATCATCTGTATTTTCCCAGATGCTTTTATTGGTGTCTTCTATTTGTTCCCAATAATTTGTTATTGTGCTTCTTTTTAAGTCGTAATATTGATTGGTTTGATCTTTACTGATTTTAATGCCAGCAATAATATTTGTGAGCGTAGTCATTACGCTCTTTTGTCTTCGTAGCAGACGAATAATGACGTCGCCATTTCCTGTGTCCGTTCAGTCAGTATTGCTATTTGCCCGTGATTTTGGCAAATTCTCATGGGTTTTTAGCTTTGAAGTGTGTTTTTCTCCTTGCACGGATTTTGTTGATGCACCTTTGGATGTGCTTGAACTTGCATGATTAATTACTGTTGTTAATTCGGTTTTGAAGTCATCATATCCCTTTTTTACTATTTGATAGTAATCATTAGCAAAATATGGATGACCGCCAATTGATTCATCGTATTGATCTCTAATTTGATCATCGTTTGCTTCAAATTTGGTCCACAAATCTTCTAATGCTTGAAGTTTAGCTTGAAGGTATTGAAGACTCTTCTTGTCCGGGGATTCGCTTCGGTACTCGTTTGCTAATTTTTCAATGTCTTTCCCAAGTTGTGTTTGATTGACCGCTAAGGCTTCCATGATTAACTCTTAACTTGAAACAAATTTTCGTTTTTCTATTCACTGCACAAGGTAAACACAGTCTTCTTTTGAATAGTGCTCTTTTTTTAACGGGGTCACCAAAAATGTTCAGAAAATTAGAAAACACTAATTCTGTATTTAGGATTACTTGAACTTAGAAAACGCTAAGTCAAGTATGTAAAAAATCACTCGTACTGAAATGAGGTTTCACTGATTCCAGTACTGGGATAGGATTGGATAGAGGATAGAAGACAACTACAGCCGATTAGATTATAATAGAAACTGACTTCTTTATTCCAACAAATGTTCCCTATATATATATATACAACAAATTAATAAAAGTAAAACTGAAACAAATAATCAATATTCATAGTCAGCAATAACTGCTGACTTACACATAATTTTTTACCTTCATTCAATATTGCAACAAGCAACAACAGTCGGGTCACCGTACTACAAAAAAATATTAAATTCAATAACAAGTGCAATTGCTTCGTAAGCAAAACACAAAGGTGAAATTACGTTAATTATGTGTAAGGTGACTGACCGACCAACTGCTCGTGAATTATGATGTCTTATATCAAATTATGATTATTTCTGTTTTTTTTTATGCTTGAACAATGACCAAACATACTTATGCCAACAACAACAACCAATGTAGGTAGGTATGTTGACTTGGATATGTCCGATAATCAAATTCCGAATAATGTAAACAAAATCGCAGCCGAGTAAAGTAAACAAATTAAGCGATATTTACACACACACACACACACACACACACACACACACACACACACACACACACACACACACACACACACACACACACATACACACACACACACACACGCACACGCACACACAAACACACACAAACACACAAATACCCATACACACACTATGTCATACCAAAATGTTTTCTACCAGGCGATATTCAGTACCATGTTATTAAATTAGCAACAACAACAACTAACGTAGGTAGATATGTTGGCTTAGATAAGAAATGGCCTAATTTTTGATCTTCAGGTGTAATGCTCCTAATTTGATTCATTGCATAAACAATTCGTACAGCCGAATAATGTAAACAAAATAGCAGTCGAATAATGTGAACAAAATTCTCACAGAGCCGAGTAAAGTAAACAAATTTATGAAAGATTCTCAATAGCTGAAAAAAAACAAACACTAATATGTTGTCTTAGATGAGTAGTTATAATTGAAAATTTCTATTGCTGAAAAAAAAACAACTGCGGATTAAAAAGCCAAGAGTGATCATGATATCTAAAAATAGATCACGGCTGCTTGTTAGAAGTAGTGTAAATTAAAGCCTCGGTGGCCAGGTGGCTGGTAATTTGATATCACCTCTTCGCACCGCCAAGTAAAATAAACAATGGTTTTGCGCATCTAGGAGTGTGTATTGAAAAGTCATAAGTTTTATGAAATTTTTTTTTTTATTAACATTTATTCGCATCATTATATCTTAAATTATAAACTTTTTCTCTGTGATTCATATCCACAATTGGCAACAATATATATTTGAAGTTCTATTAATCCGATCTTGGAAGCGAAAGCGATCCAGAGCATATGTTCCCCATGGTCCTTTTCTGGGTTCATAATCAATCATATAACCTTGTGGAGCAGCAGTACTAATATTGACCTTCATTATCACGAGTAGTTAAAAAAAAACTATTTTCACATTATTCCCTTTTTATTATTCAAAGGTTATAATAAATAATTGGATACAGATTAATATCATTCTGAATAAATTCAATTTTATATGATCGCTCGATTGGTCCTCTGTTAATTACCGAGAAATCTCCCTGGGTATTGGTTTTACTCAAAGTATCGTCCGAAATTGTGTTGTATGGTGAAGGAAGGAATAGTTGATAATTCTCCAAATCCAGAACCACACGAGCTCCAAATGCAGTTGTACAGAGTCTTGTATTCTTTATCCAACTCCATTTGGTAGGTCTTCAGGGACGGTTGGTACTGCTCCAACTTCTTTAGTTCATCCATTGCGTTTGGCATTATTATTATTTTCTCCTTGCTTCCTATTTGTTTGAACTCCGGAATGAAACTGATAGTGAATCTGATTCAGCTCCTTAATTTATAGGCAATCTTCCGAAACAAGTTTAATCCTGTTGTAACCAATCCGCGCAGCTGAATAAAGTAAACAATGTGTCATCCTCACGTAATTCGATATCACCCAACTTCCTATTTACAAATTCGCATTTAAGCTGAATGAGTCATGCACACCTGTGTAAACGAATTTAATCAAATGAGCCATCCTCACGTAATTTGATATCACTTCACTACCTGCAAATAAACTCGCTGAATGAGTCATGCACACCCGTGTAAACAAATTCAATCGAATGAGTCATCCTCATGTAATTTGATATCACCGCTGTAAATAAATTCGCTGAATAAGTTATGCACACCTGTGAAAACAAATTTAATCGAATGAGCCATCCTTACGTAATTTTATACCACTTCACTTCCTGTAAACAAACTCGTATAAAGTAAGCAGCGAGGTGTTCCTAAAAAGCGCAAGCAAACCGCTAGGAGTCATGATTCAGTTTCAGTTAGTCTCAGTGTTAGTATAAAATATAAAAAAATTAGAAATGTCTTCGGTGTTAGTAAATAAAAGTTTTTCAATAATTGAAAATTTGCGAAAAGATGTGATAGAGTGTTTAAAAATTCAAGGAATATAGACTATATTGTTAAAAAGTGCAAAAGAAACATGCATAAATTTCAAGTTGCATTTTGGAAGTGCAATAAGAGTGCTAGCAAACGACGTCTCGAGAGCTGTCTCGAGCAAATTAAAGCATTGAGAGCACTATTGAGAACTCCCCGTCGAGGTGGAGGAATTACTCGCGTAAAAAGAAGTGATTTTGTAAAGTGGGAGGAGATAAAGACAGCGTTCGCAGACAGAATTCGACAAAGTGTTATTGCAAATTTAAAACATATCGAAACGAAACTATTTATGCAAGCCGCTGCCAAATTATTTACGGGTCGTGTTAAAAATTCCTTAAAACATTATTTTAATCTTAAAGTTTCTACAACGTTTTGCGGTGAATTTGTTAAAGAAACTGGTGACAATGAAATTATAAAAGACATTAAATACTTCCAAGTGAGAATTGCTCAAATTAGTGCAGATGATATCTTAGAGGAGTGGTTTAAATCAAATATTTTGGATCCAATACACACTCAGCTGGAAGAATACCAGGAAAAAGACAGTGGCTGGGCACTGCACTCAATAATACATCTAGCAGTACACATCAACAAGTTTGAGCAGCTTCGCGGATCTTCGTATATACCCCTACCAAAGCAAATTGCATCAATGTACAAAATAATGATGAAGCATGCTTCGCATGGGCCGTAACATCAGCTCTATATCCTACAAATGCTCATTCTGAAAGGATTTCATCATATCCACATTATTCAACTGTACTTAATTTAACTGGGATAACATTTTCCATGACACTTAAGCAATTTGAAGACCACAACGATTTATCAATAAACGTATTCATCCTAGAGAAAGTGCTTTCCTTCACCACAGTTCCTGTTAGACTTACGAAACACAGGATGAAGCGACATGTAAATCTCTTAATGTTACAAGATGACTATGACCAGGCTGACGATCATATGGATGACGATGATGATGCTCGCAGATATCTTTTCTGCTGGATTAAAGATCTTTCCCGACTCATATCAATACAAATTTCGAAACATATTCATAGAGTGTATATATGCGACAGATGTTTGCTCTACTTTTACTCTGAAGAAAAATTAGCATCACACACTCCTGAATGCGAGAAACAAAACAACTGTAGGATTATGTTTCCCTCAGAGGAAAAGAAATGGCTGGAATATAAGTCCCGTTTTGTGTGTATGCAGATCTTGAGTCAATATTGAAGCCGATTTAGGGAAACGATCAAAATGCACAGCGAATCCAGGAACATGAAGTTCACAGCATAGGATTCTATTTCTATTGCAAACATGATGCTAAGCTCTTATATTACAGAGCATATCGAGGCAAAAATTGTAAACAATGGTATGCATTAGAATTGCAAAAAACTGCATCCATAGCTGTACAGGAAAAGCTGAACATCAGACCAATGCAACCTGACTAAAGAGGAACGGCGTTCGCATATGGAAAATACTTGCTGCCATATATGTGAAAAAACGTTTGCAGCTGATGAGGAACGAGTTCAGGACCATTGCCATTTAACAGGAAAATATCGAGGACCAGTGCATAATGCATGCAACCTCAACTATGAAGACTGCTGCTCCATAGTTCCAATAATTTTCCACAATTTATCTGGATATAATGCCCACTTCATTATTAAGGATATAGCTACATCTTTCCCAGGAAACGTTTATCTCTTACCAATAAAAAAGGAAAGATATATCTCGTTCACCAAGCACTTGGGAGGTAGCCACATAAAATTCAGATTCCTCGATTTCTTCCGTTTTATGGCAGAATATTTAGATAAGCTGTCGTCATTGTTGCCAATGGATAAATTAAACAATACAAGATTAGTATGGCAGGGATTGGACGATGACACTATCAAACTTCTTACACGAAAAGGTGTCTTCCCATATGATTTTATTGATGACTGGGATAAATTGGATCTCCAGAACTTCCCAGCGCAGGAGCAATTCTATAATAAAATGACTGACAGTGATATATCTGCTGAGAACTACAGCCGCGCAGAAAAGGTGTGGAGGACATTTAAAATACAGACACTTGGTCGACTTCTTCGAGAACTTTCGAGATGTCTGCATGAAGATCTCCAATTTTAGATTCAACAGATTATTACACCATGCTAGGCCTAACATGGGATGCTATGCTGAAATGCACTAATGTGAAACTAGAGCTGATAACCGACGGAGATATACTGCTATTCATAGAGAGAGGCATTCGAGGTGGTATAAGTCAATGCTCGAACAGATATAGTAAAGCAAATAATAAATATATGGATGATTTTAAGCCTGAGGAGAAAGAGAAATACTTGATGTATTATGATGTTAATAACCTTTATGGATGGGCCATGTCACAGCATTTACCAACCGGAGGATTCAAATGGGTTGATGTTCCCAATATTGACGTTTCCGAAATTCCTGATGATTCTCCAACTGGATACATATTCGAAGTCGACTTGGATTATTCTCAACATCTACATGATAACCATAAGGACTTACCGTTTTGCTCTGAGCATACAGCACCACCTGGAGCAAAATTAGAAAAGTGTTTGCCAACATTGCATCCTAAAACTAAATATGTTATACACTACCGAAATTTGAAGCAATGCTCCTGAAAAAAGTGCACCGGGTTCTCCAATTCGACCAACCAGCTTGGCTTAAACCATATACTGACTTAAATACCGCCAAACGGAAGCAAGCTACCAGCGATCATGAAAACGACAGCTATAAGAAGATGAATAATGCAGCTTTTGGCAAGACCATGGAAAATGTTCGCAAATATAGCGATATAAAACTTTGCGCAAAGTGGGAAGGTCGCTATGGTGCAAAAGTTCGGAATGCGGCACACGACTTCTACAGTGCAACGATATTTGACGAGAATTTAGTTGCTGTGGAATTAAGGCGACTCAAAATCTTATTCAATAAGCCTCTCTATATTGGAATGGCAGTTATGGAAAATTCAAGATACGCCTCTACGATTTCTACTACAGTTTTATGCAGCATGAATTTGGAGATAAATGTAAAGTCATGTATACAGATACAGATTCTCTAATATATGAACTTGAAGAGAAAAATGCATATGAGTTTATGGCTGAAAATATAAACAAATTTGATACAGGTGATTAGCCAGAAAATAATCAATTCAACTTACCGCTCAAGAAGAAAAAGATTGCTGGGCTAATGAAGGATGAGCTGAATGGGAAAATTATGAGCGAATTTGTAAGCTTGCGCTAGAAAATGTACAGTCTGCGTATAAACGATGGTAAAACTGTAAAAAAAGCGAAAGGAGTAAAGGCTAATGTAGTCCAGAGGCATATCAATTTCAAAGACTACGTCGAGTGTTTGAATAACAAGCGAATATTAACTGCTAATCAGAGCTCCATACGATCCCATAATTATAGCGTTTACACTGTCAGTCAAAAGAAGATCGCATTGAGTCCATATGATAATAAGCGACATATTGTGAGTGGGACAATGGTTACTACAATGTGGATATTACTCTATTCAATCAGAACAGCAAGGAGCAGACGCAGAAAACATATAATCTAAGGCTAGATATATATTGTAAATAAAAATTGTATTATAGCTAAAATACCGTTTAATGAAATAGCTTGTTTTAATTGTAAACATGATATACGTTATTGTAAAATAAAGGAAAATATTATAATTATAGAGTAACAGATTTAAGGAAGCATAATATAGAATTATACTTTAAAAATTAAATGCTAATATAGAATGATACCTTAAGAATTAAATGTTAATATTTTTCAATTTATAATAAATCAATAATAATATTTTATATATGGTATTCTTTTTATTCAACTTCACTACTAAGTCCAGAGATCGTGAAGGTATTCTTTATCAATATTTGCCCACTACAGCGAGCTGCTAATCGGGCGGTTGAGCGTTTTACCGAAAATGCTAGGATGGCTAGAGAAAAAACATTTACGCCTGGGCTCAACCTTGAGCCCCTGGCATCACGTTTGAAACAGAAAGGGTGTCTGGTCCTTCACATTTCATCCGGAAGTGTGTCTTGGAGGCTACAATCTTGATTCATAATCAACTATATCACAGGGGATTTCGTCTCTTGACCAGGCCAGTTTGAACATTTTTTAGCTGTTACCTGACCTGTTTAAAATCTGTTAAGGAGATATCAGACCTGTTCGAAAAGCTGTTTAGTTATCTGACCTGTTTACAAGATGTTAAGCTATTACCAGAGCTGTTTGCAAAGCTATTAAGCTGTTATCTTAGCTGTTTAAAAGCTGTTAAGCTGTTAACAGAGCTGTTTGCAAAGCTGTTAAGCTGTTATGTGACCTGTTTAAAAGCTGCTAAGCTGTTATCAGAGCTGTTTGGAAAGCTGTTAAGCTGTAATCTGACCTGTTTAAAAGCTGTTAAGCTGTTATCACAGCTATTCGAAAAGCTGTTAAGCTGTTATATGACCTGTTTGAAAGCTGTTAAGCTGTATCAGAGCTGTTAGAGGACCAATCGAGCGATCATATAAAATTGAATTCATTCAGAATGATATTAATCTGTATCCAATTATTTATTATAACCTTTGAATAATAAAAAGGGAATAATGTGAAAATATTTTTTTTTAATTAGTCATGATAATGAAGGTCAAGTTTAGTACTGCTGCTCCACAAGTTTATATGCTTGATTATGAACCCAGAAAAGGACCATGGGAGACATATGCTCTGGATCGCTTTCGCTTCCAAGATAGGATTAATAGAGCTTCAGATATAGTCCAGTCAAATAAGCCGAAAAAATGCTAAAGATCGCATTTAATTTGTTTCAGGCTGCAATTTTGAGGGTTGGTGTAGGGTGGTCCTGGGAGTATTGTGTCAAAAATGCAGCCTCGCAGGGCCAAAAAAAGGGTGAAAGACAATAAAAACACCCCCGAACACGTGACAATCTATTTGCCGTGCGTGCGGTTTGGAAGAGGTAAAATTTTTGAAAAAATTAAAAATGCTATATTATTCAGAATATGATTCTAAATAAAAAAGTCTATGGTGGCCAACCCCTATCTCGTAAGGGCGCGACAGGAAAACCGAAAGAAGCTAAGGGTGGACACATCGCTAGATACACTAACATGTGTCCGATTACTTCAATTCTGCAACATTTTCGTTCAAGAGCTAGCAACCAAAAGAAGCATGAATTTTTCATGGTTGGAATGGAAAAACGGGGGGAGTTAAGAAAGTTATCGGATTATATGTTGAGCAATATTTCCGCTCATGTTTTGCTGTGGTGACGTACTTGGAACATTTTTGAATTTTTCTTAGAATTTTGGCTGGTTGTGCAAAGCAAGCCGAGATATGATGATTTTTGCTTTGAATGTTTTCTTTTTAGTTCAATATGGCTGCAGTTTTGCGCATTCGATGGTTTTTAGGGTTTTAGATGACTGCGATTGCGTAGGCGTGGGAAGAAAATAATCTTATGTGATTGTATGCACTTGTTGTTTGTTTTTAATTGTTGTAAAGGGTAGGATATGGGATTGCAGGCTACACAGGAAGAATGGGATATAATAAATTAATGGTATAGACTAGATGGGTGGGATCTGGGTTGGTTAGATGGTTAAAAATAGAAGCGTTACCTTATTTAAAAATTTATTACTGACAAATCATAGTTATATCAAATTCGCACGTGCTTTCTTTTTTTAAATTTAATTAAAAAAAGGTTTACTAATTCCCAATATGATATAGTGCAATAATTGTCTCTTGCAATTTTCAAATCAAAAAATCAAATTGAAAAGGATTTATTTCATGTACAAGCCATTTTTTAGCTGTACAACGTTGGGCAATAACAATAAAGTCATTAGATTCATTATCTTGACTGGTTGGAAACCAGACCAGACACTTAATTATAAGTAATCATAAGAGTAATATTAGAATACATATAGGTAGTAAAGAGCAAATAAGATAACAGTAAGAGCAATCTTAGACTATGCAACTAATCACTAATCAAAGATATAAAGTGAAATGAGATAAAAAGGATAAAGTTATAATTTCACTACTACTAATAATAACACTACCGTAGTTCATATATTACTGAGAACAGCAAATTACCAGAAGTAAACATGTAAGGAGTAAAATTGTGTTTATAATTACTGGGTGACATTTGAAAACTTAAAGGCATACAATACGATAGAGCAACATAAGGAATTATAACTACATAAATAATTGTAACTATATTAATAATACCAACTTCGTGATAAAGATATCAATTGCTTAATCTAGGTTAACATAAATGAGGTTCATAACTATAGAAATTATGTTTCTTAGAATAACCAATTAATTGTTTTCAACTATATTATCATATGTGTATCCATTAGAACTATTAGTATGAAAAAATAAATTTTCCATTTTGATTATCTTTAACATTACCTTTTTTAAAGATGTCAATATGACATTTACTATTTAATGTTATATTATTTTTATAATGAAATGGTCAATTACTAAAGACCCACATGGTGGAATTGCTCTTACTATTATCTTATTTTCTAATTTTTCTGATTTGTTAATCTATAATTATGATCTTTGGTCTCTTATTTCCCAACGTTGTACGTATAGCTATAGCTAAAAAATGGCTTGTATTACATGAAATCAATTCTTTTTAAATTGATTTGATTTTTTGATTTGAAAATTGCAAGAGACAATTATTGCACTATATCATATTGGGAATTAGTAAACCTTTTTTTAATTAAATTTAAAAAAAGAAAGCACGTGCGAATTTGATATAACTATGATTTGTCAGTAAAAAATTTTTAAATAAGGTAACGCTTCTATTTTTAACCATCTAACCAACCCAGATCCCACCCATCTAGTCTATACCATTAATTTATTATATCCCATTCTTCCTGTGTAGCCTGCAATCCCATATCCTACCCTTTACAACAATTAAAAACAAACAACAAGTGCATACAATCACATAAGATTATTTTCTTCCCACGCCTACGCAATCGCAGTCATCTAAAACCCTAAAAACCATCGAATGCGCAAAACTGCAGCCATATTGAACTAAAAAGAAAACATTCAAAGCAAAAATCATCATATCTCGGCTTGCTTTGCACAACCAGCCAAAATTCTAAGAAAAATTCAAAAATGTTCCAAGTACGTCACCACAGCAAAACATGAGCGGAAATATTGCTCAACATATAATCCGATAACTTTCTTAACTCCCCCCGTTTTTCCATTCCAACCATGAAAAATTCATGCTTCTTTTGGTTGCTAGCTCTTGAACGAAAATGTTGCAGAATTGAAGTAATCGGACACATGTTAGTGTATCTAGCGATGTGTCCACCCTTAGCTTCTTTCGGTTTTCCTGTCGCGCCCTTACGAGATAGGGGTTGGCCACCATAGACTTTTTTATTTAGAATCATATTCTGAATAATACAGCATTTTTAATTTTTTCAAAAATTTTACCTCTTCCAAACCGCACGCACGGCAAATAGATTGTCACGTGTTCGGGGGTGTTTTTATTGTCTTTCACCCCTTTTTTTTGGCCCTGCGAGGCTGCATTTTTGACACAATACTCCCAGGACCACCCTACACCAACCCTCAAAATTGCAGCCTGAAACAAATTAAATGCGATCTTTAGCATTTTTTTAGCTTATTTGACTGGACTAATATACTGTTGCCAATTTTGGATATGAAGCACAGGGAAAAAGTTTATAATTTAAGATTTAATGATGTGAATAAATTTTAATAAAAGACAATATTTCATAAAACTTATGACTTTTCAATGCACACTCCTAGATGCAAAAACCATTGTTTACTTTACTTGGCGGTGCGAAGAGGCGATATCAAATTACCAGCCACCTGGCCACCGAGGCTTTAATTTCTACTACTTCTTACAAGCAGCTGTGATCTATTTTTATACCCTAGATGAAATCTATAGGGTATACTAAGTTTGTCATTCCGTTTGTAACACCTAGAAATAATGATGGTAGAGCAAAATGGATTGAACACCCATTCATAATATTAAAAGTTATTTTGATTTTTGTCCGTCCGTCCGTCCGTCCATCCGTGCGCACGATAACTCGAGAACGCGTATACTTAGAGAGCTGAAATTTTGTACGCCGACTTGAAAAAAAAACAGTAAAATTAATTTCGAAAATGAGACAAATCGGGCAACTCCTTCGTGGGGTTGCAATATAAAAATTTCGTATTCCGCTATATATTTGGACACTGCCTGAGAACGCGTCGACGTAGAGAGCTGCAATTTCGTACATGATGTTTTTGCTACATTAGCAAATAAACTCTCAAAAATGGACTAAATCGGGCAACTCCTTTTTGGTGTTGCCATATAAAAATTTAGGTTTTTTACGTATACTTTGAAAACGATCTGCCCAAAATATTTTTATTGTACTAAAGACTTCTGCAGAATACGAAATCCTATACAATTGGTTTTAATCATTTTTTCTGTGCGACAAACCGTTCCAGAAATATATGCGAAAAACAGCTCCAAAATCAAACTTGAATAGATCGGTGACCATACGAAATTTAATTCGGGCATTCATCTATGGTATCACAAGAATTGGTCTTAGACCAATTCTAGCGTTTTTACTTTTTACATATTATGATCACTCTTGGCTTTTTAATTCGCAGTTGTCTTTTTTTCAGCAAAATAAATTTTCAATTATAACTACTCATATAAGACAACATATCAGTTGTTGTTTTTTTCAGCTATTGAGAATCTTTCATAAATTTGTTTACTTTACTCGGCTCTGGGAGAATTTTGTTTACATTATTCGATTGCGATGTTATTTACATTATTCGACTGTACGAATTGTTTATGCAATGAATCAAATTAGGAGCATTACACCTGAAGAACAAAAATTAAGCCATTTGTTATCTAAGCGAACATATCTATCTACGTTAGTTGTTGTTGTTGCTAATTTAATAACATGGTACTGAATATCGCCTGGTAGAAAACATTTTGGTATGGCATAGTGTGTGTATGGTGGTGGGTGTGTGTGTGTGTGTATGGGTGGGGTTGTGTGTGTGTGTAAATATCGCTCAATTTGTTTACTTTACTCGGCTGCGATTTTGTTTACATTATTCGGAATTTGATTATCGGACATATCCAAGTCAACATACCTACCTACATTGGTTGTTGTTGTTGGCATAAGTATCCTCCTAAGAGAAAACTTCAAGATGCAGTCAAAGTACAAAAAGTACAAAAGCGGCTCCGTATTTGGATTCCGCCGCTTTATTGCAGAGTGCCAGCATTTGTTTTACTCGTGCCGTGAAGGCTGTGAGATTTCTAAGAGATACTGCCTATTGGTTATCAATTTATTTACCAGTTCCTGGTAGGTTTCTCTAGGCAGGTATGTGTGGTTTAGCCGTCCTTCTACTTCTTTGAAAGTAGTTGGCATATTTGATGCAAAAAGCTGATAAGCTTCGCTTCGAAGTCTGATGGGGAAGATTTGTAAAAATACTGATAGTTCATCCACCGAAATGCACTGAATTACCTGCCTGTAGCATCCTAGGAATGTTTAGAGCTCAAGGCTCAATTTTGGGTGTTGTTCTCCCGAAAATAGGGGAACCAGCTGAGCAGTCAGCTTGGCGATTTTCGCGTAATCTGCCATATTTGGATTGGGGATTTTTTATATTGGCACTATTGGGGAACTAGTTTCTTCTATTCTGGTTTCCAGAAGGGAGTCGCCCAGCCAATTTAAAAGTACTTCACTCGCGGTGGAATCACTCACACTGTCCTCGATGGCACTTTCTCTTAAATTAGCAGTGTTATTTGGGATAATGTCTACCCCGAGAGAGTGCAAAAATTCTCGGAACTCTCTTAAGCTCTTTTTAAACTTCTCTGTGTTGATTTTAAGTTTTTCGATTGTTTGCAACCTTTCTTTTCTCGACTTTGCGATTTGTTTCTTTATTGAGTCGCACTGAATCACAGAGAGTTCGGAGGAGTTTCGCACCTTCTCTTCCAAATTTTTCAAATATAATTCTAAATTTAAAGTGTTTCTTACTTGGTGGAGACCTGTCAGGCTGTTCCCGCTCCTGAGGGTGATTCCTTCTGTGGAAGAATTTGTTGGGGGTGTTTGATTATCGTCCTCTGTTGTGGATGTTGCTCCCGCGTTACCTCCTTCGTATCGGGACGGAACTTCCTGTGCGTCGCCCGGCGAGGAAGATTGTTGAGAGGTTGATGGAAGCGGTGAGATTTCCGGCGGTGTTTCCTGGTGGGAGCTTTCTTCGGTCATGGACCACCGTGTGTAAAATTTGCAGCTAGAGGGGCTTCTGCCGTCTTAAATCCCTTGGTTTAAATTGAGAGGGGGCTTATTGCCTTCTTCGAGGTCCCTCTCAATTCAGGATCACTGCTTTGTCGCTTGAAGTTCTTTTGCTGCCCGAGGGGGGGGGGTGGCCTTCTTAAAATCCCCTGGATAAAAGATAAAAGGAAGACGCGTTGCCGACTTCGAAGTCCCTTTCAGCTCCGGACCGCAGATTGGAGTGTATCCGATCTTACTTGAATGTCGGATGTAAGTTTTCCTTCTGATTACGGACGTCTTTAACTTCTTTGTTTGGGCTGGAATGAAGCCCGCTATTGTCCTACGATGGCACTTGGATGCTTTGATTATGGGGTGGCTGCGTGTTTTACAAACAGAGGCAGTTAAAGCTGTCCGACCTCGAGCGTTGGGAGCCGACAAGATCGAAATACTTCTAAAGCCAGACTCAACTTCAAGCGGAGGGTAGGGTGTCTTGCCCAGTATTCGATCCCGTCTTCAACTTCTTTTTGATTCGCAGGATAGAGGGTTTTCGAGCGTTTATACTTTGTTTGTGTAAAGTGGGCTTCCTCTATCCTACCGGCTGCGCCAATTTTGTTACGTACCTGTTGATCACTGGGTTATTGGGTGACGTATCCAAATAAAACACTCGTAATATTCATGATAGTTCACTATCGCTATTTATTATCATGTATGTTTTACACAAGCCTTATTTCTTTCTCTCCACTAATTACACAGTTAGCGGCTTTAGCTGTTTTATATTACAACTTTTTTTCTTACACAGACCTTATTATTTTTTTTTGCTTAGAATCCTCTCAATCCTACTTATATTCTTCCTATTAGTATTTTTTCTTTATTTTCTTTTTATTTAACCAACGAACCGATTTCGACCGAACCAACAGTTTTTCAGTTTTCCTTCCAACTCTATTTTCTTTTTATTTAACCACCGAACCGATTTCGACCGAACCAACAGTTTTTCAGTTTTCCTTCCAACTCTATTTTCTTTTTATTTAACCACCGAACCGATTTCGACCGAACCAACCGTTTTTCAGTTTTGCTTCTAACTCGACCTCGTTTAAAAATTCGACTGCGCTCTTGATCACTTTCATCGCGATCAAGAGCCGTCGGTCAGGGTAGAAAATGCATAGTTGCATTTGTACCCTGAGAAAAATTTTCATTTATTCTGGACTTGATTAAACAAGTCCAGAATATTTTTCGATGGACGGTGGCTTGAAAAAATGTAATATGATGTTTTAATAAACATCAGCCACCATCCCGTCGCTTGAAATTGCGGCGCGCGTATACATATAATATATTTTCGCGGCGCGCATTTCTTATCATGAAGGCTTTGTTTTTTGTGATATGTATGTACGTTCGTACATACATATTGTAATTTTTTACGACAAATCGTACTGAAGGTACGATTTGCCTTTTGTTTTATATTTTTTTTAAATTAAATATTTCTATTGACAAATTTGCTGAAGGCTTTCTTGGGGACAACCAGTAGAGGTGAATTCCAAGGGCTTTTACTAGACTGGATTATCCCGCTGTCTAGCATTTCTTTTAGCTGCTCATTTATTACTTTTCGCTGTGTTTCAGGTAAGCGGTACATTTTTTGAATGATTGATGCTTGATCTTGCACCAATGGAATATTATGCATTATCACATTTGTATAGGTGAGCTTGTCACTCTTCGCAGAGTTCTGATATCGCAGTTTTTTCTTCTGCGGTTAAATTAGGGTCTCGGCTGAGTTCATGCTCTAGCCTAGTAATACGAGGGTATTGTTTTGAGTCGTCCGAAGTCTCATAATCCGGGTATAAAATGCGTACATGCTGTAGGGTTGCTGTTTTTTCAGCTGAAACTTCTGTTAACTTATTGTTCCTTTTAGATTTTTGTCTTGTAAGTAGATGGGGATTATTTGATTCCTTTTGAGGCTTTATTGCGCTGAAGCTAGCATGTTGCAGGGTATTTGCTTCCTGCTTTGCCGACGGCTGAGTTTTGCACACCTGTGTGGTCTTTGCCATTGGTTGTGTGCGATACTCATGCACGTCGATGCTATTTTGTTTTGACCATGTAGAATTTCTAAAATTGGAAGACGGTGGAGTAATATGCACCTTGAATATAGGCTTTAGCGACTCGCTACCGTTCTTATATGGCCGTTGTTTGTTTAATAATAATTTATACCTCGGTAGCGACACTAGAATAGGGCTGCTGAGGGGACCCTATTTTATTAGATGGGGTTTTTAAAGTCGATCTGGGGAGTTTTGGGTCGACTGTACGTCGTTTTCCTGACTCCGAACTTCCCATTTACGTTTTTGTTGGTAGCTATTTACTGCATGTTCATAACGACCGCAAAATTCACATTTCTTACATCCGTTGAATATTCTAGAATTATTGGGCCCTTGTGGGTCATTAGGACGTTGATTTGGTGGTTCCCTATGGTTGTGTGCTCTTTGACTACTATGGTTGTTGCTTCTGCAGTCACGCACGTCATGATTATACATTTTACAGTTCACACAGTACGGCGTATTTTTACGTTTCAGACAATCGACATATGTGTGACCTCTTATGTTAAAAAACTACAAGTAATTTTATTTATATAATTATTTTTATTGTTTACATTATAATTTTTATTAGGAGATCTGGGCTCCTATTTGATATTCGGCGTTGCGGTTTTCTGTGTGAACTGTTACTGCGGTGTGTGAATGTTTGAGTTATTAGGCATGTTGCTTTGTTGAGCCGGTGCGAATGGCATTTGCCTGGATTAAATTCGCTGTGATTTGCCGATGAATTAATTTGGGTAATTTGGGCGTGATGTCCTGTTGGTGCACTCGTTGACTGGGGCATTGTGTTTTGAATTGTAGTTGATTGAAATTGCCCTGGAGGTTGCAGGAATAGAGCATTTTGCTGGAGACGTTCCATGTCAAGTGGTCTTTGTGTTAATTCATCTACAGTGCCGTCGGTCATTGTCAACAGGTACTGACACATATAGGGGTTATTGACTCCTGTTTTTTGTGCGTTTTTCGCGAAATCTTCCAGCTGTGTTTTTACAGCTTGTGCTGCTGTGTCACCGTATTTGGACTCTGCTGCCTCATTGCAGAGCGCCAGCATTTGCTTTACTCGTGCCGTAAAGGCTGTGAGATTTTTAGGTAATATTCACATGTCACGCACTCGAATAAAATCACGAATATCAACTATCATTTTAATATCCCCGTGACACAAACCACTTATTTCATAGAATTTAACGCGGCGCATTCGATAAAATTAATCGTACGACAATAATGAGTGGGAAAGAGAAGAGAAAGTGAAAGCAAGAAAGGGGAAGTGTGAGAAAATTAATGCGAATTTCAAATTCCACACGAAATTAGTATTATCGCACAGCCATAAAAGTGCAATTTATGGCAAAATTTCAAAATCAATTTGTGTACTTAATATTGAATGAATTAAATCTCTGAATTATCGAGATAAGCAATAAAATCATAATAAAGGTAAATCAAACTGATAAACCACGTTTCCACGAAGGAAATATTAAATAAATAAGAAAAGCGGATTATAGTTATAAATGCCACATTTTTCTTAGTCACCTTGTGTGCAGAAATTAGCAGCTATGTTCACAATTTCCCTTACTAAGGGCTATAAAAAGGCCGCGCACAGGGCAATGTCCCCCTTATTTTTTGGAACGTGTCGACAGTGGTTAAAGATGTATTTCTTGCAATTTTTTTAGATATTTATGGAAATATTTTGTTGAATTTACAATTGCAAGTAGATCTTTTCTTATAGCACAACAATTTCTCTCTTTTGAAAGTGCTGTGCTTTAATATGCTATTAGCACCTCTTGACCAACCCCTTCCCGTGGAAGTACTACCCCGATTACTGCATTGCTCGCATCCGTGTCCAATATAAAAGTTTTTCTCAAATTTGGATAGTGAAGTACTGGAGTTTCACAGAGTTGTTACTTCAAATTCTCGAAACTCCCGTTACATTTATCCGACCATATGAACGGCTTTCCTTTATCTATAAGTTGAAGTAGGCTCCCTGATATGTCTGCAAAACCTTTTACGAATTACCTGTAGTAGATAGTTAGACCAAGAAAACTCCGTAATTGATGTTAGTCTTTCGGAACTGGCCAATTTTTGACAGTTGCTACTTCCTCTGGATCACGCCTTGTGTTGAAACTATGTACCCCAAGTATTTTATTTCATTTTTAAATAGGGCGCATTTATTCGTACTCAGCTTCAGTTTCACATCTCTCAATCTTTGAAGTACGTCCCGTAAGTTGTTTTTATGTTCCTCTAATGTCTGTCCGATTACTATCATTACATCTAAATAGACCAGACATGTTTTCCAGATTCATCTACGTAAAACACATTCCATGAGTCGTTCGAATGTGGGTGAAGCATTACATAATCCAAATGGCATAACTTTGAATTGCCATAAGGCAGTTTTCTCGCTGTCCTCGGGATGTATATCCACTTGCAAGTAACCATTCTTCAAGTCCAGTGTGGAAAAATATTGCGTTCCGGAAAGGGTGTCCAATGTGTGATCAATCCTTGGTAACGGATATCTATTCTTTCTGGTTACGTTATTTACTTAGCGGTAGTCTACACTGAATTGGGTGCTGCCTTCCTTTTTGCTGACCAAACCAACTGCCGATGTCCAAGGACTGTTAGATTCCTCTATTATGCCTTGCTACTTCATGAAGTTTATCTTATCTGCAACTTCTGGTTGTTTGGCTAATGCTAATCTCCGTAGTCTCTGCCGAATGGACCTAGAATCTCCTGTATGGATCCGATGCTGGACAGGATTTGTTTTACCGAAATCATCATCATTCATTGCAAATAATTCGGAAAATTCATCGATCACCTGTTTGGCATCGTTGTATTGCTTTTCACTTAAGGTACTAGATGAAAGAAGTTTCTGAACCTATTGAGTAGTAGCTGGTATAGTTATTGCTACCTTAATATTACTACCAAAATCCAAATTAACAATCTGGTAAACGGATTCACAATTCCAATTAAAGCAACTTCCTTTAGTTGTACCTCTATTTCGGATGTGTTGTGCACTCTGACTGGAATTAATGTTGCGCCTTCTGCCTTCACTAAAGTCTTACTAACGATGATATTCGATGTCACCTTTATAGGGTTAGGCTCCACAAGATAGAATCGGCAGGTCCCGATGTCATCAGTAAGCTTTGTTCATACAAGTGTGTCGGAACATGCAGAGAGAGTAATATTTTGACAGACCATCGTTCTTATTTTCGAAGGATAATCTGCAGATCTATTTTATATCTGGTCATGAAATCTACTCCAACAATGCATTCATCCATGATGTCTGAAACCAAGAAGATGTGAAGAAATAGTAGTTCGCCTAGTTGGACATTCAAAATTATTCTCCAAAAACTTGTGCTGCTGCTCCAGTTACTGTTCTTAGTAAATATTTGGCGATGCTGTGAGACCACTTGTTTTAGACGAGATCTGCTTTAATAATTGATCTAGAAGCCACACTGTCGATAATGATTGCGCAGTCATTTTTTTCTACACTTCCATATATTTACGAGACTGTTATTATTTCTCTGCAACACGGCTACTTGAATGATGACTTCGGGGCTGCCGTCTTTTCCAACCAACTCCTGCCCCCCCCCCCCCTCAAAAGTTGGTTTTTAAATGTTTTCCGACTGCTCAACAGGAGAGCTGATGCGACTAGTCGGTGTTTGATTTCCCGTCTCTCCACGAATAGATTGCTCCCTGGGTCCACATTTTTGGCATATTTTTCTGTCCTCCTCTTCTTGTGATTCCATTCGTCGGCGTTTTCCACAGTCTCTTTGGAGGTCTATTACAATTCCAACATCGCAGAATACCACGTGATGGAGTGCACTCTGATGACTGCAATCTGTTACAAGTACATTCCTTCACCGAAATTTCTCTCACTCGTACTACACTCCGAGATGCTTGTCTAGCAGATTCATATACTAATGCATAGGCTAGTGCTTTTGCTGTTGACTTCTTTCTTGCTAGCCTTAGTGCGTGTTGTAAATTTTGATCTGCAATTGCATTCAAAAATGCTTCAGTTGTCACTTCATTAAGTAATTCTGCATTGACGCTAGGGTATGAAAGATAAGCCAATAGTTCCACATCAGCCTGCAGTTGTTGTGATCCGCCATGCTTCTGAATCCTATTGCGTAACTGCAAGCGATACACTTGATGCATGTGTTCATTTCCATAACGTAATTCTGTCGCCTGTACTAATGCAGTGTAATCTCGTTGCCTTTCAATCAATATAAGGACTGTCCTAGAAAGTAATGCACGTTTTTGTATCCCACTGTAGGTCATGGTTTTATGGACCCCATTATAAAAAAATTAATATAAACCGTTAAATGACTCATGTACTTTGTAAAATAATTGTAGTAACGCGGTTTTCTGTCATATTGTTCGAAATGTCTTCCGAGCGAGAAGAAGTGCACCGTGAAATTTTGCGCATTTGGGTAGAAAATAAACAAGAATAGTATTCATGGATTGCTAAAAAGGCTAAAAGTAACCGGTGGGTTGTAAAAAGAACATTAGAACGCTTTCGTAAAACTCAGACAATATCAGAAAAAACAAAAGGTGGTAGGCCGAAAGGTGCAAGTGACAAGATTTCAGAAAAAAAGATAGTGAAGTTTATTGAGAAAAACATAACAGTGTCAGTGGGTGATATTGCAAAAAAATTTAAATATGATTTTAGTACAATAAATCCCCCCAACGTCCCCCAACTTCGACCTATTGAGCGGTTCTGGGCTTCAGTCAAAAATATCTTGAAGAAACAACGCAAAAGTGTTACAACACTGCAAAATTTTTCTAGTTTATGGAAATTAGCTAGTAGAAAAGTGAGTGATTCCACTATGCAAAAGCTGATGGCTCCAATTTAGAAAATAGTCCGATTGTTCTCCCGGCAAAAAAATATTTTTTTTTAATTTTATTTTTTTATACAATAGTACTAATAAATAAACAAAACAAAAACAAAAATTTGTTTTTTTACACATTCGTATTGATATAGTAAGGTTTTGTAAACCGTGCGTTACTTTCTAGAACAGTCCTTAGTTTGTAATAGCTCTGGCGCGGGACCTCGAAGTGCTAAAAACAGAGCTGTAGCTTTGTCTGCATCATTCCCTCCATCTACTTCGGAGGCTGCCTCAAATTGTCTCTTTAAAATATGCCACGAATTTTGTCCATCAAATATTGGAGGTTTCATTCTGTCTGCACCGGATATTTCAGTTCCTTCGTGCCGAGGTTGTCGATTCTTCATTCTCTCCAAATCTGTTTTAAAGTTGTCAAGCTTCTCCGTAACATTTTGTTCCAATTTCGACCCTTGTTATTGAACTTCCAGCACTTCCTGCTGGATTCCTTCACTTTTCACATTTTGTTCGTCTAAACGCGCTTCTAGAGAATTCTTTTGTTCCTCAAAAGCATTCTTTTGTTCATCTACGAGATATTGCTTTTGTTCCTCAAGAGCATTCTTCATCTGTAGAGCTGAAAGTACAAATTTACTCATTAAAGCACCCAACAGTTGTTTTATGTTCATCTCCGACTTTTTTTCAGCTTCAGGGTCTTGCGAATTGTCTACGAATATAAATGTGGGAGTAGTTGTCCCTTCCATTTCCAAAGCTTGTCTAAAACATTCTTTGTGCCTGCCATTTGTAATGACCGTTTGCTTAACTCCACTTTCAAATCCTGTACTCGAAGCTACCGTCCCATTGCTTTAGATTATCTTCCAGAGTTTTCACGTAAAGCACAAAATTTCACTCAATTTCACACTTTGTTTAAGTCAAATGGCACCACTTTATTTCACGAACTTATTTCACTTCTGACATCAGTGACCGGATTCTCTAACACGGAGAATTTGGGAGATGAGAATTTCGTTTTCTTCGAATTACTAATTCCCTAATTCTTCATTCCCAATTCACTAACATGGTTTGAGAATTGGGGAAAACGTAAGAAATGTGAAAAAGTGCGAATCGCCTGGGACGATTAAGGGTATCACTTTTTGTTGTAGAGGGTTGCACTTTTTTTCATACTTGAGGTACATCTGTCTATTACCTTCCAACGTCAAAACAGTTCTTGAGGGATGTAGGAGGGTAGGTTCTCTTGAGTGTTTACGGGATAATGAGAGAATAAGGAGAATGTAGGTGCTATCAAAACAAAATGGGAGCTCAGGGTGAACAAGATAGGTGGAGAAAATGGGGCGGGGAGAGTGCGGGGTAGAAAAGGGAGCTGATTAACCGGAATTAAAAAAAAATAAAGACAATATCATGAGCTACAATAATTCGCAGGGGTGGGCTCAGGATCTGTAAGCCCAATACAAAAAAAAATAAGAATTCACTTGGTAATTAGTATTTGTTAAAGAAGGAATTTATTTGTACTGAAAAAAATTTAAGCTAAATTTACTATATTTTATATATTCCCCAACTTATGTGGATATGACATTTGGGGACAGTGGTGATATATATGAAATTTTACATTATACCATAACTACTGGATTTACTATTCTTTTTAGTAAAATCTTCAGGATCTTTGTCTGTATATAGGATGTTTATAAATGCATAGCAATAGGAGTTGTTAGCTATAGTTCCATATCCTATGCAGTATAAGTCCTTCTGCTATACAGGTTTTGCAATTATTATTATATCTCAACATTAAAATGTTTATGTATTTAGCTATTATAGCCATTATCTATAATGAAAGGAACTCTTTTTTAATGCTGTATTATGATCACACTCTGACTAAAACCGATATATATATATGACTATAGCTCATATATGAGGACCTTTTCCTTATAACTGTCTCACAAATCTCTGTAGCTAAAACTGCTATAATTTATATGTTTATGTAAAGATCATATAATATGTATGCTTATGTATTTAGCTATTATAGCCATTATCTATAATGAAAGGAACTATTTTTTAATGCTGTCTTATCATCACACTCTCACTAAAATCGCTATATATATGACTATAGCTCATATATGAGGACCTTTTCCTTTTAGCTGTCTCACATGTAGCTAAACCTGCTATAATTTATATAACTATGTAAAGCTCATATAATATGAGGACCTTAAATCTTACAGTAGTCGAACTAATCTATTTGGCTTTTACTGCAATAGTATTTGACTCCAGCTTATATAGCATATATATATATTATGCTATATTCCAACATGTCTTATAGGTAGATATACGATTTTTTTAGAAATATTGCCCTTCAATTAAATATGAGTGCATATGCACATATACGACAATTTATTGCAGAAAGAAAATCCCAATTTATGAGAACAAAATATGAAGAAGGAGCGAAGCTTGGCTCCCCGTATATACAGGGTGTTTCCGCCTAGCAGGTCAATAGAGCAAGACGTGATGGTACTCATAATGTAATGTACATATTATATGCGCACACTCTATATATGTCAAGTCCAGTTTCTTATCCTACAATTGCAATAAAAATATTATAAAAGGATATTTGCGAAAAGATAAGTTATTCAAAATCATAAGAAAAACATTTATTAATTTCATGTTATAGTAGATTTAATATGCTTATAATGACAAAAGTGACTTATGTTCAGATTATTAAAATGGGTGATAACAAATAGGGTGTAGTGTTCTTACAATTATTTTTAAAGTATTGTATAACGTATAATGGAATAGCAATTACTACTATCTTAATTCAGTATACATTTATTAAAACAAAAAAACAAAACAAATATATAAAACCTATGCGAATTAAATTAATTTTCTTCCTGTAGATCATTAGAAGACAAAATGCTCTGATTTAAGTTCAAGGTAATTAAAAATCTTTATATTCGAGGATATATTTAACTCTTGTAGCTTGTAACTGTTTGATAACCTTACGACATGACAATGTCTATGAACATCAAAATAGTCTGTTTTAAGAACATTACTACACAAGAATACTTCTTTAGATTCAGTAACAAATAAGAATTCGACCAAAAAAAGTTGGATAATCTTCGTCGTGTCCACTTTGTATTACAGAATTTATTTAGATCTTTTTGTTATTTATTTTACACCAATTATAGCAAGTTGTGATATTTGTAATGTTATGCATCGAATTTTTGTAGGTAAATAAGCTAGGAGAATTTTTTTTCCGAATTGAATTAAAAGTTGAAATTTAGGCTTTGATGTAACAAAAGATTCTTGTAATTGATACCTTTCGCATATTGTGTGACAAATATTTCTTCGGGAGGTAGTGGAATGAACTATATCTTTCAAACCCCGATGTTTTGACTCAAATCGCATAGACCACAAATAAACTAATGGGCCAATTTTCTCCATTATGTGAGGATAATGGGTAATAAAATGATGCTTGGGCTTAACTGGCATTTGGAAAATATTAATGAGCTGTTCATGATGCTCTGTAATCAAAGCTCTTAAAAGTAAAATGCTAGATATATGGATTGATTCTAATATAACAATATCTAAAATTTTTCCTAATAACAAAATAGGATTCCATTTCGGAAGACGTTCAGGAATACAATCGGATATTAACAATGGAACATACATGAAAAACCAAAGCCTTTCCTATGATGAGTACCTCAACTTGTTGTTTTTCAAATGTTCTGGAGAAATTTCTTGAGGTTTATTAATGCCAATTAATGTCAAAACTATATATTCTTCTGTTAAGCTGCTGTAATGTGAAAAATTTATCATCGTAAATGAAAGTTTTGATGATTAGAGAAAGTTCATAATCACAATTCCTTCAAGCATATCGTGCATTATATCAACAGAGTAATTTTCTGTAACATGAAAATTTGTAACTTGATTAAAAATGCATTCACTAATTACACCTGTCTGGCTTACATCATTTGTATTTAGATCATTACGATAGTTTATTTTATTTCTTAACAACTTTAAATTTTCCTCGATACTTTGTTTGGCAACGTTTCTATGCATTTTACAAAACCACAATAAAAATTCGCAACAAAGCAATCGGTAAAACCAAAGGTAGAATTAACACCTTTATTAACACCCAAACAAACGCATAAAGAACAAGTAAAAAAGCTAGAATTGGTCTAAGACCAATTCTTATGATACCCTAGATGAATGCCCGTATTAAATTTCGTATGGTCACCAATCTATTCAAGTTTGATTTTGAAGTTGTTTTTCGCATATATTTCTAGAACGGTTTGTCGCACAGAAAAAATGATTATAACCAATTTTATAGGATTTCGTATTCTGCAGAAGTTTTTAGTACAATGAAAATGTGTTCTACTGATCGTTTTCAAAGTATACGTAAAAAACCGAAATTTTTATATGGCAACACCAAGAAGGAGTTGACCGATCTAGTCCCTTTTTGACATTTTAATTGCTAATAAATTAAACACATCACATACGAAATTTCAGCTCTTCACGTCGACGCGTTCTCAGGCAGTGTCCAAATATATAGCGGAAAACGAAATTTTTATATGGCAACCCCACGAAGGAGTTGCCCGATTTGTCTCATTTTCGAACTTAATTTTACTTTTTTTTTAAAGTCCGTGCACAAAATTTCAGCTCTCTAAGTATACGCGTTCTCGAGTTATCGTGCGCACAGACGGACGGACGGACATGTAAAAATCAAAATAACTTTTAATATTATGAATAGGTGTCCAATCCATTTTGCTCTACCACCATTATTTCGAGGTGTTACAAACGGAATGACAAACTTAGTATACCCCTATGATTTCACCTAGGGTATAAAAATACACTGCTTTTCCGAGGACTTTGATGCCTACTGTTTCAAGAAAATTTAGCTCATCTAGGACAGGTTGAAATACTCGCGTACCGTACAATCTTCTATCAATACTATTAAAAATATATACTCTAATTGTGAACTACAGCTCCTATATTTTGTAAGTCACCTCTTGAGACAAGAACATTATTGGTTTTCAATTCATCATAATATATGAATAAAGGAAGAACGATACCGTCTTTTAAATAACAAGATATTTTATTTTTCCAAAAATTTCTTTGGATTATGTTGCTTATAGACAAATTCTTATTTTCCAATTTACTCTTATGATGCACTATAGCTTCGAGCACATATTTCCCTTGCAAGAAAGATAAAAGCTTATTTCTAAGGAATTTGTTCAATTTATATGTGGGTGTGTAGATACAACGAGTCTTATGGGATAGCCTTGAGTACTCTTATGTATGTATCTTGACGTTGCCATATATGCGTGGCAGATGGGCATTTTTGATTATTAGGGTTTCTTTATCTGTCTTGTTAATATATTCCTGTTGTGCATTTCAATGATCAATTCGTTGTTGCTTTTGATAAGTTATGCAAGTTAATGTAGTTATGTACTATTGTCAGATAAATGCTGTATCATTTAATTGTAAAATTCGTTTTCGTTCTCTGGTAACCCTAACTTTATGCTTAATTTTGTTCGTCAGAGAGTGATCAATTGAATTTTGTGCTTGTGTTTTCGCATCATCGTTATCACAATGATAAAAGAATTTCTTCAGTATCCGCTATCAGCTCAAAAATATTCTCTTGGTTTAGTTGAGGCGGTAAAGCAAAGCGAGGG
The DNA here is from genome assembly GCA_963924295.1 of Dioctria rufipes. Classification (NCBI taxonomy): domain Eukaryota; kingdom Metazoa; phylum Arthropoda; class Insecta; order Diptera; family Asilidae; genus Dioctria; species Dioctria rufipes. Next base: position 139,532,786 of record OZ002740.1, read on the forward strand.
CCTAAGCTCATGAGTTTCATCATATCAGTTGGAATGCTTCTACCGAAAGGTTGATGCACCAACGTATGCAATTTTGTTAATTTCTCGGAATTGCATAGATTTCAGCAGCTCATATTTTTGTTGCATTCGTTTGCGTACATCGCTACAAATATTTTCATACTTTGTTCTCTGATATTGTATGAATATTGTTTTTATCTCTATAGGTAGTGAGTGAGTGATTGGCTTGTACATGAAGTCCAGACTGCCAGCATGAGCTGACAGATCACTCGGTGGACAGCGTTGACATGCAGGGCGGCACACTAGCTCGCCTCGGTTATTGGCGGATAGTGTGGGGAGGCTCCACGGAAAACCAGCCGCTGCCACTAGCCATATAAAAAAACAATCGCGCCAAGCAAAGGCTGTCGCACACATATGGTCCAGAAGGGACCTTTACACTACTTACCCATACTTACATGAAGGTCATAGATGTTGATCCTTCGGCTGCCTTGCCCCATCCACCCATTTGACACTGAGGTCAGCAAAGTATTTCAGTGTCCCTATACTGACCTGAAAGAGAGAGTGAAGGAGCGGACCTAATCGAACATCGCAATTGAGAGAGGGCTCCAGGAGAGTGGAAGAGAACTAAAAGCTTACTGCACCATTACTTTTCAAACTTGGCTTTATTGACAAAAATTCATAGGCGTTCCCAAGCGATTCTTACATCAATATACTAATTAACATTAATGGAAAACTTAATTATGTAACCTACAATCACCCCATACCACTGGGACTAATACATAATATGAATTAGGGTGCTTCCAGAGTTCGGCCAGAGCCAATTCTTCGTAACATGGAATATTTTTTTATAATTCAACCGCGATCTTAGCTTATTGCAGAGGTTTTTAATTCGAACTAGTTATCTAAACATAATTATTAGTTTTTCCTAATTATATAGTCATTCCTAATTATATAGCAAATCTAACGTTGGACCAAAAATCGCAAATCCCAGATCGGGTATGCAAATTACCTTCAGGTCCAATAGAACACATTTCTCCACGCCAGGATTTCCTTTACAAAAAAAGATTTTGTGCATAATGAAATATACAAATAAAAATGATGGCTATATAAAACATGCTCCTATAGAACAGGTGTGCATATATCCCGCTCTCCTGAAAGAAAAAAATACTCGCGCACTCAATACATAACTAGCTAATTCCGGCTGACCTTCAGTGAATAATCATAACACTTGTACAATTCACTCTAGATACATATTCACTATCTCTTAGAATTTGCTCGTAATGTGTATGATACGATTACTATCTCAGCTAAGATTCTATTCGTGCAAAAGTGTCCTACTCAAGTACGTGAGTCTATCAATGTTTTCATTAGTCTCTATTCGATCCAGAGTACTACTTTCAATTTCATTAAATTATTCGGACTAACTATTCAGGCACGGGTATCGGGTATTAATAGTACTAAGATAAGATATATGTAAGCATTTGTATATATATGGGTTCTATTAGACGGTAATGAATGTGATACTGTTAGGCAACTTAAAATTATGTTATGTAACTTAAAATTCGTATTCTATAAGACTGTGAACAGCGTTATGCAACTAGCAATTAGTATTTCAGGTAGCAAGTGACACATTGAAAGCGACTGGGTTAATGTGAAAATGCTACAATTCTTCTTCTTCTAACAAGAGCCGCTAGGAATTTATCTGCCAAAACTTTTCCAAATGAAAGGCTGATGCAATTGAAGTCAAAAAAATCACTAAAAATCTTTTCGCGAAACAAATTAAACACACCTTTGAAAAAAAATACTTGGACAATTCATGAAAGTGGAACTGCTTATTAAAATAGAGAGGTCTTCAAAAATGCCCGTCTCCGTTCCTGATCTTCTTCTTCCTAGTCACCAAACTAGTTCTATCTGGAAGCGCTGCTCAGTTAAATGGGTGGCGTTCGGTAAGCCGAGTAAAGTCGAACCGTCCACAGAGACACCTGCTCCGTGTGTATTCGACCATAACACGGCAGGATCGCATGGTTCAGATATGTAACAGACGATACTGATCTGGCCGGTATTAACCATCATCGCAGCTTGCGGGCGCCCACGTGTGACTCGACCCACGACCCATGAATGCAATTAATATAGTAAGGCCAGGCGGACGAAGAGAATCGCCCACGCTAATTTGATCTGCTCGAGGTATGACGAATCGGAGGCACATCCCTGAAGTCCCGTCAGTCTTTGACCAGACTTCGCCATCATTCTCAGTGTTGGAAACCAGCGGTGCACCAACAAACTTGTAATCTAAAAAATCCAGTCGGCCAGCATCCCTCTGCCTTCCTTCACTGAGACCCCGGACCTAACATCTCCCTCTGATCTCAGACCAACGCTCGTTCAAGGGTGTGTTTCCAAAGTATCGTAGAAGTAGTAACCTAACACATTCTTTCTTTTTGTAAACTTTCGGAGACATTATGCGAGTGGAATTCGTATGGCACATATCCGCCGTAGGGTACCATGTGGGACGCACTGTCAGGCGAGGGCTTGGGACAGAACGTATCTATTATCAAGCGGTATGAAGGCCGCTACGTTGGAAAGGTCCTTAGTGGCACATTGGCAACGTGTAGCTTACCACGTAAGCTGGCTGGATGTCTTATTAGGGCAACCAGGATTCGGATTTACAATAGACCTACAAAATCCCAGTGAACAGCTATAGCTATCAGGGCTTGATGTCCTTGGCATGATAGACTCCTAACAGTTTTCCCTGTAGATCTTCAAGCTCATAGAGAGAGTTTTTTTTTACTTAATGCGACACTTCACGAATTTGCGTCCCAATTTAGCACTGGTCTGTTTGTTGCTGGAAATTGGTTTGTGTAAAACTCCGTCTGTGTACTTATCGGCCAATCTTGAAACTAACAGGCTTCGCTGTAAGATAATAAACTCTTGAACCCTGTTCAAACGTGTAATTCAAATTCTCCTGCGCTCTCGCATGGATCAATCTTAGCTTGTCTTTAGCATCCACTCTTTGAGGTTCATTCAGGGTTCCAAGACTCCTAAGGATGTGACAGAAGCTCGTATGATTAATCATCTGTTGACATAATAGTACTCGGTAGGGTGAAAAGCCAGTTACTTGGTGGATTGAGCTCATGAGGGAGCTAGCTATATGGCTCAGCTTCCCATCCCATTTGGTGTGTTCCTTCTGGATGAACGCCCTAATCCCTGCCAATAGTGACCTGTTTACTCGCTCCGATGCATTAGCTTCCGGCGAGTAGATTGCCGTTCGCAAGTGTTTGACACCATATTTATCCACCAGTCTGGCGAACTGAGCAAAACTGGACTCCATTGTGACACACTATCGTCTCCGGAGCTCCGAACACATGGAATATTTCGGTCTCGATGAATGGACATACATGAAGAATAGTAGATGCCTTTCTCATCGGTTTGAGAATCGGAGATTTGGAGAAGTGGTCAAGGATTATTAACATACATAAGTCTACTTTGGTTGATCTGTGGTATGGACCTAGAAAGTCGACGTACAGCTTTTGCCAAGGCTTTTCTGTCACAGACTGCGCTCCCATTGGTGGTCTAAGAGTAGTATTGGGGGGCCTTGGTTTCTTTACATATGTACGTTACAGGCGCCTACGTAGTTTCTGACATCGACTGTCATTCGTGGCCAGTATAGGTGTCTTCTTAATCGTTCCAGTGTTTTCCCTATACCTCCGTGAAAAGCTAGTAGCGGATCATGTGCTCTTGAAACAACGTCGCAGAAAAAATAGAGTCACACTTTGTTGTGTTGTCCTTTATCCCGTAAAATGTTTGCATAAATTTTTTTAAATCTCTTTCACTATCTTTATAACAATGTTTTTCTTGACTTCTGGAGACCAAATATAAATTTCGTGTATACACTTCAAGAAGTGTCTCTAGAGACTTTGTCTTATGGTCTTCAGAACCTAATTTTTTGATCTGATAAAAGAGTCTCTTGCCATGTAAACATTTTGGAGATTTTAGATTCTGTAAACCAGCGACTAAAGAGCAAAGGCCTCTCACCGTGTATAATTTTTTTAACAATGTATAAAAATCAACACAATTAAAATCTTTAAAATTAAATTTTGTTTTGATTAGTGACGAAGCCGTTTATATGTTCAGTGAGTTTCTTTCTTTCATCTACAGTTGAGAAATTGTTAAAACACTCTCTCTTCGTTGGCATTATACTGTGTAATCTTCAAGACCTCGGTGCACAAATGGACATACGGTGTTTTAAAAAATTAAGCCAATGTTGATTTGCCGATAAAAGCTTTTCTTATCACTTAGATTTTGACTGAAATTTTGTAAATTCATCCACTCATCTATCAATTTTGTGTGTCAATTTCCATGTTTTTGTTTTGTAAAAAAACAGATTTTTAATTGCAGTCCATGGAGTGCAAAAACATCCAGTAAAACTGATTAAATTGTTGTAAAAATTATACACTTGCACTATGCCGAGGAACAGTATGATCTTAGTAGAATGCACATGCCTATACTTCCCCTTTTCGGTAAATGTTCCGATGTTTCCTCCTTATAAAAATGAGTTTTACTTTTTATTAAGTTATACCCATCCTTTATATTATACATACTGTATTTGTACGGTTGCATTTACAATTATTTTACATATGTGAACGGACGCACTGTAGTATCGAGATTTTACAGGGGGGGGGGGGGCGGTACATAAAACAAACACAGGTACACAAGGAAAGTTACACAAGCAATTGTCGTACTGCTAGCTTCGTTACTGAGCTAAGACTAGCTGGGACCAGAATAGAGAACTTGAGTGAGAGCCGAGCCGGACTGACTGTCGGCATTATCAACTACACCGTATACATACATAAAAAATTAAATGTTTTTTTAATTGGTTTCCAAAATTTTAAAACCCGGACAGTATAGAAAACCCCGCCCGGACTCTCCCCGGACGCCCTTCAAACTAGGACAAATCCGGAGAAACCCGGACGGATGGCAGCCCTAGGTATGTGGAACAATATTTTGATCAGCTTACCTCAAGGAATCGCGTGGTATACCGGAAGGTATCTTGATCTGAATCACCCTGTATATCTACCTTTCATCCTAAGATCCTTGTATATATAAAGAAGATCCCGATCCCATCCTTGCACGATATCCAAAGTAAGTTGAAATTGAAAGTGATTCTAACCTGTTGTAGAGACTACGATTTTGTCATAATTTTGGCTTCATCTCAAATATTTCTGCAAGTGTTGGCGTCAACTTTTGCTTTAACTTAATCTTCTAAGCCGTCCGATATCATTTAAATTAAATACTTTGGTTTGGATCTCAAGTGCGAACTGAGAAGAGGTCTCAGCTAAAGAGTGGAACAATTCGAGTTTGATACTAACTCTCTCTGCACCTCATCACGCCAGTAAAGGACTCCATAACTGACCTCTATGAAATCAAATCAAATCAAATCAAATCAAATCATCCACAATTACTTCAAAACATTTCAAAAGATGATATGTGCTAGAGCTCAACTTTAATCAGGAATCGGAAGAACACATCAAGATGCTTGGCCTGACCTGGCTACCAAGAACAGATGTCTTTGCAATAAAAACAGCCTGGCAAGACACCAAACGGATTACCAAGCGAAGTATATTTTCTGATATTGCACACATATTCGATTCTCTAGGCTTCGTGAATCCCGTGACTGTAACGGAAAAGATTTTCATTCAGAAACTATGGTCGCTAAAGCTGGACTGGGATGCAGCCATACCCACTGAAATGCACACAACTTGGCTTAAGTTTCGAGAAGGTCTAAAGCAACTGAGCGACATCAACATTTCAAGACACGATACCTCAACTCAACAGCCAAGTTCAATACAAATTCATGCGTTCTCAGACGCATCTGAACGAGCCTATGTAGCTGCAATTTAAGTCAGATCACTATCACAAAATGGGATAGTCGTAGTACGATTATTATGTGCCAAGTCCAAAGTGGCACTCATAAAAACTACAACACTACTGGTCCATGAACCAGTGCCATATCTAAACTACGACAAGGGTCCAAGTTCAAAAACTTGTACTCTATCGGAGAACAAAAGAGTTCCTTCGCTATACAAACAAATCTGTTAAATTTTGTTAGGCGTTTAGTAGTCATCCTTACCCTCTTAGAGGATTTAAACGTTACATAAACATTAACTGGAATGAAGTTTTGATAATTGCAATATTTATCGTACTAAAAGTTGTAAATGGAACCGCGAAATTAGTTATCAGTAGTTCGAAAAAAGCTTTCCTTTCTTCTCGTCGTGCCTCACTTACCTAGAAAAATCGAGCTCTTTTATATTTTTTAATCAGCAATCGCGATACTACTTGCTAGGTCTCCACCAAAGAATAAAGAGTAAAGAGAAAAGTTTTAAAATGAGCGCCAACCATCGAAATGTCTTGTGTGTACTATTCGCAACGCCACCCAAAATTACTAAATCGATAAATTCGATGAATTAGAGTTCAGTGGCCTTTCTTGGTCGAATGTTGGCGAATGGGGACGAGAGTTAAAAGAAGAAGTCAGCCTTCTCTCTATACCTGGCAAGTGATAGATAAGAACGGTGGTCGATTAAAAAAAAGGCCGAACAAGCAAGCGAGAATAAAAGGAGGAATTTGGTGGCAAGTAGTTCTGATCTGGTTAACAAATAGAAAGGCTAAATCGAACAGCACGAGAAAAAGTTTGATCTCGTGGAATCAGGAGAAGAAATAATCAAGGGGATTTGGAAGTATCCGTAGTTGAAAAAGGAAATGGAGTAACGGAGAAAAAGATAAAATAGCGGTCGTCGAACCGATTTTCAAAGGAGCGGAGGCCACACGGTCAAAAATTATGTACCTTGTTTTGCCCTAAACTACTATTTGTTTGAAATATTTAAATATAAGTATATTCAGAGTTATAGAGTTATATAAAGTCTGATTGATTTGCCGGGGTGTCGCCCCTCGCGGTTCCATACAGAAATAGTAGTAATCTAAATATTTAATTTGTTCGAGGAAATTGTGCTCCTTAGCATGATCAAGTGTGATCTTAAGTTCATCGGATTAATGGAATAATAGTAGTTTAATTTCATAACCATAATTTTTAACCTAAGTTCATGGTGGTTGAATTGTGCGCCATTAATACGGGATGTAGTGATTTATGACTTCGATGTCTTTGAATTAACAATTGAATTTATAAATCCTAGTTTGTAGCCTAAAGGCGTGAAATAAATGTTTTGTGACTGGATTTGCTATGATTAGAGTTACTGGTTACCGTAATTGTTGTTGAGTTCTTTTCCTCATTCTACCGTTTACGACTAGCGGTTCGTTTTCAGTTTGCCAAGGCGAGTTTCGTGGTTTCGCTCATTGTGCTTTCAATAAAAAAAATACGTGGCGCCCAACTTAGATCTCCACGTTGCACCTACGCCATCTCCACTAAGCTGCCAAAAAGAAAAAAAAGGGGCGGAAGCCCAGGTTATATTTTGGTGCCAAAAAAGAAGAGGGTGTAACAAGGGATATTTTTCCCAAGCCTAAAGAGGCGAAAGAAGGAAAAAGCTGTTTCGCGGCTTCTAGACGTCGGTGGTCTAGAACAGAAAAAAACATGGCAGTCGGTATCAGATGTTGCTATTATGCTTGGGATCACTTCTGAAACTATACCCAGCACATCTGGAGCCAACCCAAATATACGCCAGAAGTCTATTCGTAGATATAGTGTGAGCCCAGGAACCACGTAAAGACGCACGTCTAGTGTCTTACCACGGAAAGTGATGTCCAAGTCTACATGACCATGGACAGTCTTCATGGCACTATTAGCTACTTGTACCTATGTACGATACTTCCTCCTGTCAGTATCTTCTTCCGGTAGCTTCTCTAGAACCTCTGGCCTAGGATACTAACAGTGGCACCACCATCAAGTAACCCAGTCTCAGTTTGCTCGAGCGGCTTTAATTCGGCATACGGCTGAATGTCATCTGGCAGCGCCACCGAAATGTGGGCCTGTTTCTTTCATTCATTTTTCATTCGTCGATAGTATTCCCGCCAACGAACGGTCGATCGTTTCTTTCTTTTACCCAAGATCCGGATATATAATTCCTACTAGCTCAGCTACTGAGAACAAGATGCGTTGTAATTTTGCAGACGAGTATAGTAAAGCGTCAGCGGATATAAACCAGGCGAACTCCCACTCGTCATACCAGAGCTTAGTGGCCGTTTTAATATCGATACGCCAGGAGACAAAACCTCCTGCTGAGCAACATTTCTCGAGGAAGGTGCGTCTGGTGTTAACGGGGCTCTTCAGGTAGAAATGGGAGCTTGAAAATCTGCGGAGAAGTCTATTAGGTTCTCCGATTATATCAACGGATTATTTTCCGCTGTGAGACTACCAGGTGGATTGTTGATGTCACCAAAGTAACTGAATGATATCAACGGACAATTCAAAGGTTCGTCGTTTAGGTCTCCAGATGGTGCGGAGCTTCCTCCCTATTCATGGCTTGAACTGGAGTAGTCACAGCTGCTGCCGTTCGAGACGTTGAAACAGGTAGAGGAAAGGTTTTGGGATTCCCGATTTGTCTCTCATTTTTCCCCAAGCAGTTCCTACAGGGTGGGAAAAGGTCATCGAATGCGGATTTAGCATACCTGGTGAGACGGCTAACTGGCCGGATCGTTAATGGTGGTAGATCGAACTCAGGTACGTGCTGCCTAAGCTCTTGATTTCCAGGCTTCGTAAGTGTTTTTTTTTCGGAACGGCTCCTGTATAGATCGTGAAGTCATACTGCGTTAGGCGACACTTACAATTCGGGCAATTTGCCTGTTCGCCTCTCCACGTACGCAGGCACGCTTTATGGAATACATGTCCACAGACAGTCACAACCGGTTTTCTTTTGACTGACCAGTCTCCATCCTGACAGATGGTGCACTGTTCGGGCAACTTGGTCGCACTGGCTGCTACGGAGGTGGTCTTCTCACTGTAACCATCATGCGAATTTAATCGACTCAACTGAAAAAATTAATATACTACAATATCGAACAAGAGTTCAAGCTAGATGGTTTCAACTTTCGTACAAAAATTTGACGTAGTCCGGGCAAAGAAAAGTAGGTATTGTCGAGGCTAGACTCGACGTAGCAGAATTTCCAATTTAAAAAAAAATCAACAAGAGATTTAGAAAAATTCTCGGCATTTCAAGGTTGGCACTTAACAAAAAGGCAACATACAACTTCAATGATGCTACTTAGACACGTATTATAGGATGCAAGGTCTTAATTCACTACTATATGTCTAACGTATATAATAAATTTTCGACAAGAATCAAAATAATTCACAAAATATTTCTTGCCATAAATAACTGAAACTCTAAATCTATTCAAAAAGATAGGTAAATTCCAGAGCTGGGAGTACTTTATACTCAGCAAAAATCGTCGAGGCCTCAGTCACGGTCGACGCTAAACATCGGGATTGGTAATTGGCTTAAGAAAAATATTTGCAAAGGTATAGTCCAAAATACAACCAACTGACTAAGATCTAAAACCGAGAATCGAAAAGGAACTGTTCAAATTTATGATATCCTAGAACCCTCATAAAATAAATAAAAATTTTCCAAACATAAACTCGAAGGGTTCATAAAAATTTTCTCCCCCTCTCTCCAAGAGCTAACTCTCAAAAGCAAAAGTATTCCAGGTCTACTCTCTCCCCAAGGGCAAGTAGTGTGGATGTGTGCCTGAAAAATTTGTGTTCGGATAAGTCGGGTCGCACATGTCAAAGACTGAAAATGCTGCTAGAGATTCTTCAGCTAGGCAGTTAGTAGTATGCCAGCTCCTGATTACTGACGGTTTCCAGCATCACTTCCATCCTTCAACAAATACTTCCTTCCTCATCGTTCGATCACCATGTCCACCTAGTCCTCCATCCAGGCAAAACCATGAATCCGGTCAACTAGTTAGCGAAAAGCCAAAAAGTCATCTCTCAGATTCATAACTCTGTCCAGTCGGATGACCAGCGAGACATGCCTCCGTGAGAACACAACAAAAAATTTCTGTGAGACCACCTTCTATTTCCATAGCAGAAGGCCAGCGGGAGAAATCTCATCAATTCCAAATTTCAAACACTCAAGATATTACCACTTTCAAGACTTGAAGCTTGTGCAACGTCAAACCTAAATTCGAACTTCAAATAAAAAGACACTATCAAACTTTACCAAAAAAAGATTACAAAATTTACTTTACTCAGAACTTTCAAAACTTTAACTTTACTTTAATATCAAAACTTTAGCTAACAACAACAGTTAGACTCAGGTCCATATGGAACCATGTCGATCTTGACCGTATTTCCTCCCATATGCACAGATTGATCATCTGCTCCTATGAACAATAGGAAACAACTCGAGCTGGGCCCTGATGGAACAGTAAACTAGATAGATTAAGAGCCAATTCTAGAACGCTCTTCAACAAGACAAAAACAACAGATGCTTGCAATGAATATAAGCGTGCCTTGACTGAGTACAATAAAGAGCTTAGGAAATCCAATTGAAGAACTGGGAGAAATCTCTGCGAGGGTATTGATGACCTACCCATAGGTGCAAAATTTCCAAAAGATCTCTCTAAGCATCACACCAATAGTATCGGCCTTCTACAGAAAGTCGATGGCAGCTACACGAGCAGCCGGGAAGAAACAGTAAGTTTGTTATTACAAACTCATTTGCCCGATTCGAGAGTTATGCAAGATGACAACGAAATCCTTGAAGAGCTAAGACCTGAATGCAGGCCTTCCAATAGGATTAAAAGTCCCTCTGGTAGAATCTTCACCCTAAGAAAATTTTAAATGGGCCGTCAACTTCTTTAAGGCAGAAGATTGAAAATTTCAACCATGAGTTTCATATACTCCGCCATACTGAGTTTGTAGGTGTAGTCTCAGTGTGTTAAGACAGAAGATTGAAGATTTCAGCAAGAGTTTCATATAGTCCTCCAAGCTGGGGTTGTACGAGAGGTTTCCTAAAAATTTTAGTTGTTTAGATGACACAACACGCCTTCCATTAAAACAGAAGGATAACCCATCATTTTTTTTGTGCCACATAGGGACCATTCTAAACTTGTCTAGGTTGATTTTTAGCCTGGGCCTCCTGAAAAATTTCCCCGATGAGATCAGCAGAAAGTAGTCAGTAAACTGAACCATGTCAACCTCCTCACTAGCAAAACAGCTTCTACAGTAGAGGTTATAAAAGATTGGGCTCAAGCAACTACCTTAGAGGAATCCATCTCTGATACTCAGAATAGCTGTATATAACATACGCATCCTGAGCGGCAGCAAGTTTAAAATTAAGCTGGTCAGTACAGCCCTTTATTTTCATCGGTGGAAAGTATATCTAGAATTTTATTGTTGCACATGTTGACCGATCTTCCTCTGATGGATGCAAACGAGTCTTGCGGCAAAAGATTTTCATTGATGGGGACGTTGTTAATCCTGCTTATAACGATACCATTCATACATTTTATTGTGGTTTGTATAATGGCTATCGACCTGTAGGGGCCCACGGAGTAATTCTGGTCCTCTTTCGTATAGGAACAAATTTGATGGTTCTAAGCCCATATTGTAGACCATATTTTGTACAGATGGTTCAGAAAAGATAATAGTGCTGAGCCATTAAAGCTTTTTAGGATAAGTAGTTCATTTTGTTCTTGAGAAATTTCGAGAGCTCCTTCGGGGTGAGTGAGAGTGGTGCAGACACTGTAGTGTTGCTTCAGTCTGAGCGATGTATGTCTTGGGATGCAGAGCTTGAGGTTGAGTACTTTAAGTAGTCTAAGGATTTCGAAGTATTCGATTTCTGAACCACCTCAGTGCTTTAATGTTTGGCGGAAAGTGCACGAAAATTTTTATAAAATTTTCTAGAGTCTAGCCGTTGCTGTCAATAAAGCTAGATGTATAGGAAGCTTTCACTCTTTCAGAGGCATTTTTAAGTAATTTTGACCTTTGAGCAAAAGTATAATTTTGTTCCTTCCTATTATAGAAGTTTAATTCTATTGATGTAGAAGTATCATTCTACTAATATTCAAATTCCTAGAAAATCAACCCCAGCCGTGTAACAGAAGTATAATTCCAGCACGTTGCGACAGAAGAGTAATTCCGCGTACACGCTCTCACATTCGCCGTAACAGAAGAATAATTGTGCTTACAAGCCTCAGCACGTTGCGACAGAAGTATAATTCTGCGTACACGTTCTCACATTAACTGTAACAGAAGTATAATTCTGCTAACACGTTTCAGCACGTTGCAACCGAAGTATAATTCTGCTACATCTTCGCTCTCACACTAAAGCAACGATAAAATTCTGTTTTATTAAATATTAGTTAATAGAAGTTTAATTCCACTGAACTAAAAGAATTCTCGTGTCTTTTATTGCAGAAATAAAGAGACAACGATACTAGCGAGTCGAATTTTTATATATGGTTTTTTTTTATTGAATTTTTACTTGAATTCTAACTTGTTTCTGTATTCAATGTTTATGGATTTTATTGAATTTTTATGTTAGTAGTAGTTGCAGTAAATTTTAAGAGTTATAATTCAATTATGATATTTAGGTTAAGATACACGAATAAAAATTTATTTTTGAAGTAAAAATAAAGCTGAGTTATCTATTTTCAACTGGCATCCTTCCTTACATTTGAGACTAGATCTCACAAGTATAAACAAAGTATTTCAGATTTTCTTACCTTTTCTTTTATTTTAAAATTTTTTTTTACAAAAAGATAGTTAACATAACTTTGTTTTTGTAAAAACTGTAGGTTCTAAACTCTTACCTTTAATTATCTATAGTCGATAAAAAGTTATTAACAAATAACTAAAGCTCATAAGGTCATCAAATATTTGTTAAAAATTATTCAGTTTGAGGGTTTCCAAGATTCAGTCTATATCTCTGTTGTGGCCCAGTACGCTGGTACACGGAAGCAAGAGCATGGCAGTTGTACGGGTAGTAAAGTAGCAAGCAATAGCGGAACACATTACTTCGCACAGTAAGCTGTCCGCTTATTGCTAAATAATGTGATGATTGTTTTCATTACAGCGGCAGTGACTAAACATACTACTTCGCATAGAGCACGGTCATTGCCCGTTTTGTTTACAACAGCACAGCTGCTTGCTATCGGTGACATTGGCCAGTATTTTCGTCATCGTTTGTAGAATATTACCGCATCATAATTACATTATATTGAGGGTCATGTTCTACTTCCGATTTCCGTGTGCAAGTCTTCGAGGTGCGCAACTGAATTGGTGTGGTCAGTTCGGGTTACAATTAAACAGCGTTGGGTCGGCGGTAAAAGTTAGATTAAGTTAAAAGTTAAGATTAAGTTAGTAAGATCTGTAAATAAAATAAAAGTAGTGCATTTGTTGAAAATGGAGTGTTTTTATTGCTAAGGGACACGACATTTTGGCGCAGCCGGTAAACTTGGATAAGAAATTTGAGAATTTCTTACTGTGGTTTTTTTCCCATTGTTAAATTTCTTTTTTTTTAATTTCTTTCAGAAGATTGGAATTCGTTTATTTGTAAATGGATTTTTTTTTAGAGAGTACAATAAAGTAATTCTTTTACTTTTCAGGCTAATTTAAGAAGTGTTAAATTAAGTAGTGAGTGTTATTTTTTGAAACCTATCTAAGTGTGATATCGATTTCATGATTATGCTATGTGTTTTTGGATACGTTCAGGGTAAACCTTTACGGGCGTATAAAAGTTTTTATCTCATTTCTAATTGTTCTAGGCTGAAAATTTAAGGTTAAGTAGTTAATTCATAGATGTTTGGTTTTTCTTTTGTTTGCGGTGATTTTCAATATTTGTCGTTTAATATGGGGAAATAAATGTTTTGTGTTTTCGTCGTTGGCCTTCATGTTTTTATTATAAAAGAGAAGTGTAGTATAAGTTATGTAGCTTTTGTGTTTGTGAATGAATTGGTAAACGTAAGTGAAACGGTAAATTTTTCTTTCATGTTAAATAGAGTAAAAGTAGTTGTTAAGAAGTGGTGAATATCAACAGAGTAAAACAACCTCAACGCGTAAGCAGAATTGGCAGTTACATCAGTTCCGGAAACGTCCCTGGATAGTCTACGTAGAGCAATCATCAAATCAAGAGTATGGGGGTGAAAATAAGGAGCACTTGAGAAAATTCAGCTTTTCAATGTCGATACAAGCTTTCTTAAATGTGAGATTAATTGTAAAGTTTAAAAACAAAAGAAAATCATGAAGAATAAGAGATTAAAACCTCACTGCGAGGAAGAATCTGAGAGTTTCAAATAAGTTTAAGTAACGAAGAACATAGCAAATAAAATGAAAAGCATTTGAATTATCTAAAAGGTCTCACTGAGCGTCACAGGTTAGGTGGAATATAAAAGTGAAGGTTACATAACGGCAAATTTAAGATAGATAGCCGAATAAGTTAAAGGAACTAAAATGCCAAATGCTATGAAGTCTTATAAAGTACATTATAGGACTTTCAATAGAGCAAGTGTATCTCTTTTTATGTATGGGTGGACTCCCAATATATGTAATTGGGAGAACTCCATCATGCATATTGAAATGGTACAAATACAAAAGTCAAATATCAGTTAGACTGAACAAAGGCATGTAGAGACGTTCAGAATGGTTGAAGTAAACAATGAGCATTAAAAGCAAAAAACTCAACAGTAAATGAACCGTTCGTTTTATATGCTATTGGAAATACATTCCATAACTTCCGCAGTGGACAGCCCCTCAAGTTCATAGATGACATAGTTTATCCCACGGATATGGTTCATATCAGCCAAGACAACTGCCTGCAGTCATTAAGTATTAGTAGCCTACTAGTAACAGGAGTGCGATTGACCAGCGGCGACTCAAACACCAGAAAGCATCTGCCTCGGCGTTGCAGGTTGTTCTGAGGTCAATCAGAAACACCCGAATTATGAAAATGAAACAGACCATGTAGATCAAAGGACACAACTAGCATCAGGGTAATAGTCCCCAGAACCCACTTTGCCCACTCTCATTGAAAAATTGCTCGTTCAGCTGGAGTAGCCGCAACAGCATGCAGCAGTGTTTAGGAAATAGAACCTTAGATATTATTGTAAATAGGTAGCTTCTGGAAATCTGTAGTTAGGAAAAATAAATTATAGGTGGTATGAAATAGAAACAATAATTGTGATGATTAGAGGTAGTATAAGATAGAAATAATAATTGTAAAGCTTAAAATTAGGGATGGTAAAAATGTCACAAGAAATAAATGTAAGAAAATATTGCATATATTATGTATGGTAATAAAAGCTTTGATCAATATTTTGTTATAGGAATGTATGAATGCACTAACAATAGGATGGATGAATTAAGAGACTAATGTGTTGAAAAAGAAACAAACTAAAATCTAGTAATTTACATTGATGAAAATGTGTTTAAAAGGAAAAATTTATATTGTGTAAGAACTTCAAGGAAGAAAAATGTGAATAATTAAAATAAATAAATAAGATTCTTTGCAAGGAATATAAGACATAAGAGTATGTATTACATAGAGGCGTTTGTAAAAAAAATGAACAGAAATGAAGTGAAAATGAATGTATGTAAAAAAAAAAATCAATAAAAAGACTATTTAAAGTAAGAGAAAGACCTGTAATTGTAAAAAGAAACAAAAATTATGTAAAGGCAAAAAACAAAATTGTCAGGCAAGCTATAATTTTATTAAGGTATAAATTAAATTAAATTTAATTTAAAAAATTGTAATTCCAACAGCCTTTGATTGGATACCCTAAATGAACTAGTTTTTTCCAGGGGGGAGGGATGTTGTGGCCCAGTCCGCTGGTACACGGAAGCAAGAGCATGGCAGTTGTACCGGTAGTAAAGTAGCAAGCAATAGCGGAACAAATTACTTCGCACAGTAAGGTGTCCGTCATCGGTTGTAGAATATTACCGCATCATAATTACATTATATTGAGGGTCATGTTCTACTTCCGATTTCCGTTTGCAAGTTTTCGAGGTGCGCAACTGAATTGGTGTGGTCAGTTCGGGTTACAATTAAACAGCGTTGGGTCGGCGGTAAAAGTTAGATTAAGTTAAAAGTTAAGATTAAGTTAGTAAGATCTGTAAATAAAATAAAAGTAGTGCATTTGTTGAAAACGGAGTGTTTTTATTTCTAAGGGACACGACATTTTGGCGCAGCCGGTAAACTTGGATAAGAAATTTGAGAATTTCTTACTGTGGTTTTTTTTCCCATTGTTAAATTTCTTTTTTTTTAATTTCTTTCAGAAGATTGGAATTCGTTTATTTGTAAATGGATTTTTTTTAGAGAGTACAATAAAGTAATTCTTTTACTTTTCAGGCTAATTTAAGAAGTGTTAAATTAAGTAGTGAGTGTTATTTTTTGAAACCTATCTAAGTGTGATATCGATTTCATGATTATGCTATGTGTTTTTGGATAGGTTCACGGTAAACCTTTACGGGCGTATAAAAGTTTTATCTCATTTCTAATTGTTCTAGGCTGAAAATTTAAGGTTAAGTAGTTAATTCATAGATGTTTGGTTTTTCTTTTGTTTGCGGTGATTTTCAATATTTGTCGTTTAATATGGGGAAATAAATGTTTTGTGTTTTCGTCATTGGCCTTCATGTTTTTATTATAAAAGAGAAGTGTAGTATAAGTTATGTAGCTTTTGTGTTTGTGAATGAATTGGTAAACGTAAGTGAAACGGTAAATTTTTCTTTTATGTTAAATAGAGTAAAAGTAGTTGTTAAGAAGTGGTGAATATCAACAGAGTAAAACAACCTCAACGCGTAAGCAGAATTGGCAGTTACATCAGTTCCGGAATCGTCCCTGGATAGTATACGTAGAGCAATCATCAAATCAAGAGTATGGGGGTGAAAATAAGGAGCACTTGAGAAAATTCAGCTTTTCAATGTCGACACAGTCTTAGAAAGTATATTATAGGACTTTCAATAGAGCAAGTGTATCTCTTTTTATGTATGGGTGGACTCCCAATATATGTAATTGGGAGAACTCCATCATGCATATTGAAATGGTACAAATACAAAAGTCAAATATCAGTTAGACTGAACAAAGGCATGTAGAGACGTTTAGAATGGTTGAAGTAAACAATGAGCATTAAAAGCAAAAAACTCAACAGTAAATGAACCGTTCGTTTTATATGCTATTGGAAATACATTCCATAACTTCCGCAGTGGACAGCCCCTCAAGTTCATAGATGACATAGTTTATCCCACGGATATGGTTCATATCAGCCAAGACAACTGCCTGCAGTCATTAAGTATTAGTAGCCTACTAGTAACAGGAGGGCGATTGACCAGCGGCGACTCAAACACCAGTAAGCATCTGCCTCGGCGTTGCAGGTTGTTCTGAGGTCAATCAGAAACACCCGAATTATGAAAATGAAACAGACCATGTAGATCAAAGGACACAACTAGCATCAGGGTAATAGTCCCCAGAACCCACTTTGCCCACTCTCATTGAAAAATTGCTCGTTCAGCTGGAGTAGCCGCAACAGCATGCAGCAGTGTTTAGGAAATAGAACCTTAGATATTATTGTAAATAGGTAGCTTCTGGAAATCTGTAGTTAGGAAAAATAAATTATAGGTGGTATGAAATAGAAACAATAATTGTGATGATTAGAGGTAGTATAAGATAGAAATAATAATTGTAAAGCTTAAAATTAGGGATGGTAAAAATGTCACAAGAAATAAATGTAAGAAAATATTGCATATATTATGTATGGTAATAAAAGCTTTGATCAATATTTTGTTATAGGAATGTATGAATGCACTAACAATAGAATGGATGAATTAAGAGACTAATGTGTTGAAAAAGAAACAAACTAAAATCTAGTAATTTACATTGATGAAAATGTGTTTAAAAGGAAAAATTTATATTGTGTAAGAACTTCAAGGAAGAAAAATGTGAATAATTAAAATAAATAAATAAGATTCTTTGCAAGGAATATAAGACATAAGAGTATGTATTACATAGAGGCGTTTGTAAAAAAAATGAACAGAAATGAAGTGAAAATGAATGTATGTAAAAAAAAAAAAAATCAATAAAAAGACTATTTAAAGTAAGAGAAAGACCTGTAATTGTAAAAAGAAACAAAAATTATGTAAAGGCAAAAAACAAAATTGTCAGGCAAGTTATAATTTTATTAAGGTATAAATTAAATTAAATTTAATTTAAAAAATTGTAATTCCAACAGCCTTTGATTGGATACCCTGAACTAGTTTTTTCCAGGGGGGAGGGATGTTGTGGCCCAGTCCGCTGGTACACGGAAGCAAGAGCATGGCAGTTGTACCGGTAGTAAAGTAGCAAGCAATAGCGGAACACATTACTTCGCACAGTAAGGTGTCCGTCATCGGTTGTAGAATATTACCGCATCATAATTACATTATATTGAGGGTCATGTTCTACTTCCGATTTCCGTTTGCAAGTTTTCGAGGTGCGCAACTGAATTGGTGTGGTCAGTTCGGGTTACAATTAAACAGCGTTGGGTCGGCGGTAAAAGTTAGATTAAGTTAAAAGTTAAGATTAAGTTAGTAAGATCTGTAAATAAAATAAAAGTAGTGCATTTGTTGAAAACGGAGTGTTTTTATTGCTAAGGGACACGACATCTCTTTTTATTATCTCTTTTCTTTCTTCTGTCTGTACAAAACACTCTTTATTTATACTTATTATTGTAAGAGGTTAGTATTAGTTTAGTGTAATTTATTTTATTTTTGTTCTTATTTATCATATTTTTTTATTACAAAACTTTTTTAAATGTTTACTTTTTATTCTATTAGATGAAATCATAGGGCATAGATACTAAGTTTTTTATTCCGTTTGTAACACCCAGAAATAATGACGGCATAATATTAAAAGTTATTTTGATTTTTGCATGTTCGTCCGTCTGTCTGTTCATCCTCACGATAACTCGAGAGCGCGTTCCCTTATAATGCTGAAATTTTGCACCCAGGCTTTCTAAAAAGAAAAAGTAAATATAAGTTCAAAAATCGAACCAATCGTGTAAATCCTTCGTGGTGTTGCTATACAAAGATTTCCTTTTCCACTATATATTTCGACACTGCCTGAGAACCCGTAAACGTAGAGTGCTAAAATTTAATACATGGTGTTTTCATAGCAATAGTAAATAAAGTTTCAAAAACGGACTAAATCGGGCAACCCCTTCTCGGTGTTGCCATGTAAAAATTTTGGTTTTCTACATATACTGTGAAAACGATCAGACCTCCACGTTTTTATTGTATTGAAAAGTTCCTCAGAATATGAAATTTGTTATAATCGGTTCCGACGGACCATTTTAAAGATATATGTGAAAAACCACTTCAAAAGCCAAACTTGCACAGATGGGTGATCATACGAAATTACAAACGAATCTCTGTTTTAAATTTCATTTTCCATTTTTTTTTTTTTCAAATCCACTTTTTACAAAATAAGATTTTGTAATCTTTGTACTTAAAATAAATATTTACTTCAGTTGCCAAGATAAAATGTACTACTGCTTTAGTAATTGAAAAAAGGTAAATATACCAAATTGGGAATTTACCGATAATAAAATAAGTACTACAAAATTTAACGTTACATTGTTGTCTGCTTTTGTGGCGTTTTGTGAAAGTATCTAGGAACCTAGGAAATTGAGTTTTGTATTCACTGCATATGCTGGCTATATATAAAAAAACAAATTATGGAACTCCATGCAATACTTACAGAGGAAAATGGATTTTGTGTCTCAAGGTACCACCTAAAAACTATAAATCACGCGAAAATGGTCAATTTGCTCGTATTCCAGTACAGGAAAGATGCTGTAAAATATTTAAATATACACGGTAAAGCTTGTGTGTACGGTGAAATCGCATCTACATTTGGTTCCCTAATTAAATATGTAATTAATTTTTGAATCCGATAGACGGTTTTGAAGATAACTGTACAAGAAGTGTATGAGTCCTTTTTAAGGTGAAATAATGGGCGTTTTTGGTACAAAAATGGACATATTTTCAATTCAAATTCACTTCCCATGTCAAAAATGTTCACAACGGAGTACTAATGGCTGTGAAAAAAATAACGGAAGAAATATATTGAAAATATTGGAACTGGGGTGTATATGACCCTAGTGCGCAAGAAAACGTTGTTCGGTGGTCAAGTCAGCTATCACATTAAAACGACCAAAAACCATCTACACCACTCGGTTACCCTCTGTTAAAGGAAACTCTTTTGTTTGCTTGTTAATAATTAGTAGGTTAAAGTGATTCACCTCAACCTTGTTGCTGTGTATTCGGTGGTGCACCGACTATATGAACTTCTTAAACCTGAAAGGAAAATTAATGATTAATACCCCGGGCTTCTCGGTTCTTGTACCGGCAGCAATAGCGACTAAAATATATTTAAAATAAAACGCAGCTATTGTCCAAAAACGAAGGACAAATTTTATTCAATTTATATATACAAGCTAAAATCTAAGCACCTGTACTTCATAAAAAGTGCTGATTCAATTCACACTACATAACTTTCTTAGCAAATACTAGCAAGCTTGCAACCCAGGTATGGGTTTGATAATTTCCCTGGGATCATGTTGCGTCTGGTGATCGCTGAGTAAATTATGCGGCGTAACTTGAGTAATGAATTTGCGAATAAATTCTAAATTTTACACCTAAAGTAATTCGGCTTTTTTAATGCAATTTGCAGTTTTATACATTCCTCCCGCCTTGAGCTCTGGCTCAAAACAATAATCTTATGATCTATGTATGTTGTTCATGTATAAATATATCAATAGATTCGAACTGATCTAGCTTAGATTTTTACTTAAGCTTATACGAAAATTTCAAATGTTGGTTGCGATACCGCTCTGGATAATGGGCTATATTCTGTCCGCTTGGTGAATACACAATTTGACTGTAATGTTATAATTTCAGATCCCTCTATGGTTTTTTGTTCGACATTACCCTTACAAATGGCGTTGATTGTGGCAGGAGTGGTCTCATATATATCCATTTGCTGACAGTTAACAGTTGAATCCACCGTGGTGTCTTACTAATAGCGGTGGCGGAACAAGCGATCTCGAATGTTCCATGACTCAGAGCACTGTGTTCACAGGAACTAGTGTTTGCTCCTTTATTGTAAATGGGGTATTGTTGTTTGCAAATGAATGCCCTATCATACGTAACGCAGTCGCTTAATCATTCTTGGATAAAGGATAGTATTGATCCCGATGTAGACTTATGATTAGGAATTTTTCTATTGAAAATGGGATTGGTATTATATGTAGTAGTTCGAATTCGTCGTCCGAAAACAGCAGGAGTTTTATACGAAATACCATCTGATCCATGCTTATTCGACTTTCGATACTCATCAAGTTGTATATCTTTAACAGGTTGTCTGGACGTGACGGTAATCGGAGGGTAGTAGGGATATTTTCTTATATTAGTGTGAGTTGTTCCTATAGTTGTTTATGGCTTAATAACTGTGGATTTCTTTTGCCATGGTGGGTACCAATAATCACATGTAACAAGTTAGATTGAATCCTCTGGTATTTGTTTAGAACTAGCGCCAATTGCAGTGCCAATGCCGAAAACGATACAACTCGGTGTTAATGTTATGCAATTTGGCAATGGATTGATTGATGTACTTGTCGAAGTGAATTAGTTGAGCCACTGTAACCTCTTGTGATCGTTGTACGATGTTGAATGTGAAATCCAAGATAGATGTACGATTTTTCATCAGCGCCACAAGGTGCACATCATTTTCCTTCAGATCCTTTATTATTTGTAACATGTGGTTAGCATATTCGGAATCCAACACTCCGAATAATGCATTAGCTACGTTACCAACAATATTCAAAGCACCTCTCTTAGTTCGTGGCCTAGCCTGGTGCAAGAGTAACTCATTGATACTTGTGATTTCCTCCAATGGGGCTTTCAATTGTTCATGATGGGGCCACACTGATCCCATTCCTTCATCAATTTAAAATCTTCTTGGAGCCTTTCTACACCTCAACTAATAGTATTGTAGCGAAATTAGAATTAATTATGTAGTTTTTTTGTGGGCACATATTGATTTTCGTTTGTAACACCATATTTTTTTATATAAACCAACGAATTTCATTTACAGCAATTTCTCTTTGAATCAGTGTGTTAAATACATGGGAATAGCATAAATTTGACGATTGACTACTAGTAACTAACATGCCAGTAGCTCTTATATAAATTGAAATTAAATTTGAGAAAATCCACAGAGTAGAGAACTTTCAGAATGTTTTCAGTCAACGATAATTCATTGATTTGTGACAAAATATTGAACACAGAAAGTGCAGTCATCAACTCTCTTGTTGAAACGAGAACATAAATATAACATAAACATAAACATTGATTTATTTGAGTACTCGTGCCAAAGGCACGCATAGCGCTGTGCATATCTTAGAAAGTTACATAGTAGATTTACATCGTAGCAAAACAAATAGTAAAAGAATACACAACAGTGTCGTATATATGCAGTGTTCATTTGTTGTTGGATTTCTGCAGTTTGATGCATCGTCCAGGTTCGCCCCTCAGCCGCATTAAACCTGAAAAGAAAACAAAAATATCACCAAGAAACATCCTTAACATAAAAATCACAAATTAATCTTACCTAATCCACTCAAAACAATTGCCGATGTCAGCCAAACAGCCACACAGCAGAAGTATACGCACAGTAATGACAACTTCAAGAAGAAATCGTACTAGAACACAAAATGGAAACGAGGTACGGGCAAGCAATTCTCATTACACACCACGTTCCGCCATGCGCCATGAATGCGACACAAAAGTGTCGACGCCAAGTTGCGTCGTAGATTGTCACAGACGTAATACAATGAATGCAACATTGTCGTCGTCATTTCAGATAGATGAGTTGAGTTTTGCTTTCTTTGGGATGTCTACAGGGAAATTTTTGCATCTTTTTAAGAATAAGTATAAGTTGTATTTAAAGCTTTTACGCATTTATGCCAGATTTAAAAGAACGGTGCTCGAAATTTACTCTACTTTTTGACGACGACATTTTTTGTGGCACGGCATTTGCTATGTTCTAATGTCGTAACATGTATTCGAAAATGATTTTTTTTGGCGTCGACAGGTGCGTGTCGCAATCGTTGTATTTCAGCCTTTGACTGCAGCTAGCACACAAGAAATCACTGCGTAGTGGAATATTGTGGTAGTACATCTAAAAGCAAGTGCAGCAACTCATGCGTGCTGCTTCCAGGTACGTCTAAGCCAGCAGAAGGTACGCTTTTTAGGAATTTATAAATTATTCCCGGTAAGTAAAATTTCTAATTCAACAAAATGCGAGAGGTTTTTTTTTGTTGAATTAGAAATAAATTGAATTTACTCAAAATATGTTTTTTTTTATAATAAGTTGAGAGCAGCCTGTAGCAGCAATAACTAAAATGGTAACACTCATGACAAATGATCAGGTGCAGTTGCTATGCCAGGTTATTGTTGCTATGCCAGTTGTTGCTATGCCAATATTGTTGCCATGCGTCTTTGACTACCGTTCTTTGGTACCGTGTGCAAACTCTGGCTATATAACCAGCAGTCTGACATGGCTGGATCTCTTTTTCAGTTTGGCAGTGCAGTGATCAAGTGGTTATCGATTCCTAGTGTTATTTCCCAGTGTTCTTATTTCTACTAACAATTCAAATACTTTATTTAGTTGACGATTCAAATAAATATTCTTCTTCTGGGTCTCGACTGGATTAAGAGTATTATTTTGATAAGCCACCAAAATAAAGATTCTTATTGTGGGTGCGACTACAATAAGAATTTAATACTAATTAACAAGTGATTTGTTTTGGTTATAGGGTTGAAAATAGAGATTTTTATTCTGGGTACCGACTGGATTAAAGATCTTATTTTTGACAGCAACTAAAATAAAGATTCTTACTGTGGGTATCGACTCCAGTAAGAATAAATTACTAACACCAAACTCTTTATTGCGAGTCTCGACTGTGATAAAGATTCTTTCTGTGGATAGCGACTGCAGTACGAATAAATTACTAACTCAAAACTCTTTATCGCGGGTCTCGACTGTGATAAAGATTCTTTCTGTGGGTATCGACTGCAATAAGAATAAATTACTAACTCAAAACACTTTAGCGCGGGTCTCAACTGTGATAAAGGATTCTTTCTGTGGGTATCGACTGCAGTCAGAATTACTAACCTCATTTTATTCTGGGTCTCGACTGGAGTAAAGAATATCCCAATCCTAAAAAACCTTAATAGAGAACCAAGTGAATCAGCTGCCAAACACTGATCAGGTGAGTACAAAGTCAGATATAGTAAAATAAATTTTCTTTTAAACAATCAAATACAAAAAAAAAAGTTTTTTTTTTAGAAATCTTAACGTAAATCATATATAGTCGTAACATTTTTAAACTGCTAAGATTTCGGCGAATTTCTTAAAGGAGTTTGAAACTGCTTGTATTTTTCCTTGAGCGGATAACTCTTTTGCTTCTCCGCGTTGTATGTGAGTAAGGTGTATCACCTGTACTCCTGATGAATGGTGCAGTAAGTGCAACACTTAAGCACCGCAGAAAGAAGATTTTTTTGATTTCCAAATAAAACACCCTCTTTGTTGAAGATTTACCTTTTTACTCCAAAAATTCTATTTAAAAATCAGTTATTTATACATATTTGTGACAAGACAATAAAAAAGACAAAAAAAGAAAATATTTAAAACAAAGTAAAAATTTCTCAGGCATTAAGCTGACCGAGCATTTCATTTTCATGAAAAAGACATCGAATTCTATCGCATAAATGCGACACTGAGGGCATCGCATTTCGTCTGGTTGCAACGACATGCCGTGTATGGCGTGAGAACGATTCTTTTCAGAATTTTCCTGATGACGATAAAAAATTTGTTATCGGAGTGAGCTGCTTGGGAATTATTAACATCCTCCCGCGCCTTGACCAGCTCCTGGGCAAAGTTCTTGGCTGACGAGTTCAGGATCTATTTCGAATTGTCTTGCCACCAAGGTCCGTTGGGCTGGAATTGGTGCATTTCTTGGTGAATTATGTGTACTTCTTGTGCATTTTATGTACAGCAAAACTGCTGCGATGGTGATTGTCAGCAGGAGTGTGGTGTATCCCAAGGTAAAATGGTGTACGTCATTAGTATGAATTTCTTCGGGTAGTATTTCATTTCTTTTGAGTTCCTGGATCTGCTTCTGTATGTCTTCTATTTCTTCCCGTTTGTAATGATGTTCCTTGGATCTTGGAAGCTTGAGAGTAGATGCAGAGCCTTCTGGGTATATGAAATCGGTAAGATTTTGTGTGGGATTGAACGATGATTTCAGTGTATGTGGATAGGTGTTGTGGGCTTGCAGAGTTAAATAATCATGCCTAATTTCGCAATTTGTTTCCATGCTCAGAATTCCTGCACCTTGTAGTACCTGTTGAACGGTGTTGGTGTGACAGACGACAGTGATGCTGGTGTTTCCTTTCACGGAATAAATCCATTTGTTTGGATTATAGAGCTGAATCCATTTGGGGAGGTTTTCCGCATTAATTAGATCGCAACTGCTGGATGGTTGCGCGTATGTAAGGAAGCTCATTTCACAGGAGCTGACATTGGCCCCTCTTCGATACATTGGATGGTTTTGAATGCACATGTGCTGTGACTCTCCAATGGTTTGACACAGATGAAATTCCTGGTTGTTGAGCGGATAATATTTGTCTTTGTGAAGATTGACGACCAGAAATTCAGCTGATGGTTTAATAGCTACAAAACTGCCATTGATTATTACTGGAACTGGAATGATGCGATATAGTTCAAACTCCTCAAAGGTAAACAAGGGGAGCTTTACCCGAAATATCACATATTTTTTTGTTGCTCGACCTTCGACCTTCATGAGATTATAAAGCTGAAGTAGATTATCTGTTTTTGTGGGTAATCTGATTGTTGATGGTAAGTGATCTTTTATTGTATTTAATTCTTCCTTTAGCTGTCGCGGAGACAATAGCTGGGGGTTGATTTTCCCGAGATGAGTGTCAGTCAGTACATTCAAAATTGCTGTTTGAGCTCGTTGGTATTTCATAGTCATCAATGTTATCTGCAAAGCCCAAGTGGAAAATGTTTCAGCCACTTTCCGCTGGTATATCTCTTCTGTAATATTGTTGAGTTGGGTGGTTATGAGCATTATGTGATTCTTGATGGTCTCTAAGTGGCTAGTCATGCTTTCCTGATCATGTTTTAATACGTTCACAGTGGAGTCTATCACAGATGTTTGATTTTTGATCAACTGCAGTAAATGATTTTCATTGGTTCTTATTTGGTCGATGGTTGTTGATAATTTTTCGGCATATTCTGAATCTAGGATCCCAAACAGTGCTCCTGCTATGTTGCCGATTATGTTAAGTGGGGCTCGCCTTGGTCTCTTTGATGAGGAGATTTGAAGTAGCTCATTACTGTGGGCGAGCTCTTCTTTCAATGAGACAAGTTGATCGGTGATCAGAGAACAGTAGCTTGCGTTTTTGAGCATACTACATATATGTTGCAGGTTACCTATTCCAGTGCTAATTGCGTCAGCCTCCTTCCAATATCCTACCATATTGTAGTACACTATAAGGGACCACTCACTGCTGACCAAGTTAGCAGAACCGAGATTCTCAAAATATATCCCCGCTTGTGATTTGAATGGAATAATCTGAGCTAAGGGATTTCCAAGAATAGGCATGATTAAACATGTCAGTAAGAGCATACTTGTAACTGGACTTGAAGATGCTCGAAGTTTTCTTCTTTTAGGGCGGTTGTCTGGATTGTTGGTCGTGTCGGAAGTAGTGTCATCGCTTCGAGAGGTGCCAGGTCGAGTCGCAGGATTGGAATTGCTAGATTCCTCCGTCTCTTCGATTGGTAGTGGAGCTAATTTGTGAATTGGCCGTCTCATCATACCAGAAGTCGTTCGGACATCGGCGACTCGTACCAATCCGTCTTCTCCTTGTATGGTCTTCTCAATTTTTCCGAGCTGCCATCTCAAGGGAGGCAAGTTGTCGTCCTTAATTAGAACCATCATTCCTGGTTTGGCATTTTTGCCTTCTTGCTTCCACTTGTGCCTTTGTTGAAGTTCGCTGAGGTATTCGGTTGACCAGCGTCGCCAGAACTCATGTTTAATGTGCGACACCAGTTTCCACCTTCTAACTAGACTTATATGTGGTGGGACTGCGCCTGAATCAACTACTGCAGTAGTTGGCTCACCTATTAGAAAATGACCTGGGGTTAAGGCTGCTAAGTCATTTGGATTGGTGGATAATGGTGTCAACGGTCTAGAATTGAGAATAGCCTCAATTTCAGCTGTAACGGTTGACAGTTCTTCGAAGGTGAGTGCAGCTGATGCTACCGATCTTTGGAGCAAAAAACTTCGCTGATTTCACTGCGGCTTCCCATAAGCCCCCGAAGTGTGGGGCTCGGGGGGGGATGAAATGGAAGTCCGTTCCTCTTGTTTGACAAAATTCAGAAATTTTGTTTGTTGACTCTGGAGCATATATAGATTGCTGAAGCTCCAGAAGTTGATTTTTGGCGCCATGAAAGTTTGTGGCATTGTCACAGTAGAGATTTCGGCAATTTCCTCTTCTTGCGACGAAACGTTTGAGTGCTCCTATGAACCCCTCTGTGGTAAGATCACTGGCAACCTCAAGATGGATGGCCTTCGTGGCGAAACAACAAAACACAGCTATGTAGGACTTCTGTGGACGTTTCCCTCGTAACTTAAAGTGAGTTTGTATTGGCCCACAGAAATCTACGCCGGCATTGACAAATGGTCTCGCAGGCTGGACTCTGGTTGTTGGTAGGTTGCCCATGAGTTGGGTCATCAGCTTTGGTTTCACCTTGTTGCAGCGGACACAGTGTTGTACAATTGATCTTGCGATGTTCTTTCCCTTGATTGGCCAGTATCGTTGTCTGGTGATCGCCAGCAACCCCTGAGGTCCGACGTGTAGATTGCGATTATGAATGTCGACCATCAAAAGCGTTGTTAATGGATGAGAATACGGCAATAATATTGGGTGCTTAGCATCGTAAGACAGCTCAGAGTTTACCAGTCGTCCCCCAACCCGGATGATATTTCGATCATCGAAGAAGGGGCAAAGACTGTTTAATGGATTGTTGTTGCTGACATATTTGTTCCTTTCGAGTTGATGTACTTCATCTTTAAAGCCTTCTCGTTGGGTTTGGTAAATGACTGCCATAAGTGCCTTGTCTAGTTCCTCAGCTGACAACTTTACTGACGACGCTCGTTTTTGTCGACTTGCGACGCGAGTAAATCGGAGCATGTAGGCTAGAATCCTTAAGAGTTTCTGGGCGGAGTTCTTGTGGTTGATGTTGTCGATCCATGGTTGTTCGCTTGTTGATGCCAATACAACTGGTGCCTTGCTCCTTTTTATTTCTACTTCTGTCTCTTTTCTGGGCGGTTGTGATGGCCAGATGGCTTCTGATCCATGTAGAAATGGAGGGCCGTAAAACCAGAGATTGCATTTGACGAGTTTGGCTGGTGCCATTCCTCTAGAAACGATATCTGCAGGATTGTCTTTTGACCGTACATGCCTCCACTGTTCTGGACTGGATAGTCTTTGGATTGCTGCGACTCGATTGGCTACAAATGTGTGGTATGATGACGACTCTGAATTGATCCATGCCAGCGTAATTTCGGAATCTGTCCAAAAATATCCTTTTATATGAGGTATATTGATGTCTTTTCTTACTCGGTGAGTTAATTGAACTGCTAGTTTCGCTGCACACAGTTCGAGTCTGGGTAATGTTGTTGTTTTTATCGGAGCTACCTTCGATTTCGCACAAAGTAGACGTACTGTGATGACACCATCTTGATGTGTAGTTCTGACATATACGGCTGCCCCGTAGGCTGTTTCGGATGCATCGGCGAAGGTGTGTAATTGTAGTGTTTTACATATTTTACCAGATGCTATATGCCTTGGGATTTTAATTTCGTTCAGAAGCTTCAAGTCCTC
This sequence comes from Dioctria rufipes, assembly GCA_963924295.1. Classification (NCBI taxonomy): domain Eukaryota; kingdom Metazoa; phylum Arthropoda; class Insecta; order Diptera; family Asilidae; genus Dioctria; species Dioctria rufipes. The sequence goes on from OZ002740.1 coordinate 139,561,737, forward strand.
TCGAAATTTTAACCAGCTGGTATGCATGTCCATGGGTAGCGAGGCATCCCAGTCCAGCTTTAGAGACCAAATTTTTCTGATAAATATTCTCGCTAATATTGTGACTGGGTTCATGAATCCCAGTGGGTCGAAGATATGTGCGATGTCGGAGAGGGCTGTTCTTTTGGTAACCCTCCGTGCTTCTTTCCAGCTTGTTTTTATTCGGAAGATATCTGAACTTGGTTGCCAGGTTAGACCAAGCGTTTTTATGGAGTCTTCTACGGGCTCGTTGAAGTTTAACTCAAGTTCAATGTCTTCCTTCGGAATATGTCGTAACAGCTGTGGGTGATTTCCACACCACTTACGAAGGTTAAATCCGCCAGAAATGAGTAATTGTTTGAGTTGATGCTGTGTCTCAAGAAGCTCAGTTAAACTATCGGACCCTGTCATTACATCATCTACATAAAAGTCTCGTTTGAGGACCTTCGACCCCAGTGGATGAGTCAGAGCGCCATCATTGGCAAGATATTCCAAGCACTTGGTTGCGAGGAACGGGGCTGGTGCTAGTCCATAGGTAACGGTACATAATTTGAAGTACTGCAATGGCTGGTGTGGATCTTCTCTCCAGGTGATTAATTGATACTGCTGATCTTCTTCAGCGACTTCAACCTGCCGATACATCTTTTCTATATCGGCGGTGAAGACAAACCTTGGGAATCTGAATCGTAACAGGATTGAGAGTAGCTCGTCCTGGATAGTTGGGCCCTTGCACAGAACCTCATTTAACGACACGTTCGACGTCGTTTTGGCTGATGCGTCGAACACAACTCGTAGCTTTGTGGTAGTACTATCCAACTTTGTGACGCAATGATGCGGCAAAAAATAATGTGGGCCTTTTATTTCTGTTAATTTCGTCCTTCTCATGTGTCCTGAAGCTTCGTATTCCCGCATAAAATCAACATATTGCTCTCTAATGCTCGGTTGACGAAGAAGTCTCTTTTCAAGGGAATAGAATCGTTTAAGGGCGATATCTCTTGATTCTCCGATGGCCTTGGGATCTTGGGAAAATGGTAGCTTGACTACAAATCTGCCTTGATAATTTCTTTTGACAGTCTGATCGAAGTGCTCTACACATCTTTGCTCAGTTCTTGTAAGACTGCAGGTTTCATCCATTGAGTCTATTTCCTCCAGTTTCCAAAAGCGACTGAGTTGCTCCTCAATTCTCTCATCTTCACTGCAGATGCCACATAGCGCAACAGAGACCTTTTCATCTTGCACTGGTCCGGACACGGTCCACCCGAACATTGTGTTCTGAAGTGTTGGCAAGTTTTCACCAAGTTTGATTTGTCCAACTGCTAGTAAATCAAAGTAAAGTTCGGCTCCTATTAAAAGGTCAATTGTGCCAGGTTTATTGAAGTTTGGATCGGCCAACGGAATGTTTTGTGGGATAGGCCATGACTTGCTCTCAATTACATGATCTGGTAGATTGGACACCACCTTGTTAAACACAAACGCATCCATTTGGGTGGAGTAGTTGTTCATTCTTGAATGTAGATACAACTGCACTCTATGATGGGTCTTTCGGAGTCCCTTGCCTATTCCTTGAACGTACATTGTTTCTGGAATGTGTAGCAGGTTTAGTCGCCTTGATAACTCTGACGTGATGAAGTTGAGCTGTGATCCTGAATCAAGAATGGCTCGGCATTGTATCCTTTCTCCCTTGATGTTGCTCACTTCGATTACTACTGTGCTGAGCATAACGTAATTTTGCCTTGGCCTTTTGGTGTGAGCTGTTAGAGCCGTTGAATTTTGAGCACTAGTGTTGCTGATCGGTGTTCCCTTGTCCAAGCTTACTGATGATTGCCCTTGATTTGGCGACCTAGGACTGTTGTGCGATCTTGGAGCTGAGTCTATGTGCACTAATGAATTGTGCTTTTCGGAACACTTAGTGCAGCTCCTGAGCCCACACTCTGCTACTGGATGGTCGCTTTTCAGACAGTTGATGCATATCTTGTGTTGTCTAAGTATTATGCGGCGATTTGATGGGGACTGGGCCAAAAATGCTGGACAGAAATATAGTGGATGACTTTTATTTCTGCATACTACACAACTTATTGGCTTGGTTGTGGATACCAATGCGGATCGCGATGGTCCTTGCAGTTTTTTGTTGCATCTCTGCTCTCTTGCTGCAGTATGGCCTTCTTTCCCAAGAGACTCTAGTACATGGAACCTCCTCTCTAGGAAGCTTAATAGCCCTTTAATGGTAGGCAGATCTTTTGGTGATTTTAAGGAGTCTTCAAACAGTGCATGAGTAGTCTTGTCGAGCTTTTTGATGATCATGTGCACCAATATGGGATCCCAGTTTGTGGTAGAGATCTTTATATTTTCTAGAGCGAGGATGCACTCGTTTGTTACATCGTGGAGATGTTTGATAGACGCTGCTGAGTACCCTTGTGTAGGTGGCTGGTCCCACAGCTTGTTGAGCAGTGCTGTGCATAATAATCTTTGGTTATTATACCGTTTATTCAAGGCGTCCCATGCAATGGTATAGTTAGCATCTGATATGGAGAGATGCTTGACTAGTGACATCGCCTCACCACTGAGATTGCTGGTGAGGTAGAACATTTTTTCAGCATTGCTTATCGAACTAGCATGGACCATTTGATCGAAAAGGTCATGGAAGTGCATCCATTTCGTATAGTCACCATCGAATATTGGCAAAGTGACTCGAGGCAACTTCATCTGTGATTGTGCTGGTTGTTTATTTGACGCTGGAGTCTCTATGGTCTCAAGTTTTTCATGTAAGTGTACAAGAGCTTCCTGACACCAATCGTATAGAGCGTCGTATAGCTCCCTAGTGTAATCTAGGGGTGGCTCCATGGTTTCTTCCCAAATCTGCTGATCAGTTTCGGATATATCATCGACTGTTTTATTGATCATCTGTATCTTCAGCTCATAGTATACCCTTGAATGCCTTTCATCGGCTTTGTTAGCGATCTCCTGTAGGGTTCGACTGAGTGATGCCATGACACGATGTTGCCTACGAACCATTCGAATTACTTCTTCTTCTTGTTTTGCTGTTGAGTGACTCTGGTTTGTTGGTACTTGAAAATGTACCTTGGACGAACCCCTTTTTTCTGGAGGAATTTCTTCAGTGCCTTTCTTTAGCGTCGAGATTAATTGTTGTGCACTGACCTGATCCTTTGATTGGCTGGTACTGGCATCGTTTGAGTGATCAGTTACAGATGATTGACATGCATTTGTATTGTCTGCTTTGGATTGGGGTTCCATTTCATCTGGATCGGTTTCCTCTATACCTTCAGTGAGGCTTTCTTTGAATTTCTTGTAAAACTGCTGAATGGTGGCATAATAATCTGTGGTGAAGTATTCGTTGTCATCATGAGTTGAATCCAGTTTTACTAATTCTTGATGGTTGACGTGGAATTCTGCCCAAAGTTCCTCAAGCAATGCTAGGCGAGTTTCAAAGTACTTTCTGGTAGTCTTCCGACAAAGTCCATCCTTCTTGTAGTTTTTATAGTTGTTCTGAATTTGATCACCAAGGAATGCTTGCAAATCTAGAAGTCCGTCCATGATTTGAAACAACTTGGTTACCTTCTCTGCAATCTTTGAACAGTGATCTCTTTATGACACGATCACGTCGGGGTCACCAATGTATTTTTCCTTGAGCGGATAACTCTTTTGCTTCTCCGCGTTGTATGTGAGTAAGGTGTATCACCTGTACTCCTGATGAATGGTGCAGTAAGTGCAACACTTAAGCACCGCAGAAAGAAGATTTTTTTGATTTCCAAATAAAACACCCTCTTTGTTGAAGATTTACCTTTTTACTCCAAAAATTCTATTTAAAAATCAGTTATTTATACATATTTGTGACAAGACAATAAAAAAGACAAAAAAAGAAAATATTTAAAACAAAGTAAAAATTTCTCAGGCATTAAGCTGACCGAGCATTTCATTTTCATGAAAAAGACATCGAATTCTATCGCATAAATGCGACACTGAGGGCATCGCATTTCGTCTGGTTGCAACGACATGCCGTGTATGGCGTGAGAACGATTCTTTTCAGAATTTTCCTGATGACGATAAAAAATTTGTTATCGGAGTGAGCTGCTTGGGAATTATTAACACTGCTCCATCGTTTACCGCTCGGCCGGAGCAATTTTTATCCAATAGATAAAAACGTTACAATTGGTGTCAAGAATTTTTAGAAAAATATTTCCTCAAATATTTTGTCCCACTCAAATATTCGTCTCAGTGTTTAAATTTCTAATGGAATTCATCAAAGTCTCGCAATCTTAACTAAGTTATTATTTTCCATTTTAAGTCTTTTTAAAAAAACGAATTGAAGACTCTTCGTAACGATTGAAATTCCTTACTCCTCTGGGAGATCAATCTTTTTCAAGAATTTAAATAAACGCTACACTGTTACGGAATTTACGTACAATTGCGGCTTTTTGTGATCTCTTGATGAAATTAAGGCCATGGCAGCAGCATTGGTGAAAGAGCTTGCTAACGAAATCAAGGTCGAATTACAACAAGAAGAAGCTGCGACCGTTACAGCCATATAGTCAGAAATAACTGATCAAGTGGCTAAACTATCAAAGAAAATGGACGAGCTGGATAAGACTTTAAGTGGGACGGGATTTGTTAACCGAGTTTTTGAAGACTTTTCTTCTCTGGCAAATACGTCTTCCCCTACAACTACTAATACGCCGACTACAACTTCGGTAGCATCACCTATCTCGTCGAGCGCGGCAATAGTTCATTCAATTACACCTGCAGTGTCTATTAGCAGCTCGCCACCAAATTTTTCTGTGGAACACCTGCCGTCGACCTATACAAACCAAACATTTAATTACCCTGTTCAACCCACTTCAAGCTGGAGTCATCAGCCAATTAATGGCCATTTCCCGTTGAACCCTGTACGAAGTCGGCCTGCTGTGCAATCTGTTGAATAAGCTCCTCTACCAAGAGACTCCGTCGAAAGGCTTTATTCCCTACAACAGCCTAATTCAAATTTGGCGCAGCAGGCTAACAACAGTTTTGCTCAGCAACCCAATTCTAACTTTGCTCAGCAATCTAATGTCATGTTTGACCAACAGTTTAACTCAAATTTTACTCAGCGATCTAGTTCGAATTTTACGCAACATCCTAATCCTAATTTAGGCGGGCAGCCTAACTGCGGCGGGCAGCCTAATTTCGGAGGGCAGCATAACTCAGGCGGGCAGCCTAACTTCGGAGGGCAGCCTAATTTCGAAGGGCAGCATAACTCAGGCGGGCAGCCTAACTTCGGCGGGCAGCCTAACTTCAACTTCATGCCACCGCCTTCTTCGAATTTTAAACGACAGCCTTCGTTTCCCTCAACTTCAAATGCAGGAGCTGTCAGCTCTGGACCAGTCGGGCTAGTCTGCAATCTAAATCCTTTTGATGGGACAGTATCGTGGTCGGATTATAGAACACAATTCGAGATTGTCGCACGAAATAGCAACTGGACGGAGCAAGAGAAAGCTGACGCAATGGCGACACAGCTGCAAGGTAACGCCCTATCAGTTCTAAGCGTCTTCCCTCCAGGTCATCGTATCCAATACCCAGAGTTAATCGCATTGCTGGAACAGTGTTTTGGAGTCGACTCCTACTCGAGCCAAGTGCAGTTCTGAGGAAGATCGCAAGGTCCGAGGGAAAGTTTTGCAAATTTTGCACTGGAGTTACAGCGACTTGCTACGACTGCATTTCCCTCCTGCCCAACAGATATCGTTGACAGAATGGCAGCGTTACGATTTTTGGAAGGAATTCAGGACGACGAGTTGCGGACTTTGGTTAGAGTTCGCGGACTAAAGTCACTACATGAAGCGGTGAGTGAGTTTATGTCGCGCAAGCCTCAACCAATAAACGCAATTGTGGAAGACGTAGAAAACCGAGAAAAAACGTTGTAACAGCTAGAGAACAAGAGGTTCTCGGCTCTTTCGGTGGGAACACACGCATTGACGAACCCCCCCAGGCTATACGATTCATTTACTCCAGCTTCGCATGTAGAGATATCACCTTCAGTTTCTGTCGTTCCGGGAAACCCGTCAACATCGACCCTCAGGGGCACCAGTCGATGAACATTTCTCCCGCCCCAAATCGTAGAAACAGCATTGACGACTCCATGGAATTCCTGTCTACAACCTCATCATCCCAAACGATTTTTGAAATTTTAAATAATGAGCCCTCTAGTAGTGAACGGCCGGAAGTTATGGACAATCAAGTTGCGGTCACGATCCAAGCAATATGTTCTTCTAAAAATAGTCTCACAGTACGAGGATTACTAAACGAGAAGCCGTGCTATTTAATCGTTGACACCGGCGCTACAGTCTTTATTGTGCATCCCACCCTTCTAAGCCGCTCGTCACTGACAAAGCTTGAGAAATCGCAGGTCGTGATTAGAAGCGTAACGGGAAACAGTATAGATTTCTTAGGTAGATTGAGGGTCAAGCTGCACTTATGTAGTTATCGTACCTACCACATGATGCTAGTCGCTTATATTGAACCCCTTTGCTTATTAGGTGTAGATTTCCTAGACCGTAACAACTGCAGGCTAGACTTCGAAAAGAGCTTCCTTCAAATAGGAAAAGGGACTGTAAATCTTCACAAACCCGATTACCCTCAAATAAAACTAAATCTCCCAGAAATCATATTGCTAGCTGCCCATAGCGAGGCCATTGTCCCTATAAATCGCAAGCAAAGTGTGGAAGATAGAGCAATTTTACTATTGGACCCTAATCCAGATTTTCCATACGGTATACACGCTGCACGCGTCTTAGTAGAGTCAAAGACACGAAACATCCTGATTCGATTTATTAATCTATCGGCTTCCGATGTTTTTATTCCTCGCGATAGCTTCATCGGATAACTGGAGCCGGTCGTTATTGCAAACGCGGTCGCTTCTACGAGCGATGCAGAGCTAGACCCTCTTGGTGTTAAGCAACAGCTGGCCTCCCTTCTAGATGAATTTCGCGATATTTTCTCCACGGGCCCTAACGACGTAGGACGAGCAGGAATCACAAAACATCACATTGATGTTGGCGAAGCGAAACGTTTCAGGATTCCACCTCGAAGGGTTCCATTGGCAAAAAGGGCCGAGGTCGAGCAATTGGTACAGGAAATGGAGACATTAGCAGGCCATCCAACAGTCCCTGGGCATCCCCTGTAGTTCTTGTTAAGAAGAAGGATGGCAGTACTAGGTTTTGTGTAGACTATCGGCGGCTGAACGATATCACCAAGAAAGATTCTTACCCTCTTCCCAGGATGGACGATACGCTCGTTTCTTTCTCCGGATCTACTTGGTTTTCTACCCTAGACCTCCAAAGTGGCTATTGGCAAGTCGAAAACTGCATTTGCGACTGGAGCCGGTCTTTGGGAGTTTAATGTAATGCTATTTGTCCTGTGTAACGCTCTCGCAACCTTCAAACGTTTAATGGCGTATTCCGCAAACTAGGAAGAGAGACAGCACGAGTCTACCTCGATAACATTATTGTTCACGGGCGTGATATAGATGACCATCTGGCCAACCTAAGGAAAGTATTTCAGCGGCTGCGTGCTGCCAAATTAAAACTTAGTCCGAAGAAATGTCATCTTCTACGTCCCGAATTCAAATATTTAGGACGCGTAGTATCGGCAACAGAATTACAGACAGCAAAACGGAAACTATTAGGAATTGGCATGAACCTAAGACGAAGAGAGATGTAAGAAGCTTCCTTGCACTAGCATCTTACTACCGACCGTTTGTTTAGGATTTCTCCACTATCACAAAACCTTTGTCGGTATTAACAGAGGAGAGAAAAAATTTCAGTGGGAAAGTCAGCAACAGGCGGCCTTCGAAGAATTGAAATCAAGATTTATTTCTCCTCCTATTCTGGCTTTTCCGCAAGCAGAAGGAGAATTCATACTTGACACTGATGCTAGTCAAACAGGGATTGGCGCTGTCCTTAGCCAAGTTCAGGATGGAAACGAAAAAGTTCTTGAGTACTACAGCAAAATGGTCAGCAAGCCAGAACGAAATTATTGCGTTACCAGGAAAGAGCTGCTGCCAGTGTTACGAGCGACGAGTCACTTTCACCATTACCTCTTTGGCAGGTCATTTCGAATCGGCACAGATCACGCCTCACTTCGTAGGCTATTAAATTTCAAAGACCCCGACGGACAGCTGACTAGATGGCTGGAAAGGATACAACAGTATGATTTTGTCATCGAACATAGACCTGGCCTAAAACAGTTGAATGTAGATGCTTTGTCACGACGACCGTGCGAAAATTGCACTTATTGTGATCAGAAGGAAAACCGAGAACAGACACAACCAATAGACTTGGTAGCCATCGAATCAGAAATCGACTTAGCTTCGGTACAAGACCGAGATTCTACTTTACAAATTGTGAAAACCTGGTTACAGCAGAACCAGAGACCGTCGAGAGAACAGATTGTCTCTGAAAGACCTACGGTAAAAACTTGTTGGTCGAAATGGGAATCCTTACGACTAGTGGACAATATATTACACTTCATGAGGTACGGAGAAGAGGATATTCTTGTAAAAGTCGCCCTAGCGACCCATATCCCCGAAATTCTCCAGAACTTACATAGCAAACCAGAAGGTGGACCCTTTGGAGTAAGAAAAACTGTTGAGAAGATTAAGGAGCTCTGGTACTGGACTACTGTGCAAGCTCACGTAGAAATATGGTGCGCCAAGTGACTTCTCTGTCACTCCAAAAGAGGCCCTGCTAGAAAAACCAGAGGAAACTTCAAATTTATAACGTGGGAGCTCCCTTCGGAAGAATCGCGATTGACGTACTGGGTCCAATCACAAAAACCGATAGAGGAAACAAATACGTGCTAGTCGTAATCGATTATTTTACGAAGTGGCCAGAGGCTTTTGCGACACCAGATTAAAAGTCCGAAACCATAGCAGACGAACTTATCGAGAATGCATTTACTAGATTTGGCATGCCTTTCCAACTGCATTCGGACCAGGGCCGAAATTTTGGGTCTGAACTTCTACAAGTAATTTTACAACGCTTGGGCATAGAAAAAACCAGGATAGCTGCTATACACCCTCAATCAGACGGGATGGTTGAGCGATTTAATCGGACGCTTGTAGATTACCTGTCCAAGTTTGTCAGTACTAGCCAAACGAACTGGGACCAGTTCATCCCTTTCGCACTTCTGGCATATCGATCCTCCATTCACGAGAGCACCAAATTCACCCCCGCGCGCCACAACTTTGGTAGAGAATTAAGATTACCTTCGGACCTTTCTTACGACCCTGCACCTCGCGGATGTAACGCAGAAGTACATTATGCCGAGAGGCTGACCCAGACCCTTGAAAAAATTCACTCTTTAACCCGAAAGAATCTAACTCTATCGTCCTACCAGATGAAAACCCAATATGACCTTAGAGCGCATCCTCTCCAATTTTCTGAAGGCGAACAAGTCTGCATTTACAACCCAAAACGCCGAAAGGGCAAAAGCCACAAACTACAACGTGACTGGGAAGGTCCTGGCACTGTATTATCTAAACTAAACGAGGTCCTCTATAAAGTTGAGTTCCCCGGAGGTCGGGTGGAAAAGGTCCTCCACATAAACAGACTAGCTATGTTTGGTAGCGAAGAGACTCGAGCTATTAACACCTTTAGCGTTGGGGTCGACTCGGTTTCGGTTCAAATGCCGAAAAATAAAATCTATCTCCCACCAACACATAATCCATCCCCCCCTTTCCCATTAACAAGCTAATCTACCATCCACTTCCGACTAACACACTAATCAACAGCCTTATCCCAAACACCCACACGTGTGAAGACATAAAACTTCCTGGTTCAACAGCTATAATCCTTGCGAATAAACAGTCGTTAAAGACTCGCCCTACAGGAATTTCTATTGCTCAAAGGCCAAGATGAGCTGTCAGTAAAAACCCCAAAGACCCCTTTTGTGATCATATACAATTAATTTCTTGTAATTTTCTTAATCAAAGTACCTAAAGTAATTTTCGTTTTCTCTGACAAAAATATCATTTCAAAAATTTCATCTGCAAAACTTCAAAACCACAAAATTACATTCGCAACGTTATAAATAAAAAAAAAAAAAACAGAGAACCGTTAAAATTGGTAACTAAATTTCTATCTCGGCGAGAAAAATTTCAAACCTTCTATACAACGATCGAAATTCCAATGGTCGCACGCGAGTTACGTTCTAACCCTTTCAAGTTAATAAAAAAAAAATAAAATAAAAATCATATTTCAATAAAACACACGACTGGTTAGAACACTCGTACTTTTTTTAATGCCAATTACTTTACAGTCAAACTAAGAATATTCGCATTTAATTTGATACCTCGCTTATAAAATCTCTTTTTGCTGAGGTTGCGTCTAGCGATATATTTGTTATTTCCTCTAAGTTAAAATTTGAACTCGACTTTACAGAATGTGGGAAAGTAAGAATTGTAAAACTATGATGATAAGCAATTTTGTTCTTTAAGCAATTCTGTCTTTAAGAAATGAATTTGAATTTGGAAAATTATGATATGGAATTTAATGAGTGTAGATATATATGATTTAGGTATAAAAGATGTTTAGGCTGGATGCGTAACTCCTCCCTCCTTAAGGTGAAACTGGATCCTTGAAGTTTCGTCTGCTGAAGCGGTGAACGAGGCGGTGGGTATTGGCTTGCCAGTTGTATGTTCTTCTAAAACCATCCTTTGAATACTTCTGCTTTTAACCAGGTACATAATGATGGCTATAACAATGCATCCCAGGATCATGAGAGTCCCATATGTTGACAGGTCCTTCTGTTGACTCTTAATTTGCAGGATTTCTATTGCTTTTGAATTTTCGAAATGACATGCTTTCAGCGTTTTTAGGCTCAGATTTTCTATTGTCGCTGTTGAGTTGATTTTACTGAATATTGAAGGATAAATGGGAATGTCGTCCCAATAGCTGTTGCTCTGGTCTTCGTAGCTTATTTCGTTAATTTCGATTCGCCATTTTTCGAAATGGATTAGTGTTGTTCCTTTAATTGTTTGTCGATCAGGTCCACAGGTCGATTGCATTGTAGTTTCGGGGATGTTGATTAGCAAAATGTAGTTTGGTTCGGGTTGTATTATTTGGCTTACTTCTTCGCTTTCTATTAGTCTGCACTCTGCTGGTTTATTGTTGATTAAATTGGCGATGCATGTGGAATTGTTCTTCTTCTTGCGATCGGTCGACTCCTTACAGTAGAAGTATCTTCTATCTTCGGGCATTTTTCGTCGAGATATTGAATATATTGGGTATTTAGGATAGCATAGAGTCTGGTCATGATTTACTTTGTTTTTTCTATTGGAAGAGGTATTATGCGGAATAAGGAATATGTTTCGTCTGGGATTGCGGGATTGCGGCCTGGAGTCCAAGGAGGTCATATATGTGTTCATCGGATTTTATGTTTATAGATTGATTTTTAAAAATGTAGTAAATTTCCGACAATTCGTTCGGGCTAAGAATCAATTTTGATATTATGTTTAATCTAGCTAACATTACGGCTTCCGCTATATTGGTTAAGTGATCGTTCAATAAATCTATATTGTAATTAATTTGATTCAAGTATTGGATTTGTTTAAGAAGATCATCTTCTGAACGGATTTTATTTGTTATTTGCTCCTGGGTTCGTTTTAGATATTTTTCAATTATCTCTTGTTGATTTGGGTAGTTAGATTGTCAAATCTTTCTATCATTCGGCTATTAATCTGAGTCTGCTTGTTAACTTCATTCTTTATATTACATTGGTTAGACATTAGATTTTCTATATCTGTATTTAATCTTTTCGCGTCATCTGCATCCATGTTTCCTGTAATGCTTTTAATTACTGATCCTAAGCCATCTATAAGTCCCCTTTTCTGTCTGAATTTCGGCATTAGTGTTCCTAACTTATTGTTTAACTCAATTAATTTAATTTTTGTAATCTCTAATGAATTTTTTAGTTCGTCAGTGTTTGCAAATGATGTAAGTGCGTCCGTTATTTTTTGTATGTTCTGTTCGTAATTTTCGAGTCTTACTATATGTAGTAGGTTATAGTATGTCCGTATAGTTCTAGCTGTTCCGAGTTTCATTGGGAGAATTCCTTGGTTGTTGTTCAAGTCTTGGATCTCCATCTTCTGTCCGTGAATTGTCAGTACCCTGTTATTTGCGTTTCTTCTTTATTCTAGATTTATGATTTTTTTTTATTTTGGCTGGTTAAAATTGTAACTTCCTTATCTTTTTTTACTTTATGTTTGCTACATCTATGGGTAAGTTTATTGCGTCTACATTCTTTCCTAAATATAATGGATCCTTCTTTGATTATGTGAGAACTTTCCCTATTTTTATTAAGTTTATTAATATTTTTTGTTACCTTCTCTTCTAACTGAGCTTTAATAGATGGGTATAATTCTGCTTGAAATTGATTCAATTTTGCTAGATATTCGTGGGTATTATTAAATTTGATGGTTTTGTTAAATTTATAAGTTCTGCCGTAAAAGAGTTCATATGGCGTATATTTAGTTGCGGAATGTATTGCATTATTGTAGGTTATTAGTGTGTCGTTTAATATATCATCGTGGTCTCTGTCTTTTTACTTATCGTATATTAATCGATATATCTCTGTTAAAGTGGAATGCATCCGTTCCACTGGGGAGTTGCTGTTTGTCTGTTGGAATGAAGTGGTGTGGTGGTTAATACCGTATTGCTTGCAAAAGTCTTTAAATATGGTAGCTGTGAATTCAGAGCCCAGATCTGAAACAAGTTTTCTTGGAATGCCGTGTAAGCTTATGAAATGTTTTAGAGATTTAATGATTGTGAGACTATTTCGTGCAGGTAATGTATAGGCAGCAGCAAATTTGGAGAATTTGTCTAATATTGTAAGAACTTGTGTATTGTTGACGCTATAGATATCTGTGTGTACTATGTCTAAAGGTTTTTCGGGTGTCTCTGGGATTTGGTACTTAACTTTAGGAGGACTCCTGTCATATTTTAAGATTTGACATTTTTCACAGTTGTTGATAATTTCGATTATTTTGTTCTTCATGTTTGGAAAATAGTATTCTCTTCTCAGACGCATTAAGGTTTCACTAATGCCTCTATGATTACTGCTTATGTGGTAATCATTAATAATTTTGTCTTGATCGTCGCTATTTATAATGTCTGAAACTAATTCTGTGCATCGAATTAGTTTAAAGGTTTTTGACCTCGAAAAGAATTTGGAATAAACGGATTGTATAATTTTGAAAGTGTCATCATCAGTATAGATAGCACTTAATCGATTTGGCGGTAAATAGCGTTTGAAAATACTTACAATATTTTCTTCAGAATAATTGGGCACACGAAAGGTGCACTTTTGTTTATTTTTGCATGGCATTTCTAAAGATAGCGGTGGGCGTTTGTTAGATTTTTCGAAGACAAATTGAAGGGCGAACTCGTTTAAAGGACGTTCTGAAATTGGTATTCCGTCATTGAGGTCTTCGCTTGCGGAATGTATTGTAGAGCCACTGCTACCTTGTATTGAGTTACACGTCCTAGATTCATTTGCATTTAGTTCAATTCTTGTATTAGGTTGTGATTCAGGAGGTCTTATTCGGCTCAGTGCGTCGGCGTTGGTGTTTTGCTTTCCTTTCTTATATACCAACTCGTAATCAAACTCCTCTAATTTGAGTCTCCAGCGAATTAATTTTGAATTAGGTTCTTTTAGGCTCATAAGCCAAGTTAAGGGCTTATGGTCCGTTACAATTTTGAATCTATGTCCAAATAGATAAGGCCTAAAGTATTTGGTAGCCCAAACTATGGCCAACAATTCCTTTTCGATGGTGGAGCAGTTGATCTCGGAATTAGTTAGCGTACGACTAGCATAGCATATGGGTTTATCACTACCTATAGGGCCTTGCGATAGCACTGCACCAATAGCATAGTTGCTAGCGTCGGTTGTTAACACAAAAGGTTTCGTAAAATCTGGGTATTGTAAGATGGGGTCATTTACAAGAAGATCTCTGCAGGTTTCAAAGGCTTTAACATATCTATCACTTAATTGGACTACTTTACATTTTTTAAGGCACTCTGTTAGGGGTTTCGTAAGTTTTGCGAAGTCTTTAATGAACTTCCGATAGTACCCTAACAGTCCTAGGAATGCTTTTATTTCCTTCTGATTTTTGGGAATAGGAAATTCTTTGATTGCCTTTATCTTATCTGGGTTTGGCTTGACACCATCGGTTGTAACCACGTGTCCTAAAAAGGCGATCTCTTTGTGTAGAAATTCTGATTTGTCAACCTGAACTTTGAGATTTGCTTCTCGCAGTTTATAAAATACACGTCTAAGGCTTTCGACGTGTTCTTGTAGAAATGTAGAGAATACAATAATGTCGTCAAGATATACCAAGCAGATTTTACCTTGTATTTCTTTAAGTACATTGTCCATGACACGCTGGAACGTGGATGCCGCATTTTTTCAGCCCAAAAGGCATTCTTACGTACTCGTAATGACCACCTTCTACAGTAAAGGCTGTTTTCTTACTCTCATCGGGATTCATCTCGATTTGATGAAATCCGCTGGCCAAGTCAAGTGTTGTGAAGTACATACACTTTCCGAGCTTGTCTAATATCTCGCTGATATTGGGCATCGGGTACCTGTCATTGATGGTCTTTTCATTCAGCTTGCGATAGTCTATGACTAGGCGCCATTTCTGTCTACCACTAGCGTCTTTCTTTTTAGGCACTATCCAGATAGATGAGCTCCAGGGAGAATAGCTAGGCCTGATTATCTCTTGTCTCAACATGTCACTAATTTACTTTTGTACCTCTTGCTTATGGATATAGGGATATCTATAGGACTTGGTGTAAATGGGTACGTCGTCAGTTGTGGTTATGCAATGCTTTACGTTATTGGTAAAAGTAAGTTTTTGGTCCTCTTTATAAAATATATCTTCATAACTCTTGCAGATTGAGTATACTGAATTCTTCTCTTCTGCATTCCGATGAGATACTCGAATTAAATTTGTTATGTCGTCCGGTCGTAAAATTGAGTCTGAGCACTCTTCATACTCGACACTGAAATTATTTAATTCTGTATATTCTGAGGATGAAAAGGGGGTAACCTTAAGAGGTTGCTCCAAAAAGACAAGCTGTTCTTTATCGGAATGATTGATAACCTGTATTATGCTAAACCAATCTTTTGCCGTATATATTCCTTCTGAGACGTATAATTTGGGTTTTACTACAATATTTTTTATATAAATATCTCCGTTTGATACATCCACTGGTAATTTTGCAGTAAGTTTTGTTCTTCCAGGTACTACATACTTTCTAGACATAAAGTTGGGTTTGAAATGTAAAGGGATGATTGAGTCCTAGGAGACCATCAAAGTATCCATGGAATCAAAACACTAGGAATCGAGTTTCTCCTGGTTGATTGAATTCTACGAAATTTGGGAAAGTGACTTGTTTATTTAGTTTATGTTTATTTAGAATTGTTGTAATGATTGTAGGTTCTGTTTTAGTAAGATCTTCGGGATGTGCGAAATCCGGGTTTATGAACGATGATGATGCACCCGTATCTACTAGGAATTTTAGAGGTCTACCGAAAGGGGATGATATGTGTATATAAGGTAGTATGTATCCGTGTTTATTTACGTCTAGATAGCCGATTGGTCTATCGAGGCAGGTAGAGGAAAATTTTGGTCATCGACTTCATTATTTTCGGAGTGTCGCATAATACCTTCCTCATTATGTTCATTGATTTGATCATATTGGTAATAGTTATCCAAATCTTGTGGGCAAAAATTTTCTGATACATCTTTATGATGGTATGAAGGGTTAGTTTCGGATGTGTAGGAATCCGGATTATTTGAAACTTGCTCTGTCACATTGTATAGCTCTTTACTTATGAAATTTTGCGGTCCGGGTTTCCGGAAGAAATTTGAGGGTGGATTATTTGATTGGAATCGATTTCTCGGTCCGAACTTTAAATGGGTGTTACCAGAGCTTGTATCCATTGGCTCGGGTTTAGGTAGATTTGGTTGAATTGAAAAATGGTTTTGTCTTTGACTGAAAGTACTCGGATTCTGAGCAGGTGGATTATTATTATTTGATTGTACTTGCTGTGGAGCGGGATATTTGTTAAATGTATTGGGTCTATTCAATGGATAAAAGAAATTCGTTGGCTGCTGATGAGTGAAGTTTTTATATGACGGATTAGGACCGTTTATTGGTCTCGTGGGGTTTTTTATTATCTGTTTATTTCGAATTGATTCTGACCTAATATAGGAGATATTTTGCTCTTTAATGCAGTAAGAGAATGCAATAGCTAATGATTCAGGTTTCATGGCCGGAACTTTGGAACCTAGTGGTTCTCTTAAACCAGTTAAAAATGTATTTAGGCACATTTTCGAATACAAACTCCTTTTTGCACTTATAACATTTGCATCATTTTCATGTATCTGAATGTGGTTATACATGGTCGCTAAGACTTCCACTATTTCGCTATAAAACTTTTCAATTGTTTTATTATTTTGCTGAATATTGTGGAGATCTTTAATTAATGAGGTTTCATTACGTTTATCCGAATAATGCAATATGAGGTTATTTTTTATTTGGCCCCAATCGAGTGGTGTCCCGTACATATTCAGGACCTCATTGGCTGGACCTTCTATTTTATTTCTAATTGCTCGGAGTAATATTCGACCGTAGGGTGTACCATTTAAAGGGTTTAACACAAGTAAAATTTCTTCTACATTTTTTATAAAATCGTAGAGCAATCTAGGATTACCATCATATTTTGGCAAATTCTTTATTGCGTCCGGCACTTTAAGAGAACTAAGTATGTCGTTGATTTGTGTAACTGGGGGATTAGCAACTGAGGGATTAGTATATGTGTTTGGGGGGATCATTTTTAAATTATTAGAACTAACAGATTCTGATTTATTAAGATAATTAAGTTCACTTTCACTTTCACTTGCTAATAAATCTAATTTGGATTCACTTTTATTAATTAATTTTTCTAAAGATTCTAACTTATCGTACGATTTCGTAGAGAGATTTGACAATCCTGACTCAATTTCGTTAATTTTTTTTTTTTTTTTTCAATTCTTCCGAACTTAGGAAATTATTTAATTTTTGAACACTTTGAATATTTCTATTTTCTATATTTTTAATAATTTCTTCGTCAGAACTAGCACTTTCACTTGAATATCTTAATCTAGAATTGAGATTCTTATATGGACTTGAAATCGGCTTGAAGGTTTTAGATTTACGAAACATTAAGGAATAATAATTTTAAAAGAATATTCAATAATTTGACTTACATGACAATGAAGATAAAAACCTTTATCGTTTCCATCAGGATTTTCTAAAACACGTAGGTTTTGAACCAGAGAGTTGAGACTCACCAAGATGGAAATTCCTCCTTCTTGTGTTCTTGGTGGTTTTGGTTTTTCCACTAATCACAGATAATCCGTCTGCACTGTAGAACTATATTTCGTTTTTCTACAAGACACACAACAACACTAATTCGTTCGTTTTATAAAAAAAATGGAAAATTTAATCGCCTTATCCGTCAATAAACCGTTGGCGGTTGCAAACTAATTCAGCGATAATCCGTCGCGAATACTTGCGAAAATGCGAAAAAGAATCAATCACGTTATCCGTCAATAAGCCGTTGGCGGTTACAAATTAATACTGCGATAATCCGTCGCGAATACTTGCGAAATGCGATGGATACATTCTTTAAAACGAACGGGATACCTTTTGGTATCCTACCGACTGCGCCAGTTACGTTCTAACCCTTTGAAGTTAATAAAAAAAAAAATAAAATAAAAATAATATTTCAATAAAACACACGACTGGTTAGAACACTCGTACTTTATTTAATGCCAATTACTTTACAGTCAAACTAAGAATATTCGCATTTAATTTGATACCTCGCTTATAAAATCTCTCTTTGCTGAGGTTGCGTCTAGCGATATATTTGTTATTTCCTCTAAGTTAAAATTTGAACTCGACTTTACAGAATGTGGGAAAGTAAGAATTCTAAATTATGATGATAAGCATTTTTGATCTTTAAGCAATTCTGTCTTTAAGAAATGAATTTGAATTTGGGAAATTGTGATATGGAATTTAATGAGTGTAGATATATATGATTTAGTTATAAAAGATGTTTAGGCTGGATGCGTAACTCGCGCCCATGTATGTATGTACATACATCATCCAAGTACATTCCGTAGTGGAGTGACTAGCATTTCATTCTTACTGCAATGAATCAAGGGACCGTTAAATTGAAAACAAATTTTCGTCTCTGGATTTAAACACATAACCGTTACCCTGATCTCCACATTTCATGCCCAGCCGGATAATGAATAGTCAAGAGAACCCGTTAGGGCCCTTTAAATATCGAGCTCGTTGCTTGACAAACCACAGTCTTTTTTTGTACTTCGAAAAAAATGGAATCGTCCAACAATTTCACCAAGGAGACCACCAACTCGCCGCCAACACCAGGCAAGACCATCGAGCGCGAGGTTAAGAAGATCTGGGAGCTGGAAAAGCAGTTTAGACAGCTACAAACGGCCGCGCAGATTCAAAAGATTGGCAGACGACTGCAGCACCTGCAACTGGAGGAATCGGAGATGATTGATGATTCTCCACCCCAATCCCCAAGTCACCAACCCGAGATAGCGAGTACCATCGGGATCAGCGGCTGTAGTGGAAGAGCCCCAAAAGATACCAGTTTCCAAGATAAAGATACTGGAGGACCTTGTACTGGTACCTGCCAATGAGCCAGACAATAATCTCCATCTGATTGTGACAGGAGCCGTGGAGGATATCACCGTTTCCTGGGACGCTCTGCTAAAATCCAAGAAGCGTAAACAACGCGTAAACACTAGAGATGGTACCCGGTACAATGCAGGGCTTTTAAAAGATGGGAACATCAAAATTTTAAAATAAAAAAAATAATAAAAGGAACTATGTATTTATTATTTTCCACTCCATAAATTGTTTGCTCGAATCAGCAGTTGGGACTTCACAAACTTTGTTTCGGATATTCTTGCTCGTTATTGGTCTTCGGTCGGAACTTCAGGTCTGAAGAAGGGGGCAATGTAGCGAAATTACAATTAATTATCTAATTTTTTTGTGGGCACATATTGATTTTCGTTTGTAACACCATATTTTTTTATATAAACCAAAGAATTTCATTTACAGCAATTTCTCTTTGAATCAGTGTGTTAAATACATGGGAATAGCATAAATTTGACGATTGACTACTAGTAACTAACATGCCAGCAGCTCTTATATAAATTGAAATTAATTTGAGAAAATCCGCAGAGAGTAGAGAACTTTCACAATGTTTTCAGTCAACGATAATTCATTGATTTGTGACAAAATATTGAACACAAAAAGTGCAGTCATCAACTCTCTTGTTGAAACGAGAACATAAACATAATATAAACATTGATTTATTTGAGTGCTCGTGCCAAAGGCACGCATAGCGCTGGGCATATCTTAGAAAGTTACATAGTAGATTTACATCGTAGCAAAACAAATCATAAAAGAATACACAAGTGTCGTATATAGAATAGAAAAATATTTATTGAAGAACCTCAGCTTAGGCTACGTTTCAACGGTAGGTACATCGAGTAAGTAATAGCTATTTGGTACAAGCAGTAGAATCATGTTTTAAGAAGACTAACAAAGGAGCAACGAACAGACTCATTGCAGTAGAAACTAATATTAGAATTATAGGTACATTAAGTTATAAAGCTATAGACAAGATAATGCAATAATGCAATAAAATGAAATAAAATAAAATGAAATAAAATGAAATAAAATAAAATAAAATAAAATTAACACAATAATGAAGATAATAATGACAGTAACAGAAACATGAAAGCATTATTCAAAGCTTAAAAGAAAATAACATACAAGATCAGAAGTGAGAATTAACAATTATACAGTGATACTATGTTATAATGTGAATCATCACATGTAAAATGTGAAGTAAAAGATTCGAAGTTAAAATGAGTATTACTAAATACTAGATATACTAGATCTATGCAGTTTCCATTTGTTGTTGGATTTCTGCAGTTTGATGCATCGTCCAGGTTCGCCCCTCAGTCGAATTAAACCTGAAAAAAAAAACAAAAATACCACCAAGAAACATCTTTAACATAAAAATCACAAATTAATCGTACCTAATCCACTCAAAACAATTGCCGATGTCAGCCAAACAACCACACAGCAGAAGTATACGCACAGTAATGACAACTTCAAGAAGAAATCGTACTAGAACACAAAATGGAAACGAGGTACGGGCAAGCAATTCTCATTACACACCACGTTCCGCCATGCGCCATGAATGCGACACAAAAGTGTCGACGCCAAGTTGCGTCGTAGATTGTCACAGACGTAATACAATGAATGCAACATTGTCGTCGTCATTTCAAGAGAGATGAGTTGAGTTTTGCTTTCATTGGGATGTCTACAGGGAAATTTTTGCATCTGTTTAAGAATAAGTATAAGTTGTATTTAAAACTTTTACGCATTTATGCCAGATTTAAAAGAACGGTGCTCGAAATTTACTCTACTTTTTGACGACGACATTTTTTGTGGCACAGCATTTTCTATTTCTAATGTCGTAACATGTATTCGAAAATGATTTTTTTTGGCGTCGACAGGTGCGTATCGCAATCGTTGTGATCACCTCTCCGAGAGATAACACGGTCCGGAAACTTTTCCCGTAAAAGATCAATGGTTTCGTTGCTTGTATGGCACGTAGCGCCATCTTGTTGAAAGTAAAGGTTGTCCAGATCAATACCATCCAATTCCGGCCATAAAAAATCATTAATCATCTGTCGATAGCGCAATCCATTTCCCGTAACTGTTGCTCCAGCCTCATTTTCGGAAAAGTAAGGTCCAATGACCCCGCGGGACCATAAACCGCACCAAACAGTCACACGTTGAGGATAGAGAGGCTTTTCAACAATAACTCTTGAGTTTTCCGAGCCCCAGATGCGACAATTTTGCTTGTTGACGAAGCCATCGAGGTGGAAAGGGTCCTCATCACTCAAGATGAGTTTTCGATGGAATTCCGGATCATTTTCATGCATTTCAAGGACCGAATCAGCAAAGACTCGACGTTTTTGATGATCGGCCGGCTTTAACTCTTGTGTTAACCAACGAGGTTATTAGAACTAAAGGAGATGCAAATGAGAAAATATTACGTACCCAATTCTAATACACTGACACTGATATTGTTTGTACAACCTATGCGCAATTTTAATCGCTTTTATTTTCATATACTCAAAAGTATTTACTGAATTTGCAAACGTGAACGTAAAAAAGTTAATAATTGAGAAGAAAAGTTCAGTGCTAAAAAGTTTGTGAGTAATATTTGCTTCGTGGCCCCTACGGTTATTTCACGGGTTTTCCTGCGTCAATGCACCAAACCCAAAACCATCCAAACCCAAGTATGAATTTGACAGCGAAGACCAAAAATGGCGGAGTGAAACGCTCATGTACACGGATCGTACATATGATTGCATCTCGTTTAGTTATTACCTCGTTGGTGTTAACTGAACTTTATAAGCCTTAAGTCCCAAATCGTTATGCAAAATACGGTGTAATGACGTTTGTGGAATGCCTAATTCCAAAGAACGACGAGGAATGGACAAACCTGGGTTTTCTTTAACACTTTCGGCTACAGCAGCAATATTCTCGGCTGTTCTTGAGCGACGTGCACGAGTTTTATTCTTCACATCACTAACTTCTCCCGGCAGCTCGAATTTTTCTACCAATTTTTGAATCGCGGTCCGACAAGGTGCTTCACGACGACCCAAAAATGTTCGAGTTTTACGAACAGTCTCTGCCACATTTTCACCATTTATATAGTGAATTTTAATAATTTCAATGCGTTGCTGAGTCGTGTATCGTTCCACTTTTATTAATGGCGTAGCTTCTACTTGTCAAATGTCAAAAAATGACAGCTCCAAAAGTGATATCTACCGAAATAGCGGGCTAATTAAAATAACAACTGTTATTGGAGAACCCTTTATTTCAGCCTTTGACGGCAGCTAGCACACAAGAAATCACTGCGTAGTGGAATATTGTAGTAGCACATCTAAAAGCAAGTGCAGCAACTCGTGCGTGCTGCTTCCAGTTACGTCTAAGCCAGCAGAAGGTACGCTTTTTAAGAATTTATTAACAAACTCTGGCTATATAAACAGCAGTCTGACTTGGCTCGATCTCTTTTTCAGCTTGGCAGTGCAGTGATCAAGTGGTTATCGATTCCTAGTGTTATTTCCCAGTGTTCTAATTTCCACTAACAAATCAAATACTTTATTTAGTTGACGATTCAAATAAATATTCTTCTTCTGGGTCTCGACTGGATTAAGAGTATTATTTTGATAAGCCACCAAAATAAAGATTCTTATTGTGGGTGCGACTGCAATAAGAATTTAATACTAATTAACAAGTGCTTTGTTTTGGTTATAGGGTTGAAAATAGAGATTTTTATTCTGGGTACCGACTGGATTAAAGATCTTATTTTTGACAGCAACTAAAATAAAGATTCTTACTGTGGGTATCGACTCCAGTAAGAATAAATTACTAACTCAAAACTCTTTATCGCGGGTCTCGACTGTGATAAAGATTCGTTCTGTGGGTAGTGACTGCAGTAAGAATGAATTACTAACTCAAAGCTCTTTATCGCTGTTCTCGACTGTGATAAAGATTCTTTCTGTGGGTATCGACTGCAGTAAGAATAAATTACTAACTCAAAACTCTTTATCGAGGGTCTCGACTGTAATAAAGATTCTTATTGTGGGTATCGACTGCAATAAGAATAAATTACTGACTCAAAACACTTTATCGCGGGTCTCGACTGTGATAAAGATTCTTACTGTGGGTATCGACTGCAATAAGAATAAATTACTAACTCAAAACCCTTTATCGCGGGTCTCGACTGTGATAAAGGATTCTTTCTGTGGGTATCGACTGCAGTCAGAATTACAAAACTCACTTTATTCTGGGTCTCGACTGGAGTAAAGAATATCCCTATCCTAAAAACCTTCATAGAGAACCAAGTGAATCAGCTGCCAAACACTGATCAGGTGAGTACAAAGTCAGATACAGTAAAATAAATTTTCTTTTAAACAAACATATAAAAAAAAAAATTCTTTTAAAAATCTTAACGTAAATCATATATAGTCGTAACCTTTTTAAACTGCTAAGATTTTGGCGAATTTCTTAAAGGAGTTTGAAACTGCTCCCTCGTTTACCGCTCGGCCGGAGCAATTTTTATCCAATAGATAAGATTTTCAAAATATAATCCTGGGCGTATCGAACGGTTTGATCTGAATTTGTCCCATGATTGGCAAGATTAAACATGTAAGTAAGCTCAGACATACCACCACGCAACAGTCTTTTAATTGTAGTTGAGGCGTCAGAATTAGTTTGATTGCTGTGCTTACTTGGGGATGTCGTCGATATATCATCTTCTCTCAATCTTTTTGTTGCTGTAGATTCTGCGCAGTTTTTTTCAGACTCTAAATGTAAGGGAGCCAAGTTATGTATCGGTGTTCTTATAACTCCCTTGGATGTTTTGATATCCGCAACTCATACCAAACCATCTTCACTATTGATGACTCTTTCAATTCTTCTTAAATGCCAAACTGCAGGACGGAGATTGTCTTCCTTCATTATCACCATCATTCCGCGTTGTACATTTGTACATTGTTGCTTCAACTTATGCTGTAGTTCGCTGAGGTACTCTCTGGACCATATATACCAGAACTGGTTTTCAAATGGTTTACCAATTTCCACCTCTGGTGCAGCCCTATGTTTGGCGGCTGTGCTTGGGGGTCGGTGATTGCCGTGGTCGGCTCTCCAATCAGAAAGTGACCTGGTGTAAGTGCCGTAAAGTCATCTGGGTAGGATGACATTGGTGTTAAAGGACGTGAATTTAAAATTGCTTCGATCTCAACCATTAGCGTTAGATTTAACAGCAGCTTCCCAAAAGCCTCCAAAGTGTGGCGGTCTGGGTGGTATGAAATGAAACTCAATAGCCCTGGTGCTGCAAAAGCCCTTTATCTGCTCTTGTGAGTTTTGATCATAGATGCTGGTGCTCTATTCTTGGAATTTGTTTTTGGCACCGACGAAATTCGTAGCATTTTTCAGTATAAGCTACGACAATTACATCTTCTACCTATGAAACATTTAAGCGCTACTATGAAAGTAATTAAATCTGTCAATATCTCAAAATGAATAGCCTTTATCGCGAAGCAGCAGAACACAGCAACATAAGATTTTTGTGGGCGTTTTCCTCAAAGTTTGTAGTTCGTCAAACATGGTAAAAAAAAGTCCACTCCGGAATTTATAAACGGTCGCGCCGGCTGTACTCGATGTTCAGGAAGATTTCCCAAAAATTGTGATAAAATTTTCGGCTTAGCTATGGCTCGTACAATACTTTAGCCCTTAATGGGCCAAAATCTTTGGTGGGTTATAGCTAGCAGTGCTTGTGGCGGCGCGAC
Organism: Dioctria rufipes; assembly: GCA_963924295.1. Lineage (NCBI taxonomy): Eukaryota > Metazoa > Arthropoda > Insecta > Diptera > Asilidae > Dioctria > Dioctria rufipes. The sequence continues at coordinate 139,586,272 of OZ002740.1, forward strand.
ATGAAGGTGGTTAACATGAAGATTGGTCATCAGTAGCTGCGTGACGTTATGAGCGTATGGTAATAAAATCGGATGCTTAGCATCATATGATATATTCGCGGCTTCATCTGAAAATGGACTAAGGCTACTTAATGAGCTGCTGGTGCTAATGTGGTCTGAATGTTCTAGTTCCTTTTGCTCAGTTGGAACTTCTTCGCCTTTTGCCTTTTTTAACATTACAATAAACGCCTCATCTAATTCTATAGTTTTTAGTTTGCGATTTAGGCATCGATTTTCCACTTTCTTGCCAGTGTTTGAGATGAATCTCCGAATATATGCGATTATCCTCTGCCATCTATCGAATGTGCTTTGCTGATCTATCAAATCCGTAAAATGTGGAGTATCACCAACTGTTGCCACTATCGTTTTGATTTCCCTTTGCTGTAAGCTCGTGTGCGTGCGTTTTTAGGCTGCTGGCCATGCGTCTTCTGCGCCATGTTGAAACAGTGTGCCGTAAAACCATAATGAGTTGGACGTTAGTTTTTCTGGTGGGATTCCTCTCGACGCGATGTCCGCTGGGTTGGGTTTAGACCCTACATATCTCCATTGCACCTGTGTGATTGATTTTTGGATTGTCGCAATTATGTTGGCTACAAAGGTATGGTACGAGGCTGCTGCCGAGTCAATTCATGCTAGTACGATTTCTGAGTCCGTCCAATAAAAAGTTTTTACTTCCGGTAACTGCAGATCTCGAAGAACCCGATGTACCAGTTCAGCCATTAGTTTTGCTGCACATAACTCAAGTCTGCAGACAGTAAGTTTCTCAAATGGTGCGACTCTGGAACTGGCGCACAAGAGATTAACTCGTATTAGCCCACCACTACCGATCAATCGTAAATAGATTGCGGCTCCGTAAGCCTTCTCCGAGGCGTCCGCAAAGGCATGTAATTGTAACGATTTTGCTAGTTCACCCTTGAACATGTTTCTCGGGATTCTGATAACATCAAGGGCCCTGAGGTTATTACAAAATTGCATCCATTTCGTATGCAGCTCCATTGGAAGGGCTGCGTCCCAATCTAGCTTTATTTGCCATAATTGTTGTATGAAGACTTTTGCCATTACAATCATGGGACTCATAAAGCCCAGCGGATCAAATAAATGCGCAATATCCGACAGTATTATTATTTTGGTTACCTTGTCACTGTCCAGCCAGTGGCCTCTAACCCGTAACTCGTCAAGTTAAGGTGCCCAACTCAGCCCTAATGTATTAATCTTCTCGTCACTATTGTCGAAAAGATCCAGTTGGATTGCGCGATCTTCTGAAGGATTAGTTTTCAGAAGTTTCTTGTGATTGGAGCACCATTTTCTCAACTTATAGCCTGCTGTTTGAAGGAGGGCGTTTAGTTGAACTTGCGCTTCTAATGCTGCATGGAATCTATCGCGTCCCGTCATTAAGTCATCCATATTAAAATCTCGCATTAATATCGTTGCTCCCAGAGGCCACTGCCCTACTCCTTGTTCGGCGAGACGTTGTAGACATTAGGTTGCTAATTATGGCGCGGAAGTCCTACCATAAGTAACAGTGTTCAGCTGATAGGATCTGATTGGTTCCTTACGACTTTCTCTCCAAAGCACTAATTGGTATTTCCGATCTTCTTCAGCAACCAAGATTTGCCGGTACATCTTCTCAATGTCTGTCGTGAAGACTTATCGTGGTAAGCGAAATCTTAATAGGATGGTGAACAGGTCATCCTGAATTGTGGGACCGTTGGTTAGTAGGTCGTTTAATGACACATTGGATGATGTCTTGGCAGAGGCATCAAAGACTACCCTTAGTTTGGTCGTCGTACTGTTGGGTTTTAAGATGTAGTGATGCGGCAGAACGTAATTGGGCTTTGAAAATTTAGCAGGGTCCACCTCACCCATGTGGTTCAAATGTAAATACTCCTCCATAAATTCGATATACTGCGACTGTACTTCAGGTTTCTTCGCAAGTCTTCGTTCTATGGCTGGAAGGCGACGAATTGCAATATCACTTGATTCTCCCAATCTACTGGGCTTTTCTTGGAATGGTAGTCTAACCATAAATCGACCCTCTGCATTTCTTATAACTGTCTGATTAAAAAACGATTCGCATTTTATCTCTTGACCTGATAAATTTGATCGTGGTGAGTATACTTCCTCTATTTTCCAGAACCTTTCGCCTGTCTTATTGAAAACTTCCTCTTCTGCACATAAGCCACAAGCAGTAGTTGGGGAATAGGTTCGGTTCGTCGTTCCTGATACAATCCAGCCCAATATGGTATTTTGCAGCGCGGGTAAATTTGTACCCAGCTTTATTTGTCCCAAGGACAATAATTGAAAGAAGAACTCTACTCCAATGAGTAGATCAATTCTGTCTGGTCGATTGAACCCAGAATCAGCTAATTGGATGTTGTATGATATGGTCCATCTCGACACATCCAGCAACTGATAAGATATGATATGGTCGAGTATAAATGCCTCTAGTTTTGTTGAGAACCCATTGACCCTTGAGTGTATCTGGATGTTGACTCTTCTTTTACTCCGCTGCTGACCCTTACCAATGCCTTGAATTCCTAAGGAAGCAGGGAAGGTCGCCTTCCCGAGTTTCTTGACTACCTTCTCCGTTATCAGGTTTACTTTTGAGCCGGAATCAAGAATAGCTCGACATTCCACTACTCTTCCATTTTCGTCTATAAGTTCAACTAGTGCAGTACGAAGCAGGACATATCCCTTGGATTGAGGTTCCGCCAAGGCCGTTAGACTCAACGGGGCTTCCGTAGCTGTCTTACTGGGTGGAGACCAGCTAGATTCTGCTAGTCTTGTAGTCGATTGATTGCCCAATGCATTCTCTTGTCTGCTCATTGCATCTATGTGTACCAACGTGTTATGCTTTTTCGTACACTTATTACAACCCTTCTATGTGCATCTGGCTACATGGTGACCTTTTTTAAGCAATTCTGGCATATGTTGTGTGCATTTATTAACATCAACCGATTATTCAGCGTCATCTTAAAAAAGGTCTGGCACCGGAAGAGTGGGTGACTGGCCTAGCAGGCTACACAACCTTGGCCTGGTGTAACCATCGATGTTAAGGTTGCCGTTTTGAACAGGACTGCTTTCTAGTTCCTTCTTCCGATCCTCTGCCCTTATTGCTCAAGGCTTCTAGCAACTGAAAACATATCTCTAGGAAGGCTAGGAAATTCTTCATGGTCTGTAATTCCTGTGTAGTAGAAGTGGATCCTAATGGGCTGTTTCTAGACCCAAGTTTTCTAACACAAGTAAACACTTGGTGATGTCATGCAATATTTTTATGAATGTGGCTGACGGGGTCTCTGCTGCACGTGAAGGTTGATGCAGCAGTTTATTAATTAGTGATGCAGCCAATAGCCTCGTGTTCTCGTATCTTTCCTTCAGAATTTTACATGCCGCAAGATAATTGTCTTCAGATAGGGTGAAATGTCGTAACAATTTTTCGGCCTCTCCTGTTAAGTACGTCTTGAGGTACCACATCTTTTGGCAACTAGCTATAAGTTGATTATGGACCATTTGTGTGTATAAATCGACAAATTGGCGCCACTTGGAATAATTTCCATCGAACTTGGGTAGAGTTGTCCTGGGTAATTTCAGCATTGTAGATGGAAAAGCAGCCACCATGGTCTGTGATTGCGCGGAACAGCTAACTGGTTGGTGTAGCTCCTCTTGCTTGATTGAGAGCCGCATAACTAATTTTTGTACCCTTACTTCTAATTGTATGTATTCTTCCAGGCTACATTCCATTAAGGTAGGGTCAGTTGCAAATTCCCAAAAGGCATGGTTGTAGTTTTCAATTTGAGCCCAGTATTTATTTACTGCCTCTATCTTGATCTCATGAAACGTTTTGTCTTATCAGTGAAGTCAGTTTGCTCCAGGTTATCAAGAAATCGTAGCAATGTTTGAGTTACCGCTTGTTGTCTTCTCTGATACCTTCGGAATCATTGGCCTTTGATAATACCGGATGGCTTTTGGATTCATAAATTTTGGGTATGGCCCCTTTACTGGTATCTGTTTTATCTGTATCTGACTTACTTGCGCCAACTAGCAGATCTCTCGATGATGGTTCTTTATTCGATTTAGACTGGTGATGTTGACTGACTGTACTAGTTTTATTTGGCTCACTAATATTCGTACTGCATGGTGGTGATGGTACCCTCCCAGTACCGACTGGTTGAGCTACTTCGTTTAGATCATCAGCTTAATTGAATTAGTCTATTATTATAGATAAATATTGCCTGAACTTTTCGTAGACTGCTTCTATCTTGTGGTAGTAATCCTTAGCAAAGTATACAAGGTCTAGCGGCGGAGAAGGTAAGCCTCGGATTTTTGGACAGTAGGTTAAAAACGTGATCACGTTGCATCCAGACGTTTGGATTCTTTCTTCGTAGTAACTATACGTTTTCCTGCCCACAGGATCCTTCTTATAGTTTGCTAGTATGTTTTGATACTCCTTGCCCTGGATACTTTGGGTCGCAGCCAAAGGGTCTACTGATTTGTCAATCGTCGGTGGCATCCTTCTTGGTATAATGGCTCAGCAAATTGCTCTTTGCTTATATGGGATATCTTCTCTTGAGCGTGATTGAGCGTGCTGTATCACGTCGGGGTCACCAATGTTAAAGCAAACTCTTTTGTTTGCTTGTTAATAATTAGTAGGTTAAAGTGATTCATCTCAACCTTGTTGCTGTGTATTCGGTGGTGCACCGACTACACGAACTTCTTAAACCTGAAAGGCAAATTAATGATTAATATCCCGGGCTACTCGGTCCTTGAACCGGCAGCAATAGCGACTAAAAAATATTTGAAATAAAACGCAGCTATTGTCCAAAAACGAAGGATAATTTTTATTCAATTTATAAATACAAGCTAAAATCTAAGCACCTGTACTTCATAAAAAGTGCTGACTCAATTCACACTACATAACTTTCTCAGCAAATACTAGCAAGCTTGCAACCCAGGTATGGGTTTGATAATTTCCCTGGGATCATGTTGCATCTGGTGATCGGTGAGTAAATTATGCGGCGTAACTTGAGTAATGAATTTGCGAATAAATTCTAAATTTTACACCTAAAGTAATTCGGCTTTTTTAATGCAATTTGCAGTTTTATACATTCCTCCCGCCTTGAGCTCTGGCTCAAAACAATAATCTTATGATCTATGTATGTTGTTCATGTATAAATATATCAATAGATTCGAACTGATCTAGCTTAGATTTTTACTTAAGCTTATACGAAAATTTCAAATGTGGATTGCGATATCGCTCTGGATAATGGGCTACATTCTGTCTGCTTGGTGAATACACAATTTGACTGTAATGTTATAATTTCAGATCCCTCTATGGTTTTTTGTTCGACATTACCCTTACAAATGGCGTTGATTGTGGCAGGAGTGGTCTCATATATATCCATTTGCTGACAGTTAACAGTTGAATCCACCATGGTGTCTTACTAATAGCGGTGGCGGAACAAGCAATCTCGAATGTTCCATGACCCAGAGCACTGAGTTCACAGGAACTAGTGTTTGCTCCTTTAGAAGAAAAAATTTATTAAAAAAATTTAAAAAAATTTAAAAAACAGATTCATTCGAAATAAATCGAATCTGTATACGCCCGCAGTGGGTTGAAAAAAGAAAAAAGAAAAAGGAAGAAGAAGAAACGTTTCGTGTTAGCAGAAGACCTTACACTCATCGGTACAGCTTGGTTTTTTTTTTATTTTATTTTAATCTTTTTCAATTTTTCATTTCTTTTCTTCGCTTCATCATCTTCCTTTTTCTTTTGTCATTTTTCAGCCCACTGCGGACATATACAGGTTCGATTCGTTTTGAATGAATCTGGTTTTTTAAATTTTTTTTAATACAACTTTTTTTTTCTGTTTTTCTCAATTTTTTTCATTTTTTCATTTCTTTTCTTTGCTCTATTTTTTCATTCGTTTTTCAAGTCACTCTATTTCGCTATTTGGGACCTGTTGATGAGTCAAAACCAAGACTTGAAACTTGTCACCAAAAATATAATGGGTTGTGTGATAAAATAACAAATTAAAAGCATTTTTTAGCTTTTGCTATATACCGGAGAATCCACACTGAAAAAAGTTTAGTTGGCCAGATTTACCATGCTTCTATAGCCAACTGAATATATGAAATAGTGCTACAAAATATATTGTAAATTTCAAAACTATAAGAAATAAAGCTTAAAATTATGATAAAATTTCATATGGGTATATGAAATTTAATGTATTGCTATTTCAGCCATATACTTAATGCGTTGTCCTATTGTTATATAGCTTTATTTCATTAAAAAATATATTCAAACTGCTTACTATATTTTCTGGGAGAAGTTACTATGTTTTCTAGCTTATTAATGTATTTGAGCTCTTGCCTTATATATAGTATATTTACTGTACGCAAATTTGTATTCATAATTATTTTGGTTAAAAATGCCCAAGGCATAATGTATAGTGAATCATACTATACAGTATAAGAAGAGAAGCCACAGCTTATTTCTAAATCATAAGGAGAGTTTTTAAAACCGGTCTGATATAGTTTATAGTCAATATACATATACAAATAAGAACAATTGTATTATTTTTTGGATAATTATAGCTTTGCATTACCTGACTTTACTTGGAAAATTTCGTTCGCAGTCGATCAGTGGTCCAGTTTATACCTATCATTTAGCTCACTGGCAATTTCCAAATTAAGGTTACTGTCCTGAGTTTAGTGTTTTACTGTAATTGTTTTCAAAGTGTTTTTTTTTTTCAATAACTACAATGAAAAACAACTATTTATATTAAAGAGATCCTATCACGTTGGGGATTTTCAAATTTAATTGAAAAATTTCTTGGTGAGTATTAGATAATTCATTAATATTTTTACAAGATTTATTATACGTCATTAAATGTTTTATTTACGGGTTTTCTAATATTATACAGTGAGAGGAAATTGAAGAAATTGAGCAATTTTATGAAAAGCTAAATACATGTAATAATTCTGATCTATTAATATACTGCCCTGCCCATACTACTCTTGCTCATAAGCTGATGTTTGTATTCGAAGTATATGCGCAGAGCATCGTATAGTGATTATAAGGAAGCTAAAAGAGATTATCAGTTTTAAACAACACGAGCACGTTTAATAAAAACAAAAAAAACACAAAATAGAGAATAAAAATTAATTTTATTACTATTAATCTTTCCGATACACATGAATTTAAGATTATGCTAAAAGTAAAGTATTTGCATATTACTATTAAAACTGATAGTCCGACGGAACCCGACAAAGGAGGTACTTTACTTCTCGAAGATAGAATTAAAACTTGTCCTCTGTAAGATTGCAAAAGACCAATTTCGAGCACGGATAATGCCGGTGGTCGAAACTAGCCCACGCACATACGACACTTGCGGTATGATATTATTATGATGGTCATTGAAAATGACATAAAGGCACATACGATACTTAGGGTATCGTATTAACTAAAGACTTCCAAGTAATTCGCTGATGCAATGTTTATTGCAAGTGCAATGGACATTGCTTTGCTATGGAATATCTTATCTGGGTAGGAAAGTATTTGATTTAAAATATGTTCGCAGATTCCGTGTCTGTAACAATTATCCCCCATTTTCCAAAACAGTTATGTCATAACGTGCAGTGTTTTTCAATGCAATTATTTGCATTAAATTTATTTTGGAATCTTTCGAGCTTTCAATTTTTTTTTTTGTGCATTCTTCTACATTACACAATTTTTTAATTTTTCCCGTTTATTTTTCTGTGTAATTTTCACTCACTGTACCTTCCAATTCTTCATCCTCTATCAGCATAATTTTGAAATCCAAATATTGTAACCACCTTATACAGTACTCAATAGATTATAACTATAAAGATACCATGCCTAGTACTATGAAATGGATGTAAAAACAAAAATTTCGATCCATCTGTGTTTCACATTCACGATTCAAATAAATATCTGCATAATGTACTTAAATATATTGTGTCACATTGCTGTTTCTCCGCTTTTTCAGTAAATTCACCGAATCTAGCATGTTGAATACCTACTTCGTATCGTTTATCAATGACGCTCATTTGCAAATATTTAGAATTTAAGACTAAAATTTTTATAAGCTATTTCATAAAATTATGTACTCTCTATTTTTAGTTATAATCTTTTAGAATATCCTCATCGGTCTCTTTGAAGAATTGGCATAAATGAAATAAAATTAATTTCGGTATCTGTTCTTACAGAGGAAGTATTTGATATAGAATGCTTCAAAGCTTTACAATACGAAGCATTAAAAGAACTCATTCCAAAACTAGGACCGAGACAACTATTTGGAAAAAAATTTCAAGAAGAATTCAACTTGCAAGGAGTATAATATACATCAACCAAAGTACTCTTCTTCCGTATTTTAATGAAAGCACGAATTACCTTTTTTAGACTCCGAGTATTTCATCATCTCAGTCAACTGGTGTGCATACCCCCATTAATGATACTTTATTTGAAAATGAAAATTGTTCAGCCACACCTGGAAATAAAAAAACAGATATAAGATCCAATTCAATTCAATTCAATTCAATTTAATTTATTCAAGGCATTGTACAATTAAGATATAATCTTTTTTATTTGTACAAGTTAAATCTATCAAAAGCAAAAAAAAAAAAAAAAAATAATAAAAATGTATATGTATAAAGGTATAAGTATAAATGGAAAAAAAAGAGACATGAGAAAAAAAAAATAATAAAATAAAATAAAATAGGTAAGATACAAAAAATAAGCCCCTAAATTTACTGCTAAAAACTAAATCAAAAACATAAGGAAGAAAAAAACAAAAAAACAGAAAAAACGAAAAAAGAAAACAAAATTAATCACTACTTAACTTAACCTGCTACATCTGCTATACTATAAAGCAACCTCTAACTATTTACCTCCTAACTATTCAAGCACTACTGCCTGAGCACATAATCTCAAAAATTCTTTCCTTGGTGCTGGCGAAAGATCTCGACTCAACCGATAACTTAATCTGGGCGGTAAGGAATTATAAACTTTGATGGCATGACTGAAAAACAGGCGTTTAGTAATTAAGTATTCAGATCTGGGCAGAATGCAATTGACTGTTCTATTAGATCTCGCGAATTGAAGAATGCTGTATAGGTAGGTTGGACTGCGGTATTTGATGATTTTAACTAGAAGGATTACCGATCGAAAATTCAAAAATGTTAAAAGATCACAACCCAAAAAGGATGAAGCATAGGCTGACACGTGATCGTATCTTCTGAGGTGATATATGTATCTTATAATGGAGTTAAACGCGATCTGCAATTTCGTAAAATTAAGATAATCAAGTTTTCCAAATACTTCACATCCGTACATTAAGACAGGTATAAGCAGAGAACGAGCAAGAAACATCCGCGTAGAAAGTGAAGTAAAATAGCTCGAAGTCCACAGGGAGCGAAGACCACCGTATATTTTACGTATTATTGATTTGATGTGATCACCCCAAGTGAGAGTGTTATTAATAACTACGCCTAAATTACGGACAGACTCTACCCAGGGTATGACAGTATCGTTAAGTACAACAGTTGAATATGTAGACGTATCAAGTTTATTACGATACACAGCTAAACAACATGATTTTCTGGGATTCAGCATCAAGCCATTCTCAGTCGTCCACAGATATATTGAATTCAGGTCTTCATTGATACAACTAATTCCATCTTCGACAAGTCCTAAGGGTCGCGATAAGAAAAGTTGAGCATCGTCAGCATAGAGATGCATTTCACTGTGAGTAAGACAGTCAAAGAAATCATTGATAAGCATGCAAAAAAGCAACGGGCCAAGAACAGAGCCTTGCGGAACACCAGAGTTAATTCTAAGAAAGGTAGAGTAATTACCATTTGAAAACACTGTTTGATAACGACCTGTTAGATAATTAAAAATAAGTTTAGTTGAGCTTAAGGAAAAATTAAATTTAGTAATGAGTTTTCTACACAGGATTACATGATCTACAGTATCGAATGCTTTGGAGAAGTCGAGCAGCACCAGTAGAACTAATTTATCCAAATCTATTGCTTCTCTAATTACATTGACTACCTTCAAAAGGGCAGTGGTACAACTATGCCGAGGACGAAAACCAGATTGCGAGTCATGAAGGAGACTATTGATGCGCAAATAATGAGAAATTTGCAAGAACATTAATTTTTCAAGAACCTTAGATAAGAACGGTAAAATGCTGATAGGGCGGAAATCGGAGCAATTACGCCCAGATTCTTTAGGTACAGGTATCACTTTAGAGAACTTCCAGCTAAGCGGGAAGGTTGAGATAGTAAAACAGGTGTTAAAAATGTGAGCAAGTGGCAACACTATATATGGCGCAACAATTTTAGCAAACCGTGGGGAAATCCCATCCATACCTAAAGAATTAGACTTTATACTGCACAAAGCCGTATAAACTTCATCCGTAGAAACTCTGATGAAATGGAAAGGAGATAAGGTACCTGTAGATTGTAATGAATTAATAAAATCACTGCCATGAGCAGGGTTAGAACTATGAGACAAAAATTTGGTATTCAGCACATCAGGATCCACAGAGCATCCGGAATTACCAGCGGCAACTACGCTCGCTTTTTTGAGATTACTCCAGAGAACTTTAGGAGGCAGGCCAGTGTTAAGATACCTTGAAAAATGTCGTCTTTTTGCTTCCCGAATAGCATGAGTAGTACGGTTTCTAAGCATTCTGTATTCCTCTTTGAAACTAGTGGTTTTATATCGCTTCATCCGTATGCATAAAGGTCAACGATACTAATCATATACCTGGACCTGGGAAAAGCGTCAAGTCAATCCGTGCCACGTAAAAGGCTGAAATAAAGAAAAAACAGATGAGCCTGTAGATATTTTAATAATAAAAAAATGAATAAAACAAACAACATTGAACTTTGAACTACCTAAACATCACCTTCATACTTTATGCTACCTAATTTCTACATTTAATTGCGTTCCCGTGAGCTGCTCAGGTAGAAATCGCAAGCAAGATCACCTGTTGACAGCCACCACGAAGTGGGTGATTAATTATAGAAATTGATAAATTATAGCAATTTAGCCCGTCAAAGGTGTCAGTGGACATGTTAAATTGATATTAGTTGCAATTTAGTCATGAAATTCAATATAAATAAAGAAAAACATGTCCACTTGACATAACCACAATTTTTAATTTTGGTTGAGAATTTTTTACAAATTAAGCAGTTTATCACAGGAAAAACCATAAACTCACAAGAACCTAATACACCAATCACATTTAACACATACTCACCTGGAATTTGCACCTGAAACACACGAAAATCGCGACGTAAACAACCCGCGTAAACGAATACACAAAAACCGCGAGTTGACATTTCTCCAATTTCTGTCAACATATGACACACGAAATTGGGGTGTTTTTTCCCGAGGAATACACTGGAGGTAATAAAAACTAGCAAAAATACCCCCAGTAAAAAATATTAGATAAATAATATAATTTATCATATATCCAATTGTAGAAAAAGAGAAAAAGGGAAGGAAAGAGATCGGTAGCATTTCAGGCTCCATATTCCGAAAGAGTCATAAATACCACCAGAGTCAGTTTGCTCAATCAATATTAATGAATGAATTTGCACACTATTTTCCGCAGGAAGAAATTAACTAAATTCACAAAATGATGTAAGGGAGAGTGCTTCAGGTAAATTCCGTGATAAATTTACAATGATCATTCTCTGAGGTAATGAATTTTACAATTTTGTTACAAATTATCACTGTGGAACATAAAGTCAATATGGCGGAACTGCCTGAGTGCTGCTCCTAAGCATCAATCTCTTTTCCGTTCGACAGGCATACGATCAAGAAGTAGTAGTGAGCAACAGTGGAAATTTCTTTTGAGGTGCAAACAAATTTTAGAATTCTGAGTGGTGTTATTCAAAATTATCTTTGGTGAAAATAAAGTTGAATATCGACTGAACAAAGTGAATGGTGAGCGAGTTTAGTGTTTTTTGGTGCAATTTACATTTCAAATATTGTGATCAAATTTTTAATAATTTCTACGCCAAACAATCTACATCGAGACACAAGATCCCAAGAATGGCATCGTGTCTCAACATTTGATTGCAGCAAACGAAGCATAATTTTTTTTTCTTTGTAATTTATAATATTAAAATATATATTTTTTTGGTAAAAATTTGTAGTACAGTTTGTAGTTTACAGATAATTGGTAGACGTTGCAGTAAATTTGTTTTACGCATGATTAAAACCTAGATTATTGTAGTTTATACTGTAGTAGTAATCATTTTGTCCTTCTGACGCAATAAAGAACAAAGGTGAAGTAACGCTCGCATTTATTTCTTAGTACCTGCATTCCTTTCAACTTCCGCTACACATACCGCTATAGTCATTTCGACATTTGAATCTTGAAATTGATTTTTTTGTTGAATTGATTCCCTTTGTCGGAACAAAAATTTAGATGGCTGGGTCCTTTAAATATAAGTGATATACTTTGACGAATAATTTATCAAGCGTAAGTTACCTAATTTTTGGAAAGGACGGATATTGAAATATAAGAAAATTGGTTACAGTTTATTCAACCCCAAGTAATTGATAAAACTTATCCTGGTTCTTCATGCTCAGTTCCAAGTATAACTTCTTCTCAAGAAATCAAATGTTTTCAATCTATTCAACCTGTTGAAGAATACTTAAAATGTCCAAATGGATACATGATTCGGAAATTTTATAAGAAAAATAATACGTTAGAAACCAAACATAGAAATATACTGGCCACTACGATAATTCAAAACGAAATCTGTAATTATCAAGGAAGTGAAATAAAAATTACGACAGCTCGGTTTTTAGAGCTTCGATAACAGATTGTTGACCTATTTCCAAAAGAAGAAGCACTTTTATACTTTATACCTTATAATAAATTTACTAAAAGACTGGCTGCTAGTAAACTTTGGGAAGCTTATAACCATATCAAAAGAAATATAAGATTAAATTTCAATAGCAAATTAAAAATAACGACTGATAAACCAGAAGGCATAAGTGATGAATCTTTGAAAGAAAAACTTGTATATCTTAAAAGTCATGTTGATGATTGCGAGCTTATTAGAACAAACTCGATCGATACGAGATTGCATAGAATCGACATTTAAAAAAGTGAAAGTAATATGTCAATCACAAGTTATTTTAACACGTTTACATTTTTGAAAAGATCGTTCGGTGTTGAGCTACTTTTTGAAGATTTTGATTTCATCTATCCAGAGACGTCTAAAAAATTCTTAACGTCTTGAAAAGCTATTAATAAAAAAATTATTTCATATGCCTCTGAAAAAAAGATTAAAAGCTTTATTTTATGTGCTGATAAGAATAATCTATTGGCCGGTTTGCTCCTCATAGTACATTTCTTATCTTCGGCCTGTTATAAAAAGAAATCTATAACTGGAAAAAAGCGAACGAAGCTTTCAAAACAAGAGGTTTTAGATTCGTTTCTACATCTCGCTACAGTTACGCTACAAAAAGAAAATAGAAACATAAATATTTCTTATATTCTTTCTTAAAGGACTCATGTTATTTGCTTGAGGTTCGAGAAGAGATAAAAATTCAGCTGCAGAAAAAGAAGAAATACTTTCAGCCAATAGTGTTTTTCTTTGGTGAGAATTATGGTATGTTTATATATTTTTACTTCTTAAATTTTGAAAATGTTTGATACCTGATCTATTAACTCACAGATTCAATAAATAGATCATTCGTCTTGGTGGATGAAATAATATATGATTTTGAGGAACCTTTGAAAGCCGTAGATGCATGTTACAAAATAACAAATGCTCTTCACGCCAAATATCCGGATGACAGTGAGCCGCTACATTGAACTCCCCACAATTGTGGATAGGCTGAATTACCTATTCTAAGTTTTTCAAAATAGCAAGTATAATTTCTACTTTACTTTATAACTGATTTATTCCATGTAATATGTATTTGTTATTTTATTATTAATTCATAATTGTTTTTCTGAAATAATGAAATTTACTTGTTTTAAATGTAAAGAGGAAGTACATTCCCTTAATGACCATCTATCTCATATAAATTTGCTTCACAAGCACGAATCTATTTTTATTTGTTTTTATTTTTAACCTAAGTAAAGATAATTGAATATTTGACAGGATTAACTCATATCGTAAGCACATTAGAAATCATTCAAAAATAAGTAAGAGCTATATTCTTCTATATAGTGCTAAAAGTAAGCAACCCAACGTTGAAGATACATTTGTAAATCAATGCAGTATAAATGCTAATTCTGAAATTTCTTTAAGGGAAAACGTAAAATTTGATAACGTGAACTATACAGCCAATGTAGTATTTACGCTATGCCGGTTCTGGAACACTTTTTCCATACAAAAAGTGTCCGGAAAATTCCAACTATTTTGGTGGTTCTGGACCGGATTCTGGGCCACTGAGGAGGATTCCGTCTAGTGTCCAAGTCACAGGGCCTGCCTGGGGAATTCCTTTCGTACCGTCTGGCTGACCAGGAGATAACATCAACTTTTTTTAGTATTAATTCAAGTTTTTTTTTTGCTCATGTACCTAAATGTACCTAAATGTAGGCTTTTTTACTATGATTTTGCTTGAACGCCTAAATGTAGGCTTTTGGTTTTGAACTTATATTAGTAATAATTAAAGTTAATAGTAGGACATTTTTGTCATGCCAATGGATTCTAGATGGTTGCGGTGGTGGTATTAGGGGGGATAAAATTTTCATCAGAAATCCACTACGGGCTTTGGTTTTCGAGATATTAGTCTTTTTACCTTTTCAGATGTAGTTAATATTATTAATAATTCAAGCTACCTAGGATAGTTTTGTTCATGCCAGTAGATTCTAGAAGGTGTTAGTAGTGAAGGGGGTTAGAGCGGGTTAAAATTTTTGTTAGAAATCCTCTACGGGCTATGGTTATCGAGATATTAGCGATTTTACCTTTTTAGATATAGTTAATATTAGTAATAATTCAATTTTTTTTGATCATGGTGTGCTGTGCCTAAATGTAGGCTTTTTCAGGTTGGTTTTGAATTTATATTAGTAATAATTAAAGTTAATAGTAGGAAATTTTTGTTCACGCCAATGGATCGTTTGGGTGGGGCTATTCGGGGATAAAATTTTCATCAGAAATCTTCTACAGGCTCTGGTTTTCGAGATACTAGCGATTTTAACTTTTCAGATAAAGTTAATATTATTAATAATTCAAGTTACCCTGGGGAGTTGTAGATATCAGCATGATGTCGCCTTGGATATGCTGTTTTCTTACTTGAAGATTTCTTAGCGAGGAATTAGTAGATATCAGCAGTTCTGGATTACTTTCTATGGGGGTTCTGGGTATGAAATATTAAATGTTTGCCAAACATTAGGCATGCTTCCTCTGTTTATGATGTAATTTGATATCACCGCTGTAAAGAAATTCGCATTTAAGCTGAATGGTTCATATACACCCGTGTAAACTTCCTGTTTACAAATTCGCATTTTAGTTGAATGAGTCATACACACCTGTGTAAACAAATTTAAGTAATATCAGAACATTTATTCTTTTCGTGTAATTTGATACCACACTTACTGTAAGCAGGCAAAAAAATTTATTTTATTGTTCCAAGAATTGTGTTTTATCGTTTATTCGATATCATCTCAGCTTGTAAGCAAATTCGTTGGAATTCATCCTGTGCAATGATTATTGCAGCAGCAGGATCATTCATGTTTACAAACTGTTACTATAAACAGTCAGTTTTAGTGAGTCTCAGTGATAGTTTAAAAACATGCAAAAAAAGTAAAAATGTCTTCGGTGTTAGTAAATAAAAGTTTTTCAATAACTAAAAATTTGCGAAAAGATGTGATGGAGTGGTGGGCAGTAACATCAGCGCTATATCCTGCAGCAGCAAATGTTTGCTCCGATAGGATGTCATCGTATCCACATTACTCTACAGCACTAAATTTAACTGGGATAGCATTTCCCATTACGCTTAAACAGATTAAATAATTTGAAGGACAGAACGATTTATCAGCTAACGTATTCATCCTAGAGAAAGAGCGCTCCTTCACCACAGTTCCAGTTAGACTTACGAAACACAGGATGGAGCGACATGTAAATCTATTAATGCTACAAGATGACTATAACCAGGATGATGATAATGTGGATGATGATGATGATGATGATGATGATGCTGGCCGCTATCATTTCTCCTGGATTAAAGATCTTTCCCGACTCATATCCAAACAAACTTCGAAACATGTTCATAGAGTGTATATATGCGACAGATGTTTGATCTACTTTTACTCTGAAAAAAAATTAGCACCACACAATCCTGAATGCGAGAAACAAAATGATTGCAGAATTATGTTTCCATCAGAAGAAAAGAAATGGCTGGAATATAAGAATTATAACCATAAGAATCCAGTCCCGTTTTGTGTTTATGAAGATCTTGAGTCAATATTGAAGCCGATTCAGGGAAACGATCAAAATACACAGCGAATCTAGGAGCATGAAGTTCACAATATAGGATTCTATTTCCACTGCAAACATGATGCTAAACTATCATATTACAGAGCATATCGAGGCAAGAATTGCCAACAATGGTTTGCATTAGAATTGCAAAAGAATGCATCAATAGCTGTACAGGAAATACGGAATATCAGACCAATGCAACCCCTGACTAAAGAGGAACGGCATTCACATATGGAAAGTACATGCTGCATTAATGTAAAAAAACGTTTGCAGCCGATGAGGAACGAGTCCGGGACTATTGCCACTTAACAGGTAAATACTGGGAATCATAATTCCATTCATTTTTCATAATTTCTTTTAACAGGAAAATACCGAGGTCCAGCGCACAATGCATGCAATCTCATGTATCAAGATTGTTCCATAGTTCCAGCCATTTTTCACAATTTATCTGGATATAATGCTCACTTCATTATTAAGGATATAGCTACAGCCATTCCTGGGAAAGTGGATCTCCTACTAATAAATAAAGAAAGATACATTTCATTCACCAAGCACGTTGAAGGCAGTCATATCAAATTCAGATTCATCGATTCCTTCCGTTTAATGGCAGAATCCTTAGATAAGCTATCATCATTGCTTCCAATGGATAAATTAAATATTACAAGAGATGCATGGCAGGAATTGGATGATGATGATGACTTTAAACTACTTACACGCACAGGTGTCTTCCCATACGACTTCGTTGACGATTGTACAAAATTGGATTTCCAACACTTACCTATTATTCTATAATAAAATGACTGACAGTGATATATCTGCTGAGGACTACAGCCGCGCAGAAAATGTGTGGAGGACATTTAAAATACAGACACTTGGCGAATATTCCGATTTATACCTGAAAACTGATGTCCTCCTATTGGCTGATGTGTTTGGGAACTTTCTAGAAGTGTGCATGAAGACTTACAATTTAGATTCAGCATATTATTACACCATCCTAGGCTTAACATGGGATGCTATGCTAAAATACACCAAAGTGAAACTAGAGCTGATAACCGAAGTAGATATACTGCTATTCATAGAGAGAGGTATTCGAGGTGGTAAAAG
The DNA here is from genome assembly GCA_963924295.1 of Dioctria rufipes. NCBI lineage: Eukaryota > Metazoa > Arthropoda > Insecta > Diptera > Asilidae > Dioctria > Dioctria rufipes. The sequence goes on from OZ002740.1 coordinate 139,603,897, forward strand.
TCAATGCTCGAACAGATATGGTAAAGCAAATAATAAATATATGGATGATTTTAATCCTGACGAGAAAGAGAAATACCTGATGTCCTATGATGTAAATAACCTTTATGGATGGGCCATATCACAGCATTTACCAACCGGAGGATTCAAATGGGTTGATGCTCCCAATATCGACGTTTTCGAGATTCCTGATGATTCACCAATTGGATACATATTCGAAGCCGACTTGGACTATCCTCAACATCTATATGATAAATATAAGGATTTACCGTTTTACGCTGAGCATGCAGCACCACCTGGAACAAAATTATAAAAGCTTTTGACGACATCACATCCTAAAACTAAATATGTTATACACTACTGAAATTTGAAGCAATGTTTATCACATGGCCTCATCCTGAAAAAAATGCACCGGGTTCTTCAATTCAACCAATCTGGCTCAAACCATATATTGACTTAAATACCACCAACGTAAACAGGCTACCAGCGATCATGAGAAGGACAGCTATAAGGAGATGAATAATGCAGCTTTTGGTAAGACCATGGAAAATGTTTGCAAGTATAGCGATATAAAGCTTTGCGTAAAGTGGGAAGGTCGCTATGGTGGAAAAGCTCAGATTGCGGCGCCCAACTTCCACAGTGCAACGATATTTGATGAGAATTTAGTTGCTGTGGAATTAAGGAGGCTCAAAAGTCTTATTCAATTAGCCCCTCTATATTGAAATGGCAGTTTTGGAAATTTCAAAGATATGCTTCTATGATTTCCACCACAGTTTTATGCAGCGTGAATTTGGAGATAAATGTAAAGTCATGTATACAGATACAGATTCTCTAATGGCACTTTCACATCAAACACAAGAATAGAAAAAATGTAAACCGAAAAACTCAATTTATTCCACTTTGAAACAAGATTTTTGCTCCAATGATTAATAAAATCATGGGAAATAGGATAAGCTAATAGTTTTACTAATAAAATAGTATATGTATTTTAGATTTTTAAGATAAACACAACTTTGATGTTTTATCGGCTGAATTTTTCCGCCGAAAAAGTTTTTCGGCCGATAAAACATAAAAGTTGTGTTTTTCTTCAAAATCTGAAATAAATATAACTATTTTCTGAGTAAAATTCTTAGTTTATCCTATTTCCTTGGATTTTATTAATCATTGGAATAAAAATCTTGTTTTAAAGTGGAATAAATTGAGTTTTTCGGTTTACATTTTTCTGTTCTTGTTTTTGATGTGAAAGTGCCTTAATATATGAACTTGAAGAGAAAAATGCATATGAGTTTATGGCCGAAAATATAAACAAATTTGATTCAAGGGATTACCCAGAAGATAATCAATTCAATATACCGCGCATGAATAAAAAGATACCTGGTCTAATGAAGGATGAGCTGAATGGAAAAATCATGAGCGAATTTGCAGGCTTGCGCTCGAAAATGTACAGTCTGCGTATAAACGATGGTTAAACAGTAAACAAAGCAAAAGGAGTAAAGACTAATGCAGTCCAGAGGCATATAAATTTCCAAGACTACGTCGAATCTTTGAATAACAAGCGAGTATTAACTGCTAATTAGAGCTCCATACGATCGCATAACCATAATGTCTACACGATCAGCCAAAAGAAGATTGTATTGAGTCCATATGATAACAGGCGGTATATTATGAGTGGGACAACGGATACTCTACCATGGGGACATTACTCTATCCAATCAGAACAACAAGGAGCAGACGCAGAAAACATATAATCTAAGGCCTCACCAAAAGCTGCATTATTCATCTCCTTATAGCTGTCCTTCTCATGATCGCTGGTAGCCTGCTTACGTTTGGTGGTATTGAATTCAATATATGGGTTGAGCCAGATTGGTTGAATTGAAGAACCCGGTGCACTTTTTTCAGGATGAGGCCATGTGATAAACATTGCTTCAAATTTCAGTAGTGTATAACATATTAAGTTTTAGGATGTAATGTCGTCAAAAGCTTTTATAATTTTATTCCAGGTGGTGCTGCATGCTCAGCGCAAAACGGTAAATCCTTATGTTTATCACATAGATGTTGAGGATAGTCCAAGTCGGCTTCGAATATGTATCCAATTGGTGAATAATCAGGAATCTCGAAAACGTCGATATTGGGAGCATCAACCCATTTGAATCCTCCGGTTGGTAAATGCTGTGACATGGCCCATCCATAAAGGTTATTTACATCATAATGCATCTTTCTCGTCAGGCTTAAAGTCATCCATATATTTATTATTTGCTTTACCATATCTGTTCGAGCATTGACTTATACCACCTCGAATACCTCTCTCTATGAATAGCAATATATATCAGCTCTAGTTTCACTTTGGTGTATTTTAGCATAGCATCCCATGTTAAGCCTGGCATGGTGTAATAATATGCTGGATCTAAATTGTAAGTCTTCATGCACACTTCTCGAAAGATCTCACACACATCAGCCAATAGGAGAACATCAGTTTTCAGGTATAAATCGGAATATTCGCCAAGTGTCTGTATTTCAAATGTCCTGCATACCTTATCTGCGCGGTTGTATTCTTCAGTAGATATATTACTGTCAATCATTTTATTATATAATTGCTCCTGCGCCGGTAAGTGTAGGAAATCCAATTTTGTACAATCGTCAACGAAGTCGTATGGGAAGACGCCTTTGCGTGTAAGTAGTTTAAAGTCATCATCATCATCCAATTCCTGCCACGCAGCTCTTGTAATCTTTAACTTATCCATTGGAATCAATGATGATAGCTTATCCAAGGATTCTACCACAAAACCGAAGCAATCGATGAAGTTGAATTTGCTATGACTGCCTTCAACGTGCTTGGTGAATGAAATGTACCTTTCTTTATTTATTGGTATGAGACCCGCTTTCCCAGGAATGGCTGTAGCTATAGCCTTATTAATGAAGTGAGCATCATATCCAGATAAATTGTGAAAAATGACTGTAACTATGGAACAATCTTGATACATGAGATTGCATGCATTGTGCGGTGGTCTTCGGTATTTTTCTGTAAAAAGAAATTATGAAAATGAATGGAATTATGATTCCCAGTATTTACCTGTTAAGTGGCAATAGTCCCGGACTCGTTCCTCATCGGTTGCAAACCTTTTTTCACATATATGGCAGCATGTACTTTCCATATGTGAATGCCGTTCCTCTTTAGTCAGGGGTTGCATTGGTCTGATATTCCGTATTTCCTGTACAGCTATTGATGCATTCTTTTGCAATTCTAATGCAAACCATTGTTGGCAATTCTTGCCTCGATATGCTCTGTAATATGAGAGCTTAGCATCATGTTTGCAGTGGAAATAGAATTCTATGCTGTGAACTTCATGCTCCTGTATTCGCTGTGTATTTTGATGATTTCCCTGAATCGGCTTCAATATTGACTCAAGATCTTCATACACACAAAACGGGACTGGATTCTTATGGTTATAATTCTTTCTTCTGATGGAAACATAATTCTGCAATCATTTTGTTTCTCGCATTCAGGAGTTTATGATGCTAATATTTTTTAGAGTAAAAGTAGAACAAACACCTGTCGCATATATACACTCTATGAACATGTTTCGAAGTTTGTTTGGATATGATTCGGGAAAGATCTTTAATCCAGGAGAAATGATAGCTGCCAGCATCATCATCATCATCATCCATATGATCATCATCCTGGTTATAGTCATCTTGTAGCATTAATAGAATTACATGTCGCTCCATCCTGTGTTTCGTAACTGAAACTGTGGTGAAGGAACGCTCTTTCTCTAGGATGAATACGTTAGCTGATAAATCGTTCTGTCCTTCAAATTATTTAATCTGTTTAAGCGTAATGGGAAATGCTATCCCAGTTAAATTTAGTGCTGTAGAGTAATGTGGATACGATGAGATCCTATCGGAGCAAACATTTGCTGCTGCAGGATATAGCGCTGATGTTACTGCCCACCACTCCATAACATCTTTTCGCAAATTTTTAGTTATTGAAAAACTTTTATTTACTAACACCGAAAACATTTTTACTTTTTTTGCATGTTTTTAAACTATCACTGAGACTCACTAAAACTGACTGTTTATAGTAACAGTTTGTAAACATGAATGATCCTGCTGCTGCAATAATCATTGCATAGGATGAATTCCAACGAATTTGCTTACAAGCTGAGATGATATCGAATAAACAATAAAACACAATTCTTGGAACAATAAAATAAATTTTTTTGGCTGCCTACAGTAAGTGTGGTATCAAATTACACGAAAAGAATAAATGTTCTGATATTACTTAAATTTGTTTACACAGGTGTGTATGACTCATTCAACTAAAATGCGAATTTGTAAACAGGAAGTTTACACGGGTGTATATGAACCAGCTTAAATGTGAATTTCTTTACAGGGGTGATATCAAATTACATCATAAACAGAGGAATGTTTGGCAAACATTTAATATTTCATACCCAGAACCCCCATAGAAAGTAATCCAGAACTTCTGATATCTACAAATTCCTCGCTAAGAAATCTTCAAGTAAGAAAACAGCATATCCAAGGCAACATCATGCTGATAGCTACAACTCCCCAGGGTAACTTGAATTATTAATAATATTAACTATATCTGGAAAGGTAATATCTCGAAAACCAGAGCCTGTAGAAGATTTCTGATGAAAATTTTATCCCCTAATAGCCCCACCCGAACGATCTAAAATCCATTGGCGTGAACAAAAATTTCCTACTATTAACTTTAATTATTACTAATATAAATTCAAAACCAACCTGAAAAAGCCTACATTTAGGCGCAGCACACTATGAGCAAAAAAAACTTGAATTATTACTAATATTTACTATCTCTAAAAAGGTAAAATCGCTAATATCTCGAAAACCATAGCCCGTAGAGGATTTCTAACGAAAATGGTATCCCCACTCTAAACCCCCTCTCCACTAACACCTTCTAGAATCTACTGGCATGAACAAAACTATCCAAGGTAGCTTGAATTATTAATAATATTAACTATATCTGAAAAGGTAAAAAGGCTAATATCTCGAAAACCAAAGCCGTAGAGGATTTCTGATGAAAATTTTATCCCCCCTAATACCAACACCCCAACCATCTAGAAGCCATTGGCATGAACAAAAATATCCTACTATTAACTTTAATTATTAATAATATTAGTTCAAAACAAAAAGCCTACATTTAGGCGTTCAAGAAAAATCATAGTAAAAAAGCCTACATTTATGTGCAGCACCCCAAAGAGCAAAAAAAAACTTGAATTATTACTAAAAAAAAGTTGATGTCATCTCCTGGTCAGCCAGACGGTACGAAAGGAATTCCCCAGGCAGGCCCTATGACGTGGACCACTAGACGGAATTCTCCTCAGTGGGCCAGAATTCGATCCAGAACCATCAAAATAGTGGAATCTACCTTGCACTTTTTGTATGGGAAAAGTGGTCCAGAATGAACATAGCGTAACTACTAGTTGGAATTTTCCGGACACTTTTTGTATGGAAAAAGTGTTCCAGAACCGGCATAGCGTAACTACTCAATGTCTATGATATCAATACTTATAACTTAAATTTATTACATGAAATTATAAATTCAGAAAACTTACACTTAATAACACAGCTTTACAGAAAGGAGAAATTTTGTCGGAAACATCTGCAAGAGACAGTGGTATTATTTGCATTATATGCCCAAAGTGATATATTTAAAATAGCTGAGAAATTAATTATTGAATGTTTTAAAAAATGCCCTAATGTGTAGCTGGTGTTGGCGCGTGGCGCTGGCGCTGTAGCTCATTTTTGCCAAATTTTAATTTTTGGCGGGCGCCAAATCTGACAGTCGTTGGAAATTAATATTTTTATTGAAAAGTTCGTCATCATTCTCCTTTAATATATTTAAATGTTTTTTCGTAGAATCCTGAACTCATCCTCCACTTTCTGCGTTTTTTGTCTTTAAATATTTATAAGTGAAAAAGCACAATTGCACTACACATTCTAAAAAGGCCATTTCTTGTAATTTTTTCATATTAAATCATATTTTCAAATTCCATAGATCAAAGTAAAAGTAAATAATGAGGTATTTCATCGTCCGTATCATTGGCTATAAGCTGCATCATTGTAACCAATGTTAGCTACATGGCGCGCGCCAGTGCAAGCTTCAGCACCAGCTACCGCGCCAGCTACGAGCTACCGCGCCAGCTACGAGCTACCGCGCCACATTGTATTCCGCTCTTTAACTTACATTTTTTATTTGAGAATCGGATCGCAATGGATGAGCAGGTGGTATTAGCAAGCATCTTCAGCGTTTGTTATTTGCGCCAGAAGTTATTTGAGTTTAAGTAAAATTAAAAAAGTGCAACGTAAACGTAAAAGGTGGTGGATTCGAAGTTTTCTCGCCAAGCGTGGAACGGAGGGAGTTTATCACTCTTTAATGGCAGATTTGCGACTTCAAAGTGGATTTGAAAACTTTTTCCGAATAACAGCAATGGACTTTGAAAATTTAATTACACCTGGTTGCACCTATTATAAAAAAAAAAAATACATATTTTCGAAAATCTGTATCACTAGGCGAACAGATGGCTGCAACTTTACGATTCTTAGCTACTGGCGATAATTACGCGAGTCTAATGTATCATCATAGAATTTATAAATCTACTATACCCAGATTTATTCCTAATGTTTTCAAGGCTTTAGTGCAAGTGCTTTGCGATCAAGTTGAGGTATTAAAAGTAAAACTATGTATTATTTATAACATGTGTATATGAACAGATATAATTCACCATCGAAAAGAATTAATCTGATTTTGTTGTTCTATGTTTTGAATATTATTATTGTCAGTGATAGTGGTTTCCTGAGATATAGATGTTGTCTGCTCTAAAGTGGTAAAATCGTGATGAGAACGAACTTCAGTTGGTGGCCCTGGAGGGGGTGAATTAATGTAGTAGTCGCCTAGGGATTGAGTGGAAGAAGAGCCTGGTGTAGGAATATTGGTATCGTATTTTGAAGCGGGATTCACAAATGTGGGATTTGGAATTTGCGCCATTTCAGTTTTTGTAATAATATTATTAATTTGATGCCGAGCCCAGATTTCGCTTATTTTCCAAATTTCGTTATGAATGAGCAATATATTCGCCATAAATTGCAAAAGAATCCTTTGGATGATTTGGTACAGTCTTCAAAATCTTATATGCTTCTTCCATTTGATTTTTTATATCAAAATCAGTGGTTAACGACTTTCTTTTACATTGCGAACTTTTCGTTGCTCTCCCTGTTCCTTTCATATCGGATGGTGCATCAGCATGTTCCGAATCCATGAAGCCTATTGGTACATTATCAGATTGGTTCTTCCCCTAAAATATTGAAAATTTCGAATTGTTTTTAAATGTGTTAAAAAAATATTTATTTTTAGGTTCCTAAAAATAAGGAAGAATGGATGGTTGTAGCACATCGTTCTGAAAATAGGTGGGACTTTCCAAATTGTATTGGTGCGCTTGATGGAATGCATATTTCCCTTCAAGCACCTAAGAATTGCGGCAGCTTGTTTTATAATTACAAACAGACATTTAGCATTGTTTTAATGGATCTCTGCGACGCTGATTACAATTTTTTATACGCAGACGTTGGGATACAAGGTCGCATTTCTGATGGAGGCGTATTTTCTAGTACAGACTTTTACAACTCCCTGCAGGGAAATTAGTTCAATATACCACCAAATAAATGCACCGAAGTGCCTTACGTTATTGTTGCAGATGACGCTTTTGGGCTCTCAAACCGAGTATTGAAACCGTTTCCTGGAAAACATGTCAAGGGTTCCATTGAAAGATCCTGCAATTATCGACATTCACGAGCGCGCCGATTGATAGAAAACGTTTTCGGTGTAATATCGTCAGTATTTACAGTCTTACGGAAACCAATATTGCTAGAACCAGAAAAAGCTAAATGGATTGTCCTATGTTGTGTATACTTGCACAATTTTTGAGAAAACAAATTTCTTCTAGAAATATTTATTCACCGTTATCTTCATTGGATTCGGAAGATGCAAGTGGAAATTTAATCCCGGGCGATTGGCGTAGAGAAAATACCGAATTAACAAATCTGCAACGTATTCGCCCAAAATAAAGATTTGGATGGCATTGATGTTCGTAAAGCATTCGCAGAATATTTTCATGTGAATCCAAATCAATGGCAACACATTGTTTCTTAATTTTTTTGTTCAGTTTATAGGAAATAATAAACAATTACTCATTTATCTTTTTATTCAAGAAAACTATTACTAAACCATCAATCCTTCACAGTAGTAGAATAATCAGCGCTACAAGGGAATTGATTCCATTGAATCGTGATTTTTCAACGAATTTTGCGACTAGCACAATTTATTAAATTGAAAATATTTAAGCTTTAATCGAAAATAGTATATTATAACTTTCTTTTGCAATTTAAATTTCTTCAGTTGCATCATATTCCAAGTCAAAGAAAATAATTTCTTAAATATCTAACGTCATAACTGCAAATGAGGCTTATAGAGAATTGTGCCCTGTTTTGGTAATTTAATTCTCCGAAAAAGTGTGCATGACTTGTACATATACTTACCACACTCATCGTGCTATTGTGCTCCACACAAGGAGAAAGAAACCCTAGTAGCTCACATCCATACCAACTAGGTTTGTAAATGCTATCTGCGGCCACTGACATATATAATATCATAGATGGCACAAGAACTAGATGTCGCATACAGTACCAAAAAAGTATACAAAATTTATATGGCGGGGTGGTCCATTCCGGAATGGACCACAAGATTTAAAATGATGTATGCGTCGAGTGATTCATATTTTTTCGTATCTGAAGTATGGAAGAAGTCGGTTAAATGTATACAAAACTGCTATTATAAAAATATTTGCTTTTGGCATGCTCTACAATATGTTATGGTCCATTCCAGAATACACTACCCATTTCACAATCTGTATACTCTGTTTTAGTATGCCATGCGACATCTAGTTCTTGTGCCATCTATGATAATATGGACTGATTAACTTTCTATTTCATGTGGACTCAGTTGCTAATGTCAAAAAAGTTCTTACGCCGGTGCCAACATTGAAAAAAATCATTGGCGGGGAGTTGAAAAAATGAGCACGCAGCTCGAAAAGCGATTATAATAAAACCTTGCGAATTTCTACTGCATATCTAATGAATATGTCGCGTTTGGTAAAACAATTTTATCTGTAATTAAATCAAATAATTAATTTAAAAACATTTTTTTCGACGCACCCACTTATTTATTTGTTGTTTTCAGTTCTCCTCAGTTGGTACTTGGTGCTTAGACCGAAAGAGTCAGCAAGATAGAAGTGAGCCCACTTTTCGCAGTGCATTTCTACGAACGTAGTCAGTCCATATTATATATGTCAGTGTCTGCGGCATTTCCACTACACTTACTCTTCTTTATTTTTGCTAATTCCCGGAAATATTGAGAGCGCTAAGATATAATTTTTTTTTTCAACGGAAATTAAATCTGCATTCAACTCAGAAGCAATTTTATTTAACGCGTCATTTCTATTATTCGTATTTTTATGGTCACTACTCTTAATATCCCACAAGACCGAGTATTTTTCATATACTTTAATTAATTTTACTTTAGCAGCTTTTGTCCACTCCATTGTCTTCAACTTACTGAAAGAAGGTTAGAATCACTAGTTTAGCCAACACAACAAATGAGCGTTTCCACTTATATGAACAAATCCACCCAACAAATTCTGCGAGTTTTTACAACCGACATCGACATCGAACAATTTGCCAACATGTATCTGAATTTTCATATAGCGTTTCCACTTAGACAGAATGTTGCCAACTTTTCTCAAAACTTGTCGGGTAAGAAAATTTCTTTGAGGAGAGAACTAAAGGAGATGACATCCCATAGTAAAGTATATGTATGGCAGCGTAGCCAAAAATTTTCGCCATCTTGATTTTGGCGGGGTGTTTGACTGTCACTTTTTTATAAACAAAGAGCCGCGAAGTGCGTTTGGCGCAGAGACGTAGTTACAAATGGATAATTTACTTTTTATAGGAAATGGTTAATGACTATTGGATTAAGTGAGAGTAATATAAAAAGGAATTATATGTGCTCGAAGATTTAGATACAACAAGCTGTGTTGAGGAAAATGCTTTAAAAATACTTTTGTGGTAAATTCGATAAATTCCACTGACATGCATATATAAGTAAATTCGCAAATAATTTAGATATATCGTCCGTGAGACCATACTTGCTGTAATCAAAACTGATGCCACATGAAACAGGAGATCTGCCAGTCCATTTACATACATGTAGGTGGGTGGTGCGGAAGATTGTGCCGAGTTTTTAAGAAATGTGTTTGAATTTTCGCGCCATTAATTTGTTGTGATATTTAAAGCATCAAAAATTTTTAACGCCTCCTCTGGCACCGCACAAAAACAAGAAGAAGAACGAAAGTTGCTACGGTTTTTTCATCCCATGTCGCCTCCTTTAGTTCTCTCCTCGAAGGAAAATTTGTATAAGTGGAAACGAGACTTTAGACAAATATTGTCTAAAGCCAAAACGGATAGTGGATACAACATCAACAATGCGTACGAATTTAGAGAACATATCAGGAAAATCAAGCCGGATAATGGTGGCCACTCATAAAACAGCACACACGTCTTTCTAACACATTATTTCTTAAAGCGCTTCAACTATGCATAACAGAACCAAATGTTTTCTTTATATATAATGACAATTATTATAAGCAGATTAATGGACTTGCTATGGGATCAAGCTTATCTAGCATCTTAGCAGAATTCGTAATGGATGACCACATAGATGTTGCAGTAGAAAAACTCACTGAAAGCCCCACATTAATTAAGAAATATGTATATGATCTAATTATTCCTCTGAAAAGGAAACAAATAGATGCAACGCTACAAGCTTTCAATGACACACATGAAAATATGCAATTTATATTGCAACGTCAAGTAGATGGCAAGATAAATTTTTAGATCTGACACTTAAAAGAAATACAAGTAGCATAGAAGTAGATTGGTACATGAAACCGTTGGCGTCTGTAAGAATCCTAAACTATGTCTGCGCATCCCCAATAAGCAATTCGAAAGGAATTCCGATCGTTTTCATTGTCATTTTTGACGAGTTTACCTGGAAATCCTTACTATTTGCGCACGGATTTCCGCTTCTTTGGCCAAAGATAACTGCGTCAATATTCCAAGTCTATGATTGCATTGGTAGATAGAACTGAACGTGGAAATCTATCAGATTTCCATGTTTTTCCTTGTTGTTTTTGCATGGAATTCCCAGACTTTTCCGTGACATTTCTATATGGAATTCAAAAGGATTTTAAAACTTTTTCTGCATTTTTTAATTATACAGGGAAACACAAATAATTTGTAGGATACAAAGCAGTAGAAAAAGTTTCGAAAGTATAGAGAAAATAATCAAACTGCCATGACTTGAATCCTTGCAAGATGTTAAAATAGAGCTTGATAAATTCGGAACAAAGTTGGACAGGTTTAGCGTTTTGTAAGAATTAAAGTCATTGGACCTTGATTATTTTCTCTATACTTTCAAAACTTTTTCTACTTCTATGCACTCTACACATCAATTCAATTCGCAATCGCCTGTATTTTGCAGAACACTACACGGAACCAAAAGAACTCAGCTAATATAAGCCATTAACAGTTTTTCGTATACCTCCAACACATCTGAAAAGCTGAAAATGACGTTCGCTGTAGAGTGTAAAAACAGCTGTGTGTGTGAGGTTTCCGTCACTTTTCTCCAGTGGAATTCCGCGAGAAAATTCCACATATGGAATTTTTGCTTATTCGGTCCTAACAAAATCAAACAGAACACAGGATATGCTCTTGCCAACAGATTCATTAGATTAAGAGATAATAATAATTTTTTTTATTATTTAGATAAGCTCTTTATTTGTTGGCTCATTGGCTCTTTTTAAAAATTCCTTAAAAATAGGATGGCAAAAGGCTCTACAAAGTGTAATCAAAAAGTCGCTAGCTAATCTAAAAGTTATAAGAGGTCAATAGGGACAATTAAACAAATAAATTAGAACGAAAAATTTGCGCGATACCGTTATAGAGTCCCGCGAGGGTAGCCTGTAGTATCATAGACCTCTACAAACTGCCCTCATCATCCCTCCAGCTTAGCATCTCTAGCAGAGCACTTGTCCTTCCCACAGCACGTGCAACGAATCCTAAGCGGGGAGAAGCCCCGTGGACTAGTGTTGCAAATCCTGTGGCCTGCTATCACCAGCGAAAGACAAGAGCTCCGTCCTGCACCGACGATAGTGGTTGTCATGTGCAGTTGAATGTGTCTGCGTTCGTTGCCAGATATTCATGACGTAAACGTCTCTTCAATCTGTCAACGAAGTGGCGCTTAAGTGCTTGTGCGTGGTGTTGTGGGTCAGTGTTCTGATTCCCATCTCCGACTCTCATGTAATACAAGTGAATTGTAGATTTGGCCAGTGTCAACACAAAGCCAGTCAAACAGTTCACCCGACTACAAACCTTTGGTCCCCATAGAAACGATGTCCTAGTAATGCTGAAATTCGGGTGGATCAACTGACACATATCGCGCACCAGTTCCATCAGACTCTGCAAAGCTGGACAAGTGAAGAACCTGTGAAACAAGGTACCTTCAACAGAACAAACTGTGCAGATCCTTTGAACCCGCCGGTCGATATGTGACAACTGATTAGGATGCATAAGACTGTGATGCAGCAATTTGAATGCTACATCAGCATCTTTGTAACTAGAAGGATAACTGTAGACTACTCTGCAAGTTATCCCTCCAATCACGCCCATATTCACCCCGAGGTGTGTTCGCCATCTGTGGTATCCTGTATACTTCGGAGGTCTTATTGACATAAGCACGTCACGGAGCACATGTGTTGTAAGTGTGCTGAAAGGTGTGTGAGGAGGTCTGTCCAGACTGAAAGCATCTTCCAACTTAGTGCCAGGGTCACTGGTCCCAAGTTGGTGAAATCTCTCCCGCGCAGAAGCCGCCAGGTCGTGTAGTTGTGGAGTGTTAGTGTTTATTCGATAGTTTCCAAAGATATCAATAATATCTCCGAGAACTGTCAGTGCATGCGTGTCAGCTTCAAAACCTCGAGCATTACTTAACACTGAATCTATTAATTCAGGATTAAACCTGATGGGAATCGACGCGAATTGCGTGTACCGTAGAGCATTCCACTTAAGGTGAAATGCTGGCCTGATTCTGCCCCAGGTCTGAATCGTTGACATTAGATCCTGCGGCCAGTCACAAGGATAGGGTGGTCGAGCAGAGAGCAGGTAGTAGTACTCCCCTATGCCGATACCTCCCAGTACTTTCACCCAAAGTTGTGAAATTAAGGTATCTCCCTGGCAAAACACTCGTTGGAATGCACGCACTTGGAGACACCTTGATTTCACAACCAAGTTAGTGAGACCTAATCCACCTATCTTGACTGGCAGACAGAGCGTGCTTTCAGCAACCCATCGTCTTCCGCACCAAAAGGCGTCTATCGCTTTTGCTTGAAGAAGACCTACGAAGCCTTCATCAAACGTCTCAGACTTTAGCAGATGAACGATGGACGAGGTAATTAAATAGTTTATCACGATTGACCTTCCCATTAGGGATAAAGGAAACAGTCGACTACGCCATGAGTTAACAACTCTAGAGAGTTTCTCAAGAGCGATGCGGCTATTATTTGATTTACTCTCGCGTCCGATATGCACACCTAAATACTTCAGGCAAGTATTAGTCCATTGTATGTTCAGTGGAGTATCTGTACGATCCCTCCACCTTCCACACCACAAGCCTTGACTCTTGCTAAGGTTGATTTTAGCGCCCTCTATACGTTCGTACTGTTCGAAAACAGCACGAGCGACCGGAAAAGCTTCATCTCTTGTCACGAAAATAGAAAGGTCATCCGCATATGTCAACATAAGAGGTCTCACATTGGTATATGGTAGATGCACTGAATAGTGTCCGAGCATTCGACGAAGATTCACCAGTAGCGGCTCCAACGAAAGATCATAAAGCATACCTGACAATGGACAGCCCTGTCTGATACCTCGATCAAACGAGATAGTAGCCAGAACTTGTCCTTGATGCTTAATCGAAATCGCTGAATCTCTATACAGTTTCCTGATGATTTCGAGCCACCTGGGCGGGAACCCAAATGCCTCGAGAGCAGTCAGGAGATACTCGTGCGAGACGCTATCAAAAGCCTGCTGGTCAAGTGAAATCATGGCCATTTGTGTACCTGTCTGTTCATGGTAGGCAAACAAGTGTTTGGCTACCACGATGTTGTCGTAGACACTACGACCAGGGACACAATAGGATTGTTCCGGGTGTACTACCGAAGCAATCACTGAGCGGAGTATCGCCCCTAATGTTTCGCAGACGATTTTGTAGTCCACATTGCATAGGGTTACTGGCCTCCAGTTCCCCATCCTCTGCAAATCTCCATTATTTGGAATCAATCGCATAACAGACTTCCTCCAACTAGAAGGAAAGTCTGAATGTGTCTCACCCGCCGAATTGAAGACTTCCAGGTCAGGAATTAATAAATCCCTGAAACGTATGAAGAATTCTGGAGTCAAGCCGTTATAACCTGGTGAAGTGTGTCGCCTTAGATCCTTTGTCGCAGCGATCATATCCTCGAATGTGATTACTGTATCCAGGAGCTCCCTGTTGTCTTCAGAGAAAGTGGGAATATTCTCAAGAAATTCATGAGTGGTCGAGGATGTTGTCGACGTCGATTCAGAGTAGAGACTACTGTAGTAGTCTCGAATAAATTCTGATAGCTGTTGTCCGTTGAGGACTTGTCCAGATTCATCAACTATCGATTCGACTTCACAAGAAGCAGTACGTCGTCTAGTTGCCTGAAAGAAGTACTCGGTTGGAGAATCGCCTTCCCTCAGCCAGCGTGATTGGCTGCGCAGCACAAACTCCAAGCTGTGCTTGTAAGTTTGTGTTGCCAAGCGTTCCTTTATTCTGTTAAAATAAAGAATCTACTCTGGCTGAGTTGGGAGAAGAGCTGCCACCCGAGAAACTTCGGCCGACAAGCTAGAAGCTTGATACCCACTTCGATTGAAATTTGCTTCGATAAACGATCGAACTTGTAGCTTTCCAACATCCCACCATTGACTAAGAAGACGTAAGTCACCTTTCCTCTCTTGCCAATCGTACCAGAATTCAGTGAATTCATTGATGAACTGCTCGGAATTCAACAACTAGTTGTTAAATATCCAGTATGCAGTTCTTATTTCAACTAGAGTGCTGGTTGCCACTACAAGAAGGTGATCGCTAACGGAACACACTTCATGAGAGACACCAACGAAATGTTCTAGTATTCCAGGTGAGACGTAAAGTCTAACGATTCTGGAGCCTGCGAGACTTCCATGGATATTTCGCGAGACCCTCGTGTATGATCTAGTCGTAGGATGCATCCAACGATAGATATCCATGAGTCTGAAAACACGGACCAAATTCCTCAACCGAGTAGCATTGCCAGAGTTGAACTCAACTCCGGAATGCCGATCCATTGAGGGATTTAGCGTGCAGTTGAAATCACCTTCGAGGATAGTTTTGTCACTAAAATTCACCAGACAGGATTGAACACTATCAAGAACTTGTCTTGTAATGTCCTAGTCATGAGGAAGGTACACGTTTACTACCTTGATATGTATAATAATAATAATTTATTTATAGGAAGTGGTACACAAGATTTACAAATCTTTTGTTCGTACATATAGAAATTACAGTGGAATCTAGAAGTTATAGTTATATATAAATGAGGTGATTAAACAAATATTAACAATTTTAACTATTAGAGAAAGTTAATAATTGATACACAATTACAAAAATCTGAGAAAAAGCATTTAAGAAAATAGGAGAAAGTACATAGAAAAATTCAAGAATTCAATAAAAATAGATATACTACTACACTAGCAATAAACTGCACAGATTGAAACTCAGAAAAGCGCTCAAAAGTATTCACAAGATTACAGAACATGAGTTTTAATAATAGCTTTGAATGCATTAACGGTGCGAGCCCCCTGCAAGTTAGAAGGGAGCAGATTCCAAAAGCGGGCAGCCTGAACAGGAGAACAACTCTCCATGAAACGGGGAATAATAATATTACGGTTACGTGGGGATACCATAAATTGGAAAAATTCTCGGAGATACTCTGGCTCATTGCTATTTAATATACCAAAGAGCAGAATTAAAATTCTACGCTTTAAGTAGTTATCTAGAGAGCAGCCAAGTAGGGCACTACTGTAAGGTGAAACATGGTCAAACCTTCTTAAGCCGAAATTGAATCGAATTCAATCATTGAAAGCTACTTAGACTCTGCGGGCGCATTACTATCTAATTTGGGGAAGATAGTATTTCCAAAAGAGAAGTAAGGCATAATTAATGTCTTCACCAATCTCTGGCTAACGGACGTGTCTAAAATACTCGCCGAGAGCCATAGCCTTCTTAAACCTGCATAGATTTTGCTAAGTAAGACTTTAGTATTATCGCAACATTTCATGTCTGAGCTCAGTACTATTCCCAAGCTTGTAACTTTATTGTACACAGGCAATATAAAACCATTCAGACTTATATCAGGTATGTCAATTTCGTTCAGTGGTCGGTTAAAGCAACAGATACACTGCGACTTTGCAGGGTTAAGCAGTAACCCATTCAGCCTAGACCATTCATGAATCCTCCCAAGATCCTGATTAATACGCTCGATGCAGTCCTCAATGAGGCCAATAGGCCTACTTAAGTATAGCTGTACATCATCAGCATATAGGTGAATTTTAGCATCTTCAATAACATCAGGAAGGTCATTAATAAACAGGCTAAAAAGTAGAGGACCAAGTACAGAACCCTGCGGTACACCACATGAGACGGCCTTCAAGGCCGAAAAGTTATTATCCACCTTAACTAGCTGATGTCGATCATAGAGGAACTTTTTAATCAAGGAAATAGCGGTTGCACTGAATCTGTATTCGGATGCAAGTTTACAAAGCAGGAATTCATGGCTAACGCTATCAAATGCCTTAGAGAAGTCAAGAAGGACAAGCGTACTGAAATTATTGTTGTTCATGGCCATTCTTATATCTGTTGATATCTTTAATATAGCAGTTTCACAACTGCGAAACGGACGGAAACCAGACTGCCAAGGAGACAACATCTGATTACAATCAATCCAACCTAGTATTTGCCTATATATGAGCTTCTCTAGAACTTTCGATAAGAATGACAAGATACTGATAGGACGAAAGTCACTAGGTGTTTCAGCTTTAGCCTTCTTAGGGATTGGCAGGACAATAGCAGTTTTCCAGGCGTTGGGAAAGGTAGAAGAGGTAAAACAAGTATTCATGATATGAAGAATGTACGTATCAATCAAGGGTAGTAGTAGTTTTATAAGGCGTGGTAGTAGAGAATCAGGTCCTGTTGCCTCCGATTTAACTGAGAAAATAGCAGAGATCAGCTCCTCTAAGTCAATTCCTCGAAAGTATAAACAGTCTTGGCTAATTTGTGGGACCCAAGTAGCATCGGAGCTAGGAATGTTGCTTAGAGGTGAGACACTTGAAGCCAGAAAATGTGAATTCAGGTCATCAGGGTTTAAATTACAAGATGCACCATGAGTGCCATACACACCAGCCTTCCGCAGATTGCGCCAAAGTACTTTGGGTTTTTGGTCTAAGCTAAACTTAGCACTGAAATAACGTCTCTTGGAATTTCTAATGGCGACCGTTCCTTTATTGCGAGCAGCCTTATACAGTACTCGAGCTTGATTAGTTTTTAAACGTCTGAAGTGTTGATAAAGAAATTCTCTCTCCGCAATAAGTAAACGTACCTGGGGCGAGAACCATGGGCAGCCTGCTCCAGGTATACGCCTGAATTTGGTAGGAACGTACTTATCCGCCAAGTACCTGAGCCAGGAGGAGAAGATATCAACTTGCTGGTTCACTGTCACACGTTCATATATTCGATCCCAAGGAAGTATCCTGCATTCCTCAATTAAAGCCACTACATCAATATGCTTATAGGCTCGGTAGAAATACTCCACCACTGAGTCACGATGTAATGCAAAATCATAGGTCAAGAAAAGAATATCATGATCCAAAGAACTGAATGGGGAAATATGATTGAAAAATAATACTTTTCCCATATCCGATGAAAAGATAATGTCAAGCAGTGATGGATTGGTTGCGTTAAAGAAGGTGGGCTGGGAGTTAATTGCATTAAGGTGAATTGTTTGGAAGAAATGTAGAAACTGATTAGCGATGGAGTCCTTGCGTAGAATATTTACGTTAAAGTCGCCTCCCACCAATACATTAGTGCAACGCTTCGTGACACTTAATAGGTATTCTTCTAGTTCACATGCACAATCACAGCTAAATTTGGTCGGAGGACAATACACAGCAACCAATACACATTTTTCCAATCCAGAAGAGACTTCCACACCCATGAACTCTATGTCACTATTAACAGAGGAAAAGATAATTTTCGCCTTAAGAGTTTCCTTAATATAGATTGCCACTCCACCCCCAACACGTGTTTTGCCGATATAATCTGTAGCCAACAATATTAACCAGCGACGAAGGTATGTTGCCATTTAACCAGGTTTCACTTATTAAAATCACGTGTACCTCAACCTCGGCAAAAAGCTCACAGAATTCACCAATTTTGTTTCTAATGCTTCGCGCATTGATCGAGCATATGTTCAACCCCACAGATTGGTTACAAAAAAATCTTCGACAGAGTTCTAACCTTGTCCAGGCCACCGAAGCTATGAGAACCCATAGTAGACCACAAGAAGGGCACAACCGAAAATGCATAGCGAGCCAACAAATTCAATTCCTATATAAAATAGAGTACTATTCCATGTCAATCCATGCAGTGAGGCTAATAGGGAGAACTTAACTAATAAATAATTACATGAAATTTCTAAGTAAACTGAGGTAATTAATAGTTTGATCATAATTCAAGAAAGTGTATATACATAAAAAAAAAAGAAAAAAGAAAAAAGAAAAAAGAAAAGTGTTGTTAAAAATAATTCAAAGAAAATTAATAAAATGTAAAAGAAGATATAGAAGAATAATAAAATGCATGCTATTTAATCAGCTCCATCCGTGGATAATGATAACTTGGAACCTTTAGTCGAGGCCAGTAAACAATTGCTCCACATTCGATTTTTTTACTGGGTGCCCATCCAGTGTTTTTTTGACGTAAACAGAGCCATTCTTAGTGAAGACAGTAGAAATTTTCTGCAGTCAACGCTGTTTTAGTGCCTCTCGCAGTAATGAGTTGTTAGCTGGGGTCAGGCTTTCATTTATGTAAACGAGACTAGAATCCATCGATTTGCGACAGCTTCAGATCCCCACAGTGACGAAAGGCAGACAACAACGCTCGTTGTTCAGCATACCCTGAAATCACCTACACACTAAAAATTTCGAGATTATCCGCAAAATATTTCGCGGCAATAATTATCCCTCGCATATAAGTACACAATAAAAAATTTGCATAAATTGTTGCCACAAAACTTAGGTATTTTTCGATAAGATTAGAGAATCTTCCCTAAAATGTAAGGAATATTCCCTAATATGTATGGACTATTCCCTATATTTTAATGAAAATGTAGGTTATATTCCCTATATTTTAATGAAAATGTAGGATATATTCCCTACATTTTGGGGAATATACCCTAAAATATAGGTCTTTTTCCCCTAAATTTTAGGGAGTATTCCTTACATTTTAGGCAATAGTCCTAATATTTTTTACAGTATAGTTACGCTATGGGGACTCTAGCGGACTTTTTCCATACAAAAATTGACAACTTTTTTCCCAAACTTTTTTGGGAGTTCTGGATTACTGAGAGTTCTGGGAGGGGGGGGGGCTTCTCGGGCCGCTTTTGTACTGAAAATTTTACGTCATCTTGAAGTTTTCTTTTAGGATGATCCTGATGCCAACAACAACAACCAATGTACGTAGGTATGTTGACTTGGATAAGTAATGGAAATCTCCGTCCTCAGGTGTAATGACAGCCTATAATCAAATTCGCTAGCCAAATAGTGTAAACCAAATTCGCACAGAGCCGAGTAATGTAAACAAAATCGAATAATGTAAACAAAATTCGCACTAATTAATATTAGTAATAATTCAAGTTAACCCTAGGATATTTTTGTTCATGCCAATATTATTAGTACTAGGGGGTAAAATTTTCATCAGAAATCCTCTATGGTTCGAGATATTTGCGATCTTACCTTCTCAGGTGTATTTAATATTAGTAACTGAAAACAACAAAAGCAACAACAACTATAACCTAAGTTGTGGATTAAAGATTTGATGGTATTAGGCGTCTTTATAAACAAGATTGCACCATGTGATGATATATCTAAAAATAGATCAGGCGAAGCTGGTTGGAGTGAATGTAGGTAGATATGTTGACTTTGCCTAATTTTGCTCTTCAGGCATAATGCTTCTAATTTGGTACATTGCGTAGATAAATTCGCACAGTCCAGTAAAGTAAACAAATTCGGGCAGCCGAGTAATGTAAACAAAGTCACACAGAGCCGAGTAATGTATACAAAATCACAGTCGAATAATGTAAACGAAATTCGCACTTAGGCGAGTAAAGTAAACAAATTTACGAAAGATTCTTAATTTCTTTATCTAAAAAAAAAAACAAAAACTGATATGTTGTCTTAGATGAGTAGTTATAATTGAAAATTGCTTTTGCTGAAATAAAAGAGCTGTGGATTAAAAAGCCAAGAGTGATCATGATATCTAAAAATAGATGACGGCTGCTTGTAAGAAACATGAAGTAGTGGAAATTAAAGCCTCGGTGGCCAGGTGCCTGGTATTTTGATATCGCCTCTTCGCACGCCCAAGTAAAGTTAAAAATTTTTTTTTGTATCTAGGAGTGTGTATTGAAAAGTCATAAGTTTTATGAAAAATTGTTTTTTATTTTAAAGTTTTTTTTACAAAAATTTGTTTATTTT
Source organism: Dioctria rufipes (assembly GCA_963924295.1). Taxonomy (NCBI): domain Eukaryota; kingdom Metazoa; phylum Arthropoda; class Insecta; order Diptera; family Asilidae; genus Dioctria; species Dioctria rufipes. Next base: position 139,624,903 of record OZ002740.1, read on the forward strand.
TCAAAACAATTTCTTGCTACAAAAATATTTCTTATAGCACATTGTCTGATATGAACTAAACAAGATGATTCACTGTGTTAGTCGCTGTCAGTTTTCCACAATTGTATTCATCTTCAATGTTGATAATGGTTTCATTCTCCCCAAGTAGCTTCTGCATCCATTGCACTTTTTCAGCACTTTTTACATATATGGTCTCATTTAGCAACAGTGATTCAACTATAGTGAATAGCTTGTTATATGGTATATAACCATCATTCCAGTAGAATCCATGGCAATTTCGCTGAAACCGTTTCACCTGTTTCCTTTTTGCAGAAGTCAAATCGTTGTATCTGAACGGGGGTTGAAAAATGAAATGTTGCATGTGATTTTCATTGGTTAAAATTGCCAGTTCTTTAGTGATAAATTCATTGAGGTTTGTTTTGAATCCTTGAACGTCTACGATGGCAGCCATCTTCTTAATTTAATTTTCTAATTTGACTTGTCAGCGGACTGTATTCCACTATTCGATCGTGTAGAAGCATGCAATAAGCCGTCGTATTAGCCGGGATATTTTCAGATGTCTTAAATTCTAGCCTTATGTCAACATGTCCAGTTGTTATTGTTTCATTTTGATGTGAGCAATCAATGACAGCGATCGGAGTATCGGTTTTGAGCTTCTCCCATGTGAGGAGGGGTTGATACTGCTGGCCATAGTATGGTTGTGTAAACATGACATGTGTCATACAGCAATGCGTACCAATTCAGGTCAAAATTCAGATTCAAATCATCATAGGGATATGATTCTGAGTTAAAATGAACTGTCACATCGGTGAGTTTGCAGTGATCAAACTTCCTAGCATCGTTGGTTTTATCGTTCCTTCGATACGCTTGTAATGCTAAGATGATAAATCGAGGTTTCGCCAGTTGAGTGGATGTCTTAACTGACCAGGTTTGATGCGTAGATTCCGGCAGTACTGGATGCGCATATATGTCCCAACTACGGAATGGTATTTGTATAGGGCGACCTCTCCCGATAATTTTAAATAGTTGCAGCATTTCATTATCGGATACTGTAACATGCGGAATTCTCCATTGAAGTTTGGTAATTTCAATTTTCACCTCATCTGTGGGTGATATAATGGCATTAGCATCTGTCCTGCTCCGGATTAATGCGAGTTCATGTTTGAAATTTATAAGAATTTTCTTGTAATTTTCAGCGAATCCCAATAAATATTTCAGAGGTTTACAATAGTTGAACTGCCCATTAACTGGTATAACGGATGAATCTGGTGACCAACTGCCGTTGAGTAGTATCCTGATTACATGATTAGATTTCTTGTGCGGTCGATTTCCACTGCATTTAATTCATAGCGTATTTCCTCAAAAATAAATGGTACAGCGTTGTTAGCTAATTTTGCGGTTGCTGAAACGGTTCCATCTAGCTTTTTTAGCGACCCCTCAATGTAAAGAAAACTCCTGCTGGGTAGAAGATTCAAGTCCTGATGTTGTACAGAGATACGGGTTTCATCGCTGTTTTTAAATTATGTTAAAAATGGTGAAAAGGAGTGATGTGCAAATTCAGTAACATTGTTATCAAAGCGAGCGTCTGATGTAATATTTAGTAATCCTTTATTCATTGTTTCAGCGTTAAACCTATCGATTGTAAATATGCTGTACTTGCAGCTATTAATGTAGTTCTTGACCGCTTCAAGTTTGTCTGCTGACTAATGATCTAGTCTGCTCCGAACTCGTATTTATCATTATTGTATATCAACATGCTGTGGCTTCAAATGTAACCTGATGGTTATAATATCGCCGTCTTGGTCAAGGAGCTTCAATGTTAGAGAAATTATACGTTCGTTATTCACAGGAAAATAGATTACATTTTTTGGTACCTCCACTATTTTATACCCTGGCCACAAGTTCGTGGAGAGTGTGTACTTGTGTATAGTATTTACTTTAATGATGTTGACTGGCAACACCGATGTATGCACTATATTTGGAAATAAATATCTTTTACTGAATCCAAACAGAGGTGCTATGGATCTCTGTTTATCAAATTGGACTTCTTCAGTTGCCTTAACTTCACTCTTATTGTTAGATTTTATTGTAACGTTTATCCTTTTCCCTTCTTTATCCAAGTATACTTGTACATATTTTGCTATATCATCAATCTCATAAGATCCAACAGGTATCTCAACTACCTCATTCCCTACATGAACCAGATTATTTCTCACATCAATATTTGGTATAGAGTTGTATATTTGAAAATCAATTAATCCACAAACATAATCCGTTGCTAGCTCCAGCGGAGGAAAGTACTCAGCAGTGAGTAGAAATGAATTTCCCGTGAGAGTAAGTGCTAATGACATGGTGGTTGACAATGAACTGTCCCAATTTCAATATAAATACATTTATTTATAGATAATAATTAATTACTATAACAATTATATAAAAACTCTACTGCATCATAGCTCTGATAAGAACTGTAGTTGTACGACATATTACTACCCAAGTAGTTTATGAGTTCCCTTGGTGGTTGGAGATTGCCAAAGCTATCAAAGTATTCGATATTATAACCTATCTTGTACAACGCTACCCAGTGTGTACCTGCTCTAGTTGAGATGTCCAAGTTAACAATACCGCTTTTTTTGCTTCCATGGTTTTTTAGGTAGACTATCACGCATAAACACTCCTCTGAACTGTGGCAAGTGTGTGGTATACTTGTGAAGATCCACTTCGTTAAGTGGTCGTTTGTGTAGCGACTTTAACAGTTTTTTGGTTTAGGTTCCTTTCCTTTCCTTTCCTTTCCTTTCCTTTCCTTTCCTGTACATCTTTAGAAACAGCCCGTTTCCATTTTTAGCAACCGCTACAGTTTCCATTGCTTGGTTATGACGTTTGCTTTCTTCCGATTTTTCCTGCTGCACCTCCTGCAGTGCTCTCAATGTTGAAAGCCCTGCAAACAACGGAATGAGAAAATGAAGTACCCCGCCAATCTTTGGTACAGGCATCACTCGTGGAGTTTTAATTGATTTCTTCACTCTTTTCACAATATTTTTAGCCACACTAAGAGCTATTTTTGTAGCTTCTATCAAGTCTTTTGGTTTTTTACTTTAAAACCTATCGTGCATTTCGTACTGCTTCTCGGAAAGTGGGTTGGCGTTTATTTTTAGCCTTAAGACCCATACCTAGCTTAATGTTAGACTTAATTCAGTTTGTTATAAGCCAAGCGTTGGCACGTTCACTCAAATTTGCATCCCTAGATTTTGCACGCTGCCAGGCCTTTTCAGCTAATATTTTATCAGCTGTATGTCTATCACTTGTATCTTTATGACGTGAGTATGCTACACAAAAATTAAAATTAATTAATTCCCTAAAGTGAGTGGCAACAATTTGTGTAGGGAGCATTCCCTAAAATATAGAGAATTTTAAATTGTTGTTTGGTTTTTTTCCCTAAAATTTAGGGACTATTCCCTAAAATTTAGAGAATATTCCCTAAAATGTACGGAATAGGTGATGGCACAGCAACACTCCCCACCATAGGTGAAGGTGATAGAAGACCACCCCTCTTAAAAAACATAAGAATTAGCTGAATAGCTCGTTTTCTTATGGTCCATACTACTAATAAGTAGTACGGAAGTTTTGTTGGTGCGCCCGATGGCCACGCTCAAACAAAATATTGAAAAACAACATATGACTTGTTTTCAAAAACATTGTGTGAATAATATAAACGAAAATATATTTCCATTAAAAATGCAGCATAATACCTAATTGGTTGAATGTTCTCTTCTTTATATCCAGGAGAGCTTAACATTTCGGGAATTTTACGTACTTTAGAGGCTTTCTAGCGCCAGATACCTAAATTCATTGAATGTTCTATTGATTTTGGGAAATTAAACTGATTTTCCCTTTCTACTTTAGAGGCTTTCTAGCGCCAGATACCTAAATTCATTGAATGTTCTATTGATTTTGGGAAATTAAACAGATTTTCCCTTTGTATCAGAGAAAATTACATTTATTTTTAGGGAAAAACGTGTCTTAAATTTAGGGAATAGTCCTAATATTTTTAGAGTGCGTGTTCCTTACAGGCTGCGTCCAGTGGATTAATGCCCGGACCTCCTCTTGCCAATCTTTGTTGTAACTTTGTTCCTAGCCCACAGTACTGGTATCCCGGTAGATGTAATTCTATAGATAATTTGTTGATGATTGAGTTTATAGTCCTCTGCCCCCTTTCAAAGCTTTACACTGGAGCGTATCGATTTGTTATCCGACATCTCATAAGGTTCCGATAATACTGTCGAAATGTAATATAAACAGGATTGTTTATAGGAATCCCGTTGGTCTTCAATATGTGGTTCATTAAACAACAACAAGCTTTTCCTGTTCCAAATGCTGATGTAGCTGTTAGGAAGGTGAAAAAGAAGCATGGTCCCCTATTGCCTAATAGTATAAGGAGCATCATTGTTGGACCATCCAATTGTGGAAAAACTAATGTTATGATAAGTTTGCTGGAACATCCCAATGGTCTGAGATATGCAAATATTTACATATATTCAAAATCTTTACATCAACCAAAGTATGAATATTTGAAGCGAGTGATGACTCCAATATCAGGATTGGGGTATTATACAACTAGTTACGCTATGTTCATTCTGGACCACTTTTCCCATACAAAAAGTGCAAGGTAGATTCCACTATTTTGATGGCTCTGGACCGGGGTTCTGGGCCACTGAGGGGGATTCCGTCTAGTGGTATACGTGACAGGGCATGCCTGGAGAATTCCTTTCCTACCGTCTGGCTGACCAGGAGATGACATTAACTTTTTAGTAATAATTCAAGTTTTATTTTTTTGCCCATGGTGTGCTGCGCCTAAATGTATGCTTCTTTATTATGATTTTGCTGTTTTCAAGTGTTGCGCCTAAATGTGGGCTTTTGGTTTTGAACTAATATTAGTAATAATTAAAGTTAACGCTATGCTATTCTTTTTCATACCAATAGATTCTAGGAGGTGCCAGTGGATAGGGTATTGGTACTGTTGGGGGACAAAATTTTCATCAGAAATCCTCTACGGGCTACGGTTCTGGAGATATTAGCGATTTTACCTTTTTAGATATAGTTAATATTAGCAATAATTCAAGTTAACCCTATGTTATTCTTTTGCATACCAATAGATTCTAGGAGGTGCCAGTGGATAGGGTATTGGTACTGTTGGGGGACAAAATTTTCATCAGCAATCCTCTACGGGCTATGGTTCTGGAGATATTAGCGATTTTACCTTTTTAGATATAGTTAATATTAGCAATAATTCAAGTTAACCCTGTGCTATTCTTTTTCATACCAATAGATTCTAGGAGGTGGCAGTGGATAAGGTATTGGTGCTGTTAGGGGACAAAATTTTCATCAGAAATCCTCTACGGGCTATGGTTCTCGAGATATTAGCGATTTTGCATTTTTAGATATAGTTAATATTAGTAATAATTCAAGTTAACCCTGTGCTATTCTTTTTCATACCAATAGATTCTAGGAGGTGCCAGTGGATAGGGTATTGGTACTGTTGGGGGACAAAATTTTCATCAGCAATCCTCTACGGGCTATGGTTCTGGAGATATTAGCGATTTTACCTTTTTAGATATAGTTAATATTAGCAATAATTCAAGTTAACCCTATGTTATTCTTTTTCATACCAATAGATTCTAGGAGGTGGCAGTGGATAAGGTATTGGTGCTGTTAGGGGACAAAATTTTCATCAGAAATCCTCTACGGGCTACGGTTCTCGAGATATTAGCGATTTTGCATTTTTAGATATAGTTAATATTAGTAATAATTCAAGTTAACCCTGTGCTATTCTTTTTCATACCAATAGATTCTAGGAGGTGCCAGTGGATAGGGTATTGGTACTGTTGGGGGACAAAATTTTCATCAGCAATCCTCTACGGGCTATGGTTCTGGAGATATTAGCGATTTTACCTTTTTAGATATAGTTAATATTAGCAATAATTCAAGTTAACCCTATGTAATTCTTTTTCATACCAATAGATTCTAGGAGGTGCCAGTGGATATGGTATTGGTGCTGTTGGGGGACAAAATTTTCATCAGAAATCCTCTACGGGCTACGGTTCTCGAGATATTAGCGATTTTACATTTTTATATATAGTTAATATTAGTAATAATTCAAGTTAACCCTGTGCTATTCTTTTTCATACCAATAGATTCTAGGAGGTGGCAGTGGATAAGGTATTGGTGCTGTTAGGGGACAAAATTTTCATCAGAAATCCTCTACGGGCTATGGTTCTCGAGATATTAGCGATTTTACCTTTTTAGATATAGTTAATATTAGTAATAATTCAAGTTAACCTATGTTATTCTTTTTCATACCAATAGATTCTAGGAGGTGCCAGTGGATAGGGTATTGGTGCTGTGGGGGGACAAAATTTTCATCAGAAATCCTCTACGGACTGTGGTTTTCGAGATATTAGCGATCTTGCCTTTCAATATTACTAATAATTCAAGTTACCCTATCGAGTTGTAGATATCAGCATAATGTCGCCTTTGATTTGCTATTTTCTTACTTGAATATTTCTTAGTGAGGAAGTTGTAGATATCAAAACTTCCGGATGGCTTTCTATAGGCGTTCTGGGCAGTGTGGTTCTGGGCATCAAATATTAAATGTTTACTAAACATTAGGCATGCTTCCCCTATTTATGATGTAATTTGATATCGCCGCTGTAAACAAATTCGCTTTTGAGCTGAATGGTTCATACACACCTGTGTAAACTTCCTGTTTAAAAAATTCGTATTTTAGCTGAATGAGTCATGCACACCTGTGTAAAAAAATTTAAGCAATATCAGCACATTTATTCTTTTCATGTAATTTGATACCACACTTACTGTAGGCAGCCAAAAAAAATTTATTTTATTGTTCCAAGAATTGTGTTTTATTGTTTATTCGATATCATCTCAGCCTGTAAGCAAATTCGTTGGAATTCATCCTGTGCAATGATTAATCCAGCGGCAGGATCATTCATGTTCACAAACTGTTGCTATAAAAACCCAAGCTAACTCTTGGGGAGCATCAGTCAGTTTTAGTGAGCCTCAGTGATAGTTTAAAAACGTAAAAAAAATTAAAAATGTCTTCGATGTTAGTAAATAAAAGTTTTTCAATAATTGAAAATTTGCGAAAAGATGTGATGGAGTGTTTAAAAAATTCAGTGAATAAAGACTATATTGTTCAAAAGTGCAATAGAAACATGCATAAATTTCAAGTTGCATTGTGGAAGTGCAATAAGAGTGCCAGGAAACGACATTTCGAGAGCTGTCTTGAGCAAATTAAAGCACTACGAGCACTATTGAGAACTCCCCGTCGAGGTGGAGGAATTACTCGTGTAAGAAGAAGTGATTTTGTAAAGTGGGAGGAAATAAAGACAGCGTTCGCAGACAGAATTCGACAAGGAGTTATGGCAAATTTAAAGCATATCGATCTGAAGCTATTTATGCAAGACGCTGCCAAAATATTTATGCACCGCATTAAGAATACATTACAACATAATTTTAATATTAAAGTTTCTACAACGTTTTGCGGTGAATTTGTTAAGGAAACTGGTGACAATGAAATTATAAAAGATATTAAATATTTCCAATCGAGAACTGCTTCAATTAGTGCAGATGATAATTTAGAGTAGTGGTTTAAATTAAACATTTTGGATCCAATAAACACTCAGCTGGAAGAATTTCAGGAAAAAGACAGTAGCTGGGCACTGCACTCTATAATACATCTAGCAGTACACATCAACAAGTTTGAACAGCTCCCAGGATCTTCGTTTATACCTCTGCCGAAGGAAATTGCATCAAAGAAAGCTTGCATCAATGTGAAAAATAATGATGAAGCAAGCTTCGTGTGCGCAATAACATCAGCGCTATATCCTGCAAATGTTCACAACGATAGGCACTCATCATATCCACATTATTCAACTGTACTTAATTTAACTGGGATAACATTTCCCATGACACTTAAGCAAATTACCCAATTTGAAGACCAGAACAATTTATCAATAAACGTGTTCATCCTGGAGAAAGAGAATTTCCTCACTACAGTTCCAGTTAGACTTACGAAACACATGTAAATCTCTTAATGCTACAAGATGACTATGATCAGGCTGATGATCATATGGATGATGATGATTATGCCGACAGATATCATTTCTGTTGGATTAAAGATCTTTTCCGACTCATATCGAAGCAAACTTCGAAAAATCATGCTAAAAGGCATATATGCGACAGATGTTTGTTCTACTTCTACTCTGCAGAAAAATTAGCATCACACACTCCTGAATGTGAGAAACAAAACGATTGTAAGATTATCTTTCCCTCAGAGGAAAAGAAATGGTTGGAATATAAGAATTATAACCATAAGAATCCAGTCCCATTTTGTGTGTATGCAGATCTTGAGTCAATATTGAAGCCGATTCAGGGAAATGATCAAAATACATCACAGCGAATCCAGGAACATGAAGTTCACAGCATAGGATTGTATTTCCATTGCAAACATGATGCTAAGCTCTCATATTACAGAGCATATCGAGGAAGAATTGCCAACAATGGTTTGCATTAGAATTGCAAAAAATTGCTTCCATAGCTGTATAGGAAAAGCTGAACATCAGGCAAATGCAACCCCTGACTAAAGAGGAACGGTGTTCACATATGGAAAATACTTGTTGCCATATATGTGAAAAAACGTTTGCAGCCGATGAGGAACGAGTCCGGGACCATTGCCACTTAACAGGTAAATACTGAGAATCATAATTCAATTCATTTCTCCATAAATTCTTTTAACAGGAAAATACCGAGGGCCGCGCACAATGCATGCAATCTGATGTACCAAGATTGCTCCATAGTTCCAGTCATTTTTCACAATTTATCTGGATATGATGCTCACTTCATTATTAAGGATATAGCTACATCTATTTCTGGGAAAGTGGATCTCCTACCAATAAATAAGGAAAGATATATTTCATTTACCAAGCACGTTGAAGGCAATCATATCAAATTCAAATTCATCGATTCCTTCCGTTTTATGGCGGAATCATTAGATAAGCTATCATCATTGCTACCAATGGATAAATTAAATATTACAAGAGCTGTATGGCAGGAATTGGATGATGATAACTTTAAACTACTTACGTGCAAAGGTGTCTTCCCATACGACTTCGTTGACGATTGGACAAAATTGGATTTCCAACACTTACCTGCGCAAAAGCAATTCTATAATAAAATGACTGACAGTGATATATCTTCTGAGGAATACAGCCGCTCAGAAAAGTGTGGAGGACATTTCAAATACAGACACTTGGCGAATATTCCGATCTATACCTGGAAACTGATATCCTTCTATTGGCTGATGTGTTTGAGAACTTTCGAGATGTCTGTATGAAGACGTACAATTTATATCCTGCACATTATTACACCATGCCAGGTTTAACATGGGATGCAATGTTAAAATATACCAAAGTGAAACTAGAGCTGATAACCGGCGTAGATATACTGATATTCATAGATATAGGTATTCGAGGTGGTATAAGTCAATGCTCGAACAGATATAGCAAAGCAAATAATAAATATATGGATGATTTTAAGCCTGACGAGAAAGAGAAATACCTGATGTATTATAATGTAAATAACCTTTATGGATGGGCCATGTCACAGCATTTACCAACCGGAGGATTCAAATGGGTTGATGCTCCCAATATCAACGTTTTCGAGTTTCCTGATGATTCACCAATTGGATACATATTCGAAGTCGACTTGGATTATCCTCAACATCTACATGATACACATAAGGATTTACCGTTTTGGTCTGAGAATGCAGCACCACCTGGAACAAAATTATAAAAGCTTTTGACAACTTTACATCCTAAAACTAAATATGTTATACACTACTGAAATTTGAAGCAATGCTTATCACATGGCCTCATCCTGAAGAAAGTGCACCGCATTCTTCAATTCAACCAATCAGCTTGGCTTAAACCATATATTGATTTAAATACCACCAAACGGAAGCAGGCTACCAGCGATCATGAGAAGGACAGCTATAAGAAGATGAGTAATGCAGCTTTTGGTAAGACCATGGAAGTATAGCGATATAAAGCTTTGCGTAAAGTGGGAAAGTCGCTATGGTGCAAAAGCTCGGATTGCGGCACCCAACTTCCACAGTGCAACGCTATTTGATGAGAATTTAGTTGCTGTGGAATTAAGGCGACTCAAAATCTTATTCAATATTCCCATCTATATTGGAATGTCAGTTTTGGAAATTTCAAAGATATGCTTCTATGGTTTCCACCACAGTTTTATGCAGCGTGAATTTGGAGATAAATGTAAAGTCATGTATACAGATACAGATTCTCTAATATATGAACTTGAAGAGATAAATGCATATGAGTTTATGGCCGAAAATATAAATAAATTTGATTCAAGTGATTACCCAGAAGATAATCAATTCAATATACCGCTCATGAATAAAAAGATTCCTGGTCTAATGAAGGATGAGCTGAATGGGAAAATCATTAGCGAATTTGCAGGCTTGCGCTCGAAAATGTACAGTCTGCGTATAAACGATGGTTAAACAGTAAACAAAGCAAAAGGAGTAAAGACTAATGTAGGCCAGAGGCATATCAATTTCGAAGACTACGTCGAATGTTTGAATAACAACCGAATATTAACTGCTAATCAGAGCTCCATACAATCGCATAACCATAATGTCTACACGATCAACCAAAAGAAGATTGCATTGAGTCCATATGATAACAAGCGGTATATTATGAGTGGGACAACGGATACTCTACCATGGGGACATTACTCTATTCCATCAGAAAAGCAAGAAGCAGACGCAGAAAACTTTTAATCTCAGGCTAGTCTAAGATATATATTGTAAATGAAAATTGTATTATAGCTAAAATACCATTTAATTAAATAGTTTGTTTTAATTGTACACGAGTAATTCCTCCACCTCGACGGGGAGTTCTCAATAGTGCTCTTAGTGCTTTAATTTGCTCAAGACAGCTCTCGAAATGTCGTTTCCTGGCACTCTTATTGCACTTCCACAATGCAACTTGAAATTTATGCATGTTTCTATTGCACTTTTGAACAATATAGTCTTTATTCACTGAATTTTTTAAACACTCCATCACATCTTTTCGCAAATTTTCAATTATTGAAAAACTTTTATTTACTAACATCGAAGACATTTTTAATTTTTTTCATGTTTTTAAACTATCACTGAGGCTCACTAAAACTGACTGATGCTCCCCAAGAGTTAGCTTGGGCTTTTATAGCAATAGTTTGTGAACATGAATGATCCTGCTGCTGGAATAATCATTGCACAGGATGAATTCCAACGAATTTGTTTACAGGCTGAGATGATATCGAATAAACAATAAAACACAATTCTTGGAACAATAAAATAAAATTTTTTTGGCTGCCTACAGTAAGTGTGGTATCAAATTACATGAAAAGAATAAACGTGCTGATATTGCTTAAATTAATTTTTTTAAACAGATGTGCATGACTCATTCAGCTAAAATGCGAATTTTTTAAACTGGAAGTTCACACAGGTGTGTATGAACCATTCAGCTTAAATGCGAAATTGTTTACAGCGGCGATATCAAATTACATCATAAATAGGGGAAGCATGCCTAATGTTTAGTAAACATTTAATATTTGATGCCCAGAACGCCTATAGAAAGTCATCCGGAACTTTTGATATCTACAACTTCCTCACTAAGAAATATTCAAGTAAGAAAACAGCAAATCCAAGTCGACATTATGCTGATATCTACAACTCGCCAGGGTAACCTGAATTATTAGTAATATTGAAAGGCAAGATCGCTAATATCACGAAAACCACAGTCCGTAGAGGATTTCTGATGAAAATTTTGTCCCCCCACAGCACCAATACCCTATCCACTGGCACCTCCTAGAATCTATTGGTATGAAAAAGGATAACATAGGGTTAACTTGAATTATTACTAATATTAACTATATCTAAAAATGTAAGATCGCTAATATCTCGAGAACCGTAGCCCGTAGAGGATTTCTGATGAAAATTTTGTCCCCCAACAGTACCAATACCCTATCCACTGGCACCTCCTAGAATCTATTGGTATGAAAAAGAATAGCATTGCGTTAACTTTAATTATTACTAATATTAACTATATCTAAAAAGGTAAAATTGCTAATATCTCGAGAACCATGGCCCGTAGAGGATTTCTGATGAAAATTTTGTTTCCCAACAGTACCAATACCCTATCCGCTGGCACCTCCTAGAATCTATTGGTATGAAAAAGAATAGCATAGCGTTAACTTTAATTATTACTAATATTAGTTCAAGACCAAAAGCCCACATTTAGGCGCAACACTTGAAAACATCAAAATCATAATAAAGAAGCATACATTTAGGCGCAGCACACCATGGGCAAAAAAATAAAACTTGAATTATTACTAAAAAGTTAATGTCATCTCCTGGTCAGCCAGACGGTAGGAAAGGAATTCTCCAGGCATGCCCTGTCACGTATACCACTAGACGGAATCCCCCTCAGTGGCCCAGAACCCCGGTCCAGAGCCATCAATATAGTGGAATCTACCTTACACTTTTTGTATGGGAAAAGTGGTCCAGAATGAACATAGCGTAACTACTTATACATTCTCAAACAACTGCGACGTTCTACCACCAGAGGAAGCCAAAACACATTCGGTGTTTGTTTTCGATGATGTAGCATGTGAAAAGCAACATAATGTGCGATCCAATTTTTGCATTGGTCGTCACGAAGATATAGACAGCTTCTCCAAATTCACGCTACATAAAACTGTAGTGGAAATCGTAGAGGCATATTTTAGAAATATCCATAACCGCCATGCCAATATAGAGAGGTTTATTGAATAAGATTTTGAGTCGGCTTAATTCCACAGCAACTATGTTCTCATATCGTTGAACTGTGGAAGTTAGGTGCCGCAATCAGAGATTTTGCACCACAGCGACCTTCCCACTTTACGCAAAGCTTGATATGATCTTACCAAAAGCTGCTTTATTCATCTTCTTATAGCTGTCCTTCTCATGATCGCTTGTAGCCTGCATCCATTTGGTTGTATTTAAGTGAGTATATGATTTAAGCCAAGCTGATTGGTCGAATTGAAGAACCCGGTGCACTTTTTTCAGGATGAGTTCATATGATAAGCATTGCTTCAAATTTTGGTAGTGTATAACTATTTAGTTTTAGGATGTAATGTTGTCAAAAGCTTTTCTAATTTTGTTCCAGGTGGTGCTGCATGCTCGGAGCAAAACGGTAAGTCCTTATGCTTATCATGTAGATGTTGAGGATAATCCAAGTCGACTTCGAATAGGTATCCAGTTGGAGAATCATCAGGAATTTCGAAAACGTCAATATTGGGAACATCAACCCATTTGAATCCTACGGTTGGTAAATACTGTGACATGGTCCATCCATAAAAGTTGTTAACATCGTGATATATCAAGTATTTTTCTTTTTCATCTGGGTTAAAATCCGGTATTTATAAGTATTTATTGTTGGCTTTCCTGTATCTATTTGAACATTGGCTTATACCGCCCCGAATACCTCTCTCTACGAATAGCAGTATGTGTACATCGGTTATCAGCTCTAGTTTCAATTTGGTATATTTTAACATTGCATCCCATGTTAGACCTGGCATGGTGTAATAATGTGCAAGATTTAATTATACGTGTTCATGCAGACGTCTCGAAAGTTCTCGAAAACGTCAAATAATAGAGGGACATCAGTTTTCAGGTGTAGATTGGAGTATTCGCTAAGTGTCTGTATTTCAAATGTCCTCCACACCTTTCTGCGCGGCTGTAGTCCTCAGCAGATATATCACTGTCAGTCATTTTATTATAGAATTGCTCCTACGCTGGTAAGTATTGGAAATCAAATTTAGTCCAATCGTCAACGAAGTCGTATGGGAAAACACTTTTGCGCGTAAGTAGTTTAAATTCATCATTATCCCATTCCTACCATACAGCTCTTGTAAAATTTAGTTTATCCACTGGATAAAACGGCAGGAATCGATGAATCTGAATTTTATGTGACTGCCTTCCATGTTCTTCGTGAATGAGATATACCTTTCCTTGTTAATTGTTAAGTGATCAACTTCTCCTGGCAAAGGTGTATCTATATAATTAATTATGAAATGGGCAACATATCCAGATAAATTGTGAAAAATGACTGGAACTATGGAGCAATCCTGATAGATGATACATTGTGCGCTGGTTCTCGGTATTTTCCTGGTAAAAGAAATTATGAAAGAATGAATAGAATTATAATTCTCATTATTTACCTGTTGAATGGCAATGGTCCTGGACTCGTTCTTCTTCGGCTGCAAACGTTTTTTCGCATATATGGCAGCAAGTATTTTCGATATATGAACGCCGTTCCTCTTTAGTCAGTGGCTGCATTGGCGTGATTTTCAACTTTTTCTGTACAGCTATGGATGCAATTTTTCGTAATTCTAATGTAAACCATTCTTGGCAATTTCCCCCTCGAAATGCTCTGTAATGTGAGAGCTTAGCATCATGTTTTCAGTGGAAATAGAATCCTATGCTGTGAACTTCATGTTCCTGGATTCGCTGTGATGTATTTTGATCATTTCCCTGAATCGGCTTCAATATTGACTAAAGATCAGCATACACACAAAACGGGATGGAATTCTTTAGGTTATAACTCTTATATTCAAGCCATTTCTTTTACCTGGAGGGAAACATAATCCTGCAATCATTTTGTTTCTCGCATTCAGGAGTGTGTGATGCTAATTTTTCTTCAGAGTAAAAGTAGAGCAAACATTTGTCGCATATATACTTTCTGCACTTATGTTTTGAAGTTTTTGTCGATAAGAGTCGAGAAAGATCTTTAATCCAACAGAAATGATATCTGCCAGCATCATCATCATCGTCATCATCATACATATGATCATCTTCCTGGTCATAGTCATCTTGTAGCATTAAGAGATTTATATGTCGCGCCATCCCTTGTTTTTCTTGAGTCATGGGTAATTTTATTCCAGTTAAATTTAGAACAGTAGAATAATGCGGATATGATGACGTCCTATCGGACCTGGCAGTTGCAGGAAATAGCGCTGATGTTTGTGCCCACGCGAAGCATGCTTCACCATTATTTTTCACATTAATGCAAGTTTTCTTTGATGCAATTTCCTTTGGTAGGGGTATATACGAAGATCCTCGGAACTATTCAAACTTGTTGACGTGTACTGCTAGATGTATTATAGAGTACAGTGCCCAGCCATTGTCTTTTTTCTGGAATTCTTCCAGCTGAGTGTGGAACGGATCCAAAATGTTTGATTTAAACCACTCCTCTAAATTATAATCTGCACTAATTGAAGCAGTTAATAATAATAATAATAATACTTTATTTGGTGCCGTACTGAAGATTACAATATTTATGTTAGTACTACTCAAGGAAATATGTAGAAAAAGTAACAAAATAAAATAAAATAAAATAAAAATAAAAAATATAGAAAACTTCAATTCAATTCTTAAATATACTAAACTACTAAACTATCTGTATTATGATTTAAGAAATACTACAACTATTCTAAAGTATAAAGGCCATTTCCAAACTATAAGTCCTTTAACAACTTGGCAAATTCCCTGCTGGACCCAGTTCTCGCTTGGAAATATTTAATGTCTTTTATAATTTCATTTTTACCAGTTTCTTTAACAAATTCACCGCAAAACGTTGTAGAAACTTTAATATTAAAATAATGTTTTAAGGTATTCTTAACACGGCGCGTAAATAATTTGTCGGCGTCTTGCATAAATAGCTTCGGATCGATACGTTTTAAATTAATACTTTGCCGAATTCTTCCTGCGAACGCTGTATTTATTTCTTCCCATTTTACAGAATCTCTTCTTCTTAGGTGCTGTGTAATTCCTGCACCTCGACGGGGAGTTCTACATAGCGCTCTCAATGCTTTAATTTCCTCGACGCAGCTCTCGAAATGTCGTTTCCTAGCATCCTTTTTACACTCTCGAAATGCAACTTGAAATTTATGCATGATTTTATTGCTCTTTTTAACAATATTGTTTTTATTCACTGAAGGTTTGAAACACTCCATCACATCTTTTCGCAAATTTTCAATTATTGAAAAACTTTTATTTACTAACACCGAAGACATTTTTAATTTTTTTTTTTTTATTTTAAACTAATACTGAGACTTGCTGAAACTGAATGATGGCTTCTAGCGGTTTGCTTGCGCTTTTATAGGAACACCTCGCTGTTTATTTTATGCAAATTTGTTTACAGGAAGTGAAATGATATCAAATTACGTGAGGATGGCTCATTCGATTAAATTTGTAAATTTGTTTACACAGGTGTGCATGACTCATTCAACTAATTTGTTTACAGGAAGGGAAGTGAATTTGTTTACTTTGCGCGAATTTGTTTACACAGGCGTGCATGACTCATTCAGCTTAAATGCGAATTTGTAAACAGGAAGTGGGGTGATATCGAATTACGTGAGGATGACTCATTGTTTACTTTATTCAGCTGCGCGGATTTGTTACAACAGGACTAAACTTGTTTTGGAAGATTGCCTATAAATTAAGGAGCTGAATCAGATTCAATATCAGTTTCATTTCGGAGTTCAAACAAATAGGAAGCAAGGAGAAAATAATAATAATGCCAAACGCAATGGATGAACTAAAGAGGTTGGAGCAGTACCAACCGTCCCAGAAGACCTGCCAAACGAAGTTGCTAGAAAGTGTACAACTACATTTGGAACTCGTGTAGTTCTGGATTTGGAGAGTTATCACTATTTCTTCCTGCACGATACCATACAATTTCGGATGATACTTTGAGTAAAATAAATGCCCAGGGACATTTCTCGGTGATTAACAGGGGACCAATCGAGTGATCATATAAAATAATGGAATTTATTCTGAATGATATTAATCTGTATCCAATTATTTATTATAATAGTTGAATAATAAAAACTGAATAATGTGAAAATAGTTTTTTTTTTAGTATCCTAAATTAGTCCTGATAATGAACGTCAAGTAGTACTGCTGCTCCACAAGTTTATACAATTGATTATGAACCCAAAAAAGTACGGTGGGAGACATATGCTCTGGATCGCTTTCGCTTCTAAGATAGGATTAATAGAACTTTAGATATATTGTTGCCAATTCTGGATATGAAGCACAGAGAAAAAGTTTATAATTTAAGATTTATACATAGTGAAATAGGTACGAATAAATATTAATAAAAAACAATTTTTCATAAAACTTATAACTTTTCAATACACACTCTTAGATACAAAAAGTATTGTTAACTTTACTTGGCCGTGCGAAGAGGCGATATCAAATTACCAGCCACCCGGCCACCGAGGCTTTCATTTCCACTATTTCATGTTTCTTACAAGCAGCCGTGATCTATTTTTAGATATCATGATCACTCTTGGCTTTTTAATCCACAGCTGCTGTTGTTTTTTGTTTTCAGGAAAAGCAATTTTCAATTATGACTATTCATCCAAGACAACATATCAGTTGTTCTTATTTTTTCCAGCTAAAGAAATTGAGACTCTTTCATAAATTCGTTTACTTTACTCGGCTAAGTGCTAATTTCTTTTACATTATTCGACTGCGATTTTGCTTACATTACTCGGCTCTGTGTGAATTTTTTACATTACTCGGCTGCCCGAATTTGTTTACTTTACTGGACTGTGCGAATTTATCTACGCAAGGTACCAAATTAAAAGCATTACACCTGAAGAGCAAAATTAGGCAAAGTCAACATATCTACCTACATGCACCCCAACGAGCTTAGCCTGATCTATTTTGAGATATATCATCACATGGTGCAATCTTGTTTATAAAGACGCCTACAGATTAATATTATCAAATCTTTAATCCACAACTTAGGTTATAGTTGTTGTTGCTTTTGTTTTTTTCAGCTACTAATATGAATTCCACTTGAGAAGGTAAGATCGCTAATATCTCGAAACATAGAGGATTTATGTTGAAAATTTTACCCCCTAGTACTAATACTATTGGCATAAACAAAAATAACTTAGGGTTAACTTGAGTTATTACTAATATTAATTAGTGCGAATTTTGTTTACATTACTCGGCTTTGTGCGAATTTTGTTTACATTATTCCGCTATACGAATTTGATTATCGGCTGTCATTATACTATTTCCATTACTTATCCAAGTCAACATACCTACCTACATTGGTTGTTGTTGTTGGCATCAGTATCCTACTAAAAGAAAACTTCAAGATGACGTAAAATTTTCAGTACAAAAGCGGCCTAAGAAGCGCCCCCCCCCCCCCCCCCCGCCTTAAAACTCTCAGTAATCCAGAACACCCAAAAAAGTTTGGGAAAATGTTGCCACTTTTTGTATGGAAAAAGTGTGCCAGAACGCCCATAGTGTAACTACTCATATAATCACACGTATCATAAATAAAGTTAAATACAAAAAGAAAAGAAAAACATTGGCATGCGGACGCACATATATAGGTGAGACAGGTAGGGATACTAAAACCAGGATTAGAGAGCGCAAAAATGACTTCAAGCAAAACCCTCGAGAGTATTTCCCAAGCCATGAAACAGAAATCTATATGTGTGCGTTGGGAGTCCGTTCTCTAAAATGTTCTATATTGATACTTATGGAAAAGTACCAAACATTGACTTTTATATACTATAGAGCCTAAACTACTACCCATACAGGAAAATAGTCTTTAGTAATTTACAGGTTGGTTCCTTACCTTCCCAAAAACTACACTTACTATATACATTGCTTAACAAAATAATAAAATAGCTTTGTTTACAAAGTAACCTGACCGTTTTAACCTCGCTACCTCTCAGCTGATAAATAATTCCATGTGTGTATGTGCAGCCGGAGTCCAAATCTGTAGGTAGCTACATCCATATCATCAGCCGACGGCACAGCATCATATACAATTAGCTGAGAGTTTTTGTTTGAGGAATCGTAGTCATTTTGTGAAGATATTTATCTGTATGAATAGTAGTTTAGAGCGGAGGAGCAACTCAAACTTTTGTCACTTTTACATAAGAGCACTGCAAATATTTTAGAATGAGGAGACTCCGTTGGGTCTGTCATTTGCTAGTGAGGTAGTCTGTTTCATGGCTACATTGTGAAGTATTTTCGGGGGTTTTGCTTCAAGTCAGCTACGCGATGCATTGATAATCAAACACCTAGGTACTACAAGACAGCATGCTTTCAACATGCGATGGAAGAGCAACATCAATTTAATTTGGATACTGTGATAATTTTTAACAAGGAAAAATACTGGAAAAGGAACACATAGAATCCTTATAAAGGGTTTTCCAATAAGCGGTGTTATTTTGATATTCAAAGAAAAATGCCATTTTTTGAGATAAATGATCGGATCTTTATTTCATTATAAAGAGGAAGGTATGCCGTTAATAATGGAAAATAAGATCAGCCAAATGACCACCACGACCACGCCTACACGACCATATTCTTTTCATGAAATTTTCCATAACCAAATTGCAAAGTGGCTGCCCTATGTCCTCGATAGCCTCACGAATTCCATCTTCCGTCTTGAATCGATGTTGGGCAGTAGGCGTAGACCTTCTCTTTCACGTGGCCCCAAAGGAAGAAGTTGCAAGGTGTTAAGTCACAAGATCTCGGTGGCCAATTGTGATCACCTCTTCGAGAGATAACACGGTCCGGAAACTTTTCCCGTAAAAGATCAACAGTTTCGTTGCTTGTATGGCTCGTAGCGCCGTCTTGTTGAAAGTAAACGTTGTCCAGATCAATACCATCCAATTTCGGTCATAAAAAATCATTAATCATCTGTCGATAGCGCAATCCATTCACCGGAACTGTTGCTCAAGCCTCATTTTCGAAAAAGTAAGGTCCAATGACCCCACGGGACCATAAACCGCACCAAACAGTCACACGTTGAGGATAGAGAGGCTTGGGTTTTCCGAGCCCCAGATGCGACAATTTTACTTGTTGACGAAGCCATCGGGGTGGAAATGGGCCTCGTCACTCAAGATGAGTTTTCGATGGAATTCCGGATCATTTTCATGCATTTCAAGGACCCAATCAGCAAAGACTCGACGTTGTTGATGATCGGCCGGCTTGAGTTCTTGTATTAACTGAACTTTATAAGCCTTAAGACCCAAATCTTTATGCAAAATACGGTGTAATGACGTTTGTGGAATGCCTAATTCCAAAGAACGACGAGGAATGGACAAACCTGGGTTTTCTTCAACACTTTCGGCTACAGCAGCAATATTCTCGTCTGTTCTTGAGCGACGTGCACGGGTTTTATTCTTCACATCACTAACTTGTCCCGACAGCTCGAATTTTTCTACCAATTTCTGTATTGCGGTCCGACAAGGTGCTTCACGACGACCCAAAAATATTCGAGTTTTACGAACCGTCTCTGCCACATTTTCACCATTTTTATAGTGAATTTTAATAATTTTAATGCGTTGTTGAATCGTGTATCGTTCCATTTTTATTAATGGCGTAGTTTTTACTTATCAAATGTCAAAAAATGACAGCTCCATCTACCGAAATAGCGGGCTAATTAAAATAACACCTCTTATTGGAAAACCCTTTATATACAATACCACTAACCGAAGTTGATACAGCATTCATAAACCACCAATATAATAAATACCTCACTAATACACACAAAGAAAAGGCACGGAATTAACTGACAACATATTCTACATAGCATAGGCATTTAGTATACGGACGTACCGATCTTTTATTGTTGTTTGTCTGTTTATTTATTGAATTTATTTCATATATCGTCGGCTTAATAAGAAAACACTGTAACTCCATTTTAGAAAATTTTACAGGAGAGAGGAAAAAGTTGTTTTTTGATAATACTGCAAGATTTTTGGCAATATTTTGATGCAGTTTTATTTAAAAACACATTATAGATTAGTAGAAATAAGTTTCAATTAAAATAAAAACCGATATTTATAATTTTTATGGATTTACGCGTTTTTCGTATTAATTGGGATAGTTTATAATGGAGTTACTGCAATTACAAAGGATAAAAATAAAGAGACATAATTTAACGAAAAGAAAATTTATTAGAGAAAAATTAATGACAAATTCAGTACAAAAAAGAAACTCTTAACAAAATTAAAATTAAATTCATAATTTAAAAAACTTACTATATAATATAAAAAAAAATGAATAAAATAAATCCGAATTCATAGTTCAATAAAAAAACAAACAAAAAAGTTCCTTTCTAGTTCTCATAGGCAATGTTGTCGTAAAATGTGTGGTAATCGGCATCCAGTATCTCCTTGAGAGATTGGAGGTGTTCGTATTTTGTTTTTTTAATTTTAATTCGTTCCGAATAAAGTCCTGGTAACTCATGAATAGCTCGAGGCTGTATGCTTTTATTTCGTCTTAACGGTAAATCACTCCAATCTTCGGCGAATCTAAGTTTATATTTTATAGCGCCATCTGGACAATATTTCAATGCCCGCAAATCAACTACAACGGAATCACCAGATCTTTTCCCAGGACGAATTGAAGCAAAAAATTGAATGTGTTGACAGTCTTTAAAAAATGTGTGTTTCAAGTATGTGACTTCATAAGGCTTTGGAATTTTTCTAGCTTCTTTGCACACATTAACGTAATCAATGGGAACGCTAATTTGTCTGTTGCGTAACACTCGTTCGATGCACGAATGCATAGAGTCGACCTCCATTTGTGTGTGGCCCTTTTCTAGAAATTTCTGCTCTATTTCCAAGTTGTGAAGCATTGCAATGTTTAGGAGCATGTTCGACATTACGGCATTCCTGTTTTGGTAACCACAGCCATCGCTATATAAAATAATTTTTTTTGAATTATTAGGTAAAGGAAATTTTGATGTGATGAACTCGCCAACAATGCTGGAAAATTCATTCGCTGTAAGGCCACCTTCCATTTCATTCCAAACAAAGCAAAAACCATCTCGCGTTTTCAAATCAAAAATTGTAAAATTGTGAACTACAAGCTTTGTTTTGTAGTATAAGCTTGACGCATTCGACTTGGGGCACAACAAAACCGACTGCAGATCCATGGTAAATACAAAGTTATCTGATGCTTTATCATTTGCTTTTTCAGATCTGGCTTCTTCTTTCTTTGCTTGATGCAAATTAAATAAATCTTCGGAGATATTGCCTGCCTTGTAAGCGATACATGTATTGCACTCATCCTTTTTGGGTTTAAACAAAGACAAATTCTTTTCTTCAAACATTAGAAAAAACTTACAAGTAGATAACGGTGAGATATTCTGAGATGCACACCATTCATTTTTATAAACCTTGTATAGATCAGCTTTCGATCTGAAAACTGGTTCCAGGTACTGTTTAGTAGATGAAGATCTACAATAGTGAGACTCTACAGTGGCAAGATTTGAGAAGAATTCTTCTAAGGCCATTTGCTGGTTGTAGAATAACTCGTTCCTTGCTTTCGACTTATTTGAAACACTCTTTGTCACTTGTGTGCAGCTATTCGTTTCTTGACATGAAATATTGCTAGATTCTTTCTTACTAACATTCCCATCAGGATCTTTTATTTTCCATGCTCGCACAGTCGCTTCTTTAACACCGACAGTGTTCAAAAACATTTTTTTGCAAACCCGTAACTTTTTATCATTTCTTTTTAGATGATAATGGAATGTATTTAATCTGCGGCTTATTAATTTGTTTTTTCTATCTCTTGGTCGAATTGTATCAACCTGATCTATTAAACATTGGACAAAAGTCCTTTTTTCGCCCCATGTTAATGCCCAAAAGAGTCTAAAAATATGATCTCTTTCACAATCAGAAAAAAATATGCATTTCATCATAGATCTTTCTGTTGAAGCACATTGACACCTTGGTCCCAATTTTCGCGAACACTTTGCAATATCGTAGTTCCACTTTCCATCAATTTTTTTTCTACCTTTGTAAACATGACCTAATTCTCTTTCGACTTGGTTTTCATTGTCACGTCATTTTTTGTGGTTGACTTTGTGACGTTTAGATCGACTTCGGCTCGTGTTATTTCCATTTTCATCAATCTGTGCAGTATTCATAACAGAATCATTTTGTGTATCTGTAGAGATTAACTCAGTCGAAACTTCCACACTATTTTCATGGTCAGCAATCATTACGCAATCATTCACATTATCTTCAGGGATTAATTCAGCCAAAATTTCTACATTATTTTCATCATAACCAGTGGCATTTGAATTTGTCACAACAAAAGGAATTATATTTCCGCTACTTTCATTTTCTTCAGAAATTATAATGCAGTTAATTGCGGAGAAATCAGACATTTCCGAATTAATTATATTATTAATTTGCTCTGAATCTACTTCTTCTGGATGAATCTCCAATTCAATAATATTTTGCTCTGCAGGTAATGTGGCACAAAAATGCTCTGAAGAATCGTTGCTTTCGGTTATCGGTTTTTCCAATAATGACTCTTCTCTACTTTGTTCATTACTTCCAAGAACCATACGCACCATCAAAGCTCCGCGAGAATTCATTTTCAAACCATTCAATAATAACGAAAAATAAAACTTGTTGGAGGAAAATAGCGTAACTCCAGTCGCACCTTCGGAATTCGAAAAAGAAAAACACGTAACTCCAATAAGTACTTTAATTTTAGTTTTTATGCAATTTGCGCACTTTGTACCACTTAAAATGTCAGGAATAATTAAAAGACTTACCTTATTTCAAGAAATATCAGTTTTTTTTATAAAATTGTACAATACTACACTAATTAATTTTAGAATTTAGATGAGGAAGTCAGTGTACGTCGTTCAATAGTATGGCGCATACTGGAGTTAATTGTTTTTCGGTATGAAAATTTGACAGTTCCAAATAAGTGGTTTACGTTTTTGTTATTTTGCCGGCTTTATAACTGAAATGGAGTCCTGTTATTTTACTGAAACGTGAGAAATGATATTTTCTTTTCATTTAATTTAAAATCGCATTTTTAAAAAAAAGTGGAGTTACGGTGTTTTCTTATTAAGCCGACGATATGTATGTACCTATTATTTTTATTTTATTGACTGCGTTAGCTTTTTACATAGTTCTATGTGCAATATTTGATATGAACGTTAATTTAAATATGTAAGGAAAAATTAATTGTATGTAAGTACACAGTATCCTACAATAATAGCCATAAGCGCCCATGATGACAAAATACTTTATTGCAGTATTGCATGCCCTAAGGACCGAAAAATAGGCAAAAAATTAAACTAAATAAAAACGTTCACAAAGTCGTCAAACCCAGCTTTTTATTGACAACATAATATCTACACGACCAGCATTCAGCATTTATATTGATTAAAATACGTTCTTCAACTTGTTCTCTCTAAGGTTCGCAGAAGTTTGTATCTTTTTAGGGCTCCGTTCCTTAAAAGGAAAGAACGGATCCCTTATAAGATCGCTATTACATCCGTCTGTCTGGCTGCAGCAGAGATTTTTATCGAGAACGACATAGGAATTTGAAATTTTACAGAAATCTAGAACTTTGTAATGCGCCCATATTTCAAGATATACGTATATATATGTCGTACACGTAGACACTTAACGTAACTTATCACTTCATGAAAAGTCTAGGCACTTCATGAAATGTAGGCAGCGATTAAAAAGCGCTTTAAAAGTCCTTTTTAAGCGCTTCGATTGTGCTTCAGTTTCATTTAAATTTTCACATTCCATGTCTGCAGATACAAGCACCCCTTTTAGCTTCGTTACAATCGCTTTTAAAGCACTTTATGTGTAGCAAATTTGAAGCTCTGCACGATTGCAGCTGCTACAGTGCCGACTCAAATAATTACCATTGTTTCTCTTTTAATTACAGATACCTGAAAGTTTGATGATTATGATTGTGTGAAGTAAAAGAAAATCACATAGCTTAAACTAGCGTTTTAATTCAATATAAAATACAACATATTCAGCATATAAAGAAAAACATATTCAGCAAAACAGATAAAGGAATAGTTCAAAGTATAAAATTAAACATATTCAATAGAAAACGAAAAAAAAAAGGAAAAATTCAACATGTAAGGTCGGCTATGGACAGTCTACTCTACTCTACTTTCATTTGTGCCTCAAAGTCCGAGTAGCTAAAGTTATCCATTTTTAAAGCAATGAAAGGAAAAGTGTGTTACATTATTAATTATCACGAAGACAAAAGTCAATATTCACGATAAACGAACTACTTCAAGAGCCTATACTTATTAATGGCAACTTTGTTATGAGATCATCCTAATTTAATTTTAAAACCACTTCCCCGGAAAAAATATGTGGAGGCATTTACTGAACTGTTGATGTCCTATACACTCCTTTATGTATGATATCTGTAATGGAAACGATTATATTGACGAGGACATATTTAACAATATTTCATTTATCTTACTATTTCTTCTTCTAGTATACCCGGAATTTCCCTTTCGAATTCTTCAAGTTCGCCAATGTTATTACTTGGAAATGTATTTAATATTGAGTGGTTTTTATCTGGAAATAGGTTTTTGGTAATCCGATCTAAAATTACGTTTTGTTGGCAACGTACGCTTTTTACACCCTAATAATGATGTAGAGCAAAATGGATTGGACGCCCACGCCTAATATGAAAAGTTATTTTGATTTTTTCATGTCCGTCCGTCTGTCCTTCTGTCCGTCCGTCTGTCCGTCTGTCCGTGCGAACGATAACTCGAGAACGCGTTCACTTATAAAGCTGAAATTTTGTACACGGAAATAAAAAAAAAAAAAAAAAAGTAAAATTAAGTTCGAAAATGGCACAAATCGGGCAACTCCTACGGGGGTTGCCATACAAAAATTTCGGTTTCCACTACATATTTAGACACTGCCTGAGAACGCGTAAACATAGACAGCTGAAATTTGGTACATAGTGTTTTTACAGTAATAACAAATAAATTTCACAAATGGACTAAATGGGGCAACTCCTTCTAGGTGTTGCCATATAAAAATTTAGCTTTTTACGTATACTCTGAAAACGATCAGTTCTAGACATTTTTATTGGACTAAAAACTTGTTTAGAATCTGAAATCCTATAAAATATAATAATAATAATATAATAATCATTTTTTCTGTCCGACGAGCGGTTCTACAAATATATGCGAAAAACCACTTCAAAAATCAAAATAGATAGATCGGTGACCATACGAAATTTTATCCGGGCATTCGTCTAGGGTATCATAAGAATTAGTCTTAGACCAATTCTAGCTTTTTTACTTATTATTTCAGTGATAGAGTTTTTAATTTCTTTAAACTTCCCTTTCAAATTTTGATTAATCTCTCCTGAGAAAATTACGCAATACACTTTCAGTAAATAGAAGCATATTAAATGAATGATTGCCTAGTTGTTCACAGCTTTCACAAAGGTCGTGCTTTGCTTGCTTGTTCAGTTTTCGGGTCTACCCTAGGCAAACTGACAACATCAATGATCTTCGTTCGTAATTGACCTTTTCAAAAATCAAGTTATCCAAGATTTTGTGAATTAAAACGAAACTCCTGTAAATTTTTATACGTAATTGACAGAACGTTTTTAGTAATTAAAATTAAAATTCAAAGGTAAAGCGATTTTTGAAATAGGATATAAGAAAGTAATAAATTTATAAAATAAAACTTGAACCGTAATAAATATAATTGCTTTGATTTTCGTCAGTGCCAACAGTCGCATTACATCGGAATACCGACGTAGCTGTTTCTCCAAATTTCCTCTTCATTGAAAACATATTGATTTCAATAAGTACTAAAAATCTGAATATGAAAGATAAGGCATGAATATATTTTACTTCAGATTAATTATTTACTTCAAATGCAATGGTGGAGAATCGGTATGAAAGCATAAACGTCTTGTAATAGCAAGCTCATTCTTTTACAAAGAATATCTTCAGCAGGAAACTTTTATTCGTCGTTACTAAGTTCACGGACGTAACCTCTACCCAATGCTTCAATAGAAGATACAGGTTTACTAAAGATATTTTCAGTTACTTTGAAGAGGTACCCAATAACGCTATGTTTCGCATACAAATCTAAAAAAAATCCAGTTATCTTTAAGGGCTGCAGAGGTTTAATGTAACAGTATTTATCTGGGCTATTTAAGCTGAGAAAAAAATTGGTCGACATAAAATCGTTTATATAAAGGTGACACACGTACGTCAAGCTAGCACCGTAACTTCGTCTGATATAGTTCGGAGCTATGTCATAATTTGTCGTTAATTTGTCGCGAAAAACAATATATTTGTCGTGTCCTTTTTTCTAAAGAAAACTAGATGTGGTGCTAAATTGGCGTCAAGCTAGCAACGCAACTCACTGGAACTCAGCCAAAACTTATTGGATTGGAAAATTGCACATCTTGGAATTTGTCGTTAATTTGTCGTGAAAACCATAAATTTGTCGTGTCCTTTTTTCTAAAGGAAACTGGATGTGATGCTAAGTTGACATCAAGTTAGCACCGCAACTCAGTGGAACTCGGCCAAAACTTATCGGATTGCAAAATTTCATATCTTGGAATTTGTCGTTAATTTGACGTGAAAACCATAAATTTGTCGTGTCCTTTTTTTAAAAGGAAACTGGATGTGGTGCAAAGTTGACGTCAACTTAGCACCGATGCTCACTGGAACTCGGCCAAAACTCATCGGATTGGAAAATTTTACATCTTGGAATTTGTCATGAAATCCATAAAATTTTAATATCTTTTTTTCTAAAGGAAACAGGATGTGGTGGTAAGTTGACGTCAAGTTAGCACCGCAAATCACTGGAACTCAGCCAAAACTAATCGGACTGGAATATTATACATCTTGGAATTTGTCGTGAAAACCATAAATTTGTCGTGTCCGTTTTTCTAAAGGAAACTGGGTGTGGTGCTAAGTTGACGTCAAGTTAGCGCCGCAATTCACTGGAGTTCGGCTAAACCTTATCTGATTGGAAAATTTCACATCTTGGAATTTGTCGTGAAACTACAACTTTTTTCTGTATTGTTTTTTAAATTGGATGAGGTGCTCGTCTAGGGTATCATAAGAATTAGTCTTAGACCAATTCTAGATTTTTTACTTATTATTTCAGTAATAGAATTTTTAATTTCTTTAAATTCCCCTTTCAAATTTTGATAAATCTCTCCTAAGAAAATTACGCAATACACTTTCAGTAAATAGAAACATATTAAATTAATGATTACCTAGTTGTTCACAGCTTTCACAAAGGTCGTGCGTTGCTTGCTTGTTCAAACTTTTCTGGTCTAACTTAGGCAACCGGACAAAATCAATGATGATTCGTTCGTAATCGACTTTTTCAAAAATCAAGTTATCCAAGATTTTGTGAATTAAATCGAAAGTCCTGTAAATTTGTATACGTAATTGACAGCACATTTTTAGTAATTAAAATTAACATTCAAAGGTAAAGCGATTTTTGAAAAATTCAATTACGAACGAATGATCATTGATTTTTCCCGTTTGCCTAGGGTATAAGAAAGTAATAAATTTATAAAATAAAACTTGAACCGTTATTAAATATAATAGCTTTGATTTTCGTCAGCTCCAACAGTCGCATTACATCGGAATACCGACGTAGCTGTTTCTCCAAATTTCCTCTTCATTGGAAACATATTGACTTCATTAAGTACTAAAAATCTGAATATGAAAGATAAGGCATGAATATATTTTACTTCAGATTAATTATTTACTTCAAATGCAATGGTGGAGAATCGGTATGAAAGCATAAACGCCTTTGAATAGCAAGCTCATTACTTTACAAAGAATATCTTCACCAGGAAACTTTTCTTCGTCGTTACTAAGTTTGCGGACGTAACTTATACCCAATGCTTCAATAGAAGATACAGGTTTACTAAAGAAATTTTCAAATACATTGAGGAGGTACCCAACAGCGATACGTTTCGCATCCAAGTCTACAAAAAATCCAGTTATCTTTAAGGGCTGCAGAGGTTTAATGTAAAAGTATTTATCTGGGCTATTTAAGCTGAGAAAAAATTGGTCGGTGCAACCGGTAGAACAAACGACAAGGTTGTTGTCGTTTGTTTACATCCGCGTTGTGAGCAAGGAAAGTACTTCCGAATATCGGGGCATAAAAGACCAATGACTGGTTTGGCGAGTGCCGTTAGTTTCAGTCATCGTCGTAGTTAATTGTTCAGTCGCGATTCAACTTTGTTTAAGAGTATCAAGTTTCAGTTCGGTTCGGGTTAGATTGTTTTAAAAGTATTAAGATAGGTCAGTTTGGTATATAGTAAAATAAAGATTTATAACGTGAAAAGAAATTCGAGTGTGTTTTTAATTATTGGATTTGTTTCTTGATTGCTTTTGGCGCACGACACTAAGTGGACGTCAAGCTAACACCGCAGTTCACTGGAACTCGGCCAAAACTTAACGGAATGGAAAATTTCACATCTTGGAATTTGTCGTGAAAACCATAAATTTGTCGTGTCCTTTTTTCTAAGGGAAACGGGATGTGGTGCTAAGTTGACGTCAAGTTAGCACCGCAACTCACTGGAACTCGGCCAAAACTTATCGGATTGGAAAATTTCTCATCTTGGAATTTTTCGTTAATTTGTCGTGGAAACTATAAATTTGTTTGTCCTTTTTCCTAATGGAAACTGGATTTGGTGCCTAGTTGACGTCAAGTTAGCACCGAAACTCACTGGAACTCGGCCAAAACTTATCGGATTGGAAAATTTCACATCTTGAAATTTGTCGATAATTTGTCGTGAAAACCATAAATTTGTCGTATCCTTTTTTCTAAACGAAACTGGATGTGATGCTACGTTGACGTCAAGTTAGCACCGCAACTCACTGGAGCTCGGCCAAAACCCAAAACTTATCGGATTGGAAACTTTCACATCTTGGAATTTGTCGTTAATTTGTCGTGAAAACCATAAATTTGTCGTATCCTTTTTTATAAAGGAAACTGGATGTGGTGCTAAGTTGACGCCAAGTTAGCACAGCAACTCACTGCAAATCGCCCAAAACTTATCGGATTGGAAAATTTCACATCTTGGAATTTGTCGTTAATTTGTCGTGAAAACCTGTCGTGTCCTTTTTTCTAAAGGAAACTGGATGTGGTACTACGTTGACACCAATTTAGCACCGCAACTCACTGGAACTCGGCCAAAACTTATCGGATTGGAAAATTTCATATCTTAGAATTTGTCGTGGAAACTATAAATTTGTTTGTCCTTTTTCCTAATGGAAACTAGATTTGGTGCTAAGTTGACGTCAAGTTAGCATCGAAACTCACTGGAACTCAGCCAAAACTTATCGGACTGGAATATTATACATCTTGGAATTTGTCGTGAAAACCATAAATTTGTCGTGTCTATTCTTCTAAAGGGAACTGGATGTGGTGCTAAGTTGACGTCAAATTAGCGCCGCTATTCACTGGAGCTCGGCCAAACCTTATCGAAGTGGAAAATTTCACATCTTGGAATTTGTAGTGAAACTATTACTTTTTTCTGTATTGTTTTTTAAATTGGATGAGGTGCTCGTCTAGGGTATCATAAGAATTAGTCTTAGACCAATTCTAGCTTTTTTACTTATTATTTCAGTGATAGAGTTTTTAATTTCTTTAAACTTCCCTTTCAAATTTTGATTAATCTCTCCTGAGAAAATTACGCAATACACTTTCAGTAAATAGAAGCATATTAAATGAATGATTGCCTAGTTGTTCACAGCTTTCACAAAGGTCGTGCTTTGCTTGCTTGTTCAGTTTTCGGGTCTACCCTAGGCAAACTGACAAAATCAATGATCATTCGTTCGTAATTGACCTTTTCAAAAATCAAGTTATCCAGGATTTTGTGGATTAAAACGAAACTCCTGTAAATTTTTAAATGTAATTGACAGCACATTTTTAGTAATTAACATTAAAATTCAAAGGTAAAGCGATTTTGAAAAATTCAATTACGAACGAATAATCATTGATTTTTCCAGTTTGCCTAGGGTATAAGAAAGTAATAAATTTATAAAATAAAACTTGAACCGTTATTAAATATAATAGCTTTGATTTTCGTCAGTTCCCACAGTCGCATTACATCGGAATACCGACGTAGCTGTTTCTCCAAATTTCCTCCTCATTGGAAACATATTGACTTCAATAAGTACTAAAAATCTGAATATGAAAGATAAGGCATGAATATAATTATTTTACTTCAGATTAATTATTTACTTCAAATGCAATGCTGGAGAATCGGTATGAAAGCATAAACGTCTTTGAATAGCAAGCTCATTATTTTACAAAGAATATCTTCAGCAGGAAATTTTCTTTGTCGTTACTAAGTTTGCGGACGTAACTTATACCCAATGCTTCAATAGAAGATACATGTTTACTAAAAAAATGTTCAGTTACTTTGAAGAGGTACCCAACAACGATTCGTTTCGCATCGAATTCTACAAAAAATCCAGTTATCATTAAGGGCTACAAAGGTTTAATGTAACAGTATTTATCTGGGCTATTTAAGCTGAGAAAAAATTGGTCGACATAAAATCGTTTATATAAAGGAGACACACGTACGTAAAGTTAGCACCGTAACTTCATCTGATATAGTTCGGAGCTATCTCATAGTTTGTCGTTAAATTGTCGAGAAAACCATAAATTTGTCTTTCCTTTTATCTAAAGGAAACTGGATGTGGTGCTAAGTTGACGTCAAGTTAGCACCGCAACTCACTGGAACTCGGCCAAAACTTATCGTACTGGAAAATTATACATCTTAGAATTTGTCGTTAAGTTGACGTGGAAACCATAAATTTGTCGTGTCCATTTTTTTAAAGGAAACTGGATGGGGTGCTAAGTTGACGTCAAGTTAGCACCGCAACTCACTGGAACTCGGCCAAAGCTCATCGGATTGGAAAATTTCACATCTTGGAATTTTTCGTTAATTTGTCGGGAAAACCATAAATTTCTCGTATCCTTTTTTATAAAGGAAACTGGATGTGGTGCTAAGTTGACGTTAAGTTAGCACCGCAACTCACTGCAACTCGGCCAAAACTTATCGTACTGGAAAATTATACATCTTAGAATTTGTCGTTAAGTTGACGTGGAAACCACAAATTTGTCGTGTCCATTTTTTTAAAGGAAACTGGATGGGGTGCTAAGTTGACGTCAAGTTAGCACCGCAACTCACTGGAACTAGGCCAAAACTCATCGGATTGGAAAATTTCACATCTTGGAATTTTTCGTTAATTTGTCGTGAAAACCATAAATTTCTCGTATCCTTTTTTATAAAGGAAACTGGATGTGGTGCTAAGTTGACGTTAAGTTAGCACCGCAACTCACTGGAACTCGGCCAAAACTTATCGTACTGGAAAATTATACATCTTAGAATTTGTCATTAATTTGACGTGGAAACCATAAATTTGTCGTGTCCATTTTTTTAAAGGAAACTGGATGTGGTGCTAAGTTGACGTCAAGTCAGCACCGCAACTCAGTGGAACTCGGCCAAAACTTATCGGATGGGAAAATTTTACATTTTGGAATTTGTCGTTAATTTGTCATGAAATCCATATATTTTTCGTATCCTTTTTTCTAAGGGAAACGGGATGTGGTGCTAAGTTGACGTCAAGTTAGCACCGCAACTCACTGGAACTCAGCCAAAACTTATCGGACTGGAAAATTATACATCTTGGAATTTGTTGTTAATTTGACGTGAAAAACATAAATTTGTCGTGTCCTTTTTTTAAAACGTAAAAATACTCCCTTCTGTATTAACTGCAGAACAAAGGGGCATGATGCCCAATATTGTAAACAAAATGTCAAAGCGCCACGGAATCACTTAAATAGTAACAACAACACTCAGTGGGGCAATCCAAATCACGAACAAAGATTTAATGTTCAAGAGATGTGTAAGTTTTGTGGAAGAAGAGGTCATACAGTACCCACTTGTCAACAGAAGCAACGATGGGAAGCTACAAAATCATTAAATAAAACTGCGCAAATTACTTCAGGGTCCTATCAAACAAAAAAACAATCAAATAGAGAAAATGTACCAGTGGTAGACTTACCACTGGACATAAGCAAAAACACAGCCGTTCGGCTGATAGTAGACACTGGAGCTGAAGTAAGCATCATAAAAAAGGAAGCATTAGATAACCCAGAACATATAGAACGAAGCCAAAAGGTGACTTTGAAGACTCCATTTGGAGAAGGAGAAACATTGGGAAACTGCCAAGGCAACTTTTTATTAAGCCGCAGTGTCCCATGCAAACTCCAGGTAGTAGAAAACATTGCCCAAATCTCCCACGATGGGCTGCTAGGCAATGATTTTCTTGCAAAAAATTGTAATATCGAAGGGCCTAATAAATTACTCCGGTTCCCTCGCACGGAAACCAACCCTATTGAATTCACGGTACCTCTCGAAACATCCCTAGAAGATGGAGAGGAAATACCAAGTGATCAATTGGAGGAGCAATTTAAATCACGGGCACCAGATAACAAAAATGCCTTACCTCCAATGGAAGAAACTCTGAACACCTCAAAAAAGATGAAAGTAGGCAATATGAAGTAGTACTTCAGCGATCCAATAGAATACCTCCTCGATCTCAAATTGTATTGAGCATACCATTACAATTGGACCAAGAAATGATCTGTATGTCTCAGGAGATCCAAGAAGGAGTATTTGTCGCAAATTGCCTAGTTAGTCCTAATAAAAGCTTTATACCATTATCTGTTCTAAACATAAACATAGAACCAGTATTCCTAAGAAGACTAAAGCTTACTCTAGTTCCAAGTAGTCATTACAATATTAAACTTCTCAATATACCTTTGGACGACATAAATACCCAAAGTAATCAGAAAGAAGGTGATCCACCTTCCCCTCGTACACATAACAAAACAGAATACAACTTCAAAGGTGATAAGACAAATTTCAACTCCAATCCATATTCAATAAACGTAAACCATATTAAAAGCTATAACCCAGACAGACTTGTGGCTTTACGTAAAGAATTACTGTTGGATGAAAATTTAAATCACGAAGAAGAAAAATCAATTCTTGAGTTATGCTATAAGTATAACGATCTTTTTTATCTAAAGGGAGATAAACTAACAAGCACTAATACCATAAAGCATACCATCCCCATTTTGCACAATCAGCCACCAATAAACCAAAAGATGTATAGACTTCCAGAAACGCACCGGGCTGTAATAAATGAACAGATCAAGGATATGTTAGAGAATGACATAATCCAAATAAGCAAAAGCCCATGGAATTCTCCGTTACTTGTAGTCCCCAAGAAAGCTGGGCCTGACGGCAATAAACGTTGGCGCGTAGTAGTAGATTTCCGTAAAGTCAACGAGAAATCTATAGGGGATGCCTTTCCACTACCCAGGATAGAGGATATACTGGATCAACTTGGGCATTCACGGTATTTTACTACTCTTGACCTTGCAAGCGGATACCATCAAGTACTGGTTGACCCAAGGGATAGACCAAAAACTGCATTTAGTACCACTTACGGGCATTATGAATTTAAGAGAATGCCATTTGGGTTGAAAGGCGCACCTGCGACTTTTCAACGCCTGATGAATTACATTCTAACGGGTCTCCAAGGATTAGAATGCTTTGTCTATCTCGATGATATTGTAATATATGGAAAAAATTTACAAGATCATAACGAGAAACTGGCTAAGGTATTCGACAGACTTCGAGCCCATAATCTTAAATTACAACCCGAAAAGTGTCAGTTCCTTCGCCGAGAAGTAATCTACCTTGGACACAAATGCTCAAACGAAGGAGCACTTCCAGATCCCGGTAAAACAAGTTGCGTTCAAAATTTTCCTCAACCCCGAACTGTGAGACAAACCCAATCGTTTCTGGGATTGGCAAACTACTATCGCAAGTTTATCCCTAATTTCTCAAAGATAGTCAGGCCATTAACAAATCTATTACGGAAAGACGTCAAATTTAATTGGACTCAAAAGTGCCAAGACTCTTTCAATGAAATTAAAAATTCCCTTATAAATCCGCCTCTACTCAAGTATCCAGATTTTACCCAACCTTTTAATCTAACAACAGATGCTAGTAACGAGGCATTGGGAGCTGTTTTATCACAAGGGGCAATAGGTAAAGACAGGCCAATAGCGTATGCAAGTAGAAGTTTAAATAAGGCGGAACAAAGATACTCCACAATAGAAAAAGAGTTGCTCGCTATTGTGTGGGCCGCCAGGAACTTCAGGTGTTATTTACAAGGTAGAGCTTTTACGGTTTACACAGACCACATGTGAAGGACCCGACATCGAGATTAGTCAGGTTTCACCATAAACTCTCAGAGTTTGATTATAAAATTGAATATAAGCCTGGAAAATATAACACTAATGCAGACGCGCTTAGTCGAATACCTGCCGAGCTAAACCAGGCAAACCCCAATTCGTTCATTGTGGAAGCTCAGGTACATCACCGAGCCGATTCCGACATCGACGAAAATGATTCTAGTTCTCCAACACCCTCAAAGCCTAAACAAAAACATTGTCATGCTGTTACGAGAGCCCAAATAAGGGAGGCACAAAATGATATTGAAGAAGAAAATCAAAACCCAAAAACTCCCAATATAGTTCAAAATCATCCACGGAACCTCCAAAATGAATTAGTCGAAATTGACTCAACTGATAGCAGCAGATCCGAAAGCAGTGCATCTGAACACGGCGAATTACCTTGGAACCAAAATCTAATAAATTCCCAGCATACATTACCGGAAAATATCTCAGACCCTGAAGAAATCGGGACAATTTTAAAAGACTATCATGACTCCGCGTTTGGTGGTCACCAAGGAGTAATGAAAACTTATAAAAAAATAAAGAAAAAATATAAGTGGAGAAATATGCTCAGTTCCATCAGGAAATATATTCGAAAGTGCCCTAAATGCCAAAAAATGAAGGCTAGCCCGGAATACCGTATGCCGATGATAATCACAGATACTGCCCTAATGCCCTTTGAGAAAATCTATTTAGATATTGTAGGACCACTAGAAGAAACCCACTCCGGAAACAAGTATATATTGACATTCCAAGACAATCTTACGAAATTCGTAGATTGTTATGCCATGCCGAATGGCGAAGCAGAAACGGTAGCAGGAATATTCTTCGATGAGATAATTACTCGTTATCGCATTCCTAAAAAGGTAGTAACTGACCAGGGATCTAACTTTTTAAGCGATCTTTTCAAACGTGTCTGTAAACTTCTAAAAATAAAAAAATTACAGACTTCCGCTTATCATCCGCAATCCAATGGCGCACTTGAACGAACCCACAGACCTCTAGTGGAGTATTTAAGAGCTATTGTGTCCGAAAATCCAAAGGCTTGGGATCGATTCCTGAGAACCGCGGCTTTTGTATACAATAACAGCCCACATGAAGGCACTAAGCTCACGCCAATGGACTGTCTGTTCGGATTCACAGCAGATTTCCCTCTAATCTTAAAAGAGAGCCAGAGCCCATTTATAACCACGAGAGTTACTATCACCTTCTTAGGTACAAAATACAAAAGGCATATGCTATCGCCCGAAAAAATTTGCTGAAAGCCAAGGAAAAGTCGAAAGCGTACTATGATAGGAACTCACGTCCGGTAACTTTCAAAGCAGGAGATAAAGTATTGCTAAAAAATCCCGCTAAAAAACACAAGCTTTCCCAGATATGGCTAGGACCATTTCTCGTGGTACAAGCTTTTACGCCTGTTAACACAATCATACAAATCGGAAAAAGAAGAGTAACTGTACATAATAATAGATTGAAACCATTTCACGAATAATGGCTAATCTTCCAGGAAGGGATTACAATTGCATTTAAGATAAAAAAAAAGGGTAAGAGAAAAATTTTGTTTAAGAAAAAGAGAGAATGATCAAACAAATAATTTTATTTTTATAATAACACAAAAAAATTTTTTATTTTTTATTATTTTTCCTTTTGTTGGAATTGATTTGTCTCGATCGTTGATCCGCTAGGCACTCAAATTTCCTCTTTTCGGCAATATCGTCAGCTAGGCTGGCCCTCATCCTGAAATAGTGCAACTCTCTGCACAGTCTCGCACGTTTACCGCCTCGGACCAATTTAGGTCGTTCCAAACTGCTTACGCTACTGCCGCTACCGCCAACTTTCTTCTGATACTCCTCCAGTGTCAATTTTCGTGGCCCTGGTGTATATTGTGGAACATCCGGTGCTGGCTCAGAAGACGCCTTGGGCACATATGGCTCTATCGGCCTGTCCACTGGATACAGAGTCAGACCATTAGTCTGCCTCTCGGGAACGTTTAATAATTCAGCCTTAGCGATTAACTTGCCAAGCGCCTTACTAATTTCGCGGGCCATTTGAAGAATTTAGAAAAAAAACTACTTGAATAAAACACTTTATATCAATAAGTGAGACTGAAGTATTTTCTTCACGATATTTATAACTAAAATTATTGCTTACCTCAAAATAATTAAAAAAATTCCGGTCAATTAAATAATCCCGGACACCACTTACAACACTACTAAATGTGGGTTATACAAATATAAAAAAAAAACAAACATAACACTCTTGAATTATTAGCGAATAATGCATTTGCAAGCAAAGCACAATTACACAATGTAACAAATCAATACATTATTCAGTTCATTACAATAATTTCAATTGCAACAGCAATGATCGAAAATATTGAGGTTTCTGCGCAATCTATATTTACTGTGTCATTTATGATATGATTTTATAAGATTCTTTTTCCTCCAGATATGGAACTAATCTTATTGGGTACCTTTTTTCCGATCTTCATGATAATAACAAATGTTGCTGCGGATCCATATAAGACTCAGACTCTAAACAATACGGGTATAATGTTCGAGGAATTAGGTCAAATTTTACTATTCCACGACACTTGGAACCTATTCACGCAAATAAATATTAGTGATTTGGAAGCGGAAACCACAATAATGGAGCATACGGGTTTTCTTCTCAATAGATTATGCGAAATACATAATACCACCACTAGTGCATGTACGGAACAAAACACGTACATACACAGTCTGATAGAAGCCATAAAAAAACGAACAACGATCATTAGAGAAATGATTACCACTCGACATCGAAGATCTTTGTTCGATGGAGTAGGTAGGGGTTTACATTATTTGTTTGGAACAATGGACGCTACTAACGAGAAACAAATATACAGCAAAATTGCTAATTTAGAAACGGATACTCAGGCACTATTGGAATTGGAAAAACACCAGATAACGATATTCAAATCATCATTTGAGAAGTTGAGAAAACCAATCAACCAACTAGAATCGAATCAGAGAGAACTCACAAGAACAGTTAATGACCTGCTAGACATGGTTAATGGAGAAGTGAGCACAAGACAGCGCATACAAGAAGTAGTAACTACAATTAGTTTGCAAGTGTTGGATATAGAGTTGAGACAACAAACTTTTATTCAAATCCTAACAACATTAAAGAATAATCAGGTACATCCCTTGTTACTGTCCCCTTCCACACTATTAGAAACATACTATAGGGCAAATCCTAAGAAATCTAATAAATTTCAAGATCTAGCTATCTTAACACAAGCCCTTGAAATAAAGTCTGGACTAGTAAATGAGCTCTTAGTGATTAGGATTATTTTTCCAATACTGAACATGCCACCTTTCAAACTTCAACAAATACATTTATTCCCTTTTAAAACCCCAGATAACCATTCCTTGGTGCTGGATATCAAACACGCCTATATTGCAAGCCATATAGCAACACAAGAATTCGTGTTATTTAAACAATCTGAACTCCAGGTGTACAAAAAGTTATCAAGTGATCTCAATGAAAGCACTTACATTGGTCCACTACTAAACCCTATACTTCAAGGGCATTACATAAAAGAGTGTCCTATAAACTTTTTATTCAATCCTTACAATGAGACTGGTAACTAGAAAAAATTCGTGGCTCTTTTCGTTCCCCACTATGCAGAAAATCACGATTTCATGCAGAAAAAACCTACATAGTTCTAACCTATTCGGCAACGGAGTACTAATGTTGAACGAACCTTGTCACTTTCAAATAGCTGATCAAATTATATATTTCGAAGATGAAGATCATCAGAATATTAAAATATCTCAACCAGAATACCCACACCCGCTAAAATCTAATATGAATGAAACTATTCAGAACTTCATTAAAAGCATGAATCACACTCATCAAAAACATGTAGTGATGCTAAAAGCGGAAGATGCAAATAATATTCTGAATGAAAATTCATACACTTTAGATCAGCTGGAAGAACAAATAAGTACATTGGAAAAACAGAGGAAAGAGCGTAATGAAACTCAAGTCGTTCAGATAAGCTCCATATCTCTAAGTTCCTTGGTAATATTGGTACTCAGCTTAATAGGTATACTGAAACTCTGTAAGGTCATAAGGAAAAAGAAAAGAAATGTCATAGTAAAAACACCTAAAATAGTAACAATCAATAACCAAAAAGTCCAATTAGACACTGAGACACACCCACAAATTTGTATTGAAGCCACGGAAGTCCCAAGTCAAGTGCCCATTGCAGATGTAAAGAATCGCAACCTACCAATTTCAACCCCAATACAAGGGACGCCTTCGACAAACAAAGTCAGACAAATCTCACAAACTTTCCAATCGGAAATCGTGAGAGCAAACAAATCCCGAATTTCCTCACTAGCACCTACCCAGGAACTAACAACAACAAACAAAACTAACTCACAAATAAATAGTTCGGAATTAAAAGATGCAATCAAACACCGTGCTCCCCAGCCTACACAGGCAAGTAATAAAGTAAGTTTAACAACAAGAGAACCGCCTCCACCCCCTCCTCTTCCAAAATCATTAATTCATGTTGAGCAGAATCCAATTACACGTACCCGTCATCTACAGGTAGTTTAACTATTTTAAACATAATAGAAATTTGAAAACAAGATTGAAGATGTAAAATGTAATACACAAAAAAATGTATTTATAAACACATACTATATATGCATTAGAAGTAACACACCTATTTATAGATAAATCTAAGAAAGAAAAAATAGGTATAAACAGATATAAAATTTTTTTTTTAAGAATTTGAAAACATATTATAAACACATATAATGAATTTAAAAACATATGTATAAACACATATAAAAGAAAAAATATGCATAAACATATATAAAAGAAGAGATATGTATAATCACACGTAAAATTTTTTTTTATAAAAAGTATGTATAAACAAATATAAAG
This sequence comes from Dioctria rufipes, assembly GCA_963924295.1. NCBI lineage: Eukaryota > Metazoa > Arthropoda > Insecta > Diptera > Asilidae > Dioctria > Dioctria rufipes. The sequence goes on from OZ002740.1 coordinate 139,665,142, forward strand.
AATCTAAAAACATATGCATAAACACACATAAAGAATTTGAAAACATATGTATAAACACATATAAAGAATTTTTAAGTAAATAAATGAAAACATATGCATAAACACATATAAAGAATTTTTAAGTAAATAAATGAAAACATATGTATAAACACATATAAAAGAAAAAATATGTATAATCCCATGTAAAAAATTTTTTTTTAAAAAAAAAAAAAAGTATTAAGTAAATTATGTATACACACATATATAAAGAGTCAAACAGCCATAAGTATAAATGTATATATGTAGGAATTACAAAAAAGAAAGATATATACAGTATGCACATGTAATAAAAATGCACATAACATAGCAGTAATACTAATAATCTAGAAAAATAACGGATATAAATTTGTAAACCGATAAGTCAATTATTGTACCGGCACCCGGCGTTATGTATATACATGCATATAAAAACAATAAATTTCTCGAAAATTATCGAACGATTGAACCATATTCTAATGCGTTATTCCTCTTCTAAGAATAACGCATATTTTTTAAAAAGGGGGAGATTTGTTACATACATACCTCCACCCACAATTTTAAGTGAGCATTGTAACATACGTACATACCTACAACAATTATCAAAGAAATGCTAGCAAACGCAAGCATACATATTTTCATTATTTTTCAATGAACATACATACCTACATCATTTTCATTAAATTATAATTCCACTCGTTACTGACCTTCCCCAATTACTTAACAAGTTGAGGAAATAACTAAGGTAGATTGAGTGACGCAATACCCTGCGCGCAAGAATTCGCACGTTGTAATACGATAACCTTGCGCCAGCGGTAGAACCCAGGTGACCAAATGATGGTTCACGATTTGTGTATGAAAAAAATGATATTTATGTAGGTATGTATGTAAATCATGAATATCACGATGAACAAACAACAAGCGATTAGCGTTTGTCGAGATTTATGTATGTACGTATGTAAAAACAAATGCGATAAAGTACTGACGAAACGCTCAGTACGATTCTAGTCAGAGAAAAATATATGTATGTATGTACGGAAGCGACGAGTGCCGCGATTTATTTATAAACAGAAATAAATGAAGTGCAAATGACCTAACATTTTGTACTGTTATATACAAAATGTTTGGTCGGAAGTATTTCATTTATTTCCGTATTAATAAGATTACTCTGTATAAATAAGGTAAGAAATTGTAAAAGAAAGCAGTCGAGTTAAATAAAGAAGTCGAGAGCAGTCGATTGGTAGAAGTGTACAGTAAACAGTTCGTTTGAATTAGGAGTTGTGCTTTAAACAAGCTACTCCATAATAATACTAGGAGTTGTGCTTTAAACAAGCTACTCCATACTAACACTAGGAGTTGTGCTTTAAACAAGCTACTCCATAATAATACTAGGAGTTGTGCTTTAAACAAGCTACTCCATAATAACACTAGGAGTTGTGCTTTAACAAGCTACTCCACGCATCTACTCTCACATTAGAGATACGACAGTCGCTGCTGGGAAAAACAAAAAATTAAGTCAAACGGTTTCTCCACAAAGAAACCACAGCAAAGTTTAAGTAGGATAAATTCCTACATAACAGAATTTGTCGTTAGTTTGTCGTGAAACTATAACTTTTTTCTGTATTGTTTTTCAAATTGGATGAGAGGCTACGTTATTGTGAAAATAAACAAATACTCTCTTTATAATTTTTCAAAGCTTTGATAAGTCTTGGCGGGAAAGCGTTGTGGAGAGTAAATATATTGATTAGTATTTAGAAAACGGTGGCAGTCTGATGTATCATTAGACCGCCTATCTTCAGAAAGGATTTCTCCTTCCTGGCTTGTTAGTTTTACCGGGGATTTTGTTTGAAGAAAAAATTTGACGCTGTTTGCCATAATATGCAGACCAATTACATAGAGGAGGCCCACTATATATATTTAAGAGTTTTTTTTTAACTATACTTGCTTTGTTAGAAATTTATTCAGCTATGATTATTGCAGTCAACTCTCCTTTTGTTCCTAGTTCCTAGCTTTGAATAAACAATATATACCTGTAAGTTAAATTTGTTTTTCTCAAATATATTTCAAGCAAAGCTAAGAAAAACGAGAAGAAAAACAAAATGATTTTTTATACTTACTAAGCTAGACAATGCGATAAAATATTGTTTAAATGAATCTTTTTTTTATAAGCACTAATCAACAAAATTCTCTGCAATGCCAGAAAATCTTAAAATCCTAAAAATCCTACACATGGTTCTTCCAGCTAGAATTTAATATTATTTAACGCATAACTATGCCTAAGTTGGAAGTGCACAGAAAAGGCAAATCCGAACACCGCATATTCGGCACAGAGATATTCTAAGTTGTTAGTGATAACCGGGCGGGATTTTCCAAGGATAATTTATATATTCTAGCAGGATTTACTTTTACCCTGCCACGGATACATCCGTGTTGTGTTGGAAAGCCGCCTTGAAAATTAATAACATATATAACATAAAAATTCGACAAATGGAATTTGAATCTAACTTATTTTGCCCAGATAAATTCATTCTTCTTTCCTCTCCATTAATTCTATCGATCCATTAATACCCGTCATTACAACAATTAAAAACAAAGAAGAAATGCAAACAATCACATCTGCTCTCTTTTTCCCACGATTACGCAATCGAAGTCACCTACATCGAATTCGAATGTCCAAAACTACAGATGAAATGAACCAAAAACAAGAAATTCTGAGGAAAAATCATGTCTTCTCACTTTCACATCCAAGGAAAATTTCTAAGGAAAAATCAAAAGTGTTCCAAGACGCGTCACAACAGCAAAACTGCAGACAAAATGAACTAAACACAAAAAATTTTAAGGAAAAAATCATAATATGTTTTCTCGCTTTCACATCCAAACAAAATTTCTAAGGAAAAATCAAAAATGTGCCAAGATGGTCACCACAACAAAACATGAGCGCAAATATTGTGCAACATTATAGTACGATAACTTTATCTTTATCTCTTGCCTTCCTAATTCGTTAATATTCTTTCCCAATTGTGTTTAATAGATAGAGTGATTGTATGGAAATAAATATTGATTCTTAGGCATTTTCTAAACAGCCTTTCAGAGTCGTATTTATGAAATAGTAATTTTGGGTTTATTAAAATGTTGATGTTAATATCATTATCTTTCTAACTAATTTTTAAAACGCATTGCTTTCGAAATTGAAGCATTCTTTATCAGAAGTTATACAACAGTAACATGTTTCCAATAAGCAAAATCATGTGTTTTGATTTACAAAAAATTATAAACAAGTGCAAAACTTATTCAAAATAATTATGGACCACACTGCACAAAGAAATTAGAAATAAAGGGACTATTCCATTCAAATTTTCTTGTTTTTGCATGGCATGTATACAATTTCATCCCACTTTCAATTTAAATAAGCTCTTTTGTAAATATTTATTTTGGGGAGTGGGTTTGCTGAAAGAGAAGGTATAGTCACTTTATAGGACTATCCTACTAATTTTGCAGTTTGAGGCTGTATGAAATACACTGTGGCCATGCAGAGGAAAAATCCATCCATCGCCTTTAATTTTCAAGCGATCTATGGATATACATAGTTGATTCAATGATTTGATTTGATTTTGAATTTAATTTTTCAATGCGATCGATAAAACTCATTTCATTTCTTATATATTAAGAGAATATTGAAGTGATTTTTTTGTTGAATAAACGACCATATAGACTGACAAAATGTTGAAGAAAAAACGTGGAAGACCGTCGAAGTATGATTCGGGAAATCTTCTAGATATAATTATAAAATATAAGTCCATGATAATTGTATTTGATGAAGATAGTGAAAAGGAAATAATTGTAGTGGAAAAACATCCTATATGGACTACGATTTAGAATGAAATAAGCAATACTCTTAAACCCGGTTCAATTTATTCAATGGTAGTTAATGACAGAAACCACATTAAACGTGAATTGTTAGGAAAGGAGTTCAAATCGGTTTCAATTGATAGTACGTTTGAAGATTCGTTAGATACTAGCTTACCAGAAAATTACGTAATGATTTTACACAAAAACAGGATTTAATGAATTAATAACCGAAACGAAGCATAAATATACGGATAATAAGGGAAAATATCGATTTCGAACGGTGAATATTTTAAAACCAGAAAAGTGGACAGAACTAATGGCAAAGAAACTTTATGATGAGCACCGTCTAATGCACGGTTATCATTTAAAAAAAACTATTTAAACAAGGACAAAGAAAGTGGTGGCTTCAAAGGTGAGTTAGTTTTCATTTTCAATGTACAATAGTAGGTATGAACTCCCAAAATTCAAAAGTATTATAATATCAGGATGTTCACTCAAAATCTTAGGTTATGTAATTGTGATAATCTATTAAAAAATTCCGCAAATTTCTAGATATCACTCCAGAAATCTGTTCTTTTTTACTATTTTCGACTCTCAAAGGAAGCGTTTTTCTTTTTATACCATAGATGAAATCTATATGGTATACTAAGTTTGTCATTCCATTTGTAACGTAGAAATAAGGATGATAGAGAAAAATGGACTGGACACCCATGCATAAAATTAAAAGTTATATTGATTTTGACATGTCCGTCTGTCCGTCCGTCTGCACAAAGCGTTCACATAGAGGGCTGAAATTGTGCCCACATGCTTTAAAAAAATAAATAAAAAAATAAATTTAGGTTCGAAAATGGGCCGAATCGGGCAACTCCTTCGCAGGGTTGCTATACAAAAATTTCTTTTCACTATTTATTTGGGGACTGCCTGAGAACGCGTCAAAATAAAAAGAGCTCAAATTTAGTACATGATGTTTTCATAGCAATAGTAAAGTAAGTTTCAAAAATGGACCAGATCGAGTTACTGTTTCTTGGTGTTGCCATATAAAAATATTGGTTACATATACTGTGAAGATGATAAGACCTAGACATTTTTCTTTTCCTGAAAAGTTTTTCAGAATATGAAGTCCTATGAAATTTGTTATAATCAGTTTTGCTATCCAACCAGCCGTTCTAGAAATGTATGCGAAAGACCACTTCAAAGATCGAACTTGCCCAAATGGGTGACCATACGAAATTACAAACGAACATTCATCTAGGGTATCATAAGAATTGGTCTTGGACCAGTTCCAGCTTTTTTATTTATTCCTTCATAAAATTCTTATTTTACGATATTTTTCAATTTTCAAAATAAGTATCATGAAACGTTTTTTTTTTAATCAATACTACAATGTATATAATATAAATTTTCAAACCGAAGACCTTTATTTTCAGACTTCAGTTGAGTTTGTTTAATAAGATCAGCGGCGCCTCAATATACTTTTCAGCGGAACGTAGTCTTCATTCGATAACCTTTTCCAGGAATATATCCTCGTACTCCAATGCAGGGGTAGAACTACTCTTAAAATCCCAATCTGTCCAGAAAGATTTTTTCATGATGTATATTTTACAGGGTGTTTATTATTACTATGAATTAATTTCATAGGACTTCATAGGTTTCGGTGAGAAGAAGAATAAATTGAATGGGAAGGGGAGGTTTTGAGATTTTGGCTGCTTTTTCTCCTATCACCGGCCGTAATTATGTTTTTATACACTCTGTGAAGACGAATTTATCTCAGCCGTCAACCCCTTAAGACAAAATCATTGGTAAGATATTCTTAATTTTTTTAAATTTTAATGATTTCTCCCGCAAAACGTATAATAACTATAACATTCTCTTACAATTAGAGAAGCTCGGGAAGCTTATTTGATCCTATCATTATCTATTATCTACTGTACCTCATCCTTTCTGTAAGCACTGTCTGGTATTCACAATAGAAATTTGCGGGAACTTCTTCCGATAATTGTAAGGTAGAAAATAAAGGTGATGATTAGGACCGAGTAATAAGCTACCCGGGTACTCGAGACATCAGATAAGATATGATACCCAGGTACGCACGTATAACTGGGTAGTTATACCCGGATACTACCCGACTAGAGGATCAGGAGTATAAGTACCCAGTTATACCCGGCCACTACCCGAATAGAGTTACAGATACCCGGGTAATACCAGAACCAAGTAGTTACCGGTGTTAGATTCAGCTTAATGTTAGTTTCAGTTTAATTTCTTTTGAATTTGTTACTCGTCACATATTTACGTACGTAGGTCATTGCAATTTTTAATTTGTTATTTGTCATATATTTACTCGCGTAGGTCATTGCAAATGTGGAAGTCAGTTAAATTGCACTATTTAACCTAGTACAGAGCATGACATATTAATGAAAATCCAATGTTCTATGACAAAAGGAGATAAAAACTGCGGTAAGAGACAATTGCGAGGAGAAATACGGGAACGCGCTTTGGAGCAATTGGGATACCAACCAGCTGAATCGTATAGGACCAAGCAAGCGAGAAAGAATATGAAAGAAGGCGACTAAGTTCAGCCACCACATTTGTATAGCGGGAGTGTATTGAGGAATACAAAAATTGAAAGGGCAAAAAAAGGCTATTTAGGCCCGGATCCTATCATGGCTATAGGAAAAATGAAAGGGGAAGGTGGAATCGGAAAAATATAATTCGAAGTATTGGATTCGATCCCTTTCGTGTTCATATTTGTTCCTGTCATCAACTGCGTTTTTATAACAATTCGATAAAATCAAAAGGATCCAAACTAGGTATTGATTCCGAAGGAAGAAAAAGAAAATGCATTCTGCCGCGGATGGGCAAGCATCAGCACATATTTTTTTGTACATTGCAGTAGCTAGCTGTGATCGCGGACAATGCACAGCAGATACTTTGATTTCGGAAACCCACAACACAGGAACAATTACTTCATGGCTTCTGGAGTGGATACAATTAGGAGCTTGTTTTCCGAAAGAAGTGGTAATTACTATGTTATACATTATTTGTTTCATATTTGAAGCGTTTCAAGACCCACCAAGTCCCAAGATCAAAAAAATATTTTTTAATTATGGGAAGTCGCTTTCAGCTTAGGCTTAAATTTTATTCTTTCTAAGGATTTAAACTACTACTACAATAAAACAATACCTAAACTTTTTTAGATAATAACGTTTTCTTGCGATTTTATTAAAAGGCTATAAAATTGGCCGGTTTTGAAACTATATGCCTCATTTGTACATATTCAATAAAATCCATTTTATTTTTATTTATTAAAAAACTTTATTCACCACAGGTTTGTAATTCATCACTTGCTTTGCTAAATTCTTGTTGTTTGGCTTTTACTGGTTATTATTCGATTGAACAGTATGCTAATGCTTAGAAATTAATATGCGTGGAACTTACATACGAATCGATGTAGCGCATTTTATAAAAAATTGGGGAAAGAGAATTCGCGAAGACGTTAAAGAAATTATTGCAAAAGAGATTGGCGATGACTTGAATCCTCGTCAACACACAGCGTTTGCAAATCGTCTTTCAGAAAAATTAAAGACTATTCCAATTTGGTCTATGCAGAATAAATTGGGATATGGTAGTTTTATTCCAAGTAGTGCTCCAGTGGAAGGAGAGTTCAATATTATTAAGAATTTCGTGCTGCCTGGAAAAGTCAAACGAGCGGATGTAGTTGTCGAAAAATTGATAAAGCACTATGGTAGAAAATCAAAAATACTCGATAGAGAATTTATCTTAAAAGACAGCGAGGATTCTACCTTTCAAGAAAAAAATGAATATAAGCAGAACAAGGATGGGGAATACTTCACAAGAAGAAGAAAACAACATGTTTTAATCAGTTCGGACAGCGATAAATCTATCGAACCAAATACCGATTTTCAACAGACAAAAGTACGCAATTTAACGTCAAAAAAGCATGTCGACATTGAAAATGATTTCGAAAGTGAGAAAGAAAATTTACCTCCCAAGCCAGAAGAAACTAGGACAATATTTCCTCAAAACCTAAACCGAAAACTGCTACAAGATTCATCATTGTTAAATGAAATGTGTACAGCCTGTGCAAATAGCGATTTTCCAACTGATGCTTACAAATGTATTTTGTGTAACAAATCTGTCCACGTTTTCCCGCAGTGTTCCAAAAGTATTATAGGAGAAGTGGAAGGATATGAGGAGAAAAGAATGTGTATAGATTGTTTTAATACAAAGCATAAGAGAGACAGATTAGGTTTACACGAAACTGAAAATTGGAGAGGTTTGGATAACAAAGAAAAGAAAAAAAGGCAATCGAGGTATTTCAATATAGCTAATCATAATTATAAAGATTCTATTGCGTTTACAGCACCAAAACTTCCTATTTTAAAAAATGGGAGTATGCATACTTTAAAGAATGTATGTTCAAATTAATAATGCTGATTTATCGTTTGTCAATACATGTGCAATTGATAGCATATTTCAAATACTTTTGGCTGCTGCCACAGACAAAACTTATATTAAAAAATACGTTGAGTCGAACTGGGCCGAAAACGATATTTTCAAAATTGTTACCGACACAATATCAAGGCGCAATATTCACCCCAAAACATACCAATTTATAGGAGAAATATTGCTTAAAAAGTTAGGAATAGGTCCAAAACCAGGCACCGTTGATCTTGTAGATTGCGCATGTAAAGTTGGTTCGTTAGCTAACTATTTCTTCCGTAAAACGCCAAGTTTTAAGGAACTAAGTATTTGCGAAAAAAGTTGCCAGCCTCGTTTAAAAAATCTAGCCACGGTAGAAATTGATCAAACAACACTTACTTGCGATTTCATTAATGTAGTAAACAAAGCTGACTTACAAAATACAAAAACTATATGCGTTGGTCATTATGCGGCATTTTGGTTGCTTTATGATGATTTGAAAAATAACGGACAGAAAGTTTCCAAAATGTCTAAAATACTTCCAACATTACTGGTTTATTCAAAACAGGTAAATCCTAATTTTATTAAATATCACATTGCTTGTTATATGTAATGATAAGAAACTTATAATAAATATTTATTATAATTTCTTATATTAAAATATTAATAAAATGGAAAACCAAAACAATAAAGAGAGCATTTGTTTATTTTCAGGATAACACCACAAATTTATAGTTTTTAAGAAAAATAAAGCCAAATAAATAACAAATTCCAAGATGTATTATTTTGTAATCCGATTTTGACGTCAACTTAGCACCACATCCAGTTTCCTTTAGAAAAAAGGACACGACAAATTTATGGTTTTCACGACAAATTAATGACAAATTCCAAGATGCATAATTTTCAGTCCGATAAGTTTTGGCCGAGTTACAGTGAGTTGCGGTGCTAACTTCACGTAAACTTGGCACCACATCCAGTTTCTTTTAGAAAAAAGACACTACAAATTTATGGATTTCATGATAAATTAACGACAAATTCCAAGATGTGAAATTTTCTAATCCGATAAGGTTTGGCCGAGTTCCAGTGAGTTGCGGTGCTAAATTTACGTAAACTTAGCATCACATCCAGTTTCCTTTAGAATAAAGGACACGACAAATTTATAGTTTTCACGACAAATTCCAAGATGTATAATTTTCCAATCCGATCAGCTTTGGCCGAGTTCCAGTGAGTTGCGGTGCTAAATTGACGTCAACTTAGCACCACATCCAGTTTCCTTTAGAAAAAGAACCCGACAAATTTATGGTTTCACGACAAATTAACGAGAAGTTATGACGTAGCTCCGAACTATATCAGACGAAGTTGCGGTGCTAACTTTACGTGCGTAGGTGACACGGGAATTGTAGATTTCTTTTTTGATAGTTTTTCGAGGAGAGGGAAGACTTTCCTGTTTTGATTGTCCCTTGTTGTCATTTTTGGGATGCTCTATTGTACAATTGTTGCTGTCGACAGTCCTTTTTCAACACCTGCATAAAGTTCTCGAACTTATAAGTCGAAAATCTGTCAACATTCCCATACTGTTCCAAACATTGATATTAATGAAGCAACTTGTAAACATTATAGCTTATCTTATTTAATCCATATAGATATTATGAACGAATGTCTTTAACATTTCGTTAACGCAAGCTAATTTTTGACAGCAGTTGGTTGCGCATGATAGTAACGAGGTATGAAGCAGGAGAAAGTGTACATATAAATCTGTGTCTATAATACCTTTGAACACAACAATTCCAGTGTACAATACTAACTGACGGAACTCAATTGCTTTTTATCTGTGAGCATCGTCAAAACTGCGTGGTTTTCGTCCAAATTTTTTCGGTATATATGCAGAAGCTCAGAAGATTTTCAATAATGTATTGTTTTCCTTCAGCACTTAATTTTGTCAAAAAATTTCTTTCCTTCCAATATGCTGACAATCATATTTTTCATGACACCTAAATCTATAAGGTGCATGACATCTAAAGGAAATTGTGTCACTTTATTCCTATACTTCTAGGATATGGCGATTCGTTCGGAAAAATTGACGATAATGCTCTGGATATTTTCGTGTAGTAAAATCGGTATCTGTTCAGGAATTCCCGACTTAAATGATGTATGCCAATGTATTGTGTTTTCTTTCAGCTTTCTGTGTACACTTTGCACAGACATCGCCGCTCGTGTGGCCAACCGTTACAGTTACAGGTAAATCCTAATTTTATTAAATATCACATTGCTTGTTATATGTAATGATAAGAAACTTATAATAAATATTTATTATAATTTCTTATATTAAAATATTAATAAAATGGAAAACCAAAACAATAAAGAGAGCATTTGTTTATTTTCAGGATAACACCACAAATTTATAGTTTTTAAGAAAAATAAAGCCAAATAAATAACAAATTCCAAGATGTATTATTTTGTAATCCGATTTTGACGTCAACTTAGCACCACATCCAGTTTCCTTTAGAAAAAAGGACACGACAAATTTATGGTTTTCACGACAAATTAATGACAAATTCCAAGATGCATAATTTTCAGTCCGATAAGTTTTGGCCGAGTTACAGTGAGTTGCGGTGCTAACTTCACGTAAACTTGGCACCACATCCAGTTTCTTTTAGAAAAAAGACACTACAAATTTATGGATTTCATGATAAATTAACGACAAATTCCAAGATGTGAAATTTTCTAATCCGATAAGGTTTGGCCGAGTTCCAGTGAGTTGCGGTGCTAAATTTACGTAAACTTAGCATCACATCCAGTTTCCTTTAGAATAAAGGACACGACAAATTTATAGTTTTCACGACAAATTCCAAGATGTATAATTTTCCAATCCGATCAGCTTTGGCCGAGTTCCAGTGAGTTGCGGTGCTAAATTGACGTCAACTTAGCACCACATCCAGTTTCCTTTAGAAAAAGAACCCGACAAATTTATGGTTTCACGACAAATTAACGAGAAGTTATGACGTAGCTCCGAACTATATCAGACGAAGTTGCGGTGCTAACTTTACGTACGTAGGTGACACGGGAATTGTAGATTTCTTTTTTGATAGTTTTTCGAGGAGAGGGAAGACTTTCCTGTTTTGATTGTCCCTTGTTGTCATTTTTGGGATGCTCTATTGTACAATTGTTGCTGTCGACAGTCCTTTTTCAACACCTGCATAAAGTTCTCGAACTTATAAGTCGAAAATCTGTCAACGTTCCCATACTGTTCCAAACATTGACATTAATGAAGCAACTTGTAAACATTATAGCTTATCTTATTTAATCCATATAGATATTATGAACGAATGTCTTTAACATTTCGTTAACGCAAGCTAATTTTTGACAGCAGTTGGTTGCGCATGATAGTAACGAGGTATGAAGCAGGAGAAAGTGTACATATAAATCTGTGTCTATAATACCTTTGAACACAACAATTCCAGTGTACAATACTAACTGACGGAACTCAATTGCTTTTTATCTGTGAGCATCGTCAAAACTGCGTGGTTTTCGTCCAAATTTTTTCGGTATATATGCAGAAGCTCAGAAGATTTTCAATAATGTATTGTTTTCCTTCAGCACTTAATTTTGTCAAAAAATTTCTTTCCTTCCAATATGCTGACAATCATATTTTTCATGACACCTAAATCTATAAGGTGCATGACATCTAAAGGAAATTGTGTCACTTTATTCCTATACTTCTAGGATATGGCGATTCGTTCGGAAAAATTGACGATAATGCTCTGGATATTTTCGTGTAGTAAAATCGGTATCTGTTCAGGAATTCCCGACTTAAATGATGTATGCCAATGTATTGTGTTTTCTTTCAGCTTTCTGTGTACACTTTGCACAGACATCGCCGCTCGTGTGGCCAACCGTTCCAGTTACAAATGCTTTTCCCGGTGTATCACAAATAAAAAGTATAATTTTATTCTTGCAGTATTCTAATTAAGAACCAACTTTCAGATTCTAGCCTCTGAATTTCTCTTACATATTCATTTACGTTATCCGGCTTCCGTGGGTCAATATATGTAGAAATCAAAAACGGTTGAACTTCCTTACAATCGGAAATAACCCCTAATATCGGCCACAACTATGTACCAGAACTTTTAAAAAGTGGCAGACCGTCTATTACAATATCAGTTTCTAAGTATTCTTTATTTACCCTTAAAGCCATAGCTTTTATAGCTTTCTCCAAGCCGAAGTGAATATAATATAATGACCAGGCGTAACCGAAACAGGAATTATTGGACTACTTTTTATTTCAAGAAGTGTTTTCATCGATTTTGGCAAGTTTACTCCATTTTCATTCAAACTTCGGAGAAGATTATCACAAGCATTACGCGTTATTCTATGCCTTATACGTCCATTAAATCTGAAGGCAAATTATGCTCCTCCGGCTTACTGGAGTTACTATTATTGATATTAAAAACTGTTTCTGTAGTCTCGTTTGAATGTGTTTCAACTTCAATATTATTTGTTGGAGTCAGTGGGGTTGTCTGCTGAGCTTACATATTTCCAATTTTCTGGGGGCAGAGCTCTCATTTGTGGGGGCAGAGTTCTCAATTTGTGCAACTCGATTTGCGACGAAAGTCACCTATTTGCCGGGGTAACCATGAATCCAGGCCAAAGTAACTGTGGAGTCTGTCCTGCCATAAATGACCGAAAATTATTGCTGAATGATATATACATGTACTAAGAGTTTAGTTAGTAAGTCGACGGCACACAATTCTGAGCGAGGTAAGGAAGTTACATTTACAGGAGCCTCCTTGGCCTTAGCGGTGACTAGCTTCACAACGATTGATTCGTCAGTAAGGATTGTGCGAGCATAATTTACAGCCACGTAAGCAGCCTGTAAGGCATCTGTAAAACAATGTAAGTCGGTAACAGCATCAGCTTGCAAAGACACTATACAGACATTACTTGCCGGAGTATCTACTGTTTGTACTAGACCGAAAAGTACCGATCCAAATGCGGAGTATTGTGCAACTGGTGCTGCGATGGGGACCTTGATAAGGCCTTGTAATAGAATGACGCCTAATTCATTTGTCCCTAGCAAGAATGGAAGTCTGGAAAACTGTGCACCTGCCTGCTGAAGGTGGCTCCAATGAGGCCACATTATCCTACTGAATCCTGTACTGGGAATCTCATTAGTAGTCTTGGACAAGATTAAAGCTTCAATTGTAATTGAGAAGATGATAGCAATGACACTGATCTTTTTGACTAACCTGCAGGAGAAGCAATTATGTCTATGATAGAGATAGCGTATGAAGATCGACTTACCTTAAGACGCTAAACGCAGGTCTCCGTAACAAATGATACATGAGAGCCAGTGTCGAATAGAGCATGAGCTGGTTGCTGACAACCAGAGTAGTCCAAAATATGCACGATAGCAATTTACAGATATGGTTCCATCCGTATGTAATAGCGTATGATGACCTTGATCGCAAATGCGGCACGAATGTAAGCTGCGGCAAGAGCCATGATCATGGGTTCTTAGACTTAACTGCATTAGATCTAGCTGCACAAGCTAGGGATTTAAATTGTTAACACGTATATATAAGATAATTTCCTTCGCAGTATGTACCGTGTGTATGTGATATGTGGTATATGACTCTAAGACTGATAGAGAGCGACATCTTTTCTTTAGGAACTGCGTGAGGTCATCGAACATTGGTAAAGTTGACGTAGTTAGAGATATTTTGTATTGCTTCCGACTTTCAGAATCGAGACTGTTGACAGTCAAGTGTACTAGCCAATCGTCCCAATGAACAGCGAGGCGGTTAAGAGTTAAGAGAAAATGTGTCAGAACAGTGTCTAGTAAGGCCTTAATGGCTGTAGTGGACTCATCTTTTATCTTAGGAATAGCGCATAAGGCTGCTAAATGTGAGTCAACAATTTCTCTCAGGACATCGGTTTCTCAAAGATGACCAGGCTTCATTCAAGTTATCATCTGTAATATGTAACGATTGAATTACCTTAAGTGGCACACCTTGCGAACTATTGCATAAGTAATGCAACTTTTAATTTCCTGATAGTGTCTCAATGTCATGAGCTAATGACACAAATAAGCTTGAATACGGGTAGTGGCGGTGCTACTGCGGAAATGTTCATCGAGGAATGTATAATTCTTGTCGTTGCCTCTACACTTAGTTTAAATATTGACAGTAGTCGGATTCCAGTTCTAGAGCTAGTTAAAAGGTGTTCCACAGATTGTTCAATAACTTAATGCAAGCTTTACTTTAATTGTGGGTGCTGCAGCCTGCTTACTGGGAGCTAATGAACGTTTTATAGCGTTTTTGCGGTGGCATGTTTGCTTACTGTAGACATCGTGGCAGTACAATTTTACGCAATATGTTTGAGATTAAGTAGACGAACTTCCAATGACAGTACGATGTATGCATTTGTAGTTATACTATTATTTTCTCCTGTTTGTATATTCACGCTAATATATAAAAATGGTGATAACTGTCATTGTTTGCTGTTTCTTCACTTCACGAAGTGCTGGATGGCCTCTTAAAAATATGACAATGAGACCGATGCTATCTACGAACTGAAAGTTTGATGATAATATTCTTGATATGCGGGATGTCGTCTTAAGAAATCTGGCACGTGCACTCCTGCCAATTCGTGGAATTATAAGCGCTTTAAGTTTCTGCGAGAAATGAATAAAAGCAATCCCTTGGCTGGTTTTTCTTTTCTTCTCAATCCAGGCTCGAGGGACCAAAAAATATGTGGCGTTGTATTAGCGGGTTCCAGATTGATGGTACCCATTCACTTACAGTCCGCCTACAGGCCTGTAGGCTGATTTTTAACATACACTTACAGGCCACCTGCATATCCAGGCCTGCAGTCCAACGAATCTGATAAGTAAATGACACTGTGTGGTGGAGTATCGTCGTCCGCGGCAGTCGTCTGGAACTATTGTTTCGTTAATATTTTTGCCGTAATCCAACATACAAAAATTTAAAAAATGGACGAAAAGGAGAATTCGGCTTTATTAATATTTATCGTAATAATTAGGCGTTATGGCAAATCAAATCAAAATCCAGTAATCCTTTTTCAAAGCATTATAAATGCATTTACATATCTCCGGTATGTTGTTTCCCAAAGCTTGCGGCAATTTAATCGTCGAGAATTTTAAATCTTCGAAGCTACGTCCAGTTGCTAGAAATTTCAAGGTTGCGATAAGTCTCTCTTCTGCGCTTATAGCAAGTAAATTGTTATGGATCTATGTTGAGTGTTTGGCTTGGACGTGAAGTCCAGACTGCCAGCATGAGCTGACATATCACTCGGTAGACAGCGTTGAAGTGCAGGGCGGCACGCTAGCACGCCTCGGCAATTGGCGGAGAGCGTGGGGTGGGGGGGGGGGGGGGGTTCACGAAGACCTGCCGCTGTCACCTGCCATGTACAAAAAATTTTTCGTGCCAAAAAAAAAAAGCCCCAGCACACCCGGTCCAGAAGGGACATTTACATCAGTTACCATTACCTCCTGTGAAAGCGCAGATGTTCTGCCTTCTTTCTGCTTACTCCATCCACCTAAAGACATGAGGGCAGAGTATTTTTCAGTGTCCCTATGATGATCTGAAAGAGAGAAAAGCGAACCTAATCAACCATCAACTCAAGGAAGGCTCTGGAAGTGAGGAGGAATGAATCAAAGGCTCAGCACATTACAACGTTATAATGGGTTTCATTGTTTTTCTTTAAGTCCGGCCGCTTTCGCTAGCATTGACAAATTGATCCAGCGACGTGTATAAACTTCAAGCCCCAGTCAAATAAGCGGGTAGTTCCCTAAACACGAATCTACATAATTATTTTTTTATCGAAATTTCGTATTGGCACCCGCAATTTATTGACAAATGATATTAAAATTTATCGTTAGAAATAATAAATTCACATAAATATATACTTCGTGAGCATATTACAAATATAAAGTATGTCGGTAGGTAATTCTAAAATTATCAGGTAACCAAATTCAAAAATTTATAGTAAACAAATTGGTAACTTTGTACTTCATTAGTTGTTAAGAACTGCTAATTAGCATGAAGAAAAATGACTTAAAATACAATCGAATCTGTTAATAAAGGTGCAATACCACTTGTTAGTGAAAAATAACAGGCGTTATTGAAGTAATTTTCTAGATGCGCGTCCTTTTATTTTTGTAAAAGAATTCTAACCATTTCGTTTGTGCGTATATTATAATTAGTACAAAACTGTCATTGATTGATATTGCATTTTTTTTAACAACAAATTGTATTATTATTATTAGATTAAATTTCGATAATCTACATCGTGTCATATAGAATATTGTTTGCGAACATTTGATTGAAAATATAGTGATAAGACAAGGTAATGAAAATGTTACTCACGTTTTGACCTTTTCCTCGAAGGAGCTCCCTGGAGGCGGCTACATGACAATAATAGCTGAAATCAAGAAGTTAGATAGCTCGGACATTATTTAACAGTGAATCACTATAATCTCTCCTGGCGTTATTACAATGGTACAATTTTGGGGTTGTTTGTTTTTTCTTTTCTTTTATCACTCTTTTTATTTCGCTGATATCAATCTTATCGGTTTCATTACAAATTATGTAGTTTTGTGATCCTTTCTGCATTAATTTTCCTCTTGAAAGTGTGGATTTTCATTTACATCTATGTTTGTTATATCTCCAGATACGAAATTGTATAAAGTTTACAACTGTACAGGGTGTCCCGTATGTGGTCTGGCAGCCGAAGGCTACGGATAGGTCATGCTTAGACAAACAAAAAATTGTATGAGTGGGGGGGATAAAATCGTAACGGTTTCCGAGATAACGGGACTTTAAGATATTTGGGTATGTTTTTATAGGTCACCCTGTAACTTCTGAACGTTGCACCCTATGATAATGATTTAGACTTTGGTAGATAGATAATCGTTTTACTTTTCCAATCGTCTATAAATGTTTTCATTCACCCCTTCCGTTAATTTAAAATTTCGGAATTATTACTCGTTTTTTTTTTATTTAACTAGAGTTTTTATAAAAAAATACCTCATCAAAAGCTTTGCTTTAAAATGATCTATCACACTCCTCAAATGTATCCCTTTCTGCTTTTTTTGCACTTTTTCTTAAGCATCTCCAGCGAAAATGGCTGAAAAAGTTCAAAAGTGCCAGTCTGTAAGCAATTATCTTTCGGAAATGACTCAAAATCAGTCAGTCGGCGGCAAATAAACAGATCAGTCGCTGACTGGACAATCAATTGACTCGGCAGTGTACGGCCTCTCTAATACAAGCTCCACCAGTAGAGCTTTATCTCAGTTCTAAAATTACCGAATCTGGTGGTAAAGATAAAGAACTCAATTCTTGTATAAACAAAGTGAGAAAAGTATTTTGACACCTGTCATGCATATGAAAATCTACTCGTCAAACAGTAAAATTGATCATAAGATTTTATAGACTTTTACATTCTGAAACAAATTCATTGTGATTCAAAAGAATTAGAAAAAACAGATATTTATTTAAATAAATTTATTAATTTTAATTTCTTAAATCAAAATTTTTGTGACTCAATATTTAATGACCATTTATACTATCTAAAGAAAAACTTTAGTAAAAATAGAGCCCAGGTCACTTTTAGTTAAATTTTATTAAATAATACAATTTTTTATATATTAGCTTTGTGAGTTTCTATTTAAAATCCAGTTTACTTATGGTAATTATACCTTGACATTGCAGGAAAAAGTGGAGGTAAATGGCTAATAACAATAAATTAAAATGTGGTTAATATAATCAGTCTTGTTAATATTAAACCGAAAATGATGCCAGTAAAAAAAATAACAGTATAGTTCTTTTATAAGTAAGCAAAATATTTTCAAAATTATTGGCAATCTTCATGGTACAGGCATGCCAACAAAATTGTTATCTAAGGTGTACCTATGACTTTACGATATTTTAAGATTGCATAAATAAATTTATAAAGCTAAAAAAATCATTTTAGCAAATTAATTTATTGACTTAAAAAATATATAAGATCAACTGAAAGTTCTGCCTATGACTTTTTAATGCGTAAAATACTAAAAGCTTGGTGTAAACTGCAGAAAATTAAGTTTTACCGTTTATTTTTTAAAAAGTTCACTCCAATCATGAACGGGTGCTTCAAAATGGTTGCATCAAATTTAAATATAAAATAATAAATACATATTGAAAAAATATCCAAATGAATTCGATAAGAAAGTCAACTAATCCAATACAATGCGCCTGATACCGCATTCCATACAAAATTTTGCGTGTGAGATGAGAAATTTGCTTCCACACTCGTGGCAGAATTTTGACATTCGGACATCATTCTTACATTGAGGCTCGCTTTCCTGGTAAAGTTTCTCCTCATTCTTCAAGGGTTGAATGGGCGGTAGGGAATTATCTGAACCACTGGAGCTTGCACTAAGATTACGATTCTTCTGTTTTCTCTCATTTTTGTGTAAATATTTCGATTTTAGATGTAGTTGTTGTTCGGGGATGGGAATCGCATTTTGTTGACGATTACGTGATAAATTTTTACGTAATGGCCACTGATCCGTTGGGCTGTGTCGTGAAAAGCTGTAACATAGACAATTGTAAAATTTGTACATAATTCTTTTGTATTAATTATAAAATATATGATTCTTATTATAAAGAAAACTCTGTAGAAACTCTAAACTTAGACCTAGATCAAGATAGTCTCCTTCGCTTCCGCGAGGTCACTTGAGGCTTTGATTTTAAGTGGAAAATAACACAGAAGCGACGTGGAATGCGGG
The DNA here is from genome assembly GCA_963924295.1 of Dioctria rufipes. NCBI lineage: Eukaryota > Metazoa > Arthropoda > Insecta > Diptera > Asilidae > Dioctria > Dioctria rufipes. Next base: position 139,684,235 of record OZ002740.1, read on the forward strand.
ATCATGAAATTAGTGCTTATTTATGTAATTTTTTTATTTTCCTTGTGTTATAAGTAAGTATTTACATATTTGCATTTAAATTATTAGTACGAAAGTACAGTCTACTTCAAAAAAATTATTTTTTCCAATTATGTGATAATATTCAAGTAGTATCCTTCATTCATCTGAGATACAGCTTGGTTTTAGTTTATACGCGATTTGCACTTCTTAATTATGTATATTTTTACAGATCGTATAAGGATTAAGGAAGTTATCTAGACATGGTAAGCGGTTGTCATGGTTGTACTGGCCTCTCCAAATCTATATAAATCCCAATCCCCAGTATTAATATAATACATCAGCTGAACTGAAATATATACATATAATGGATAAAATTAGGTCTTGTATAGAGAGTTTTGCTATGAAATAAATTCACAGCGAATTTAGTCAATATGAAATTGACCCAATTTGCTGCCAAATCCGCAGCTCGAGAATTGAGTGAAAAAAATACTTTTACAATCGAAAAATCTTTTAAAAAAAATAAATTAAAAAAAGAAATTTCTATGTAAAAGCAGGCGTTTCTTAATAACAGGATGGCTTGGTACCTGCCTGCCTTATACTCCAAAGTGCATAGCCAAGCTGACCTCATATATGCACTTAAAATAATTTTTAAGTGTGAATTATATACGAGGCTAAATACTATGTATTTACTTGAAACTTACGAAACGCCTGCTTTTTCATAGAAATTTACTTTTTAAAAAGATGTTTCGATTATAAAAGTATTTTTTCCACTCAGGTCTTGTATAGTTAAAAAGCTAATAAGTTAGAATAGGGCAACTCTTGTACTAATGGTTAGGAGGGACAGAACAAAGATTGATTTTAAATAAGAACATTTACGGTGTTTTCATTTCTTGTTCTAACATCGTGGGCACCCTGGGCATTCTCCTGACTATTCGATGCATGCAATACTCGACTCGAAGTTACAAAACTTATTCTATGCAAAATGACACCCAACAAAAAAGGTCTTAACCTACAGGTGGTAAAATAATAATAATCAAATAATTGTTAAAAACAACTTAAATAATTTTTCATTATATCAAGCGTACGCAAGGCTAAACATTTTGTTTTTAATTTCTGTAGTTGTATGAAAACAACCCCTATAAAAATCTATTTCTTTAAAAAATTTAGAAGTATAGTATTTTGAAATAATGAACTTCATCATGGGCATTCTTATTTCTTCCCGCAAATTTTGTTCCTCTAATTCTAATTTTTTAATTTTACATCTAATTCTAGATTAATAAATTTCTTAATTATTCAAAATTCACGAGCAAAATTATCGTGAGAAAATATTATTTTGACAGAAAAAACTCACTTTTGCGGCACTGAAAAAAGGTGGTGTACAGAAAATGTAACGCAAGTTACATATATTAATTCCCACGATTTACCGGGAACTTATAAAATTCTTAAGAAACCTAAATCAATGGCTTGGTGAGGTATAAATTGTCGAAAACAGAAAGTTCCAACATTTTACGCGGTACTGGTATGGAACTATGCTGAGTGTCATTGTCTTGGACGTCCAGACTGCCAGCATGAGCTGACAGATCACACGATAGACAGCGTTGAAGTGCAAGGCGGCAGATGTGTATTTGACTTAATCTAAAATCTCATTTCAAAATTAACTTATTTAATATATCGACTATGTTAATATTTCGAAATTATATTAGTATATTTATATTAGATGTGGCGGTACTCATCTTTGCGTTAATGTATTGTTTTTCTTTACGGGTATTACCAAAAGCAGAGCACACACGCACTATTATGTGGTATTATAAACCACAGTGGCAGCTTTGCCTTTTTCTTATGTGGATTGCAAGCTTCAGAATGGCGAGTATGCCTCCCGTTTTCCACACTTCGTGGATAATAATGTTAAATGACCTAAAAACCAATGTTTCGAGGACGTTTCCAGGCTAACCACTCTTCCAGCTTTGTGCAAAAACTGATATATGGACTTGGTACTTTTCACTCTTAGAAACGTGATCCACTTGATAACTACTTTTCACCCGCGATGGTTTTTCCTTACTGTTCCATGTGTTCTGCTTTTTCTAGGTTGGGGACAAACTACCGCTCGCAATTCCCCCGAGTGTAATGACAAAATTGCTGTTTTTCTGCCTCGCTTACTTTGCTTTTCTAGTTTTTTCTAACTCGAAAAGTCTTGTTTCAAATTTTCATTTTAGCGGTCCAGATTACCTTTACTTCTCTTTAAATTTTTTCTACTTTTGTTTTTCCTAGCTTTACTATACTTTCCCTATCTGGAAATTCACCATCCATAACACCAACATTTATTTTGTTTCTACACGAGTTCACTATCGACGGATCGCCGCAACAAAAAAATGTCGCCTTTTTCACTTTCCTGTTGCCAAGTTCAAAAAGGTCACTGTTGTCATTTCTTTCTCGCAATTCTTCTTCTTACTAGTCAGTTTTTGTTCACGCGCCAGAGTTTATTCGTACAGTCGTTTATAAAGTGGTAGCACATTTGTCGTGCATACAGCAGGATTTACATTATGATGACATGCAAGTTTTACAGAAATTGTGAGGGAGATAGTGCATCGTATACGGAAATTTATTTATGAGTGACGAGAGAAGCAAACGCGTCCTGAATTTTTTCCGGACGTCGAATTGTCACTGTGTGCGTGTCCGGAAACATAAAAAGACCTCAAGCATAGGGAGTTTTTATAGTTACTGAAACTAAAACATATTTATTGGCAACCCTAATTTGTCAATTTCGACTACTGGAGCTGCCATATTGCTGTTTTGTTACTATAATTTTATGGCAGATACATATCTGTCAAGTAAAATTATTTGTCGAAATAAACAAATTTAAGTTTTGAGTTTGTAAATAAATATTGCGAAATTGAAAGTTATTAAATATTGAAGTTATTTCTGAGGTATTTTTCTGTCCACAGATTGACTGCAGTGGTGCTTTTCCTTTATAATTTGCTAGAATTATTCCGCCTTTGAGATAATCCGTCATGTGAACACGAACCGGACTGGAATTATCTTCACCGGCGTTAGTTCGGTAGTGGAGTGGGATTATTTTCATGTGAGCACTTGAGTGGATGAAGTGGATTGACGTTTACATATTAGCAAATTAGTTTCTGAACTTTTTGTTTACTATATGAAATAATTATTAAATAAAAATTTCGTTATCGTACAAATTGATGATTGTAGAACTGAATTACAGTACCACCTGATATTTTGCGACAATTTTTTTCGATATAATCTCATCCTTTGCTTCGAACTCCTGCGTGCTTTCATGCAATATTTTAGAAATTGTAAAATTATACTTCTTTTTATGATCCGTCTTTGAATATCTACGAAAAAACGATTAAAAACTTGACAATTTCCAATTAGACAGTTTGAGAGTTTTGCCATAAAAAGTAGAGGGGACTGTACGTGTGAGGTATTGCGATGTTGCTCCCGCAGCTTTTAAATTTCAATAAACTATCTCCCTCACAATTTCTGTAAAAATTGGATGTCATCATAATGTAAATCCTGCTTACTGCTGCTAGCTTCAGTGTAGCATACTGCTGCATGCAGTATGCTACGACCATAACAACACCGTCCGCATTTCGTAACAAAACACTGTTAAATTAATTTCACACAGCTTGAAAAAAACAGAGATGATTGGAAAAAATAGGAATACCAGTAGATGAACTTTTAAAGTAAAGAAGAATCAGTCTGTGAGTGTGAATAAATGATTACATTTATTTACTAAGATTAGTTATTTATTTAAGATATACAGTACACAGTAGTTATTTGGCGTCTACCGTGCTCTTGAGTTGACTTGACGGTAGTCACGGCCACCATCGCATAAGGCAAGCTTACAGTACACATGTTTAAATCTTAGCTTACATATGCTACTTACATCCCCCTTCTCTTAGAGATCAAGTCGGTTTGTTGGCTTTACTATCTTTCCTGATCGGGTGATAACTCTGCCTGGTTGATTATTTGTCTGTGTATCTCTAGACTTCGTTGGTCTGGGCGAATGATTTAATATAGTCCTTGGTAATTCTTGCGACTCGTTAATTGTGCTTGATTGTGATGATATTGACTCGTCATGGTTGATAATTTTTGCTTCCGATGGTTTCTGTTCATCTATTAAGTTTTGCTCGACTTTTTTGATGACATTAGGATGTTGTTCAACTTTTGCTTCCGTTTTCTTCAGATGTGTTGAATTTCTTCTATACACGTGACCTTCTACATCATTGATTAGATAAGACCTGGGATGAATTTGTTTTTCAATAACTGCTGGTTTCTACTCTTTCTTATCTATTCGTGTTAGGACTTTATCGCCGTGATCCGTGATTGCTGTAATTATTTGTCTTTCACGCTCTCGTTTCAGTTCTAGCGGAACCTCGTTAACTGGTAACTGGCCAGGTAAAAGTGATAACGTTGTTACTGGTATTGTTGACCTTAAGTGTCTTGAGTAGAGTCGTTTTGCTAGTGTACCCAATTCTCCTCTCGGTGTATTTATAAAATTGAGAATTGCCAGTTGGTAGTCGGTGTTGTCATAGAAACATTTCTTCAAAATGTTTTTTGATGTCTGAAATGCTCTTTCTGCAAGGCCATTGCCTTTCGGATGATGAGGTGAACTTGTTGGTGATTAAACTTCCATTCTTTTACAAAAGTTTTAAAACTTAGTGACGTGAATTGAGGACCATTGTCCGATTCTAAAATTCTCGGGATGCCATGTGTTATAAAAGCCAATGGGCTTAATTAAGAAAATTGGAGCAGCCCCTAGGATCGTGGAAGCCACTTCAGTTAAGTGCTTGAAAATCCGCGATCTTGCAAAGAACCAAGGGGTTAATAACAGTTAATTCATCGCTCCCAAAGCTCCTAGCTACCCAGCTTTAGCTGCCTCTGTTAATAAAAGCAATCAGTACCCCATAGTGCATAATACCAACGAGGGATTCCCGTGGGCTGCATTCCTGCCCAATAGATAGATGAGCGAGGACAGCTAGCCAAAGTAAGTCCAAGAAGTGAACCTAATCCCGCAGCAGACGACAACACTTCCACAAACTTCCTTGCTGGATGAACCTAAGGGCAGGACGTGCCAGCTAACTGGAAGCACCCCAGAAGATACGGAATCCCCAGTGTCAGACGACACAAGGGACAGCACATCTAGGCTCAGCTCTACGCCGTCACCAGCAGAGACATCGAATCAAAAAAAGGAGTTCAACTAAGGAGTCGGACAGTATTGCGAGGTCCCGTACAACTAAGCCCTAATAAACTAAATTTATATTTGAAATTTTTAGAAGAGAAAGTGCGAGAAACAAACAAGCTTTCCACTGCTCAGTGTGACGCCATTGATAAGCACTTATCAAAATCTAGAGAACATAATCTCGCTAAAATATAAAAGTTGCAGACACAGAGCAGTTTAAAGCCGAAATAAAAAACTTTACAGAATTCTCGCACGCTCTAGAAGTTGTCCAAAATATTAGTGGTAGCAGTAAGGCAGTGCTAGATTTAAGTAAAGAGTTAAGTGCAAGTGACTATACCAGTATTGTAATTTTGTTATACCCGCCTTAGTATAACACCATATAACAATTATAATAGAATGCAGCAGTAACTTCTGTTATGCGTAATAAAAGAGCTGCTTCTGTGGAATAAGTTTATTAATTGAATATAAAGTTTTCTATAAAATAGCAGTTGCCCTTGCACTTTCGGGCGATTTGTTTGAGTTTCACTTTTACAGCACATTTATTTACATTTATTAAAACTTTCTTATTTTTATTTTGTAATTATTTAGAACTTAGGAGGCCTTACCTCTGGTAGGGGGGGGGGGGGACTCTCCTAGTTGGCCAAAGAATATTCTCTGATTCCCTAGTGCAACCATCAACATACTTATATTATCGATTAACACGGGGATGATACTCCCTTCCACAAATTTCTTAAAATTCAGCAGTTTTCTGAAGGAAAACTGATGATCGCTCAATTTTCTCTTTTGAATAACAAGATCAGGAAATTGAGCGGAAATAGTGATATTCCCGAAAATAAAACTGCAAAAACAGTTGACCAAAATGTTCGACGATCGATTCCACGCATAGCAATTTTCAGGGTCATCATAATTCATGAATTACCAATGCAACGAAGTGCTGCCATTCAACGGAGCACCTGTTGGGTAATTTTGCCGGTCTCAGATCGGTCGGTGACATAGTCACGTATTTGGGCTTAATTTCCTGGGGCTGGAATCCGCAACTATGAGTTTTCGCGTGTACACAAAATTTTGTGTACACAGCCTTGTTCCGATTCCGCAAAAGTGGAAATGAGTTTTTCTGTCAAAATTGTGTACACTTTAATTGATATTTTCTCATGGACATTTTGTTCGTGAATTTTGAAGAGGTAAGTGCATTGAATCGTGAGTTTTTGTCAAGCGTTATTTTCAAAATTATTTGTTATATTATTTATTAATATTATTTTAAAATTTGTAGATAAAATGGCTGCAATTAAGGCGAAAAAGGCAAGCGAGGAACAAAAAACTATTCTAGTTAATTTTATGAAAATTAACGTAGAATTTGCAAACGACGGGTAAGATTTCTTTTTCTCTTTTTCTTTTAACGAATGTGTCTTCCATCAATTAGAACCACGATTCCCGGGAACGATGCTTGTTGGTAAAAGTCCTGTTTGATGGCACTTTCTTCTTGCTGCCCAGAAAAATAAACATACTTCATTGATAATGTTTGCAACTTCATGTATGCTTCGGCTCACAGACGTTTGCGACATGCAAGACATAAAATCCTGCCCAATCGCTCGTTGAAAACTTCCCGTAGCAAAAAACGCAATGCACATAGAAATCTCAAATGTACAGGTATTCCAGAATACGGTCCGTTGTATAAAATAACGGCTTGATTTTGCCTAAAAATTGTACACACAGATGTATTGGAAACCGATACAATTCAACAAATCGTTCCTCAGATATTGTTTCAGAAGGATTTTCGGAATCCCTTAACTTCCTTCCTACTATAATCAAATTCTGTCTAGAATGTGTACAAATTTTCAAATATAATAAATTTTTGAATTTATCTTTACCTTTCTCTTCGCCTTAATACTAGCGAATTCATACTCATTTATTATAACTAAACTTAACTTTTTTAAAAAAGACTATTTTCTCACTGATAGTTTCAAACAACAATGTAAAACTCATTCAGCACAGAAAAATTTTCATTCAGCACTTAAGTGTACACGGCTACTTACGGAATCGCTTGAAATTGAAAAGTGTACACCTGCGCTCACTGTGAGTTTTTCGATTCGTGTACACTGGCAAATTCTTCACAGTTGCGGAATCCAGCCCCTGGAGACGATTTTCTTCGTTCGTCTTCATGACTGAATCGTTTTTCTACGCTGTATAGCGAATGCTAGCGCTGGATGATATTGCGTTTTGTTTAGTTTCTTTCGTGTAGAAGAAATTATGATCATTTAGGAACGCGTCAAATGGGATAAAATTTCGGATACCTGCCGGCTGTTATTTATTGTTTGCTGCATTCACTTTGGTGTGTTTAAGAATTCTTAATTTGAGTTTTGTAATAAATTTCTTGAATTCTCATGAAATGCATTTTGGGGTAAAGTGATGATAGGATGTTAGGCATTATGAATGCAGAATTACGCTCTTTGTGGATGATTTTTAATTTTGGGTTATCATTATGAATCCGAGATTGGGTAGTTTTGTATGATTGATTTAGTGGATTCATAACACCTTCCCTCTAAGGAGGAATTTCGTATTCTTGAAGAGAATCGAAATTACATGTAGGTTTAGATCAGTTGAACTAGGTATCTGTAGTTTACATGATAATTTATTCTACAAGGTTGGTAACTGGTTATTTTTGAAATATTATTTATAATTTATTATTTAGGTTCTTTGAATTACAGTTTTAGGTAGCTAGATAGATATGGTTATAGAAAAATGTTTTTGTTAACATATATTTTAGTTTTATCTGTTTCTAAATCTATGTCCTATATTGGATAGTACATTGAGTAATATACGTAAATTTCTTACTTTACAAATTAATAGTATTTGAATAAATTTGATCTTATTTTATCAATTAAAATCTTTTGATTTCCAATTTTATTTACTAAGAGTAGCGTTTATTACATTACTATTTTGAGTAAATATGTTCCTTATTTAGTATGATATTGTCTTATTTTTCCATTATGATTGTTCATTATTTCTTTCTTTGTGTTCAAAATTTATATATTTATTTTCCTCTCTTATCTTTAGGGTAGTCCTCCAGTTAGAGGAATTTTATTAGGTCTAGTGATTTCCCCTTTGTTTTCATGGTCATTATCACTCTCTTGAGTAGGTGTAGACGGATTGTTCGTCGCTTTAAGCCTTTTAGCTTTTAGATACGGTAGGGCAAGTTTTATAGCCCCTATGATTAAAATGATCGTTATCGTTTTGTAGATAATGGAATACTGGTGAATATCGTGTGATGTCACGTTAATTAATTTCTCGTTTTCTGCCTTTTCTAGGGTCTTTATATATTGGGTTAGTTCAAAAAGAGCCTGATGTTCACTATTATTTATAGTGATTGTATTTGGAGGATTATACTTAATTTTATGATGATCGAGAGTGATACTCGTTAGGTTGATAGATGATAAATAGAATTTTGCGGTGTTTGAAATTTTTTCGGAGTGTCCATAGAGCTTTTGATCATCGCTTCTTATATAGCAATTGGGCGATATTTCTAGAATGCCAGTTGCCTTTATCGTAATTGGTTCAATATTGTTACCACAAATATTATCTACAGTTCGAGGATTTTTTAAACTGAATAACCATTTGCTGGAGTTGGATAATTGCATCCATAGGTTGGAAATGTTTAATACATTCATTCCACACGAAGGGGGAGGCGTTTGGCCTCAATAATTGCATTTCGCATTGAATATCCTTCGCATTTAAGTTATGAATTCAATGCGTTATCTGACAAATGTAATTGTGAGGAGTTTTTTGCAAACATTTTATATTATCCTCACTACTAGAGAGATAGTGTTTTTTCCTGTTTATTCTGACTAACAAGTATTTGATAGTAGGTTTTATATAAATGAATGAATCATTAATCTGGGTAGGCAATGGGATTACTTTATACATTTGGAATTCTGTATTTAAACGTAGGGGTATTTTAATTTCTATAATGATTAAATGAATTCAATGCGTTATCTGACAAATGTAATTGTGAGGAGTTTTTTGCAAACATTTTGTAATATCCTCACTACTAGAGAGATAGTGTTTTTTCCTGTTTATTGTGACTAACAAGTATTTGATAGTAGGTTTTATATAAATGAATGAATCATTAATCTGGGTAGGTAATGGGATTACTTTATACATTTGGAATTCTGTATTTAAACGTAGGGGTATTTTAATTTCTATAATGATTAAATTATTAATTTTATTGGTACTTGTACGGCTTACTCTATATAGATCTAGGTTTATATGTAGTAGCTACAAGTAAGGTTCTACCCGATGGAAGGTTCTTTCGAATAGTGGAAAAAAGGTGCTCAAGTTGATAGGGGGTTAATATGAGCGGATTGGGAGTTCCGTGCTTTATGTCTAGGAACATTTCTAAAATGGACTTCTGCGCATTTTGGTATCTCATCAAGGACCACATGGTGATGGATAGAATGTTATCTAGGTCTAGTATTGTAAAATTTTCGTTAACATCTATCTCGAGTTGATTAAATGGCTTGGTGACTTTCACAATTTTATCTTTGATCGCCTTGATGTCATTTTGGATTCCCGTTGATGATTTGTTGAAAATATTCACAGTTTTGTCGACAATCAGGGTTTGAGATTTCAGTAATTCTAAGAGATGGTCTTGTTAGCTCTTAGTATATGTATTTGTTCATCATAGTGCTTAGCATCTTCTTCATCGAGCGTCCCAAATAACGATTTTCTAATACTACCAATGACGTTCCAAAGAGCTCGTTTGCTTCTCAAATTTTTGGGTTCCAAAATTTCGTTGATCTGATCTGATCATTTAAGTTCTATCTTTGGGTGTTTATCTAATTTTCGCCATGATTTCTGCCTGAGTATTTCGTAATATTGTGACATAAGTCTTCCGCTTGCTCTGCTTAAATTTGTAATAATTCTAACTCGAAATAAAAATTGCCTAAATTATAATACATAACTAATTTCCATGCATTGCTGTAGAGCTGTGCATTTCCGAATTCCTCAAAGTAAATTCCGGGTGTAGCTGAGAAATGTGTTACTTGAGTTCCACTAGTTTGACTGATGCATAAAACAAATAGCATATTGAATCCACGAACGAATGAGTTGAGTCCACTCATTTTGATCTGAGGGGAGGAAGCGAATGATTTTGAGTTAGTCTAAGAATAGTTTCAGATTATTATTGTGAATTTTCTTAATTTTATTTTTGATTCTCACAATAGAGTTTTCTGCAGAACTGGTATCTATCACTTCGTATGGGCTTTCCCATAGAGGCGCTAACTTATTTTTTTCCAGTGTGGTTTTGGATTAATACTTTATCGCCGATTACAATTGTTTTTTGTCTTGTCGCCTTGTCATAATAAAACTTGGAATTTTCTTTGTTATTTATAAGCCTTTCTCTTGCCATTTTGTGGGAGTATTGGAGTCGACCTTTTAACTTGTTTACGTAATTATCATAGTTGTATGTAACTTCGGGGTCCTTTTGTATGGAAGAAGGGATTTCTACATGAAATCCATACATAAGTTCATGTGGCGTATAGCCAGTGCTTGAGTGAGTGGAATTATTATAGGTGAACATGGCATGGGGGATTCAAGTGTCCCAAGTTCGAGGATCATTTGGCACATAGTGTCGAAGATATTCGGCTAGAGTTTGATGGCTTTTGTCTAGCGCTCCATTTGTTTGTGAATAGTAGGGTGTTGTCTGTAACTTATGAATTTTTAGCAATTTACAGGTTCTGATAAACACTGAGCTTAAAAAATTCAGTTAGTCCATGTCTACAGACAATATATGTAACAAATGCTTCTGCTACCGTAAGTCGTCTTGGAATGTGAGCAAATACTTGTTGTTTTGGTAACTAGATGGTAAGGGATCTACAATATCCAAGAAAATTTTCTCAAAGGGTTCACTGCTAGTTGTAGTTCCGGTCCTAATAGGAATAGGTACATGCGTGATAATAAATGCATTTTTCTTGGTTTTATGTTCAATTATATCTCCGACTGGTATTATTAGATTTTTGGGAAGATATGTTTTTAAAAAATTTTCTTGCGTACTATTGTTTATAGCTATAATGAAATAAATACTTATTTTTTATGCCTCTAGTCTGCAGTAGGTTGTGAAGGTTTTCCTCTATGATAATCGAAGTAGAATCGTAATCTTGTCTAATGTATTGAGTCTTTTGTTGACTTCTTGTTATAGCTTGTATAGCTTTTGTTTCCGGTATAGCACGGCTGAGTGCATCAGCATTTGAATTTGCTTTACCCGGTTTATAGATAATTTGATAATCATATTCTTCTAATTTGTTTCTTCACCTCATCAATCGGGAAGTGGGATCTATTACATTCATGAGCCACGTGAGGGGCTTATGGTTGGTGACTATAGTAGACGAAATTGTTCAACTGCAAATACTATTCCTAATAACTCTTTCTCAATTGTTAAGTATCGAGTCTCGGCAGGGTTTAGAGTCCTGCTGGCGAAACATATAGGTTTATCGTTATCAATTTTTCCTTGGGATAGTACCGCGCCGATTGCAAATTCACTTGCATCTGACGTTACTATAAATTCTTCATCGAAACGAGGGAATTGTAAAATGGGAGAATTATTTAGTTGTTCTTTTAGTGACCTGAACGCTTCGTCACAAGAAGCGTCCCATTTAAAAAGGAACGCCCTTTTTTAAAAGGGTAGTGGGAGGTTTAGCCAATTTGGCAAAGTTAGGGATAAAGCGGCGGTAATAACCGATAAAGCCTAGGAAGGATTTTATATCCTTTTCTTGGCGATGTACCGGATAATGGTAAACTGCCTCAAGCTTAGATGGGCCCGGCGAAACTCCGTTTTCGGTGACCAGATAACCAAGAAAGGCATATGGCATTTCTCAAGCTGCAACTTCAGGTTACCTTCCCTGAGCCGCTCGAAAATATGGTGGAGTTGAGAATTATGTTCTGTTAAATTGTATCCATAAACGATTATATCGTCCATGTAAGCAAAACACTCGATTCATCGCAATCCTACTAGCACATTGTTCATCAGCCTTTGAAAAGTGGCTGGCTCGTTTTAGACCAAATGGCATCCAATTATAATGGTAATGCCCGTAACGTGTACTCAACGCAATCTTTTCCTCATCGATTCCGCTCATTGGAATCTGATGGAAACCATTAGCTATGTCTAAGGAACTGAAGTACGTAGCTTGGTCCAAAATGTCAGTTATGTTGGTTTTTTGGGAACTAACAACAATGGTGAGTTCCTTGGGGTAGAACTAGGGCTTATTATTTCGTATTTAAGCATTTTATTGATTTGTTTATTAATCTCCTTACGTTGCGCTCCTGGAAATCTATATGGTCTGACATAAACGCTGGATTTTCCTGGTATCAAGGGAATTTCGCGCCTCACGGCACTAGTACAAGTTAGAAAATCTCCTACCAAATAAAATAATATCGTTATACCTACGACAAATATTTAGAATGGACTGATTTTCTTCAGCGTTATAGTGTGAGAGGTCTAACACAGATGCGAGTCAAGTGAGTCTCTCTTGAATAGGATCCTTTTGCGAGTTCAATTTAATAATATCAAAATTTCTTAACTCATGCAAATATGGTCAAATTTCTGCTTCACTAATTGTAACATCGTGCTGTTTGATCAGGTTCTATGAGTGTACTTCCAAGTAACAATCCTGACTTCAACTCTTGATGTTCTCAACAATCCTGCCTCTTTATGGTATTTTTATTTTGACTACCAATTGAGTGCGAGCCAGTACTTTAATACTGCTGACTTCGCATTTCTTTGTTCTACTTTCTTTATATGTAGAATATTTCTATGGAGACTCGCCTTTCTTTGGAGGAGTCTGTTTGATTAACTTATTCGCTTTTGCTTGGATATTCTTATGATGAAACTCTCCTTTCTTTGATGGAGTCTATTTATTGAGCTTTTTATTAAGGCTTGGGTCTTTCAAACCTCCATACCTGTTATCTGCTCTTGTTTGAAGAAATACCTCTGAGTTTGGATCTTTCAAACCTCCATACTCGATAAATGTATCTACCTTCTTATGTGAATCCATATTATTAGTTGGTATTTTTAAAAATATTAAAGTTTTTTTATTATAATCAATTATACATGAAAATTTGTGAAGAAAATCGTGCCCTAGTATACCGTCGTATTTTAATTTAAAATTGCCCTCTACCATATGAATATGGTGGGTGAATACGTCACCGTTTATTTTAAAATTCATACAGCTGTCCCTAGCGTAGGCAAGGGTTTTACTGCTAGTGAGGATACATTGATGCTTTCTCTTTTGTTTACTAGGGAATACCTAGTGCTCTTGTGGCTTTGTGGACTTATGTTTGAGCTCCTGTATCAGTAAGAAATGTGCTAGTATGAAAATCTGTAATTGAATTGGTGATCGTCACTACTAGCGAATGGTGATCATTTATTAGTGGGAGATTTAATTTTGTTGTAGATTTATTGGTTGGGAATGAATATCTGCTGAGAAAGTCATTTGATTTAGGCGAGACTGAGACTCCGCCAACTCGTCTCGCCGAAGACCGTTATCTGATTTCTCCATATTTATGGAGTTTGCTGGTCTTTGCTCTTTGGAATTTTTCCAATTGCTCGCGGTCGTAATATTGTGATTTCTGTTAGGATTGTCGATTTTAGGGGGTAAGTGTGTAGATTTGATGTGGAGACCTATTGTTTTTGTGATAAGAGGGAAATTGACGCGGGGGAGCTCTAGTCGGCTGCTGATATTGAAAAGCTCTATTTTGTTGGGGATATTATTGTGATCTTGGGGTAAAATTGTTTACAGGCTGCCTGTATTGTTGTTGCTGGAACAGACGATTTCTACATTCAAGAATGTGATAAATGGGGGTTTTGCAGTATGAGCAAAGGAGTCTGGGGCTTTCTGTTCTTACTGTCAACGAAAACCAGTTTCAGCAGTGTGCCCTTTCTTGTGACACTTTGAACAATTATTGAGGCGTTCACTGAAAGTACTGCTTCTTTCAGCTTGCTCTATAGCGATTTCATTGAACCTTTAACTCGGTATGGCTTTTAGCTTTTGTGAGGACACGGATATAATCGTCTTTTAAACCATCTTCAAAAGTTTTAAATACCATTTTCTTATTAAAAAAGATAAGAGACTTGTGGCGTCCTGAACGCACGACAAATCATAGTTGAATCGGGCAATATTTTTCTTTCCACTTTCTCGCTAGTAATACTTGCTGGCCTTCGAAAGTATCAAATAAGTAGGCCAGAATATGTATCAAAACAAAAAACAAAAATTGTAATTTATTCTCTTGTCAAAACTATAACGAGTCGGTTGATTTGTTTTGAAAATAAATATTAAATAATAAACAGAGAATTTGGTTTCCGATCTAAAGTGAAAAGGAACGAAGGATTTTTTTTCTTATTCTACAGAAGGAAGACAAACTTCCTTTCTAATTAACGCCGATATCCCCATTGAATGGGACAACAAATCCAAGATTAAGGAGAACCGAAGCAACGCAGGAGTTTGGCAGAACCAGTCCTCACTGACACCTCTGAGTAAACATAAGAGTTTAGCTCACTAGGCAGTCACCGATGCCCATGTTTTTTGTTATACAAAACAGATAATTTTTATTTTCAGCATCGTTTAGTTAATACGTCAAACGAACAATTCGTATCAGCTTTCAAGTCCACATAGAGTTGACTGGATCCTCCCAAGGTTTCAACGACAAAGAGAACAACAATCAGACGCATTTAAACTTCTGCCGCTCCAATGAAACTCCTTCAAATACAACGAGTAACATCATAACTTCTGAAGTCTAAGTCGAAGTCCTTTCCGATTGCTACTCTACTACTGCAATCCTGCGCAAATACACATTATTCCGAATGTACTCTCTGTTCCAGAAGGCGACATCACGGATATTAGTAACCGGTTGAGACAATACAATTCTCAACAACATCTTTGATACTATCGGCGAACGCAAACAAGTAGCCGTTATTAGCACAAGACTAATCTACTGCTTCACCTTCAAGAACTAGGCATTACTGGATCTATTACCGGATGCAAGCATTCCTTAATACTGCACACAGCAAAACTGCAGCATCTCATTAACCCCCAAAGACTCTTTAGTATTTGCTCGTTAGTGAGGCTAGTAGTGACGTCGTTATAAAGAGCTAATAATTTTTGTGCTCTGAAAACATATTCTTTAGTCTCTTCTTTAGAATTTTGCTTTAGAGATAGAATTTCGTTTTGAATGGAAATACGGGAATGGGATTCTAAGAATTGTTCTTGAAGGGCTTTTTGAAGCCTCTTCCAATTTTTAATATCGGCATATCTAACAACGTCATATGCCCTTCCGACTAGTTTAGCTTTTATCACCTGTAGATAAAGAGCTTTTGAGGCTTCCGCTAAGTCCTCTTTTTGAAACATTTCGCATAGGTTCAGAAACGTATGCACATTTTCTGAATTCCCATCGAATTCAGGTAGTAATCACTTAGGCCGATATGTTCACATCAATTTTATTCGTAGTTGACCTCAACGATATGTTCACATCGGTCTCTACTGACATCTAAGACTGGTCATAAGAACGCTTTTTGGTGGTCGCATTGCTGGTCTCACTTTATTTTGAGTAAAGTTTCAAAAAAAGTTCAGCCAATAGGTTATAAGAAATTATTCACGTATCGATATGGATGGTAAGTAAGAAACAATAATTTTTATAGTTTATTTTAAAGGAGTTTTTTGTTAGACGAAATGTCTTCAGTTTATAATTCTTTTTCATCTTCGTATGATTCCTCATCCGACAACGAATTTATTTCAGTGTTAAATTCATATAAATTTATACCTGCTCCGTGCAAAAAGCGTAAGTACAGCGAGAGAGAAAATGTATTTTAAAAGTTCTCTGAAGAAGAATTTGAATATCGCTTTCGCCTATCAAAAGTAAAAGCTTTAGAATTGACAGAACGCATATATAAAAGCGAAGGTTGCATGAAATCAAGCAGGGCTACAAGGATCGCATTAAAGCCATTAGAAAAAGTACTCATAACGCTTAGAAATTATGCTACAAGTAGTTTTCAAATCGTGAGCGCAGATTTGTTTTCTGTCGACCAATCAACCATTTCCCGAATCGTATGTGAAGTTAGCAAAGGAGGATATTACATTGCCTGCAACAGAGGAAGAAAGAAACATTGAAAACATTAAATTTTTTGAAATACATGGAGTGCCTAATGTTGTGGGTGCTATCGATTGTGAGCAATGTTGTATGATATTCAATAAGGAAATGCTACATTTAATATTTATAATTTTCATTAAAAATTTCAGGTACTCATGTGCCCATACAGTCACCTGGAGGAGATCAGAAAGCTGTAGAAATCGGAAGAGTTGGTTTTCCATAAACACAAATTGTTTGTGATATGCGAACAATAGATATTGTTTCGCGGTTTGTTAATGAATTTAAATTGATATAATGAAATATAAATGTCATTATTTCAGATGTCACGATCAAATGATTTTCAACTTTTCAAAATTTCAACTTGAATTCGAAATTGGAAAATTTCAACATTCATTTCTAATCGGTGATTCGGGTTACGCATTCAAAAAATATATCATAACGCCCTTATCTAATCCACAAATAAAATACAATGCTGCGCTTAAATCACCACGACACATCATTGAAAGAACAATAGGTGTTTGGAAACGACGATTTCCTGTTTTAGGAATAAGTAAGTAGCTATTTTGTAGCTCTTGACGAAATTTCATACATTTTTGCTTTCAGAATGTCAATTAAACGTATTAAACACGCATAATGTAATTGTGGCAACAGCCGTGCTACACAATATGTTGAGAAAAAGTGATGTGCCCCCGCCAGAAGTAGAAATGGTACCGCTACCACAACCAAATTTTGGAGTATCACTAGAAGAATGTTCTGATTTTTCAACTAGGAACTATGTGATTTCAAATTTATTCAACTAATGGAGAAAAACAAGTACAACTACATACAGAATTATTTTATGTAATTTAAATTTTTATTGTTCAACTCAAATGGAAAAATATATTAAATAAAAAAAACTTCATAAAAACATAAATATGCAGCAACAGCATCAGTTTTCCGTCAGTTGCTTAATTTGGAGTTTCATTAATTCCGTCCGTGTTTCAAACATTTCAGTTTTTTTTCCTGTTCTTTATGATTTCAGTCTCCAACTTCTTTTTTTTAACTGGGAGAATTCTTCTACGAACTTCCTCAGGTCGTCATTGTTTTTCCTTTTTCTGGTAAAATTTTTTCTTACTTCAGTTTTTGCAAAGGCTGAAGCTGGTGTGTTTTTATCATCTGAATCCAGCAATTGCTGCAATTCTTCTTCTAGTTGATCATTCTACAAAAATAATTTATGTTAAGTAATTTTACCTTGTTTAAATGTATTACCATTAGCACGTTCCTTGTTTTCATTGGCTGAGTTTTTCTTTAGCGAACACTTCGCATTTTTATAAAATGTTTTATACAGGGCTGTTGCGTTGAATTCTTCCAGAATTTTCTCCCAGGCTCGGTTTCGGTCAGTTGCAGATGCCACATCCGTTTCCTTGCATTCAATAATGCTTTTATATTTCCGAACTGGTTGGAAAATTTTTTCCTTTTCAAAACTTTTTAAATTCTGACTTTTAGACATTTTCACAAAAAACGTTTCACGTGGTTTACTTTATCTGTCAACTGATTATGACATTCTATGAAGGAAGAGTTCGGAAAATAAATTTGCTGTATATAAGTGTTCGGAAAGTTATTTAAGACGAAATTTGAGCATACCATTTCCACACTGAGACAACGTAGATCGTAAATTTAATTGCGACCGCTTTAGGCTTAATACTGGTTTAATACCAATGTAAACATATGGCCCTTAGCGTCATTAAGGGTGAGCATTTCTGGCTCTGCCAGTTTGCTGTGCTTTCTTACTGATTGGTTTCGTGATGTTTTCTTAGTAGATTTTCTTCGATGTGAAGTTAACCATGATAGGAGTGTATCACGAACGCTTCTTTGCGATGTAGTTACTATTATCTTTGTGTTACCTTCTACTTTGATAGAAATTTATTCGATTTCCCTCAATAAGAAAAGGAATTTGTCGATTTTAAGAGAATTGTGAATTTTTTCTAACACCGGAGAGAGTACTTTTGCTTATAGAATTTTAAATCAGAGGAGGAGAGAAATTGTGACTGGGTCTGAGAAAAAGAAGTAGAGTAGATGTATATATATATATATGTATATATTACATTTTCTACTTAAATATTTGAATTTGCTTTTATCAACTTTCTTATTAATACTATATATATGTATATATTTATTATAATTAAAATAAATCTAGCTCACATTACTTCTACTGTTGTGGTATTTGTTCCACACTTTGTTAAAGATGTCGGAGTCCCAGGTGTCTTCTTCTTCTTGCTCGAGGATGTCTCTGTCTGTAGATCTCACTGTAGATATTTTCAGGCGTCTGGTCGGTGTTATCAATGAGGAAGTCGATTAGTAGGTCCACTAAGATGTCTCCGTCCGTGGCGTTGTCGTCCGGAGGGCTGATGTAGTTCAGATGCTCCTGTGGGTTAGAACAACTTTCCAGGGAGTCGTTCAAGTAGCTACCTAGATGGTCAAAGTCATGACAGTCGTCTAAAAAATAGACGAAGTCGTCTATTCCTAAAGGCGATTCTGCCTTAGAACAGTACATTCGTGTTTTCCTCTTATTCTTGATGGTTTAGAATTTCTGATTCTTCTGGGCTGGTTTTGCAGGTCTTACTAACCTTGCAAAAAATCTGCACCGCTGCCACAAAAATTTGTTATACCCGCCTTAGTATAACACCATATAACCAGGGACCGAATCAGTTATGACTTTTTACGAAAAAAGCCAACTTTACCTGTTTTTCCTGATTGATAATAATGGAAAGGCTTTCTATTTTTTCTGACAAAAATAAAAAGCCATCTGGGGTTTCTATTTTTTATGGTAAACATAAAAAGTCAGCTGGGCTTTCTATTTTTTCTGGCAAAAATAAAAAGCCATTTTGACATAAAAAAGATAGGAAACAACCAAACAAAATTGAGAATTTGTCGTGTTTTTTTAGACCGAAACAAATAATGTCACATACTTTCGTGTTTTGCATGAATGGGGAAAAAGAACTTGGCTATACGCTATTGTGATGCGACTAGACAATGAGTTTAAAATAAAAAATTGAGAGAGCGTAGGATTACCTGAATCGGTCGAGAATAACAAGTAAAGTTGGCTTTTTTCGTAAAAACTTATAACTAGTTCGGTCCCAGACTTTTACCGAAAAAAAAATATCAAGCCATTGCGCTTGCTTCTCTAGCTTCAAAACTATTACCGGATAAGAATAACAGTAATTTAAGTTTTTTTCGTAAAAATTCATAACTGGTCCAGACCCTGAAAATAAGGAACCAGCTTGGCTTTTTATACTTCCGGCTTCAAAACCTGTTACTTCCAGCTTGAGAAAATAAATCAAGATGGGTTTATATTTTTGCTAGATAAAATAAAAAGCTAAGCTGGCTTTTTATTTTAGCCAGATAAAATAAAAAAGCATTTCAAGCTCGGTTTTTTTTAACTTTTTTTAATAAAAAATTTAAGTTTTCAAAAGCTTTACAGAAATCGAAACGGGTTTCACGAGACATCTTTTGGTATATTCCACAAAATTCCACGATCATGGTTTATCCCAGCTTTTTTTGTTTAAAGTTTTCAAAATACCAGTTATTTTCGGTCCCTGCATATTAACAATTATAATAGAACGCAGGAGTAACTTCTGTTATGCGTAATAAAAGAGCTGCTTCTGTGGAATAAGTTTATTAATTGAATATAAAGTTTTCTATAAAACATCATTTGCCCTTGCATTTTCGGGCGGTTGGTCTAAGTTTCACTTTTACAGCACACTTAATTACATTTATTAAAACTTTCTTGTTTTTATTTTGTAATCATTTAGAACTTAGGAGGCCTTACCTCTGGTAGGGGGGATGATCTCCTAGTTGGCTAAATAATACTCTCTAATTCCCTAGTTCAACCATCAACATACTTATATTATCGAATAACACGGGGATGATACTCCCTTCCACAAATTTCTTAAAATTCAGAAATTTTCTGAAGGAAAACTGCTGATCGCTCAATTTTCTGTTTTGAATAACGAAATCAGGAAATTGATCGGAAATAATAATATTCCAGAAAATAAAACGAAAGAAACAATCGTCCAAAAAGTTCGGTGATCGATTCCATGCATAACAATTTTCAGGGTCATCATAATTCATGAATTACCAATACAACGAGGTGCAGCCATTCAACGGAGCACCTGTTGGGTAATTTTTCCGGTCTCAGATCGGTCGGTGACGTAGTCACGTATTTGGGCTTAATTTCTTGGTGACGATTTTCTTCGTTCGTCTTCATGAATCAATCATTTTTTCTACCCTGTATAGCTAATGGTAGAGCTGGGTCATATTGCATTTTGTTTGGTTTTTTTCGTGTAGAAGAAAATATGATCATTTAAGGCACGCGCCAAATGGGATAGAATTTCGGGTACCTGCCGGCTGTTATTTATTGTTTGATTCATTCACTTTTGTGTGTTTAAGAATTCGTAGTTTTGTAATGAATTTCTTGAATTCTCGTGAAATGCATTTTGGGGTAAAATGAAAATAGGAAGTTAGGCATTATGAATGCAGAATTAGGCTCTTTGTGGATGATTTTTAATTTTGGGTTATCGTTATGAATCCGAGATTGGGTAGTTTTGTATGATTTGTTTAGTGGATTCAAAACACCAGTGACCTCTTTTTAAATTGGCTAGGTGATTCTCTTCTGGAAACAAGTCTTGAAGAACTTAGTATCAGCCATATTTCGTCCTTCACACAAAGCTGCTCACCAAATTTTAAAATGCCACCATTCTCTGGTGAAACCAGCCCTTATCTTAGCATTGAACTACAAATATTTTTGGGATGTTGTATACAAATTTTGCAAATTTTGCCCACGCGAATCCGTGGAAAACGTACGAAATTGTAACCGCCTATAATTGGATCTCCTTGGATGATCTATAAGCCCTTTTAAACCGCACCTATCTTCCCAGGGAAACTTATGAGGAAATAGTCAACAAACTGTTTACCTGTCGTCAATTTCCTTCAGAAAATTTTATAGTTTTTACTCAAAGAGTAAAACAAATCTTCACTCAATGCAAACAGGCAGTGGAGACAAAATATGAAGCAGACGTGTATAAAAACACTAAGCCCCAACTAGAAGATTTTGCTATGATAGCTGTCAAAACAGGATCTTCAAGCCCACACTTAAGCACAAATTTGCTAGCTCAGAAAGAAAATTCCTTGGAGGAATTAATCCAGAAGGCATTGGACACGGAAAAACTACAACAATCCCTCACTCATTCTTCTATCACAGTGTAATGAGCCTACAGCCTCATCATTTTCTCCATTGCCCCAATAGGCTAAACACCAAAGCTCCATCAATTCATTCAATTTATATTTCATCATTCATTTTATCAATAACATCAATATCTGGAAATCCAAATTTCAATTCCCACGGAAAAGAATTTCTAAATTCCCAGGGAAGATATTTCAAACAAAAACAAATATATATATATTTATTGGAAAAGGAAAAACCTTCAAAAATTCATCTTAAAAATCCAAATGTATACTTACATGCATTATTTTCGCTTTCTAAAAGCAAATATCTCCGCATAAACAATGCGACATCTTCCCACATTAGTTCCGCTTATCCAAAGATTTCCGCATGACCATTTGTTCAAAGAACAAACATTCCCCATATGTGAAAATGCAGTTTCATCACAATGGAAATAAAGTCGCTTAACTCATAAAATGTCGTAACCTATTTTCAAGTACACGACGCTTATGCACTTGAAAAAATTGACCGTCATATACACCCCACAGCGCTGGGTCTTGCATCATGGAAATAATCAAACATGCACCACATGTTTACCTTTGCCATGATTCAAGCCACCGCACTGCTGGTCGTGACGATATGTCGGTATACATACAAATTATGTATTTACGATTTCCCAATAGCAGGCATTTTTCTAGCATTCTCTTTTCTCATGCTTGAACGGCTTATATAATAGAGGCAATTCAGCCAATTCGGCTTATGTGCCTGAACGGCGTTCTACTGCAATGATATTATGCAGCTGGGCGTGTTTCATTTTTTAAAGATGAGGAAGTAAATTCCCTCCACGCCGATTTCCGTGTTTGAATGGCAAGTACTGAAACTGCCTAAATAAATAGCCGCGTTCTAACCAAGAGAGGTCAGTAAGTTGCAGTCAGTTTTGAGTGAGTTTTTGAAAAGTCAAAAGAATAGAGTTGACACCCCACCAGCGGTAAGGCAATCTATTCTACATTAAATTAAAGTAAGTTTTTGGCAGTCAGTTCTAAAGTTTTTAAAGAAACAGTTTTTAAAATCAGTTATTACAATTCTTAAAGAGTCAGTTCCCAAAGGTAAAAGGAACAAGGTTGACTCCCAAATCTGTGCAAATCAAATAAATTTAAACAAACAACTAGTCGCGGTTGTGCAAAATAAAGAACAACATTTTATAAAAGAATAGTGTTTTATTCATTTAATTAAAAATCAAACCAAAAGGGCCAGCGACCTTCTCTCTAGTGGAAAGTACATCGCAGCCCTTGTTGCGACGAACGTATAAAGAGGAACCCAGAACAACAGGTTTCCAGCCACAATACAATTTTTTGCCTTTCATAGGCCACATTCCATCCACGTCAATTAACAATATCCAGAGTGTGACTTATCATCCATCTGGGTCACAGATCGCACCTAGCTCTGCGCTGCCGTGGTCTGCACTAAACCCAGTGGCTAATATATTCCCATTTTCTGGCCGAAATAGCCAACAGACACGTCAAGTGAACCCCAGAGTGACTCATAATTCTATTAAAAACACGTATTTCCTGTAGTTTTTTTTTAATTAAAGGACACACTTACGACGACTGTACAAAAAGAAAAAAATAGTCCTTTCTGCACTTCATGTCGCAGCTACAATCACGATATTCGTGATGTAAACAAAATCACCCCATAACAAATAATAGTTTTCAAAACAGGAACATGAACGCTCCGCATAGAGCAACAATAAACCAAACGCAAGCAAAATGTAATTTCTGTGGACGAAAAGGGCACACAGTTACAAATTGTAACCAAAAATGCAAATGGCAGTCGCAGGGAAACGAAAAGCAGTCGACCAAAAACCCCTCGGATCGTCTTTAAATAATTTCAATAATAAGAAAGGGTATACTCCGTCGCCTACAGCTCAAATACCTATAGTTAACCTACCACTAGATGTTGCCCAAAACTATAAAGTACGTTTAATAGTGGATACAGGAGCTGAGGTAAGCTTAGTGAAACACCAAGCACTCAGCACTCACGCACAGATAAACAAGCAAGAAACTTGCACACTTTAAGCCGCTTTCGGCACTGGCAAAGCACTGGGAAGCTGCCAGGGAAATATAACGCCACGAAATAAAATACCCTGCAACCTCCAAGTCGTTGAAGACTTGCCCAATATAACTGGCGACGCACTACTAGGAAATGCTTTCCTATCAACCCACTGCAACATTGAAGGCCCAAACCAAATACTGAGATTTCCTCGCACAGAAATCAGCCCAGTAGAGTTCGCAATACCCCTATCTTCAGCAAAGAATAGAATCACCCTGCTTCCAAAGGGACCCAAAATCCTAACATCAGTGGAAGTTGAACAAGCAGGAGGCCAAAAGTCCATAGATATGGCAGCGAAGCATGTTAGTAGCAAGCTGGTTAAAAGCTACAAGGCTGATGAAATCAGACAGCAAAAGGTCGCTCTCGTAGAGCCCATTTGCATACCTGCGCGGTCACAAGTAGTAGCCAGAATCCAGCTAAATCTCAAGGAAGAAATGCTCTGCCTATCGTAAGAGTTCTACGATGAAGTCTTCCTAGCAAACAATTTAATAGCTATTGGAGGAAAAACATTTTTAATAGGCTTCCTCAATACAAAGACACAAAATGTGGTGTTAAATAACGTCATTCTTTAACTAATACCATCAACAGAGTATAGTATAGTCTCCATAGGCCAAACAACGCTTGTGAGGTTGTAGGTTAATGGGACCTCACTGAATGTAATATTACAACATCTCCGATACACATTCCCGGACTACAGAGATCCGGTAGACAATTCTAATAATACGAGAATTAGCCAACTAGAACAAGAACTCGATTTGGAGGGTACATTGAATACAGAGAAAAAATCTTTATTAACACAATTATGTTTCGAGTATAATGACATCTTCTTATTAAAGGCCGATCCACTCACTCACACTAGAGCCCTAACTCACTCAATTCCTCTGTATCAAGACCAAGCTCCCATCACCCAAAAAATGTACAGGCTACCAGAAACCCAAAGGGAAGTCATTAACAAACAAATGCACGAAATGCTGGAAAATTACATAGTACAACCAAGCAAAAGTCTTTGGAACTCCCCCTTCTGGTAGTCCCCACGAAATCAGGGCCAAATTTTGATAAGAGATGACGAGTAGTGGTAGATTTTAGAAACTTAAACGAAGAAACAATAGGTGGTGTTTTCCCACTACCGCGCATTGAAGACATCTTAGACCACTTAGGTCATGCGCGATATTTCACCACACTTCATCTAGTCATCGGGTATCATCAAGTACTTGTAAATCCCAAGGATAGACACAAAACAGCCTTCAGCCTACCAACTATGGCCATTCCGAATTCAAACATATGCCATTCGGATTAAAGGGGCTCCACACACTTTTCAGCGGCTAATGAATTACGTTCGAACAGGTATACAAGGCTTGGAATGTTTCGTCTATCTGAACGACATAGTCATCTACGGGACAAATTTAGGAGATCACCATGAGAAGCTCCGAAAAGTACATAATTGGTTACGAGAACATAACCTAAAATTACAACCCGAAAAATGTCAGTTCTTACGGCGAGAAGTAGTGTATCTGGGCCACAAATGCTCCAGTGAAGGAGCCCTGTCTGACCCAAGTAAAACGGCATGTGTTCAATGTGTTCAAAGCTTTCCAGTTCCCCGAACAGTGAGACAAGTGCAGTCTTTTCTAGGATTAGCCAATTACTATAGGAAATTCATCCCTGAGTTTTCGAAAATAGTACGCCCTATAATAAATATGGTCCGTAAAGATGCACAATTTAAATGAACGGAAAAATGTCTGGAAGCATTCGAGAAAAATATGCTGACTATTCAGGATAATCTGACTAAATTCGTGGATTGGTATGGTATACCCAATGCTGAAGCGATCACAGTAGCGCAAATGTTCTTCGACAAGATCGTCACGCGTTATCGCATTCCCAAGAAAATAGTCACAGATGAAGGAACGAATTTCCTTTGCGATCTATTCTACGGGCGCGCTTGAGCGTGCCCACAGACCATTAATACCATATTGGATGAAAACCCTAGAACGTGGTACCAATTTCTTAGAACACTTGGGTTTGTATATAATAACAGTGTACACGAGGGCACGAAACTAAGGTCTATGGATTGCCTATATCGATTTACTGCTGACGTTCCCTCTAACTTAAAAAGGGATCCTGCATGCAGCAGTATGCTAATCTGAGGCTAGCGGCATCATGTATGCGCGGGCTGCTTTCTATATGGACGGAGTGTCTGTACGCCCCGAACGCACCCGAATGGAGGAGAAGAAGAAGAGCGCTTCCTGAAACTTTGACTAACATTGCGAAAAAGAAAGGTCAAGAACGAAACCAAGTAATCCGAAATAATCAGGCGAATATATAGTTTTGGTTATACGGCAATCAAAAACGTTGTGGAAGAAAGTTCCAGGTGTCCAAGATAGCGGAATATCCCACAAATCAAGAAAAACAACCGATTTTTGCCCATTCAGGAAATGCGGCTGATTTCGGATTCTTTTGATTTGGTGTAATATAACAATAGGGTGCCGCATTGATTAGCCATGAACTTTGTCGTTGTTAGTGATAAGCAAAACAAAAAATCATTGATTATTCTATCCCATCTGTGCATAATATAAATAGCTGGAACATAGGTACGAATTTTAAGAAAGGCTGCTCCAAATTGTCGTAAGTCAACAAGAAACGCATGTGGAAGTCTCTTGTAGTAAATTTTAACAACAGAGAAGAGTCTACCTTGGCCTGAAAATGCAGTAATTTGCTCTTCAATGGTCCACAACATTTTCGTCCAGCTAAAAAAAGTGTCATAATGCTGAAGAATTTATAACTGCAAGGAATCTACCGATGGATTTAACTGCCAGTTACCTGGAATTACGTGGGGCAAGTAGCATTGTCGGCTAAGTTTTAAAATACAAATAGCTGCGGTTACGAAGAATTAGCAGAAAACATGCCAATTGAGTATAGCAAAATCTAAAAGGTACTCATCACGGTGCCGTACACAATTAAACTCTTCCAGTTAACTGTTTTACAGATTGTATTTGGTATTTACATCAATGTAGTAATTTTTGCAGATTACAATATAGATTATATAATTATAAAAAAATTGGAAAATTGCTGAAATTAGTTACAATATTAATTAAATAAGTAAACAGACGAAGAACGAAATGAATAACTTAACAAGTGAGAAAAGGTTGTAGGATATAGTTGCCCTGAATTTTATTAAATGTTTTGTATTCAGGTGAAATAAGTTAATTCTCACTATTGTAAGTGTGACATGTAAGTAGGGCATATTAATTTGCATAAATTTATTTTATTCGTTTTTGTTTTTTTTTTGCATTAGTGCCATATATGTGCAAACGGTGCACAGCTGTTTTTAAATCACAAAGTCTTCAAACTTGATTGATAGGGTTTATTTAGTGAGGTGACATAGATCTCTGTGGGAAAGATAGGACTGCTTGTAAAAAGAGGGCAGGTATAAGTTTGATTATTAACCAACCGTAGACCACACAGTGTTCCAACTTGTTGGTTTATGTTTTTCACTCGCAGTGGAAAATGTATTACACTAGTTCCCACAGAGAATGAATATTTAGTAAGAAAAGAGAAGGGTGAGATCATAGCATAAAATAATTAAAGATTAGCAAAACATTGATTACCATTAAGGCTAGGCATGTCATTAACTGCAATTAATACTTTTCAAATATTCTATTTACTATCAGATAACTCATAAGAAAAACCCACTGGCTAGATTGTATATTTTTTTAAATTAAAGGAATGATTATAACTTAATTTTGGATTACTGAATACTTTTCATTTCTCTTTCCACTCTCTTGGAGCCCTCTTGATGTAGGGGTTGAAAAGATTCGCTCATCTGCTCTCTTTCGAGGTTAGTCCAAGGACACTGGAATAATTTGCTGCCCTCAGAGTCAAATGGGTGGATGGGGCAAAGCAGCCGAAGGTACGTCACCTGCGCCTACAAGTAAGTATTAAGTAGTGTAAGGGTCCCTTCTGTACCGGATGTGTGCGACGGCTTTTGTTAGGCACGAATTTTTTTTGTATATGTCAGGTAGCAGCGGCAGGTTTTTCGTGGAATCTCCCCACACTCTCCGCTAATAGCCGAGGCGAGCTAGCGTGCCGCCCTGAATGTCAACGCTGTCTACCGAGTGATCTGTCAGCTCATGCTGGTAGTGTAGACTTCAAGTCCAAGTCAATCACTCAGCATACTATCATAACAAAATGGCGCCCAACGTGGGGCCACCTCAGTTGGACTTGTGTATCTAAGTGTAAGTTTTACTGGGGACTGAGATTTGCTGTGAGACGATCATCTGGAATTTGCTAGTTGATTGACCTCAAGTCTCATATCCAGTGGAAGTTGCATGCGGACCTGAGTCTGACTGGTTTTGTTATCTACAGTATTTTTAAGTAAGATAACGTTTTTCTAGTTTGAAATGATAAAAGTTTTGAGATTAAAGTAAAGTTAAAGTTTTACAAGTCCTGAGTAAAGTAAAGTTTGTAATATTTTTTGGTAAAAGTTTGATAGTGTCTTTTTATTTGAAGTTCGACTTTAGGTTTGACATTGGTTAAGCCTCACGTCTTGAAAGTTGTAATGTTTTGAGTTTTTAAAATTTTGAAATTATGAGATATTTCCCGCTGGCCTTCTGCTTTGGAAATACTAGGTGGCCCCACAGCAATTTTTTGATGTGTTCTCACGGAGGCATGTCTCGCTGGTCATCCGACTTGACAGAATCGTGAATCTGTGAGAAGACTTTTTGGCTTTTAGCTAAGTAGCTAACCAGACTCATGCCTTTGCCCAGCTGGAAGTTTAGTTAGACATAGCATCGAACGAAGGGAAAGGAAAGAGTTGTTATAGGATGGTAGTGATCCTGGAGGCCTTCAGTAATCAGGAGTTGGTATACTGCAAACAGCCTGGCTGAAGAATAACTACCAACATTTTCAGTCTTTGGCAACTCCAACCCGGCTTTTCAAAGGTTTCTGTGAGAATTTCATTCTTCGTTCATGCACACATCCACACTACTTTCCTTTACGTATAACTTCTAACCTGAGTTTTGAGAGAGTAGACCTGGGAGACCCTTGTCTGGAGAGTAAGCTTTTGAAGAGAAGTGGGTGAATTTTTCATGGTTTTTTATTTAGTTTTTGTATATCTTGGGTTCCGCTCATAGAAATTTTTTGATATCCTTTGAAATTGTTTTGAATAATTTTGAGTGTAGGTACGATTAGGATACCTTAGTTCGAATAGTCTTCGTGGCTCTGGTTGTAGATCTTAGCCAGCGGACTATATTATTAATTAGTTCATAATAATTACTTTTCAAATTTGCTATGGAAGTACCAATACCCAACACTGAAGTTGCCCGACGACCTTGAATTTGAGCATCGGCATTCAGTTGATTAAATACACTAAAATAAAATATTTAACGATTTAAATTCGGAATAATCATACCTTTGCTTTTCTTTCCTTACTTCGTCTATTTGTACAAGCGCTGATACTAACCGTCTTGAGCTCTCGCGAGCTAGAGTACCATGCGAACCGCACCTCCCGTAAGTGATATTCCGACTCAGTTGCCTGAACAGTGTTCCATCTGTCAAGATGGAGACCGGTCAGTCAAAAGGAAAGCAGTTCAGATGGTCTGTGGACATGTGTTCCATAAGGAGAAGTGTTTGCGTACGCGTGGATAGGGGAACACTCTAACTGCCAGAATCGCAGATGTCGTCTCACTGTCATACAGGTGCGGTTCCTCAAAGAACTCTCCCAGCGCTCGGAAATCTAGAGCCTCGATAGCCAGCGTCAGTATTGAATTTACCACCACTAACGATGCCACCACCGAATCGTATAACTTTATCGCCGAATGCAAATGCAAGACCTTATACGAGAAGGCATCACACAGAGTGTGAGTACTCTGCGAGGTGAAATTTTGAATCGATTTACTCAGCAAGTTCCCGCTCCACCAATTCCTCCCGTCGACCCTACTCGACAACCACCACCTATTTTTGAGCATCGAATGCAGCAAAGACCCGTATTAGAATTGCATATCAGAATGCTAGACCTCCACGCAATTCATGGTCACGACGATCACGCAGATGGAACATCTCGTATAGTGGAGAGAGTTCCAAACGTTGACTAGATGAGTTTGTCTTCCGAGTTGAAGCACTCATCTACTCATGTGTCAAATGTGAGCACGTTGCTCGCAGGCCCAGCCATGGAGTGGTACTAATCATTGCTCCGGCAAAACTCCACGCCTACGTAGGAGTACATCAAGACAGCTCTTCTATCTGAGTGGGGAGCACCCAAAGATAATCTGAAGGTGCGAGTGCAATTAATGTCCCGCAGACAGAAATCGCGTGAGTTCTTTGTGCCATACCAGCAACATCTTGTGCAGTTGCGTGATCAGCTGCAGACGTTAATGCCAGATAGTGAATTTCTGGAGATAGTTAGATCCAACTTATTGCCAGAGATTCAAAACAAGATCTGTCTGCAACCTAGTAATACCATTGGACAGCTAAGATCCCTCGTAACACATATTCAAGCTGCGCAGTGGCAGATTACGACTGCTAGTAGCCTGAACCCTTACCGACATCATCGAGTGAGTGAAATTGAGGACACCCTGAATTTTTACCCTAATGTATCCATGTTACCTGGCAATGATAATAATATTATAGACTTTTCAGCTGTCACAAATAGACCAGCAGAAGACTGTTGGAATTGTGACCAGCAAGGCCACTACTATCAAGATTGCTTGCAAGAAAGGCAACAAGTGTTCCGCTATGGATGCGGACGCAAAAATGTCTTCAAACAAAACTGTAGACATTGCTTGGCGAAAAACGAGATCTGGACTTGGGAAAAAGAAAAAAACGATCGACCGTTCATTGGCGGGAATACTGTCGACGAATGAAAAATGAACGAAAGAAACTGGCCCACATTTCGGTTGCGATGCCAGATGACATTCGGCCGTATACGGAAATAAAGCTGCCCAGGCGAACTGAGTCTGGGTTACTTGATAGTGGTGCCACTGTCAGTATCCTAGGCCAGGTAGCCCTAGAGAAGCTAGCGGAAGCAGATGCTGAATGGAGGAAGTATCGTCATGATGCCATGACGACCGTCCATGGTCATGTGGACTTGGATATCATTTTCGGTGGTAAGACGCAAAACATGCATCTGTACGTGGTTCCTGGGCTCACACAGACACTATATCTAGGAATAGACTTATACACTTCTGGCTTCTCTTTGGGTTGGCTGCAGATATCCTGGGTATAGTTGCAGAAGTCATCCCAAACTTAATAGTAACATCTGATACCGACTGCCATGTTCTTTCTGTTCTAGACCACCAACGTCTAGAAGCAACGAAACAGGTTTTTCCTTCCTTCGCCTCATTAGGCCTGTCCAATTTCACAGTCAGTGCAGAGTTTAATGGATGGTGAGCTGAGACACATGCTGACACTGGGTGTGATCGAGGAGAGCCAGAGTCCTTGGAGCTCTCCAGTTGTACTAGTGCGCAAGCCTGGAAAGGTCCGGCTTCATTTTGACGCCAGGAAGGTCCACTCCGTTACCAAGAAGGACGATAATCCACTGCGGCAGATAGACACACTTCTGAGTCGACTTCCTCCGGCATATTACGTTTCAAGCCTGAACTTGAAAGACGCTTTCTGGCAGATCCCACTAGACACTGATTCGAAAGAGAAGACCGCGTTTACTGTACCTGGTCATCCTCTCTATTAGTACACAGTGATGCCATTCGGCTTATGCAACGCTCCATAAACTATGTGGCGCCTAATGGATAAGGTCACTCCGTACGATCTTAGGGAGAATGTTCTCGACTATCTAGATGACTTATTAATATTGTCATCAGGCTTTGACTCTCATCTCACTCTAATGTCCCACGTAGTGGATTGTTTGAGAAAAGCTGGCCTCACTATCAACGTAGCGAAGATTAAGTTCTGTATTACAGAGACAAAGTACTTGGGTCTTATTTTCGGGAAAGGAGGATTAAGGACTGATCCCGATGAGATTTCAACCATAGTTGACTATCCGTCACCTAAAACAATTCGCAAGCCCGACGCCTACTAGGTATGGCGGGATGGTATCGTCGATTCATTCCGAACTACGCTGATTTAACTGCTTCCATAACTGAGACTTTGAAAAATCCTAGTCAGTTCCAATAGACTTCCGGAGCCCAGACGTCTCTGGAATTATTGAAGCAAGAACTTGCCTCTGCTCCGTTGTTACTGAGTCCAGACTTCACCAAGCCTTTCGTAATCCAGTGTAATGCGAGCCAACAAGGTATTGGTGGAGAGCTATTATAACTAAATGGCGATGGCCACGATAACCCAATAGCCGACGTCTCGAAAAAGATGAACTCAGCACAGCGAAATTACACCGTCACAGAACAAGAGTGCTTAACAGCAATACTAAGCGTACAGAAATTCCGGGGTTTTATAGAACTCATGCCATTAAGATAGTGACTGACCATGCGAGCTTGAAATGGCTGATGTCTCAAAAGGACCTAAGCGGTAGGCTTGCTCGGTGGAGTCTGAAGCTTAAGGGCTTTGACTTCACTATCCAGCAGCGGAAGGAAGGCGTGAATGTTGTTCCTGATGGGTTGTCACGGATACACTATGACAGCCTGACACCTGCTGAAGATCCTGGTTCAGAAGTGGACCTTAGATCTCCATTTAACTCATTGGAATATGAGGAGCTGAGGTAAACGGTTAAATCAACTTCTGATAAATTACCAGATCTTTGTATCATTGATGGCTTCGTCTATATTCGGCCTGTTCCGAGAACAGGTGATCCGATTCAGGAGGAAGAAGCTTGCAAGCTTTGGATTCCACGAGAGCTTGTCTCAGACGTTGTTTCAAGAGCGCATGATCCGCCACTAGCATCGCATGGAGGAATACTGAAAACCCTGGAATGCTTGAGACGACATCTTTAGTGGCCACGAACGACAGTCGATGTCAGAAACTACGTAGGCACCTGTGACGTGTGTAAAGAAACCAAGGCCCCCAATACTGCTTTTAGACCGCCAATGGGAGCTCAATCTGTGACAGAAAGACTTTGGCAAAAGCTGTACGTAGACTTTCTAGGTCCATACCACAAATCAACGAAAGGAAACTTATGCATGTTAATCATCCTTGACCACTTCTCTAAATTCCCGATTCTTAAACCGACGAGAAAGGCATCTACCCTTAATGTATGTCAATTCATCGAGACGGAAATATTCCATGTGCTCGGAGCTCCGGAGACGATAGTGTGTGACAATGGAGTCCGGTTTTGCTCTGCTCAGTTCGCCAGACTGCTGGATAAATATAGTGCCAAACACTTGCGAATGGCAGTCTCTTCATCAGAAGCTAATGCATCAGAGCTAGTAAACAGGTCTCTATTGGCATGGATTATGGCGTACATCGAGAAGTAACACCAAAGGGGATGAGTAGCTAAGAAATATAGCTAGCTCCCTCAGGAGCTCAATCTGCGAAGCAACTGGCTTTTCACCCTACCGGGCACTATTAAGTCGACAAATGATTAATCATGCGAGCTCGTATCACATCCTTAGGAGCCTTGGAGCCCTGAATGAACCTCTAAGGGTGGATTCCGAAGCCAAGCTAAGATTACTCCGTACGACAGCAGAGGAGAATTTGAACTACGCGTTTGAACACTGAGGATCTGTAGATACATTGAAAATGTCAATCCTGGTAGCCCCAAAAAGGCATCCAGTCAGCGTAACTGGTAAATCATAATGCCAATGTGCCGCTTAAGACCTTCTTAGCCTAGCGGTCGGCATATCTTTTGATTGTACTGAAAATTGCTTAGTGAAAATTCCTTGAGAATAAAAAAGAGAAAAATAATAAATATAAGAAATAACTATCTAGAGTTTTCCACTTAATTAAATATTAAAATTATATTTCATTTGTATAAATTTTAAATTTTTCATGGTACACAAAGAAAGCAAATTCAAAGCAAAGTAATTTAATTCAGTATTTTGATAAACCAAATTTCAATTTCGGTAAATTGTTTCTCACACTGCATTGTTTAAATTTGAACTGCCCAGCTCTTGCTTTCTTTGTATACTTGAAAATTTTAAAATTTATACACAAATGTAATATAATTTAAACATTTAATTAAATGCAAAATGAAGGGAAACTCTAGAGAACTGTTGTGATGCATTCATTAAGTGAAGGCAGAAATTATTTTCTATATTTTAAATGCTGGTTCAGAAACAGTGTTTTTTTAAAAAAAAATTTCTGTATTTTTTATTTCATTTGATTACATAAATTTTGATTTATTAGAGCTCTAGGGGTGGGCGATTGCCCCGATCGCTCCTTGCTGTTTCCGCCCTTGAGAGAAGAGTCTAGCTTGGCCTGAAAATGCAGTAATTTGCTCTTCAATGGTCCACAACATTTTCGTCCAGCTAAACAAAGTATCATAATGCGGAAGAATTTATAACTGCAAGGAATTTACCGATGGATTTAACTGCTAGTTACCTGGCATTACATGGGGCAAGTAGCATTGTCGGCTAAGTTCTAAAATATAAATAGCTGCGGTTACGAAGAAATAGCAGAAAACATGCCAATACGTTGACTCTTGACATAGATGGCACAAGAACTAGATGTCGCATACAGTACCAAAAAAGTATACAAAATTTATATGGCTGGGTGGTCCATTCCGGAATGGACCACAAGATTTAAAATGATGTATGCGTCGAGTGATTCATATTTTTTCGTATCTGAAGTATTGAGGAGGTCGGCTAAATGTTTACAAAACTGCAATTATAAAAATATTTGCTTTTGGCATGCTCTAAAATATGTTATGGTCCATTCCAGAATACACTACCCATTTCACATTCTGTATACTCTGTTTTAGTATGCCATGCGATATCTAGTTCTTGTGCCATCTATGCTCTTGAGTATAGCAAAATCTAAAAGATACTCCTTACGGTGCAGTACTCAATTAAACTCTTCCATTAGCTGTTTTCCAGATTGTGTTTAGTATGTACATCAATGTTGTAATTTCTACAGATTACAATATAGATTATATAATTATAAAAAAATTGGAAAATTGCTTAAATTAGTTACAATATTAATTAAAGAAGTAAACAGACGAAGAACGAAATGAATAACTTAATAAGTGAGAAAAGGTTGTAGGATATAGTTGCCCTAAATTTTATTAATTGTTTTGTATTCAGGGGAAATAAGTTAATTCTCACTATTGTAACTGTGACAAGTAAGTAGGGCATATTACCTTGCATACATTTATTTTATTTCTAAAAAGCGGAGACCGGAACCATAAGCTCTCAGATATGGGTAGGACGATATTTAGTAACCGGAACTTTGAAAATAGGAAAACGCGTCGTCACTGTTCATAATAATAGACTCAAACCGTACTATGACTAAGATATTTCGACGGTTTCAAGGCTATAAGGGTAGTCGATCAGCCTAACCTAGGATAATACTACTAATCGCTCCCTTATTTAAAACTACTCCATTTTATAATATTGCGTGAGTTAATGAATCACCTTCTAGTCAATCAACAATACTACATGCAACTTTCGAATCTTTATCTTTTCGCCACTACGTGAAAGAAAATACAGTCAAGCTATAAATAAGAGCTTTAATGTCAAGGAAAAATTTATTGATGGATAATCGAATCATCTTGACCTTGTACTTCTCTTCAGTATATGATGCACACGTTGGAACGCATTTTTAACTTTTAAATCTTCAATGATTTTAACTACAACATAACGCAGAGTATCGTCAACACTATACCATGTGTTAATAATCCGATCCTCAGAATCTTCAGCAACACACTTACCTCAAGCCCATTGGACTAGTTATCTACCTTCCAACACAAGAACAACTACATTACTTCGATGTTATTTGACTACAAGTTTCAATCTTGTACCCCCGAACCACCCAGGTTCAGTCGGGCTACAATCCTTAGAATATATTTTTTTCTTCTTCTTCCCCTTTTCAGTCCTTGATTACAAATGTGGCACATTATCGAAACCCACTCGAACTTGAGAAAACCATGTTTTCATGTTCACTAATCTTCTGTAAAAGAAAAGCGGGTATACAGCAACACCCACTCGAACTTTTGAAAACCACATTTTCATGTTCACTAATCTTTTATAAAAGAAAAAGTTTTACTGCAACACCCACTCGAACTTGAGGAAACCATATTTTAATGTTCACTAATCTTCTGTAAAAAAAAATACAGCAACAACCACTCGAACGTGAGAAAGCCAAATTTTCATGTTCACTAATTGCTTGGGACACACCAAATATACCTGGAGTATCAAAAGGCGGTGAAATACGCAGTAACACTTTTCCCTAGGCTCATTACCCTATCGAAGGACGCCGTTCGTTATCCATTCCTCACTCAGCAAGCATTAGTTAGTTTGCTTGCTCAATTATGGCAATCGTAAAATGTGTAGCCAAATAATCTTCACCACTAGAACGCAACAGCAATTAGAATAACGTTGATAGCTTCACCATCAACAAATTCCAAGCAAGATAGAACCAACAGCTCAAACCCTTGGAAGAAGATATTTCCCAAAATAATACAAGCCAACGCTCCGACATCGAACCTTCATCAAGTATTGACTACTAATATATTATAAATTTCAAGACCTTTCCGATTTATTTTCGAACAAACAATAAGCCAACAAGAGCCAAATACTCCTGAGTACTCTACTGGCGGGAACGGTGAAAGTTAACACCTTTCAAATGCCGGACCTTTGTACAGAGTTGCAAATTATAGAGTTTAAAATTCTCGCAAGAGAACAGATTACACTCTGTATAATACCATTCAATAAGAGTGCTGAACACGAGGAGCACAACCTACGTGTACACCCTCCACGTTGAGGTAGCAAGATTAGCAAAAGAAAATAATAATAAATAATATTCCAAATCTGGAAAACTATTATACTCCCATTACTTAACTTCAAATATACTTAAAAACGACAGTAATCTCAAGTTAGACTAAATCAATTATAAAATTGATTTTGTTATCTGCTCGATAACTATTTCTTTACAAAAAAAAAGTAAAGCGTGTGTAGGCAGAAGCTCTATGTATACTCATCAATATAACTGAGAGCTCCCGCCGACTATAAACGAATATACAATTTGATAATAATCTTATAGCAAATTTAGATTTTCTGCCTACTTCAGTTGTACTCCATTACAACCAGAACTAGAGTACACTCCTTTCCACTCTATAGGGACAATTCTCTTGTATTTTTTTTTAATGGAATCTGTCAAAACACCCTGGTTTTGCGTAACAAAACCAAACTATATCACTAATTGCAACACGTTCCAGTTTTCATGGAAGATACTCTTCATAGGATTGTTTGTCTTCCGAATTAATTCGCCCGTTACCAAAGTTGTTTACAATCGATTCATTTATTGATTCATAGGATTATCTGTCTTCCGAATTCGCCCGTTACCAAAGTTGTTTACAATCGATTCATTTACTGATTCATACCCTGTTCTCTCAACCAAGTATTGTGCCATTGGGCCCCACCATTCAATAAACAACTAATAAGGAAGCGGACCCAGCAAACATTTGGACGAAAAATCTTCAGGGCGATATGTGGATGATATTGCCAAAATATCTTCCACACTTCAAATTCCAAAGGATTTATTTAGACGATTCTTGACCGATTTGCTTAGATGATAAGAAAGCGAAACACCTTGAAGAAACGAATACGTTTCTTATACATGATATGAAAGTAACTCACCAGGAAGAGGTGCTGACAAATTACTGTAATGTATCGCGTAGAAGATACGCATTCGTTTGTTCAAGATGTTTTGCCTTCGGTTCGGGGTAACAGTTTCTCCCGTTGGAAGTTAAGAATGCAATACGAATATGAGCATCATCCACGAGATATTTTATCGTCCAGGTAAAAAGAAAGTAAGTCTTCTGCGTTTCGCCATGTTTGCTGGGGAGTATCGTGCGAATACAGTGTACGTGTTTAAGCATTTCAATAACAGTGTGACCTACGGTCGGGGGGGGGGGGGGGGGGGGGGTGACAAGAGGGCCTCGTTGATATTTATATTTTGTATGAATGCAGGATTCTAACATTTCATAATTTTGAAAAGAAGTTCTCGGATTTGAATTCGCGATATTGTGAAAAATAAATAATTAAACGTGATTTTTACGTCATAGTGGTGTGAAATAAGTGCGAAATATTCTTTTGTGAACGATATTTTCTGTAATAGAGACTCCGGAGTCTTAAATTATCATAATGAAGTGCGCTGTGCTGTGCTGCAGGAACGAACAGAGTTATTGTCGTGGATAATCATTCTTCAAGTAACTTTAATAGCTTTACTTATTAATTATATTGTTTTAAACAAAATAAAAGTGAAATATCTATAAAAATAAAGAGCCATGGCAAAAGATTTAACATTTTACCAATGCCGGTTATTTGCTTACAATTGAATTGTCAGTTGGTGCCTAAATTATTCCAGTCATACAAAGGCAACGCCAAGAAATATTATCTGAAAATAAGGGGGAGCTAAAAATTTGTTTATTTTACATAGGAATTTGGATTATGAAAAATGTGCCCTCTCAGAATCTCAGAATTTAATTACTCCCATGACGAAACGAATACAAACAGAGCACACTAATACATTTCGCCGAGTGGCTTACGATTTCACCCGATATGCCGTTTCCTTATGAGTTATTTATTCAATGGACCCTACCTACGAGTTCTCTCACACTGCGAGGGAATATTGTAGTAATACCACTAAGCACCAGTAGAAAAAAACTTACCTGCCTACTTATACCCTGCAATACCTTGGCAAATTATCTACAGGTGTATGAATGTAATCCTCCCTATTCGATAAATAATCCACTAGGGGATAGGATAATACCGCATGAAACAGGACAGGCTCATCTTTCACTACTTTATACTCACTTTAACTACGTCGATTCACGTTTGTACTATTTTCAACGGAATCCTTTTTACATTTCTCCGGATGGCAGCCATGTTAATACCAATCCTAATACTCGCACCTACCGGAGCGCATGGTATGAATGAACCATACACGGTGACATAACTAAGTAATCAAGAATATTCTTTGAGGATTTAGGCAATTTATGGTAATTTCATAGCACATGGAAGATATTTACTGAGATAGACCTTCTGAATTGCATAACCAAACTGTCTTAGCAACAAAACCGAATCGAATTGAAAATATTGAAAGATGAACCAACACCATACATGAACTGCTATCAAAATCCCGCCAGGAACGATCAATCTTGGACGGTATGGGCAACGCTATGCATTACCTCTTTGGAACAATGGATAACAATAATGAACGTGAGATATACAGTCGACTGGATGAAATAGAGCTCGACAAAAAGCCACTGATCGTACTAGAAAATCAACAAATATGTATAGTAAAAAACACGGTGAATAAGATTCAGAAACCCATGGCCTCCATCATGGACAGACAGCAACAAATTTCTTATCAACTCAATAATTTACAAGCCGCGTCCGATACAGTAAATAAATATGACTATCAGAACTAGCTTAACACAAGCTCGCTGCATGGACACGTTTAATAAATAAACGGTGAACAATATATGCGTTTCATGAGTTAGTAGGTGTTAGTATTAGTATGTTACACTAAACATAGACCAAACACCAGATGATATGTTATGCAATGCGACATAGAACAAAATGATAAAAAACTAAATTAAATATAACAGAAGATTAAATATTATATAGATGTTTTTTTAAGACATGCTTAGAGTCCTCAACAACAAAACCATCAGCCAAATTATTAACAGTAATGCACATGCGATTAATAGGTTCATACATGCCAAAGTTAGACCTTGAGGAGTTGACATGAAACAGAGGTAGCCTTCTCAAATTGTGCCTATTATCACGGAAAAAGATTTTGTCAAGTAACAACGTGGAATAAACATTCGCGTTTAAGAGTTGGTGAACAAAAGTTGCATCGGCAGCCATGCGACGTTTCTCAAGCTAGTGCATATTCCAAAGCTGCAAGCGTTCCTCATAGGATGGAAGAATCAATGAGTTATTCCAGGGAAGGTCCCTATGAGCAAAGCGCTAAACAGGCTCGATACAGGCGATGCGTGTACCGTAAAAAGGAGACCAGACCTGGCTAGCGTATTCAAGAAGTGGTCTCACAAAGCAAGTATATAAACGTAATGTTATGGAGGGATTCGAGAACTCTCGGGACCAACGTTT
The DNA here is from genome assembly GCA_963924295.1 of Dioctria rufipes. Classification (NCBI taxonomy): domain Eukaryota; kingdom Metazoa; phylum Arthropoda; class Insecta; order Diptera; family Asilidae; genus Dioctria; species Dioctria rufipes. The sequence goes on from OZ002740.1 coordinate 139,724,049, forward strand.
TATAAAGCCCAGCACAGAACTACTTTTAGATACCATGTGGTTTGTGTAGGAGTTAAAGTTCAATCTATAGTCACATTTGACACCCAACTCACAGAAAAAACTAACACGGCGAATCGAGGAAGCCGAGAACCCATAGACATAAGAGATAGGATTCAGATTCCAATGGGCATAAATGACTCCTTTGAGGTACGCCACACGAAGCTTTCAAGACTCTAGAGATGGAGTGAGATAGCTTGTCGAAAGCTTTACTAAAGTCTGTATAAATACAATCTATCTGGTAGCCTTTTTCAAACCCGTGAATGGTATCAGAGACAAATACCAATAAGTTAGTGGTTGTAGATCTACCGGAAATAAACCCATGTTGGTTTGAAGAGAGAAAATTCTTGCAGGTAATTGATAACGGAGAGTAGATGATAGATTCAAATAACTTGGGCATGCAAGATAATTTTACCATAGGCCTATAGTTAGAGATATCTTTTTTACTGCCTTTTTTGTAGACAGGTATGATAAAAGAATTTTTCCATAGCTGAGGAAAACAACCACTATCGAGCGATTTTTGGAAAATAATTCTCAGCGGAGTTGCCAGGTAGAGGCAACATGACTTAAAAAAGGTTGGAGGTATCCCAGCAGGACCTATAGTAATCATTTAGAAGCCCATTAATATGATCAACAATATCCTCTTCTGAAATTGGAGGGATAGTGAATGAAACGTTTGTGAGAGTCGTTCATATGACTGAAGTTGAAAATTTGACAAGGCAAAGGCATTGTCAAAAAAGAAGCGAACATATCGAAAATCTTAGACGAATCATCACTAGCAGAATCCTTGTACCTCATAGTATTGGGGTAGTTGTACATTTTTTTCTTCATGTTAATAAACTTAAAAAAGTTACGTGAGTCACTAAATAATTTCGCACGCATACTTTGAATATACTCATTATAGAGTGAAGAGGAAAGTTCTTTGAACTCATTATACGATGTGAGGACGTTGTTGTGACTTATAATGTCCTTGTACCTCATAAACCTTTTCCACAATTTATTCTCTTTATTTTTAAGACGCTTCAGTTCTTTATTGAACCATGGTGGAGACGTTTTACAGAACCGCTGACGCTCGCGGGGAACGTAAGAGGAAAACAAATCGAGAGAATTATATAAAATTTAGAGACTTCTTCGTCAACATTATTGCTAGCCAGTAAAGTGTTAAAGCCAATAGATGTAAGTCTACTGGAAAGTTCCGAAAAGTTAGCCTTTCTAAAATTGAAAAAGTATTCTGTTTCGTCACAATTTGTAAAGTTTTCGGTTTCATAGCAATATATAATTAGTAGTGGGGGTGATATTTGTCAAGAGTAGGCATTATAACTGGGCTATGTTCAACTAATAAGTTACCAGTGTCAGTAGAAAATACCAGGTCTAACTGGCTACCCATGTCATTCTTAACATTACCGATTTGTCTGAGACCAAGAGATGAAATAGTGTAAAGGAAAAGTGATTCTATTATTGTCAAGTTATTAAGTCATCATCGTTTAATACCCATTGTATATTGAGGAAGTTAAAATCACCAATAAGTAGTAATTCGTCAAGAGGCTCCATCTTACCATGGATAAAATTAGAAGTTGAAATGAGCAGGTCGTATAAATTTTGACCTTTATCATCAACAATATTTATAGAATCTGGAGGAATATAAAAACAAAGTATGTATAAGTCGTGTCTTAAGACAGACAGCTTAAGAACTATAAGTTCGGTGTCAAGAGAGTTGGAAAAGCTGGGAACCACAATTTGGCCGCGAGCTACAGAGTCAATATATCTATCTTTCCTAAAAATTTGGTAAGAATTGTCTAAGATTTGGGGATCGCGAATGCCATGACGCATACAAGTTTTAGTGAAAGCAAGTATATCAAAACAAGTTGCAACAGAGGATTTAAAGATATGTACAGTTTTTGTCCGAATCCCCCTTACATTTTGATAGTAAAGAGAAAGCGACTTCAGTTTTTTGGAATAACATTGCTTGTTTTGGATGTATTTCTAAGATGGCGCTCAGAAGGCACAAATAATTTAGTAAAAGCTCCAGCGGGCCAAAATAAGGGATCCAATTACCGGTCCCGCACATCCGCTGAAACAGTTAGGACAAAGGATGCAACCGGTTTACAGGATTTACTAATCTTATGACACGAAATATTCTCCGTTACAACATTTCTGGACCTTAGATATTTCAATATGTCCTCACACAACATTTCAGGAGAGAAACGGGTGACGAAAATACTCGAAGGATTTGGTACTGTTCTCAAAGAGGGGTCAATACCATTTCCAAACGAGGAGAGAATAGAGAGCAGAAGTCTTTTTATTGGAGGCTGTATTCTTTAACAATTCAGCATTATTGTCATTAACATTATTAAAAGTGGTAGACGGCGAGTTATCATTAAGCACATTGATATCGTTAAGGGGCGAAACCGGCGAGTTACCGATAGTCCCATTATTTGGAGTAAGCACTGCATTGAGTTCACTGCGTAAATCAGATCAGCAAGTGGTGGGAGGCTATAGATTATATTGGGTAGCGGGCCGCACCTTTATTTCATCAGCTATGTTGCCAATTAAAATTTTTGGAACAGATACCTCATCAGCAAGCTTTACAAGAATGGAATTGTACTCAGATCTTGAAGCTGTATCCTGAACGATGTTTTCAATCGAATGGAGAGTATCGTTGATGTATGTTTTTAAATCCAACAGATGATTATTTAATGACGACGAGATCGCGTCATAATGTTTCGAATGTGTAGCACAATCCATGAATTTACACGCGAGGAAATGGAAGAGCTTGCATATCTTCTCGTCAAGAGTTGAGCATTTTGTGAAAAGCTGCTCTTGAGTTTATTGCTGAGGAAGTCAAGTTTGATCTCAATGCCTTCAAGCTGCTTACCGAGGGCGTCAATGTTGTTTACCTTGGCAGCGACGGAAGTAATTAACTGAGCTTTAGAAGAAAGAACATCAAATGCAGACATCATGGATGCAACATTCGAGGCCAGATCAGTTTGAGTAGATCTAATAGAACTAAGGTGAGTGCTCAGATTGTCAGAGTTGCTAGCCAAGTCCTTCAATTGATCATTGTTACATTTGATGGCAAGCAATACATATGGGAGGGTAATTTCCTTGCATTCAGTACAATAAAAGGAGAAAGAGTTGGTGATCTCCTGAACAGACTTTATGGATAAACGAGCGAAATTAGAGAGTCCAACACATGATGGATGGAACGATCTGCCACATAATTTACAACAATCAATCAGGGAAGAGCTGTTGTAGGAGATGGAACAATTAGCATAACCACAGCAAGTCATCATGTAGTGAGAAAACAGCCCCAAAAATAAAAACAAAAACAAAGTGTCCTGTGTTACCGGATAAATTTAAATTAATGTGTTAAATCCTGAGTCACAACCGATGCGGTTGGAGCAATTGATTCAATTTAATTTTTCTTGTCTAAAACTGTGTCACTACTAATGAGGTTGGAGCAATTGGAAGTTTGTTCCGAAAAATGGTGTCATCGATTTCCGGATAAATTGTGGATTATATCACAGCTAATGTGTCTCGGAAGTTCGAAATGGTATGTGTGCTAGGTGAAAAATTATACCAAATGAGGAGAACGGATGCAAATGTCCAGTGGGGATGCGATGGCATACATATAAATTTAATCACACAGGCAAAATGTCCGCAGGTGCTCCGTGAAACAGGTGTTAACAGGTGTTAATGGTGTCAGCGTGATGAAAGAAAATCTTCTTTTTGTTTCTACACGAAGGCAGCCTTGATGCAATCAATCAGCGTCAGCACAAGCTCTGAGGCAGTAAGGTGATGTAGCGCTCCTTTCCGAAATATAATTCTAGAAGAGATTTCGAATTGTTGAAAAAGATGATCAGGAATCAACGTCTGACAGAACTATCAGACAGAAGCAGGTGATAAAAAGGGATTAAAACCCTTTATGCAGGCAATTTCGCGTGTGTACTTCAACAAAAAAACTGACGTTAAACATCAAGGAGACTAACTTTAGTGAACGATCAAAACAAAAATAAAAACAACTCGGAAAACTCAAAAACTTAGAAGACGGAAACAAAACAGAAACTAACATCGGCACTTACGCCAAGAAATTATAACAAATATTTTGCTGCAAGTAGTAGAAATTGAATTCCGGCAACAAAATCTACTAGATATAATTGTAGCCAGCCAACATAACCAAGTCCACCCTTCACTAATATAATCCAACACCTTACTAAGAATTTACTACAAGACTCATTCAAAGTGTCCGAATATACAGAAATATTTAACAATACTCTATCAAACATCAGAAACGCGATCTAACTTCTGAATGGAAAACTCATAGTAAAAATAACTTTACCCATCTTTAACTTACCAGTTTTTAGATTGCAACAGATCCACTGTTTCCCAATTGAAATGAAAGGAAACCATTCCTTAGTCCCTGATATTGAGTACTCTCATCTGTCAAGCAATACGAAAACACAGGAATTCCTACTGTTGACACCAGACATACTAAAAACGTTCAAACGTATTACCCACGACCTAGAGGAGTATACTTTAGTTGGACGTTTAAGCACGCCTATAATAAAGTCATCTACAATTAAAGAATGCGTAATCAAATTGCTATTCAACCCTTTAACCAAACAATCAACTGTTTGGTCAGAGTCCATATACCGCGACGAGACGTTTTGATCAAATTAAATAGACCTAATACCTGGTTATTTTCATTAAGCACACCATATGACGTCCATATAACCTGTGCTAACCGATTCAATACTCCTTGCAAAAGGATAAACAATACATTTTTTATAAATTACTCCCTACATAGGGATAAATAATAGATTTTTTTTCCTATAAATAGTATTTTTGTACACTCCTTATAAAAGGATAGAAAATATTTTTTTTTTGTACGTCCTACATAAGGATAGATAAACAATTTTTCTTTGAATACTCCCTACAAAGGGATAAACATAAGTATTAAATGTTATATATATATATATGTACCCCCTACATAGAGATATATCATATATGTCATATATATATCATATGTTTTTTTTTTTATATAGAACTTTTTGTTTACGCACTGCCTAGATAAGATAAATATTAGATTTTAGCAAATATACAAAAGTACTCCGTAATTATAAGAAATACTTTTATGTTCAGTATAAGTACTCCTACATACGGATAGACATGTAGTATAAAAGGTTAAAAATATTTTTACCGACCCCCTCAGGGATTGAATTTTGTTTATATACTATGTCAAACCAAACGGAACGCATAACCACCACAATTTTCCCCGTAAATTATTCCTCTACAAAGAATAATTTATTTTTTTATAGAGGGAAGGAATTGTTACATAAGCCAAAAGGCTTAATTAAAATATAAGCGTAATTCGGCCGGTTTCAGTCAGTACACATGTTGAACGAAATTTTCCCACAAAATTGAAAAAGCATTAATTTTTGTCATCTCAAAATCTCCCACAAATGCAAAGGCATTAAAATTTCAGTTCAAAAAATACTTTCCCACAAAATGTAAAAGCATTAGTTTATCATCACAAGTATATATTTACGGAAAGACAATGAAATCTGAGAAGTCTCTACTTTCAAGAATTTAAGCAAAGTCGAGAAATCACAAATTCTAGTCAGAGTAAAAATATTCATATTTCATCAAGTGCATACGCGCTTGATACAGTTTTAAAATTTCCCACGCAAATATACGCGCACCATATATGCCATAAGAGTACTCTGATAAGAACTCGGCATAAGCACTTTACTTAACTTCGAGATATTTTTCTCACAACAAGTGCAGGGCATGAGACTCATGTTACGAGCAAACATCTAGCCGTACATATTTTTCTCAAATCTGATAATATAATTTCAGTAGGATCTGATTTCGGACAAGCTTCCAGACAATATATTACTGATATACATGCGCCAATGATGTGCAACGCAACATGCAACATTTTTGACTATGGGAACGTTTCCGCGTAAAAGTGGGGGCGAATTTTTTGACTATGGCAATGTTTCCGCGTAATATTGAAAGAATGCCGGAATCCTTAATTTAAATAGCGTGATCTCTGAACGATCGTAGAAGTAAGTTTTCAGTCGTCCAAGTGGGAGGTGTAATGAAGTGCCACTCATTAAGCGGCATTCATTACTTCCCCAGATCAATCAAGCGCTATCATAATCAAATTATTCCAATGTACGTACGTATTTCAGAAAACATACATACGCCCATGCATATCTTTTCGTACGTACATACATATTCCAAAAGCATATGTACGTATGTACATACCTATTGTCATACGAGTATTCCCTACAAATTATCTATAAAAAATTATGTAACAGTTTTTTCTTCAAAGCCATTAACCATTTCTCTCTGAAGAATACTCGAATTACAAAACTTCAAGACATTTTCTTTTTCAAGTAACAATGACCTTTTCCGTTCCTATCGATTGACAATAATTCCATCAGAATTATTGTCAACTCAACATTTTTCCATGTTTTTATATGATAGCGACAACGCGCTACATTGTTTACATGAAACAAACCCCTCAGCACGAGACAAATTCTAGCCATGTAGCGGCACTGAGTTGTCCATGCATGACCTAACATACAACCAATGCGCGCTTGCTTTAATTGTTATACCCTAGATGAAATCATAGGGGTATACTAAGTTTGTCATTCCGTTTGTAACACCTCGAAATAATGATGGTAGAGCAAAATGAATTGGACACCCATTCATAATATTAAAAATTATTTCGATTATGTCCGTCCGTCCGTCCGTCTGTCCGTCCGTCCGTCCGTCCGTCCGTCTGTGCGCACGATAACTCGAGAACGCGTATACTTAAAGAGCTGAAATTTTGTACACGGACTTAAAAAAAAACAAGTAAAATTAAGTTCGAAAATGAGACAAATCGGGCAACTCCTTCGTGGGGTTACCATATAAAAATTTCGTTTTCCGCTATATATTTGGATACTGCCTGAGAACGCATCGACGTAGAGAGCTGAAATTTCGTACATGATGCTTTTACTACAGTAGCAAATAAAATGTCAAAAATGGACTAAATCGGGCAACTCCTTCTTGGTGTTGCCATATAAAAATTTCGGTTTTTTACGTATACTTTGAAAACGATCAGTCCAAGACATTTTTATTGTACTAAGAACTTCTGCAGAATACGAAATCCTATAAAATTGGTTATTACCATTTTTTCTGTGCAACAAACTGTTCTAGAAATATATGCAAAAAACAACTTCAAAATCAATACTTGAATAGATCGGTGACCATACGAAATTTAATACGGGCATTCATCTAGGGTATCATAAGAATTGGTCTGAGACCAATTCTAGCTTTTTTACTTGTTTGAAATAAACTGTAAAGAAACAAGTGACCCCGACCCACAGTAAGGTCTCTCGGCCCCTCTAAATAAGCATATTTCAAATGGCTTAGCTGGAATTTCTTTATCCCCAATTGGTTCCTTGTTATTATTTCTTTGATGCACTTGGCAGGAACTGCATTGCTGAATGTAGTCATAGATATTTTTATTTAGTTTTGGCCAGAAGATACGTTCTTTAGTACGTTGGACGCATTTTTCGTAACTGAAGTGTCTGTTGTGAATATGCTTCAGTAGACCAGGTCGCATTTTTTGTGGTATTGTCGCCTTATTTGATTTATATATGATATCGTCATAAATTGATAATCCCTGAAGTACCAATATGGGTACGCATTTTGGTGTCTATATTATGCTAATTGCTGACTCATTTCATCAGTCTCCTAAGTTCATCATTGCATATTGATAGTACAAGTTGGACTTGTAGTTCGCTCTCCTCTGGTTCGTTGTTTATTGGATTTTCGCAGTCACGACTTAGTGGATCAGCTAAAAGCATTGTTGACCCCTTTTTGTAGATAACAATTGGGTTGTATATTAATAAGCTCAATCTAATTCGTTGTAAACGAATTGGAGATAGTGGCTTGCGAAATATTGATTCCAATGGCTTGTGGTCGGATTCTACTACTAATTGCTTGCCCCATACATATTCATGAAATTTTACACATCCAAATTTTATTGCTAGTGCTTCCTTTTCCAGTTGGGAATACCTTTCGCGTGGTGGCAAGACTGACTGACAAAAAAAACAAACTAGCAATCACGAAACCCGTTGTGCCAACAGTCAATTCCCATTGATTGGATATGACAGTTTTCATTCCAACAGAAGGGACATGGTCGCACTAGCCGTGTCCGATTCTGATTTGCCAGAGACTTCCACGTGAAAACTCTTCACAGTCATCAAAAAGCATATTGAGGGGAGATTTGGCAACAGATCCACGCTTGTTAGACTTAGTCAGTCAATGTGGTCGTATTCATGTTGTGACTTGCTTTGGGTTCACGCTTGAACTGAGTTTTATGTTCATGTTGCTCTGTGTCGTCGGAGTCGTCGTAGAAATCGCAAGTGAAAAGTGATTTTAATAGTTTCGCGGTGTTTTTAAGTATATTTGCAGTGTTCTGTGCAATTCAACATAATATTTTATATAAAATGGAAAAAATTACATATAGCAACGATGAGGTCAGTGTGGAAAAAGGAGACACAATAAGCGTTTTAATGATTAACGAGCCCAAAGATGACGAAGAATTATTAGATTTGTTGAAGAAATGGGATTTAGATAACATATATTTACAGTTAAGATGTAAGTACCTCTTTCCTAGAATAAATATAAAGTACAGTTAGTTTTAGAACTTTGTAGGTAGTAGTTTATTTTTTCAATTCTCGTAATATATATGTACGTACACATATGAATCGCTCAGTGGCACAACAACAAGTGTGTTCATTTTTTTTTTATAATAATTTCATAATGTTGGTTAACCTTGGTCTGGAACAAGGACAAACTTAGGTTATTTTCGTATTACGTATATTTTAACAATAAAATATGACTTCTGAAAAAAGGAAGAAAATTTAAATGTGCTAAATTAAGTAAAAATAAATAAGAGGTGTCATTGTATTCATTCCGGATTATTTTCTTGAATATCACCTCATCCATAGCTACTTTTCAGTGATGACACATTGGTGGAATAAATGCTTTAGTTCATGCAAATCTTTAAATTTAGCAATTTGGATAAATGTACCCCCGGGATAAAATCATCTTTAAACTAACCGTTGTCGATTTTTGCTCATATTTTCGCAATGCCGACTACCATGAATTGAACATCTGGATTATTATTGAATTGGATATTTAATTATATAAAGATTTGCTGAATAAAAAATGTCTTTGACCATAGTAGCGGTTGTTTTTTATATTAGCCCGAGGTCTTGATAACATGGTAAAAGAGAATGAGCACACACACAAGAAATAGTGAAAGTTGAGCAGATTATTGCCCCTTTTATGCAGATATTGACAAATTCTTCTAAAGCAGTAATTTTGCTTCGAATAAGGTTCAGAACTTTCGAGATGCTGCATTTAAGTCCATATATACCCAACCATACCATTGATCTTTGCTGCAAGGATGGTTTGCTGGATCATCATTGTGGTCGTTCTTTTATTACCAAGCTTAAGCCCGATTTTTCAAGATCTTTATGTCATTTTCTGGTTCATTTCATTTTCACCGATACTGGATCGCCTTCTTTTTTACCTGCAGCTGCAAAGATGGAATTTTTAGAATACCCTTCATGCTTATTGCATCAATAAATCCTAGATAAACCAGCTGTTTAGCCAACACATCATTTATGGTTTCAAATTCCCTGTTTTGCCAACGAAACAATGAAACTTACATAGTGACCTCAGTTATCTTTTCGTATATGAATTCCAAGGATGTTTTTTTTTTTTATAAAAAAAAAGATATATGTGACCTCATCTGAAAGGTTTAATTCCGTATTATCGGGAGATGAAGCCATTAATGTTGGCTTCTTTTTACTCGTGAACAGAACAATAGTCATTTTGCTAAGACTTATGCTTAGGCCTTTGCTTATGCACGAAATTTATGTGTTATAGAAAGGGTCTTTGAGATGAGGTTGTATATTATTTTATCATGCTATCTCCTTATTGAGAACACTAGGTCATACACTTATCGTTATATATTAGTTCTATTTAGCCAGTTTCATTAGAAGGTCGTCTATTACGATCAATTACAGTAACAAATAGAGGTCTTGCGGGCATCCCTTGGCAGCGATGGTCGTGTTTGAGCAGTTACCTATAGTGTTATGACTATATTTCTACATCTAAGCATTAAATCTATCCAATTGACTGCAGTAGTTTCAAGGCCGCTTGCCACAGCAACTAGTTTCATTGCATTGAAATAAGAGTTATTGAAGACCACTCTATATATCTGGGAATGCACGAAAAGCCATATCCTGGCCTTCTAGAGATTTTTTGAGATATTTGACCAAAGTGTGAATGGTTGTCTCAGTTACTTGGTACTTTGATAAACAAATATAAGGCGTTGATTTAGTTAAGATTTCACTCCGAATATGCAAATTTAAAACTTTCTCCCTAGACTTAAGGAGGAAAGACTGCTTTGTTGGATCAATTTGGTTATGATGCTAGGATTTTTTCCTGCTTGACGTCTTAGAGTTGGTGGATGTAACTTATAGCATAACAAACAGGCCGGAAGGATATATTTTCGCTTTGGCGTACATATTTTTTTTTTTATTATTAATTATTTGAAATTCTCAATTCAACTAAGTGTAGAACTGTGTTCTAGATTTGTGGTCTAGGCTGCTCTGTCACTGGCGAATACCTTGTGTCATGAATATGTCAATAACTTAATCAAAAAGTGAAATATTTTAAATAGTTTTCTATTATTGTCAATAAAATTATCAATTTACTTGCGTAAATTTCATTTGACAATTAATGCCTAGGGCTCTGCTCGTAAGGGTACCGAGAAGGTTATTAACGCTTACGGCTTGAAGGGGCGCAGGTGTAGTAGTTGGATTACGCTTACCACTGGCGAGGACGTAATAATCCGATGAGAAATATAAGTTATTTTTCAAATTCTCTTGGAAAAAATCACACAGAAATATTTATACAATTAAGATCATTTCTACACTTACTTGCAGCTATTATGTGCTCTGCTCATTGCTACTAAAATTACAAAATTTCTGATTAATAATAGCTGTGTTCTTTTGTGTCCGCAGAACAGAGCAGAACAAGAGATACACAAAAGAACGCCTTATACATTTTCATACAAATATTTAAATGAAGCGAACAGTACAAATAGTTCGCTTCAATCAACAGAACAATTTGTTCTCCCCAGTATATGGGAGTTCTAGAACAAGGTACACAAAAGAACACAGTTAATATAACAATTATAGTAAACCAATTACATTTAAATTTTACTTTAAATGTCCGAACGAAACAGTTTAACCTTACTTATATAGAGTTTCAGTCTCTGTTAAATGCTTATGAAAGGTTTTTATTTTTTTAAGTCATTAATAATCGTTATGAGATGATTAAAATTTTTTTCTTCAGGATCGCGTATAAAAATCGCTTCATAATATTTATTTTTCTTGATAAAGAATTTTTCTGGTCGACAAATTAAACTCACCAAGTAATTTTTATGATTCTAATCATGAAGTATTTACGGCACAGTGTAAAATAATAGGTGATGGTATTCAGATGTCCAGATGAAATATGATGTCTAACGATAAGTAACAAAAAATTTAATATCTGAGCATACGCACCTACTATTTTGTAGTAATTATCACAGTGTTTTTATTTTTATTAACTGATAGCTTTAGCATTAAAAAATAAGAATTATATGTGAAATAAAAAAGAAGTAAATCACTTGAAAATTTTTTTTGTAGACCAGGAAAATAAAAATCACTTCATGAGTTTTATTTTTTATCAAGAAGAATAAAAATTACAATGTGCGTCTTATTTGTTATTGGGAAAAATAAAAATCAGCAAATAACTTTTATTCGTGATGAAAAAAATATTAATCATTTCAAAATGATTATTAATGACTTAAACAAATGAAAACCTGTCATAAGCATTTAAAGGGACTGAAAACATACGTAAGTAAAGTGTAAGCATTTCGTTCGGACCTTTAAAGTAAAACTCATACTTAAACTCGCTGAAAATGGGTTTTACAATAAAACTTATAACCGTTACGATCCTGGTATAAACAAACACTCTCCCTTTATTAGCAACATCAATCTTATTAATACAAATTAATTGCTTACGCCTAAGAATGTATATTGCGCTTTCTTTTAAGCAAAGGTCAATAGCTTTGCTGTACTTCCATTTTATGCAAAGAGTGAATAACATTGCGCTAGTTGCAGTTTTATGGAAATTATTGTTGGAAAATGTAGCAATATTATTAATAACTGATAATCAGTGTATTATGGGGCTGCATTTTATGATCTTTTGATCAGGCTTTCTGGAATACCCTGTAAATAAGAATTAGTTCCTATGATAATAAATAATAATTCATGTATTTTAAGGTGCTACCATAGGCATGCAAGAACTTAGGTACCTAAACTTATCTGATTTGGACAAGCTTTTTCCTACATTTGAGTCTATTGGAATCAAGGCAAAATTTAGGGAAAAACTAAGAGCTTGGAGGAAGGAAATGGTAAGAATTAATTAGATTAATACTTCAGCAAATATTTTATCTCTTATTTTATAAAGCTTTTCCAAAACGACGACACTTTGTCTGTTAATTCCAGTGTTGTTAACTGGATTAGAGAAAGCGAATTTAGGGAAACTCATAGTACATCGCCATCGTCAGTATCACAAAATACACTTGGGGAGCTTCTGGAGGTACTGGTAATATTTAAGGATAGATACTGAGTTATAAAGATTTTTTTTTAATAAATATCTAGACAAACATACAAGAAATTCTTCAGAAATCCCCACGAGGTCAAGATGCATTAGAGTATTTCCAACAAAATAAAACACTTACATTTTCTAACAGCATCAAAATATCGCCTGTCTTTATTGGATTTGGAAAAAATTGCTAAAAATATTCTTACGTTATTTCCTGGTGAAAACATTGTAAGTAAAATAGAACTAGATAAGTTTTTTTTTATACAGCTCTGTTCCCGTAGGAAACATATTTCACACGACGTGGAAGGAAAAATAGACCAAGTGGAAAGATCTACGATCGTTATTTCAATCTACGCTGCAAAAGAAATAAATCTTCGTCGACGTCGGACGTAAAACATTACCAAGAGATAGCTGTTGCAGAAATTGAAGAGGTGGATGTAATTTTATGCCAGAATATGAAAATGTGGCTTAAGCATAACGATAATCCGGTGGAGGAAATAATAGACAAGTGGAAAAAAACATTTAATTGCCGAAGAAAAAATGTACTTACTGAGCACAAAGATGGTATTCAGAATCTTTTCGCAGATTGGCCTCTGTACAAAAACTCAAATTTAGGGCCAGCCTTGGTAAGAACATCAAGTATATTATGCAAAAAACACCCTACTAAAATATTGTCATTTCAGATCAATGCCGACTTTAAAATGCTCTATTTAGCAAAGGATATGGATCTACTAAATAAATGGGAGAAATTTTCTGTAGACATCACTAACTATTTTCAGGAAAACATAAAAGACAAATCTTCTATTGAGAAGAAGGTAAGCCCCTTTTTAAAGTGTAAAATTTTTTCCGTCTAACTATTATAGACGTAATTTCGCTTACAGATGGACGTAATTGCATCATAACGCTTTTATTAAACGCTGTAATTGTTCCAACGGCCCGATTTAGAGAACAATCAATGAAAACGTTACGAAAAGTTACCATTCAGGAAGGAATGGATTGCTTAATTCTGTATTTAAAATCTGCCAGTGAAATGGAAGAAGAAATTATAAAAATCAGGACAAGATTTTATGTTGAAAAGGTGACCTTACAACCAACCATAATTGTTATTGGTGATAGCCTATGTAATCTTAATACATTTTTTGTTTATTTAGATGGAATAAAATATAAGTTTCCATCATTTTTGTCAGCTCTCGATATATGTTTTAAAATATTTCAGATCTTCAATCTGGAATATCCAATATTTTGCTATGGTGTGTGGCTATTTCTACAAAAGTATTTTTACGAAATTGATACGAAATATGACAAAATTCAATCTAATGTTAGTGGCTTAATATCACATTTAAGATCATTGCCATCGAACAGAAATTAAAACCATTGATAAAATGTACATATGTTTTTTGTGCAGAAAACGAATTGAAATCTTACCTGAAATATTAAGTCATTTTACTTTAGTTCATAAGCTTAAAAACTTTGGAGTGTATGAGTGCGCTCAGAAGAATTGCTTTCAACATTTCTCGAGCAAAGCTGCTTTCAGAAAACATTTGTTAAGACACACAGAAGAAAAATATTCAGAAAATAATGACGAGAGCTTAAAAAATTTATCTGGAACATCCATTTCATCTACAAATAATTTAACTGAAATTAGGTATTTTCCAGCAAATATCAATTCTATTACTAATATACTACACGATAATATATCAGAAAATATCTCGCTTACAACCACTGCAGTAAACTTTACGTCAGAGCTTTATGCCCAAAGTAATTTAAGTAGAAAAGACACTATCGCTATTCAGAAAAAGGTCTCTGAGCTATGCAAAACTATTGTAAATACTATAAAAGACGGTCTTTCATCGCAGTTTAATTTATCTGATTACAATGATGTTTTTAAAACGTGCGCGGATCCTTTTAAAGAAATTAGTACGGAATACCGATATTTACAATACATTGAGAGAAATGATCTTTTTAGAGGCATCTTGTGCCACACTATAAATAATGAGATAAAGGAAAAAGTTAAATGTGGAAATTTAAACTTTGATGAAGTTTGCTTAAAAGATTATATATTGCCTTTGAGGTTCCACTTTAAGAAATTTTTTGAAAAAGGAAATATGGTTCAGGAAATCCTTACAAATACCAACGATATGGAAAGTGCAAAAGGTTACTGTAACTTCGTTAACGGAAGTATTTATAAGCAAAAAAAGGATAGTTTGGGCAAAGATAAGATAGTTCTTCCATATTTTATTTACGCAGACGATTTCGAGGTTAACAACCCTCTAGGTAGCCATGCTGGAGATGATTCGTTATGTGCAATATATTACACTTTTCCGACCATTCCGCAATATTTGTTATCAAATTTAAATTACATATTTATTGCAGCTTTAATCAAATCACGTTTCATAAAAGAACATGGAAACAGTTCGTCCTTTTACGGTTTGGTTGAAGAAATTAAATTTTTAAAAGAAGTTGGTGTGGATATTAAAAGTCAAGGGAAAACGATCCACATTCATTTTGTACTAGGTCTAATAATAGGAGATAATTTGGGGTTAAAAAGCATATTGGGATTTTGCAAATCATTTAATTGCGCGCGGTATTGCAGACTTTGCTCCAGACAAAAAACGACTTGCAATTAGATACTCGCGAATGTAAAAATTACATAAGAAATATTGATTTATATAATAAAGATGTAGAATTAGATGAGTATAAAGTAACTGGTATTAAGGAATCTAGTATTTTCAATGAAATAAGAACTTTTCATGTTATAGATAACTTTACCGTTGACATTATGCACGACATATTTGAAGGTGTTTGTCGATATGAAGTTTGTCAAATCCTTCGTCATTTTATTAACGCAAGATTTTTTACTCTAGAATTTTTGAACCTGCGAAAACGAATGTTTTGCTACGGAGAAACAGAGATAGGGAATATTTCTGGACCTATTCAATTCAGCCGTCTTTCATCAAATAATTTGAAAATGTCAGCTCGCGAAATGTGGAATTTCATTCATTTTTTACCACTTTTAGTAGGTGATAAAATACCTCGCGCTAATAGAGTTTGGAAGCTTTTGTGTTTATTATTAAAAATAATTGATATATGCCTTTATTCTGTCTTTACGGAAGCGGATATAAAAACTTTAAAAAATACCATCCATTTACACCACAAACTATACATTGAACTCTTTGGTGCACTTAAACCTAAACACCATTTTCTTACTCATTACGGAACTACAATAGAAAAATCTGGTCCTATTAAATATTTGTGGTGTTTTAGGTTTGAGGCAAAACACAAAGAATTAAAAAAATATGGAAATGTTAATTGTTCCCGGAAAAACATTGCATATTCTCTAGCTATTAAAGCAAGTTTACAGTTTGCCAATTTTTTACTAAGTATGGACAGTTTGCCGCGTATAGTAACCTTTGACCATGAAAATGTAGCAGAAAGGCCACAGAAATACATTCATTTATTCCAATCCAACATAAATGCTGAATTTGAGAAAACCACTTTCGTAAAAACATGTACTTTTAAAGGAATTTGTTACAAGCGGCACTTTTATTTAACAGCTTTTACTGATACTTTGCATTTATATAAAATTTTAGAATTATGTATCGACCAAAATAATAGCGTTATTGTTATCTGCTCTGAAATAAATATAAAAAAGTTTGATGAACACTTCCAGGCATACGAAGTTGGTGTAGACACAAATATAACGTCCATAAAAGGTATTGAGTTCTTTAACAGTCCACCAATTCATGTTTACAATCTAAGCAATGGTTCAGCTTATATTAGAAATAAGAGATTATAAATTTGCAAAAAATTAACCATATATCGAGTAAGTAGAACAATAATATCTACATATTTCACTCTTCCTTAAATGCAGTGGTTGTAAGTAAAATTTCTAGTATGTGTAGTGTAAAGTATAGTGTATATTCAATAAATAATTATAAGGCCACCTTGAATTATTACAAATTTCTTTTTTAATTGCAATTCCATATGATGTAAATAATTTAATTAAGCATAAAATAATCATCATTCTCAAAATAGATCATATTTTTAAGAGTGAACAAAGAAATTTAAACCTAACAAACAAATTAAAACTGGATAGCAATTGTGAAGGTAAAGAGGAAATATGATTGGTACTTATAAAGTACCTCCTTGGTTTTCTAGGACTCCAAGTCTGTTTGGTATAGATTCAATTAAATTTCTAAGCTCTTCACATCAATTACCATCCTGTTCTTTCTTTAATATCATCAGCCGTTTCATATTGCTTACCATTCTTATCAACACGGGGAAGAAGCATCCCCCATAATTTCTACCTGGAATTTAGATCAAGGCAACTTGCGAGACAGCCAAGTAAAGTTTTATTTTTATACATAAGCCATTTTTTTATATCCTTGCAAATACAGTCTATACCGAGAATCGATAGCTATCAGGTACATATAAATAAGTTTTTTTTTTTGCCACGGAAGGCGTTTTTTGTATTCATGGTCATATTTTATTAATTTAAAAAATAAATCCTTTCTGGATCTTTTATGATCATAATTTTATGACCTTATGTTTTTACACTTTTCATCTAAATGGTTACTGGCAGCTGAAATTCTAGTTAATCTGGCTCACTGTTGGCTTAAACGATTGCGGACACCTTCAAATTTTCTTTTATTTCTCTGTTGGAGCTACCGCATTCTTCGAATGCCGGCTTTTAGTTTTGCTTCCAATTCTAACAGTAATATTAAAGCCCTAATAAGATAAGAATAAGAATTCAATCTAAACATTCTTGCAAATAACATTAAATACATGTCAACGTAAAACAAAACAAAATCAGTTAACATGAACACAATAAAGGCTTATACGCTACTAATATTTTAATATAAAAACAATGAATTGTGTTAATTTTACGTTTTTTTGAATTAGTATCAATTTTATTTCCAAGTTTTTAATGCTTACGTACATATGTACAATCGCGCAGTACCTACGATTATATCGTAACAATTATGTTAATTTTTAAAGTATTTTTGATTCTTCTTGTTTTTAGAAATATGTAATAAATTCTTATAAATATATACCTAACTAAAACTACGTTTTTTTATTTACGCTCCTTTTTTAAGTCCACATTTTAGTTCTAGTTCTATAAGGTAATTTTTTTACAGGAATTTCAAATCATATGAAGTTTTTGGATATGATGGAAACTATTGACTGAGGACCACCATGACCAAAATGATTAAAAACGAGCATAACGTTTATCCTTAAATATAGTAGTTAATTATAAAAATGATAGTTAAAAGAAAAAATAATGCTTCGTAATATTTACATAATTTCGCATGCTCATATTTAATCATTTCAACTATTAGGTATGCTGATTCAACAGCTTCTGCTGTTGAGGAGGTGTTATAATGACTGCCTCTCCATCCGTTCAAACATCTGCTGTAACTACAAACTTACAATTGATCCCACGGTGTTACTGTTATATTCACATATGAGTTGTTGTGATAACAACTTTTGGCTTTTTTTCAACATCTTGTCATATTACAGTTCATGTTTTCTTTCAATGGATTTGTAGTCAGTTTGAATGTATATTGACTAGTAATGGCAACAGTGCTGCAGTTTAATCAACAATTTTAATTGTGTTGAGCTGACAGCTTTCTCTTTACTTTGACATTTTATTTTGTTACCATTGTCCCTTTGTTTTGACAGATATCTTGTCGGTTTAAATGAATTTTTCGTTCAGAAAATATTAACAACACAGTAACATTTGAATAGACAAATTCATCTGTTGGATGCGATTTAATGACGAAAATAGTTACTTTGACCCATTTTTTCGTCAGTATTATTGGCTTTTTTTTCTGAGTGTAAAATTGGATTAATGTTCTCATTCACTACTTTAAATGGAGCCGTATATGTTGTGTTTGCAATTACACATTTAAGCACAGTTTCACCTAGTACTTTAATTTTAAGATTACTTACAGATATCAAAGACTTAACTCTACAGTTTTCTAAATCTGTCTCTGTGCTTTTAATTAAGCTTTTTGGGATCGCAATGCCTTGTGCTCCTGTATCTAGTTGCATTTTGCACTCTTTACCAAAATTGAATTTAACAGCTTCCTTCCACAAATTGTCATTTCTTACTTTACTAGAAATTGTACCAACATACATAACACTGGTATCACTGTTGTCATCACTACTTTCTCTGGGTTGTGTAACTGTATGTATTGGTTTTGATGAATTTTTATTTTCATACCTTTTTTGATTTTGTCGACAACATGATTACCAATGATTCTTTCGTTTACACTTCTTACATGTGTGCTTATAAGCTGGGCAATTACGAATTTCGTGATTTTTACCACAATTTCTACAGTCAAAGGCTTTACAGTTTTTTGTATTTTAATAGAAATAATTAATCGCTCAACTTTAGTGATTTACGCTGACTGTATTTGCGCGGTCTCTGTGGCTTTGCAAATTTGTATAGCTTTATATCTTGCGACAATAGTTTCAGTCTTAACTCTTCATTGTTAACACTTATAATGAGTTGACCTCGACGATGTTGTCGAGCCATTGTTGAAACGCACAATTCTGAGCTTGGAGACGAACTCTTGATAAAAGTTCGTCGATTTTTTCTCCATCATCCTGTTGGATTGGATGAAATTTATAGCGCTCAAATATATTGTTTAATCTTGGTGAAAAATAATCTTGGAAGATACTTTTTACTTGATCCAAGGATACTTCTGGTGCTTTAGCTGCTGAAAGTGGCTGCGTTAGTGAACTATATACTTGAACTGCTGCAGATGCTATTGCGGACATAAAAGTCGCAATTTGAATATTTTGCGGTTTTTCCGTAATTTACGTTGCATTTTCAAAATATTCACATTGTTGTTTCCAAAGCATCCACTGTCTCGACATGTCCTTATCATGCTCGATGACTAGATGTTTTGGTGGACGCAAGAAATTTACACTATTTTAAGCCATTATCAACTGATTTAGCATTTTTTAACTTCAAACTAATAACTATACCGAATTTGTCAGGCTTAATTGTTTGAGTTGGTCGGGTTTCGGCACCATGTGAATAAATTATTACATTTATTTACTAAGATTAGTTATTTATTTAAGATATACAGTACACAGTAGTTATTTGGCAAGCCGGTCGTGCTCTTGAGTAGTCATGGCAACCATCGCATAATACAGATAGCGCATATATGCCTAAGACTAGTTTACAGTACACATGTTTAAAGCTTAGTTTACATATGCTAATATGTATATGTAATTTTACAAAAGCGTTAAATAACCATGCGCTCAAATGTTATTGCAGCAGTTCTAATAAATTATCTATACCCCTTTGATAACTTTTTCTTAAAACCCCTGTGGCGACATGTTATAACTTCACATCGAAAGCGACCATCGAAGCGAAGATATCGCTATGGCGATATGTTATAAGGTTTTCATTTGACAAGCAATTTTGCTTGTTTCGAAATTATTTCCAAATTTTTCCCCCAGCACAAATGGCGTTTATAGATTCTTTTTCTAGTTGTTGATAAGTTTTAATAACATAAAAATTGGAAATTATGAATTTTTCAAGCGCAGTGATTTTGTTTGTAGAATATAACGAAAATGACGAAGAAATAATAATTACCGGGACGAAAGAAAGATTTTATGTTATGGATATGCCTATCAAAACGTACTACCTTATTAATTTTTGAATTCAAAACACATTTTTATAAGTTTTATAACTTGAAGTTTCAAGAATCTACATAATTAATATATAAAACCACTTCTATTGAATAAATTAAAAAAAATGTAACAATTAAATCTAATTTCTTAAACTTTACATATATTTTATAATTTTCGCTTGTATATGGTTTTCCAAGAAGAGGTGTTATTTTAATTAGCCCGCTATTTCGGTAGATGTCACTTTTGGAGCTGTCATTTTTTGACGTTTGACAAGTAGAAACTACGCCATTAATAAAAATTTAACGATACACGATTCAGCAACGCATTGAAATTATTAAAATTCACTATAAAAATGGTGAAAATGTGGCAGAGACGGTTCGTAAAACTAGAACATTTTTGGGTCGTCGTGAAGCACCTTGTCGGACCGCAATACAGAAATTGGTAGAAAAATTCGAGCTGTCGGGAAAAGTTAGTGACGTGAAGAATAAAACCCGTGCACGTCGCTCAAGAACAGCCGAGAATATTGCTGCTGTAGCCAAAAGTGCCGAAGAAAACCCAGGTTTGTCCATTCCTCGTCGTTCTTTGGAATTAGGCATTCCACAAACGTCATTACACCGTATTTTGCATAAAGATTTGGGTCTTAAGGCTTATAAAGTTCAGTTAACACAAGAACTCAAGCCGGCCGATCATCAACAACGTCGAGTCTTTGCTGATTGGGTCCTTGAAATGCATGAAAATGATCCGGAATTCCAACGAAAACTCATCTTAAGTGATGAAGCCCATTTCCACCTCGATGGCTTCGTCAACAAGCAAAATTGTCGCATCTGGGGCTCGGAAAACCCAAGAGTTATTGTTGAAAAGCCTCTCTATCCTCAACGTGTGACTGTTTGGTGCGGTTTATGGTCCCGCGGGGTCATTGGACCTTACTTTTTCCAAAATGAGGCTGGAGCAACAGTTACGGTGAATGGATTGCGCTATCGACAGATGATTAGTGATTTTTTATGGCCGGAATTGGATGGTATTGATCTGGACAACAAGACGGCGCTACGTGCCATACAACCAACAAAACCATTGATCTTTTACGGGAAAAGTTTCCGGACCGTGGTATCTCTCGAAGAGGTGATCACAATTGGCCACCGAGATCTTGTGACTTAACACCTTGCGACTTCTTCCTTTGGGGCCACGTGAAAGAGAAGGTCGATGCCAATAGCCCAGCGTCGATTCAAGACCTCAAAGATGGAATTCGTGAGGCTATCGAGGAAATAGGGCAGCCACTTTGCGATTTGGTTATGGAAAATTTCATGAAAAGGATATGGTCCTGTAGGCGTGGTCGTGGTGATCATTTGGCTGATGTTATTTTCCATTATTAGCGGCATACCTTCCTCTTTATAATGAAATAAAGATCCGATCATTTATCTCAAAAAATGGCATTTTTCTTTGAATATCAAAATAACACCTTTTATTAAAAAACCCTTTATATCACTTTCAACAAAACTGAGTGATGTTCTTTCGAAATTATCGCTTGTCGAAAGTGTTACAACATACCGACTATCGATAAATTGTCGAACGTCGAGTATTTCGAAGTTATAACATCTTGCGGCAGGAGTTAATTTTTGAAGAAAATAGGCGCAACTGCAACAGTGAACTGCGTCGACTATGCGAAGAGGAAGATGAAGCCAAGAAACATAATCATATGTGAGTATCCCGCGTATGCAACTTTAAATAAAGTGGTAGACTAACTTAACCACTCTAAGCGAAGACACAAGATATCAACTCTGGTCGCTGTGTTCGTAGGGCCTCAGTGGATTAGTCTACCCTGCTTAAGCACCCACTATCGAGGACTTGAGAGTAGGCATGAATTGCAGTTTTTAGTTCCTTGCTTTCAAATTAAAATAAAAGGAATTAAGGAAATGATCATAATCAAGTCGAAATGTACCTACTTAAATATTATGCACTCTGTTTCAATCATAGCTGTAATAAAATTTGAAATTTTCCGTTTTCTTGAAAACGAAGGCAATGATAAATGGTTTGCAGAATGTGGAGAGATAGTCAAAAGGAGATCTCTAACGTACTGAGTAGGTTGTCTAGTAATAACGGCATTTGAGCTCTGTAAAGGAAATTTCAAAGAATTTGCAAAATACGAAAATGGATAATTTCAAATTAGTATAACAGAGTGTACTGCGAAACATAGAGTATTATTCGTCGCTTTCATGAAACTGAAAAGTTAATTTTTTGAGATGTAGCAATTTTAAGAGTAAACGATTTTCCAGTATTTGAGCTCACTCTTGAAAACGAAGATTTTATACATAGGTAAAGTTATATAGATAAGATTTTTACAGAATATCAGAGTATAGATTTGATTTTCTTGAGTTACATATGAGTACGACAGATCAAAATAGCCAAAAAATAAGATTCGTGATTATGGCATTACGGCGACAAATAAATTCTGAATAAGATAAATTAAAATATCAATAATTGTTCATTTACTTATTTGCCTCCGCCTGTACGATTTCGTCATCAATTTGGAAGTTAGCGACTTACCATTTAACACTATATCACCATACAGCTCGAGGCGTGATAAAATAAAAAACTTTTAATTTTACAATAACAATCTTAATCCTTCATTGGTTTTATTGGCTCTTTTGGCCACCTATTACACGGGTACTTTTTAACCTAAGCGTTACTATATTGGACGGACTGTCTTTTGCTCGTGGTGGAAAGCGCCACGAAAAATGACGCTACATCGTTTTTGTACTTACTTTATTACATAGAGGGCTCGGCAGCACTAAGGGTTTACAATTCACTGCGCTGGGCGCTAAATTTAAATATTGCCATCTAACTTCGGTGGCGGATGTCACAGTACTCTCCCCTAGATTGAAATACGGCTTTACCTGAAGCGAACTATTATTTAAACTCGTCGTCCTGCACGTATTGATTTGTGTTTCTCAGATTTTTCAACGTTGACTGGTGGTTCAGTTCTAGTTTCGGATGTCTCAATTCATAACGACGGATCTGGTTCAATGATATAGGCGGGTTTCAGTCTATCAATTGATATTTTCGTAGGTTTTCCTTTGACATTGATGGTAAAATGTTTTTCTTTACTGCTAATTACTCGAAATTGGCCATTATACGGATGAGCAAAGCTTGGTCGAATCGAGTCGTTGCGGATAAAACATGTGACGTTGTTTGTAAATCCTTGTGAACGAAAACTGTAGGTGTAGTATACCATGTAGTTGATGTTAATTGAATCTTCTTCATCGCATTTCTCAGTTCTATGATGACGTCCGATTCTGGTTTGCTTGATACATCGTTCGAAAAAAAAAATCTGATTGGATGTGTAAGGTTCCATAAACTAATTCGGCAGGCGATGCATTGATGTCTGATTTATACATAGTTCGAAGACCTAAGAGAATTATAGGCATATTCGCTTGTGGATGACATGGTAATATCGTAACATGTTTAATTGCCAGAATTGTCGTTAGTTCGGAAAAGATATTCGATATAAATTGTCGACCATGATCTGATGTGATTATGGCTGGAACTCCAAACTTTGCAATCCAACCGGATACCAGTGCCTTTGCTATTGTTTGGCGGCGGTTTGGTCAGGAATGGGTAGAGCTTCAGGTCATCTTGTAAAGCGGTCAATGATCGTGAGGCAATATTTGTTGTCCATGTTCGGAGGAAACGGTCCGTATATCAATATTAATGTGCATGAAACGGTCGGAATTTGAATTTTATGCTTTTGAAAATGTGGATGTATGTCGATTGATTTTTACTCGTTGGCATTCGACACAATGTTTGGCAAAATTCGCGCAATCTTTGTTAATACCTGGCAAAATGAATCTCTCTGTAATCAGTTTAGCTGTATCACGTCGACCCGGATGAGACAGGTTGTGTGTTGCTTGCAAAACGACGCTACGGAATTTTTTTGGAATAAACGGTCGAATTTTCTTTCTCGAACAGTCGCAGTAAATTTGCCTTAAAGTACCTGGAATTGTGTAGAGTTTCAAATCCAAAGAGATGTTTTCGTTTTCCGAGGTCAGCAAAGTTTGTAATTTTTCGTCGGTTGATTGATCGAGAGCTAGTTGTTCGTCGTCGAGGCTCTTTGCTGTTTGAGTGGCTTCAATGCGTGAAAGTAAATCGGCTGGAACATTATCGACACCCTTGATGTAGGGAATGTCGGTGGTAATTTGAGATATTCGGTCGAGTTGACGAGCTTGACGTTCGGAAGCTTTATCCAACTTATGTTTGAAGGCGAACGTTAGTTTGTGATCTGTGTAGATGTGGCACTGTCTACCTTCTAGTATGTGCTTGAAATGACGAACCGCCAGAAACATAGCCGTGAGTTCACGATCGTAAGTACTGTATCTCAATTGACAATCATAGATTGTTTTTTTTTATATCCGAGAGGTTGAATTTCATTATTAACAATCTGATGAAGAGCGGCTCCCGCAGATAAATCAGATGCATATACGTACAGCGATAATTCGGCTCCAATCATTGGGTGGGCGAGCTCTGTTACGATCGTTAGTTGGTTTTTTCAATTTTCGAATGTTGTAGTTCCTTTTTTCGTCTAAACTTCTCACGTTTATCTTTCTTTTTTTGTCTGGAATCATGCGAAATAGCGGAGCTTGCAATTTCATAGCTTGAGGAAGAAATCTTCTATAAAAGTTGATAGTTCCCAAAAATACCTTTTAATTGTTTGATCGTTGTCGGTTGTGGGAGATTTCGCATCGCAGAAACTTTTTCTGGAATATGCATGATGCCTGATGGTGCTATCAAGAGTCCGAGAAAAACTTGTTCTGATTTTCCTAACTCACATTTCGCAGTGTTCACAGTCAATCTGTGCTGTTTGAGTCGATCGAAAATTGTTGTTTAAATGATGTCGCTGTTCATCAGGTGAAGAAGATGCGATGCATAAATCATCTAAATATGGAAACACAAAGTCTAATCCTCTTACTACCTCATGAATTAAGCGTTGAAAAGTTTGTGCAGCATTGCATAGCCGAAATGTCATGAATGAAAATTCAAATAATCCGAATAGTGTTGTTATAGCTGTCTTCGGAATATCTTCCGGTTCGATAGGGACTTGATGGTATGCTTTTTGTAAATCGATTTGGAAAAAATTGTTTTTCCTTGAAGAATCGTTGTGAAATCTGTTAAATATAGAATTGGATAACAATTAGGTACCGGAATTGCGTTCAAAGCACGGTAGTCACCACATGGCCGTCATTTTCTATCTGGCTTTTAACCATTTGTAAAAGACTAGCCCAGTTGCAGTTCGACGGACGGCAAATTCCAGCTGATGTTGTGCGGGTATTAGTTGCCGCTAGCAACAAAGGACTTGGGAGTGCTTTCTAGTAAGAGAAGGTCACCAGCCCAAAAAAAAATCCTTTATGTTTCTTTAACACTTTTATACTTTTATTACTTAACACTTGGCTTCCTTTGAGCCTTTACAATTTAATAAAAAAACAATGTTGCTGTATCTAATTACTTTGAACAAGAGGCCTTAGCGGTGGTCGGGGGACTCTCTTGTTCTCTATCTATTATTAAAAGCGCACTGAACTGCTTAATGCCCTCTGACCGGGTTTTTATTGACCATTCAATCGATACCTCCGAATTTTCCTTAGGGGGGAAAATATTTAATAAAATTTAACGAGAAATGGAGAATGCCAATCAACGATCATTCTTAATTAAAAGTTGAGAGGAAGAAAAGAAAAGAAAAAAAAGAGGAGGCGCCTATCACTGATCATTTATTGTACGTGCGCCTATGTGCCGATTATTGTTTATCGAAAGCACAATACAAGAGGCATACGTCATTGGTTCTTACTATATGCCTGACAGTGTAGGGGAAATCGTTTACTCATTATTTACTTGCCGGTCATTGCTATGTTGACCTACCGAGCACGGGAGCAATGCAATGTATCGCTAGGCTGATTAGGCACTTTAGTCTGGTGATGACGAAATTGTGTTGCCGGTATTGTTTATGCTCGGTGGAGGTGTAATACATTACCGTAGCAACGGCAGCAATTTTAAACCAAGCAATCGGCTTGTAAATTGGGACATTTAATTTTAATAAAAAGATTAATGGGTAGGTATATGCATGCAATTCATTGTAATGTATTTTTATAGGGAAATATAGGAATGAATGTGAATTCATTACACTGACATTAATAGTTCAAATTCGTGTTTCGCTGCTTTAAGCTTCTCTGGTTCAAGACGACGTGGTCGTGCGAAAATAGGTTGCCCGTTAGTCTTGATCTCGTGGACAATTATAGTGTTTGCGTGCGTACCTAGCTAAACATGTCGGCGAAAGTTGCGGTAGATTCATACGTCTTGAGGCTTATCTCATGTATGGAAGCTCCTTCAATGCAGGCGATTTTTAATCCTGTTAAAGGATCGATGAGCTGATTGTTTTAAAGATCGATTAATAAGCCATAGAATTGAATGAAATCGGCTCTCATGATCGGTGTAGTAACGTCTGCTATGTAAAAATTTCATAAAAAGCTCTACGGAGACCTAGATTAATTTTTAAATAAACTTGACCATAGACTTTGATTGCTGTGCCAGTTGCGGTGTACAATTTCATATCGGTATGTTTGATCCCAGTTGCTTGTAGATTCGGTGGTATAACAGACACATTCGCGCCAGTGTCAATTAGAAGTTGTTTGCATGATGATGAGTCAATGATCTTTGGACTTTGAGCAAAGCTTAGTTTCAGTCGCAGTCGAAGTTGCAATTGTATCTTGCCACATTCACTTGCTATTTGGGCAAAGTCGTAGCCGCCTTATCAGTCGTAATTGTAATTCAGGACCTCCAGTAGAAACAAATTCAGCGTTAATCTATCATGAAAGAATTATTTCCATATAATGAAATTGACCTAATATATGCCACCCGTATAGCAGTGTTTGTAGGTTCCATAGAAGCATTTTTTCAATTGCATCCCTTACTGAATGAAGTTAGCTATACTATAAGTGGCGAACGAGCAACAGAGATATGTGACGTCATATCTAGATACATAATCCAAATGGCATAACTTCGAATTGCCATAAGCCACTTCCAACTGAGAAAACAGTTTTGTCTCGGTCCTCGGGATGTATTCCCACTTGCTAGTAACCGCTCTTCAAATCCAATGTGGAAAACCATTGCACTCCGGAAAGGATATCAAATGTGTCATCGATCCTTGGTATCATCGTTACGTTATTTAGTTGGCGGTAGGTTACACAGAATCGTGTGCTACCATCATTTTTCTGACCAGAACAACTGACGATATCCAAGGGCTATTAGATTCCTCTATTATTCCCTGTTCCATCATGGAGTTTATCATATCTGAAACTTCTGGTTATTTCGCTAAATGTAGTCTTCGTGGTGTCTGCCGAATGGGCCTAGAATCTCCTGTATCGATCCGATGCTGGACATGATTTGTTTTACCGAAATCATCATTATTCATTGCAAATAATTCCGAAAATTCATTAATCACTTCTTTGGCATCGTTGTATTGTTGTTCATTTAAGGCATTGCACGAAAGAAGAGTCTGAGCATGTTGAGTAGTAACTTGTATAGGTTTTGTTTCCTCGATATTACTACCATTATCTAAATTAAAAATCTAGTAAACGGGTTCACAATTTCCAATTATGGCACCTTCTTTTAGTTGTACCTCATTTTCGGATATATTGAGCACTCTGACTGGAATTAATGTCGCACCTTCTGCCTTCATTAAAGTCTTACGTTCAGTGATGTTCGATGTAACTTTTTTAGGGTTAGGCTCCACCAAATAGAATCGGTAGGTCCAGATGTCATCAGTAAGCTTTGTCCGTACTAGCGTCTCAGAGAATGCAGAGAGAGAAATATTCACACAGACCATCGTCCTTATTTTCGCAGGATAATCTGCTCCTCCTCCTAATCTCATATGAATTTCTATATCGCCATATTTGAGTATCCATTCTCTGACATCTAGATTTATTTTATATGTGGTCATGAAGTCTATTCGAAGAATGCATTCATCCATGATGTCTGCAACCAGGAAAGTGTGAGGAAATAGTAGTTCGCCCAGTTGAACACCCAAAGTAATTTCTCCAAAAACCGGTGCTGCTTCTCCAGGTGCTTTTCTTAGTAAATATTTGGTGGTGTTGTGAAGCTATTTGTTCTTAACAAGATCTGCTCTAATAATTGATCTCGAAGCTCTAGTGTCGACAGTGACTTCACAGTCTCTTTTTCCCACACTGCCATATATAACAAGACTGCTATTATTTCTCTGCAACTGGGCTCCCTGAATGATGACTTCGGGGCTGCCGACTCTACCAACCAACTTCTGCCCTGAAAGTTGGTTTTTATATGTTTTCCGATTGCTCAACAAGGAGAGCTGATGCGACTAGTCGCTGTTTGATTTCTAGTCTCTCAAGGAAAGCTTGCTCCTTGGCTGGACATTTTTGGCATTCTTTTCTGTCCTCCTCTTCTGGTAATTCCATTCGTTGGCGTTTCCTGCAGTCTCTTTGGAGGTGTCCCGGTCTATTATAATTCCAGTATCGAAGAATACTACGTGAAGGCGGGCTCTGTGATGACTTCATTCTGTTACAAGTACATTCCTCCACTGAAATTTCTCTCACTCGTACTGCACTCTGAGAAGCTTGTCTAGCAGATTCATACGCTAAAGTATAGGCTAGCACCTCTGCTGTTGACTTCTTTCCTGCTAGCCTCAGCGCTTGTTGTAAATTTTGATCTGCAATAGCGTTCACAAATGCTACTGTTGCCACTTCATTAATGAAATCAGCATTTAAGCTAGAGTATGAAAGATATGCTTTTCTTTCCACATCAGCCTGCAGTTGTTGTAGAGATTCGCCATGCTTTTGAAACCTGTTGCGTAACTGCAAGCGATGCATGTGTTCATCTCCATAACGTAGCACTATCGCCTGTACTAATGAAGTATAATCATGCTGCCTTCCAATCGGTATACTTTGTAATAGCTCTGATGCAAGGCCGCGAAGTGCTAATACCAGAGCTGTAGTCTTGTCGGCATCATTCCATCCATTTACTTCGGAGGCCGCCTCGAATTGTGTCTTGAAAATATGCCACGAATTTTGATCATCTAATGTTGGAGGTTTCATTCTGCCTGCACCGGATATTTCAATTCCTTCGTGCCGAAGTTATCGATGCTTCACCTTCTCCAAATCTGCTTTAAATTTGTCAAGCTGGGCCACACCGCCATATATTAATTTCCCATACATTTTACAGTTGAGTTATTTGCTTGTAATCTCGGCCGATTTGCAATCAAATTTTAAATAATAATAAAAAAGATATTTCCTTTTCCTTCAAGTCAGATTTTTTTAACATAAAATCATTTATTTTCAGAAATTCAAATATTATTTCATTTTTGCATGTATTTTCATAATAGCTTTAGATCTTGCATATTGGCAGCAATGGAGCACCAGCGTTAAATTCAGGATTAGAGATGGGTGGGTAATGTAATGCATTTCATACATGCAGTACTGTCTCTAAATATTTTTGACATAAACCGACGACCACGCCGACGTCAGCGTTAAATTCAGGATTAGAGATGGGTGGGTAATGTAATGCATTTCATACATGCAGTACTGTCTCTAAATATTTTTGACATAAACCGACGACCACGCCGACGTCAGCGTGAATTTAAAAATTTAAAAATTAGCTCGGATTTCTAGTGAATAAAAAAATTATAAAAAAAAATTAGATTTAGAAAAAGAAGTGGACTATCCTTCAATTTTTTTTAAGTTGAAAGGAAAAAAGAAGAAAGAAACGTAAGAGTTTGTGTTTTATTCAAATGAGAGAATGTACTCGACATTTATTTTAGGTAAGATACAGCTTTGTTTTGTTTGAATTATAATATTGAAGTGAAGATTAACAAGTAAGGGCGTTTTCAGTAGCGTAATGTAGTGGTAGCGGGCGTGTGGAGCCCTCCCTCCTCCTTTTACCTTCTCTCATTGTCCAGTGTCGCAAGTGTGGATTTTCGTATGTCTGTTGAAATTATTTTTGACAAAATCTTTGTTATTTTTAAACATGCGAGAAACTTTTAGTAACTGTCGAAGATTTTAGAGTGTGTCACTTACCCACCCCACGGCGAGCTAGGCTGTGCATGATCTAAGCATGTATTTTATTTTGACTTCTAAATTAACTGGTTGACTGGTGTCGGGCTTGGTGGTGGCAGGACTCGGTTAATAATCAGTCAGACGTTACAGGCATGGCGCTCAACGGTTTGCTACTAGGAGTATATTTACGATGGTCCATGTCTGGCTTCTGACAGACAGTTACACATTTCTATACTACATTTCAAGAAAAACCATCTTTGCTTACGCGAGAAAATACTGCATAGCCAACTTTATCGTCTTGCGCTTTGACATCAGGTTTGCTTTCAGTTCCGGTTTGCTTATATTTTGACATGATCGCGAGACTTTGTATGAAAATGTATGTACATAGTTTTCAGGTAATCATAATATTTGTAATGATGACGACACCAGTGCAAGGGCTATTGCAGGTTCATCCTATTAACGAAGCAAATGGGTAGGTAAAAATCAGAATAAGAGCATTAGAAATAGCAAACGAGACCGACACAATTTTGCATGTAATAGATCCAACTGAACTGCTAATGGTTTTAAGTAAATTAGAATGAAATACAGAATATCTTAAAGTCAGCAATAAATCCTATTAAGAGTAAACTCAAAATAATTCAAAATCCAAGTAGACAAAAGAGAGGTTTAATAAATGCTGTAGGTAATGCACAAGCACAAAGATGGTTATTTCGCACTATGGATGATGATGATGATAGGACAGAAATTTTTGATCACCTTAAAACTTTTGAGACAAATAATCATAATTCTATTCAAAATTTAAACATACAGATTAAAATAAACGAACATTATAACAAAACATTAACAGATTTGAAAATGCTAATCGAAAACGATCGAGCAAAAATTTTAGATTCTTTCAATACAATTAACTACAACATTCAGGAGTTAAATTACAAAGTCTTATTTTTAGATAAGAGATCAAACTTCGATTTTTCGAAAATAAAGTAAATCAAATATTTGATAATATAATGGCAACAAAATAACATAATACATCCTAGTATGTAAACGTTAGAGGAGCTAGATGCATATAAAGTTGATTTTCATAAGTTAAAGCTTTTAAAGGCAGGTGTTATAAGATATAATGATCAGCTTCTGGTCTTTGCAATTAAAGTTCAGAGTTATATACTTCAAGAGCTTCAGTTAATTAATCGAATTCAAAATTCTGAACATTTAGAAATCGATGAAGATGATGAACCCATTGTATAAATAAATAATAAAATATATCATTGTATTGTACAAAAGCATAGAAAAAAATGGATGATGAAGGTATTTTAGTTAAGAATATGTTTAATGAAACTTAATGGTACACTTGTGATAAGGGAAAAATTACACTTACAGGAAATTTTTTAATCAATTTTAATAATTGTTCCTTAGGCATTAAAGATAAAAACTTCTACAATAAGAAAATAACATTTTTAAATAAATATTATTATCCGTCGAAAGAAATAAAGAAAATGTTTGTAAAGCCGATAAATTTCGAAAAAATTATGTTAGGAAATATACAAAAACTAGAAGAAATACAGGCATTAAAATACCATAAAAATATTATGTATGGAACAAGTGTAAGTTTGGCCGTCGTGATGATTATAAGTTTATTGAGCCTAGCCTTGTTTATAACACTGAGACTGAAGAGCAATAATATAACTGTTACAACTCCGATGTTATGATCGGATCGTGCTCCATGCAGCAGCATGCTTCATGTCAGATGGCGACAGAAGTAGATTGGTGACATTTGCCCACATGGCGAAGGTACTGGAACCCCAATAAGCAATTCGAATGAAATTCCGGCCGTTTTCCTTGTCATTTTTGACGAGTTTACCTGGAAATCTGTACTATTTGCGCACAGATTTCCACTTTTTGGCCGAAGGGAACTGCGTCGAGATTC
Source organism: Dioctria rufipes (assembly GCA_963924295.1). NCBI lineage: Eukaryota > Metazoa > Arthropoda > Insecta > Diptera > Asilidae > Dioctria > Dioctria rufipes. Next base: position 139,756,455 of record OZ002740.1, read on the forward strand.
CAAGTGTTTGATTGTATTGGTAGATAGAAATGAACGTGGAAATCTATCAGATTTCCATGTTTTTTCCTTGTTATTTTGGCATGCAATTCCCAGAATTTTTCGTGGCATTTTTAAATGGAATTCCTAAGGAATTCAAAGCTTTTTCTAAATTTGTTAATTAAACAGGGGAGCATAAATAATTTGTAGGATGCAAAGCAGTAGAAAAAGTTTCGAAAGTATAGAGAAAATAATCAAACTACCATGACTTGAATCCTTGCAAAATGCTAAAATAGAGCTTGATAAATTTGGAACACCGTTTGACAGGTTTAGCCTAAACTTTCAAAACTTTTTCTACTTCTATGCACTCTACACATCAATTCAATTCGCAATAGCCTGTGTTTTGCAGATCACTACATGGAACCAAAAGAACACAGCTAATATAAGCCGTTAACAATTTTTCGTATACCTCCAACACATCTGTAAAGCAAAAAATAACGTTCGCTGAAGCGTGCAAAACAGCTGTGTGTGTGAGGATGCCGTCACGTTTTTCCACTGGAATTCCGTGCGAAAATTCCACATCTGGAATTTTTGCTTATTGGGACGTTTGGCACGACCGCTTGCATGAAATTTGGCTGGGACAGAACACCGACGAAAAAAAATCGGGAAAGGAAGAGGAAGGGGTTGAAGTTTTCTTTTTTGAGTGGACACAAGCAGGCGGAAAGAAAAAAGTTTTTTTTTAAAAGGAGGAAATTAATTTAGAAAAGAAAATCGGAAAAGAGCCGTGGGATTTGTGAAAAATATTAAGAGTGAAGTATAAAAAGTTTTGGACGAAGAGGCCAGAAATATAAATCCTTTGACCATCTGCAGAGGCGATGATTATAAGATATAATTCAAGCCATTGTTATAGTCTTAGCATACTGCATGTAGTAGTATGCTACATAACAGCTAGCAGCAGCACGCTACATGTAAGCTACTGCATATGTGGACGGTGCGAGGAGACTCGAAAAAGCGAACGCGACATGATTGGGAGAGAGGGCGGAAGACGTAAAAAAATGGAAGAAAAAAATTCTTCTGAACAAGTGAAATTTCTGAAGGCACGAAAAAAAGTCAAGATATATTGCTGTCATCGAGGTTTGCCGGATAAAAATTTTTGGAAGTAAAAAGTGCACAAGTTGCGAGATTCTCTGTTCGTGTAATCGTTTTACAAAATACTTTGCGTCTTCATCTGGGTTCCGAATTTAAGTTGGTGACTGATCGATTTTGAACTTCCAGTCATCGCGTACCTAAAGTCTGGATTATGATGAAAAGTTTTTCCGGAATCCTTTTTTTAAATTTAAACCGGAATTTATGTTCCCCGCTGATAATGGCGATCGCTGTTCCAGGACGAAGATGAAAGGTGTTCACAATCTTTTAATCTATTCACGTTTGTTCCAGTGTACATCGTATAGATTAGTAACAGTGAATTATGCATGATAACGCTATCAATCCTAGTAGTATAAGAGGAAATCCTTTTCGAAAAAGCCGTCTTCAAATAAAAGCGCCAGGCCAGCCGCGAGCAGTTGCCACATCACAGTAAAATCAGAGTACCATTCAGTAGTCAAAACAGATCATCCAGTCGGCGATGAGGCCCAAGGAAAACACCAAAACAACATCAGTATGGTGTGACAAGATTTGCAAGTTAAGAATGCTCAATGAATTTGTCAATAAAGTCAAATTTTACATAGAATGTCAGCTTTTAAGTGCAGGGACATTATCCCGTTTATTATCATTTTCTTTGCATTTGAATGAAATCACAAATTTGTCCATATATATATATATAGGTATGTAAAATTTATATTGCACTTTTCTTATATATATGTATGTTGGATTAATTCTTTGATGGGGTTGAATAAATTTAAACAAAATCGTGAGGTTATTTTCAGCGAGTTTTAATAATACTTTCGTTTTACAAGATCTTTGTCTGCTGTCGTTCTTTTCCGTCTTCTCTGTCTTGTCATCCACTGAACTTCCTCTCCCTGTCATCTACGTTTACGCCGGGGATCAGCTGGACGAACGTACAGTCAGGTTCAAAGATGAATCCAACAATTCGGCCCTCCTGACGCATATTCGCCTCGAACACGCTTCGTTGTAACGTCTGTGGTTGTGGGTTGTGTTTTGTCTGGCTGGGTTCCTTGCTATTGATTTAGCAAAATCCTTCATCCGGTCATCAATATCGTCTAGCAAGCGTTTCGTCTTCGGTTTGCTTTATGCATCTCGATCGTCTGTTGTAACGTCTTCATCTGCTATATCTTTTGTAACGTCTTCATATTTGGTACTAGTGATATCGTCTTCATTGGCATCAACTTGGTACTGTTAAAATCGTCTTCATCGGTATCATCATGACGGTATTTCGTCTTCAGTTCTGCTTGAAATATCTTCTATATCTCTTGTGACGTCTTCATCTTTGGTACTAGTGATATCGTCTTCATTGGTATCATCTTGGTACTGTTAAAATCGTCTTCATCGTTAGCTTTTGATTTTTTCTGGTATTACGGTGCGTTTTGATAATTGCCGGGCTCGTTTGGTTAAAGATTTCAATTATATTCAAATTCATTTTTCAGTTATCTTACGTACTAGGGGTTTCTCTATTTTACGTGTGCTCGTTTTCTAAATGCTACTTATCTTCAGCGTGTGTTTATCTATCTATCTTATTGCCTAGTGGAATTCAATTTTAATTACTCTTTTTTAATTACTCGTTCGCAGTGTAATGTAACGTTATAATGATTCAATTTCTACATGGTCCTCTTCATCTTCTGTACTTCCTTCGCTGTCGTCAAATTCAAAATCAATATAAGGGCGCATCAGATCAACTGTCGAAGATGTATTCCTTGGGCCCTCATTTTCTCCTACTTTTTCAACATCATATCTATCTATCTATCTTACCAGTGTTGTTAGGAAGTGTATTATCAGGTGTAATTGGTTCATTAATCGAGAAATATGTTTAAAAATAATAATCTAAGTAAAATGTTGTATCTTAAAAACTACAGGGTGTATGGTCACAGTTAAGGGCTCACTGTATGCAGAACTTCATGGCCTTTCCAACGACAGCTCAACCAGCCCCATACCCCTCTCCCCTAAGAAGTTATGGTCTAAACTAAAAATTTCGGATTTTCTTTCTTTTTTTTTACTTTGACCTCTATTATTTTTGCAAAAAGGTCGTTAACATAACTTTTTTTATAAAAACTGTAAACTGTGGAGCCTCCTCTTTAATTTGACCTATTATACCCTATGTGCTATCTGTACCCGTTAAAGAGTTATTAGCTCAAAACCTATATTGAAAGCTATTCTCAAACCCAAATTTGTTCCCTTACTTAAGATACAGGGTGTTTTGTGAAAACATAGCTTTTTTTATGAATCACCCTGTAACTCCTAAACGGTTGATATTGCCCCCCCCCCCCCCCCCCTGCCATACAATTTTTGGTTCGTCTAGGTGAGTACTATCACCTCCCGCTCTATGGACCTCCTAAGGGGAAACACCCGTATATCTGTATAAACGAGTTGAACTTAAGACTTATACAATACCCGCAAATACATTTACATTATCATTGGACAATGTGGTTATAGGACAATTGCCAAATCTACTAGTCTTTGGCATGGTTGACAACGATGCATATACTGGAAAACGAACAAAAAATGCTTACAATTTCAAGCACAACAACATCAGCAGGTTTAACTTATCGGTGAACGGCGTACAGGTGCCAAATCAACCTCTAGAATTTGATTATTCAAAAGAAAATCCTGCCAGCACTCGAGGATATATTACATTGTTTAAAGGAACCGGTATACATTATTTCGATAAAGGACACCAAATTTCAAAAAAATTCTTTGACAACGGATGTTTTCTACTTGCTTTTGATTTAACAACAGATCTCTCATATAATTCAACATGTGGAAATCTATTGAATCAGGGAACGGTTAGAATTTAAGGAAGATTTAAAGAAGCACTAAAAACAACCGTGACATGTATTGTATATGCAGAATATGATAGCAGCCTTGATATAGCTAAAGATAAAAATGTGTACACCAGCTTCTAAAAACCTATATAAGGCAGGTTAAATGATCATTGTGCTTAAATACGTAATCTATAATGAGCTACTGTTTAGTAAATGTTGAGTACTTCTCCGGAGGCCACTTAACCTTCTTAAAAAGAGTTTCTTTTGCTGGATTCGCTGCGCAAAATAAGTCTTTTGCGAAAGAAATAATTTTCAAGTATCCTACATCTAGTACAGAATGTACTGAACAATTAAGTAAATTTGGCAATCTTGAGCTCAGCGTTTGGATCAAGATCTCATAAAATCTCTATCAAAATTTAACATCGTATTTGTTCGTGGAGATACAACTAAAGAATTTATAAATAACTACGTTACATCTCACACCAAAGTCATTGACGTGGAAGCAGTCATTTCTGCTGAAGAGGAATGAACACGATTGAGCTTGCAAAGGCGTTAACAAATAACCGCACGACAAACAGGTTTTTTAGAGGTGTTTTTCCATGCAGTCATCTACCACAAAAAATAAAAAAACCTGCGTGTGTTATAGCAAATACGGATCCTGCACATAAAGGCGGAACTCATTGGGTCGCCTTTTATTTCCCAAAATAAGCCCCTGCAGAGTACTTTGACTCTTTTGGAAAGTATCCCACCAACAGGTTTTTTCGAAAATTTTTATTAGCTAATTCAAGCTCTTTTTGTAGCAATAAAAAACGACTGCAAAGCCAGTTTTCAGCAATCTGTGGACATTATTGTTGTATATTTCTATATTCTCGATGCAGAGGACGGAGCTTTAAGACTTTTTTAAAACAGTTTGATTCGAACGATCTATGTTTAAATGATAACAAAATTGTTAATTTATACCGTAGTATATATCTAAAAAAAAAGCATCCACAATCTGGAGGGGATTTTTGTAGTCAGTCTTGCAAGCCTGAGATCAAAACTATAAAAACCTAAACCCTAGCTGTTTTTGTATTCAACGTAACAGTGTGATTTGATTAAGATGGAACCATCACGTAAAAAACAAAGGACTCCCACAAAAGGTAAAAAGAAGTTGTCCAAAGGTGAAGCAGCCGTAAAAGAAGAAAGGAAGTTGTCTAAATATGTAGCAGAAGTAGCCGGTGAAAATCTCTTGTTGAGCTACACGTCCCATTTGGACGATTGCCATAACCGGAAAGTAATACTGGGGTTTGACCCTTTATCGTTCGAAGCGAAAATAGTGTTTCATCGGCATGGCCTCCTTCCGATATCAACAACTTATTCCGGATGGTTGGCAGTTTACGAGAATCTCAACGATTTAAAAACCAAAATGGAAGGGACGCTTCCAGCAAATCAGACCGAATTAAAAAACGAATACACGATCCCCGTCAATAGTGGCAGCACTATACTATCGCAAGCGGAGCTTTATAAAATATTTGAAATGAAGAAATTCTTCAATATTGTCATGTTCCACAATAACAACGCTGCTGAAGCACTTAAGGAATATTGTAAAAAGTATGCTGACAAATGTAAAGAAAAAAATGTATTAAAATTACCCTGTGAAGATTTTTTTATTCCCAGTCGAACTTCTTATGTACACTTAAATTATTCCAGACTTTTTTATGAAATACCAATGTATTGTATTGCAAATCTAATTTTTGATGCAAGGAATTTCGATTACAAATAAATGAAATAAAATAAATATAAAAAGTATTTTATTTAATTATTTTATTCACTAACAAATATATATAAATATTAATACAATTTTTAACAGCACAACGTACAGCAGATAAATTTCCATGAATTACACAATATACTTCAAATTGTATAAGGTTGTTTAGTTTTGTTATTTCAAGTTATTTTATTTTAGCTTGAGGAATGTATTGCTGAATAAATTTTTCCTTTTCAAGTCCTTTTACATAAATTGTTGAATTTGATAATTTCGTCAGTATGTCAGGCAGATTGTTGTAATTAATAGTACCAGCGTTCCATCTTAACCCGTTTATTCGGTTGAAATTGTAATCATCCTGCCAACAAGCTTTTGCTGACAATTGATTATACGGGTATGGAGGTTTGAAATAATATAAGGTTGGTTTAAGCGATCCGTGTTGTAAGAACGACAATTCCTTAGCAAACAGCTGGCCTTTAACTCCGGTGACAAACTGTATATCTAAAACAACACTGTCCGAACTCATGACTTTTACTGCAGAAAGGAAATACCAAACAGATATTTAAATATACGTTTTAAGGCCTTATATATGTAGGTTTCTCGGAAATAATATAACATTTATAACACTATTTAACAAATACAATTACTATCATAAACTATGTACGTATAACAGTTGTCATATTTATGATTATTTTAATTTTTGCAATTACTAAAAATATTCTATTTGCCTAATTACAATAAACTGTTCAAATCTTATAAATATAACATTCTGGTGCTCTTAAAACCGTAAGGATAAGAAAAACCATCCTTCTTAATTACTCTTTTATCAAATGTAAATCTAATTCTTTTTGTTTTCGGTTCAGATACAATCACACCAGGTAATTTTCGTTTAATTTTACATTTATTTTCTATTTTTACAGGCTCGGTATCTTCAAAAACAATTTGCTTCATTTTATCAAAATTTATCATTTGAGAATTTTTAAAGTTTAACAAAACCCCTTTACATTTGGTGACGTACTCAAAACCACTAGTTGTTTTAATTTTCAAACTATAACATTTAGCTCCAATGCTTACAAACTCAGATATGTACGCGTTTTTTCCATAACATTCCAGCTCATTTGTGAGTCCACCCAAAAATTCAGATGTTTTAAACGTGTTTTCATTCGTTTTTTCAGTGAAAATTACGCTATCAGTGTCGCAGTATAAAACACGATTTTGGATTTTTTCTAGTACTCCATATAATTTCATACGAGCATAAGATGTCGTATATGCCCCTATAGGAATATTCACATGAGCAACTACATCTATATCTTGCTGAATATGACGCCAGTTAACCCATAATGTATCATTATTTATTACATAAATTGATGATAACTCAATTCCCGGACTTTCAATAAAATCAGAAAGATATTTAAAACTGGTTACAACAGTTGTTTGCATTTTGTCCCCTCTTTGGGTAAATTTTCCCCACAAAGAATTAAGACATAGTTTTGCTTCGTGTCTCTGCCCGGAAATTTTTCCAATTTTTGTTTTATCTAAAAGAATATTTTCGTATTTTTCATTCCGCTGAATTGAATATACAGTTCTCTTTCATCTTCAGTATTACATGTACTAGGCCAACCGCCAGCTTCTTATTTTAGCTTTAAAAACGTATTAACATATTCGGACACAGACCTCCCTGTCCTGTTTCACGAGCATATTGAGTGTAGCTATATTGCCAAACTTCAAAAATATCTCTTATTTCATACCCTTGCTTAACTGCTAGGGCAACTTCAGGAATTACCCAAGTACCTAGTAACATTCTTTCAGTTTCAGTGTGTGGGCATTGATGAAGAATATTAAGTTCGCTGCATGTTTTGCAAAGAGGAAAATATAATTTGTTGTTTATTTTAAGAGGAAGAACAGGAATAGTAATATTTTGTGGGGGCAAAATTCTACATTTAACAAACCCATGCATTTTTATCAAATCTTCCGCGGAAGGTACATCCCCATGTTTTAATATTTTTGGATGCCCAACAGGATAAGGTGCATATTTATTTACGTACGGATAGAGACTTGTAAAGTCCAAATATTTAATTTTCTCATCAGCCTTTGCTTCATAATAAACAGCAAATAGCTCAGTACGCCCTCCTGTTATAGCTTCCCGCGGATTAAGGGAAAGTACAAGACTTTTTAAATCGTTATCTAAAGATTGGTTTATTTCCGGATTTTCTTTTAAAAACTACTTGAAATAACACTTCCACATAGTTATTATTTTAAACCCTGCACGTTTGATTAGTTCAATTCTTTTACACGTGCCTTCATATCGATGATCAAGATTCTGCAATTGAAGCTTATTTGCAGTCCGGTTTTTGAAACACAGTACACAGCCATGGAAGAAACATCCAAAAAATTCATAAACAGTATTGGTATCCGGATTAAACTCGTCAACTTTAAAGCCGCATTTTTGTAGTTTTACTTCACCATAATTTTCTACGTGTTTAATTTTCCCCCCAACTTTGCTGTTTTCTAATGTAAGCCATTTTAGACCAATAATTGACTGATTCGAATTTCTAATATACCCGTTTTTAGGCATAATACCTAACAAATTTTCTTTTAAAAAGTTTTTTCTGTATACTAGCATTACTGTTGATGCAACTGTAAGAGCTTCCGTAAACTGTTATTTTTAAAAAATCCTTCATAAAAGTTAAACAACTCTCTCGTAAAATGTTGACGTCATTTCGACAATAACTTATTAATTCGACCTGATTATTAAATTCTACCTTGGATTTAATTTGATTATCGTACCATTTGCAGAAGTTTTCCCTTTTATCTGTCTTCATTGCGTCAATGGCATACATTTCTGTAGATGGAATTTGTCCTACATAGTTCCAGTTATCTAAAGTATTAAAAAAATTAGGGTAGTATCCTTTTTGGATATTTGGAATATTAAAAACTTTGGGTAGTTTTGATAATGCAAACGGTAGAAAATTTCAATAAAAATTAAACGCCCACAAGTAATTTTCATAATTTTTGACCCATTCATGACTGGTACAACTTTTAGTTTTCTTTTTATCAGTTCTGATATAATAAAGTGTCCGTCGTAAGATTGCAAATTGTGCGCAATACAAATAATTTGCGTTGCAAAAGGTCTATGCAAAAAACAGTAATCTACAAATTTTTCTACTATATTTTCAGATCCGTTTTGATATTTAAAAATATGTTCGCGTTTGCCGCATGTAATACAATCACCATCGTCTCTAGTATCCGAAATATAACATTCATTGCAATTCTGGTGGGCTATTATTAAGTTTACATTGTGTACAAATGAATCAGATTTTTCTTGATATGAAAAAAAATTGAATTTTTCTTTTTTTTGTAAACTTTTATATAACACAAGTGATCTTCTGGAACGTATTTAAAACAATTCTGACAATAAAACTCACCACAAATGTGAATTTCCTGCCTTTTAGAATAATCGACAAATTTACCACAATCTTTACAAACTTGTAAAGTTTTGCAAATAGTTTCTTTATTCAATATATTTTTTAAGTGATTATTGTAACACACAGTACCCCTAAAGGATCTTTTACATTTTTCACAATTTATTACTTCTTGCACAAATAAACACGGGGGAGATACATAACAATATGTACACTGCATTTCACATTTGTGGTAAAACTTATGAACATATAAATTATCACAAAAAACACAAAGATATTTCTTATTAAAAAACCCCGTCGGAGATTTAACAACATAAAAATGGTTTTCAGCTTCAGAAAAATAAAGATAAATTTTCTTATTCCGCTCAAAAAGGGTTGGCCCCTGAAAAAGTATATTTCCCTTTAACGAATTAAAGACCACAATTTGAAAATCTTTTAATTTTTTTTTAAATTTATATAGATCTGATAATAAACAACCTTTATTTTCCGTTACTCCAACTAAAGCATTCTTACACAACACTTTTGAAAGGCTAAGAAGTTTGTTTTCAAACTTACGTGAACATTTTTTCGGTAGGGTGATAACATTTGATATTTCTACTGAATAACACAAACATTTTGGAAGACACAAAAAACCGCCTTGACTAACATTTGTCAAACTTTTCTTGTTTTTCAAGTAAGCAGCTTCATTCTCGATGTTACTAAATTTTCCTCCTCCATATGGAAAATTCACTATATTGGCTTCGACCTGCAATATTTCAACCGAAAAAAATACGGAGTTTGACTGATTAACATCTACATTATCTACTGGTCTCATGCTAACCCATATCGGTTTAACTTCCGGATTATTTGGCAATGAAAGTGACAAGGCTATTTGACTTCCCTCATTGCTGTTTAAAACTAATTCTTTAATCATTTCAGAAAATGCACTTTCCATCCATTCAATTAAATTATTAATGTCTTGATTTGAGGAAAGTTTTAGTTGAAAAGTCATCCTTATGCCATTTTATGTTTCCTGAAATGTTTATTATCTTTAGATAATATTTTAATAAAGTCTCCACCACCTGACTGCACTATTTCACTGAGTTTGATACTAGAAGAAGCCACATCATCCGCATTTCCTAATACGTTGGTGGTAACAGTAGACTCACAAATATCCACTATGCCGGAAATGTGTGGTTTGTTTTGGCTGGATAAAACGCTTACCTTTTCTAAGGTAGTAAGAGCTTCTTGAACAGAAAGGTTTTGCAAGCAGTCCTTATTAGAAAATGCGTATTTAAAATTTTATGTACTTTTAAAATATCTTTTGTTGTTAAAGCAACATTATTATCAAACATTTGGTTTAACCGTGATCTTAAAAAGCATTGGAAAAACTCTGCAACCTTTTCTACAACTAGTTCTAAAATATTTAAAAACTTATCTGTTGACATGGCGCCGTTATTTTATTAATCTATTAAGGCTGGTGATACTGCTGAGAATTTGCTGTAACAAAAAAAAAAAAAAAAAAAAAAAAAAAAAAAAAAAAAAAAAAAAAAACAATATATTAAAACCAGCACTTTAATTTACTTCCAAAATTATGACTCTTACTTTTTACTTTTGCTTTTTTTCTCTGCGCACTACCTAGGATTAATAAAACTACAGCTTTTGATTTTAAAATACGCACAAGATTTCGTGATAAACACAACGTCTGCTCATAAAAGTTCGCTTTCAATAAAAATGACGGTATTTTCGTGTACCTTTTATATACCCTAGTCTCCCCTGTTTAAGTGTATGTCTTGCTTACAAAGTAATAAAATCCTATCCGTTTGTTGGTTGTTGGTGTAAATTTTGCTATTGAGAAAGTACTAACTATTAAATGCAACATTGTCGCTAACTTCTCTTATGTCGAGTAAAAGTATGATAATAAATATCCGGATGGTTAACTGATACCCTGTGGAACATTAAGTTATTGAAATATGTTGTATATTTTAAGATATCAATACTTGCCCGTACAAAAGTAGGTAAAGTGGTAGAAAGTATTTTGCGATTTCGACCAAAAAATTGTATATAAATCCGAATTTTTCGCGTATATTTCACAGTTTTATATCAATAATTGAGAGAAAAGTTGTCGGTTAAAAAATATTATTGTATAATATGGTAAGTCAAAAATAATAGTTTTAAAACTTTTAACGTCAATAAAATAATATGATTAACCAATTCAGGCAAACTCCACATCGGAATTGTTGACGACAATCGGAAACGAGCCAGCGTATAAACTTTTGAGACTTGCAGAGCTGAAAACTGATAAGGAATATAAAACCAACTATTTCAGGTACGTGAAAACGCAGCACGGCCAGAAATTAACGGTTTACCTGGATGGTAATTCATACATATACCTTCCAAGTCGATTCTCCGAAAAAATAAAAACGCAAAAACAGCTGGATGAAATCAAGTCTATTCAAAATTATTTGATTGTTTTAACGAATAGAGACGAGGAGAACAAGTTTCTTCAGTTTTCATTCATTCAAAAATGAAAAAATGTTCATCGATTGTAATAAAAATACTTGACTGCTATTAACCACGTCTTTTATTTCTTCGCCTGACCTTTTTTCAGATCATCGCATTAATTCAAAACGACGCAAAAACTTACCTTACCAAACATTTATACGCCGCCTCTCTCTATAACCAGCCACTTTCGCTTTCAACACAAAAAAATAGAAACAACAAACTTTACCCCAGCAGGCCCCCTCGAAGACAGAGTGTAAACAACAACTTTGCCCCGATCGTCCCCCCACATAAACAAAAACCTTGCCGCGATCGCCCCCCCACGTAAATAAAAACCTTGCCACGATCGTACCCCACGTAAACAAAAACTTAGCCTCCCATGGTTCCCACACGGAAACAAAACCTCGCCACTGAAAAAACAAGTTTCATTTGAAATTCGAACGAGAAAATATAATCCATCCTCTGAGCAGGTACACTGCATGCATTCATATGTGTCCGAACATAACAACTCTACTCTCATTTTTCAGATCAATAGTGTCACACGGATTAAACACACCTCCATATTCTGGAAATTGTTTCCAATTCCGCCATTTACTTTACACACAAGTGGTGCAAAAAGCAACTTTAGTCTCATCAACTTTCATTTTCCAGTGCATACGCCCATTTCTCATATGATTTACTCTATAGTGGGACAAGGGTCTTCTGTCCCTTACAGACGCAAGGTTATTTGGTATCCAAAGTGTCCATATACTACTAAAGTACTTGGGTTTTATTGTCCGAAACGGAGGAATAAGAACTGATCCCGGTAAGATTTCAGCCATAACTGACTATCCGTCACCTAAAACTTTTCGGCAAGCCCGACGCCCACTAGGGATGGTATCGTCGAGTCATTCCGAACTACGCTGATTTAACTGGCTAAATAACTGACACTTTGAAGAATCCTAGTCAGTTCCAATGGACTCCCGAAGCCCAGACGTTTCTGAACTTATTGAAGCAGAAACTTACTTCTGCTCCGTTGTTAGTAAGTCCAGACTTCACCAAACCATTCGTTATCCAGTGTGATGCGTTATTGGTGGAGTACTATTAAAACTAGATGACAATGACCACGAGAAACCAATAGCCTACGTCTCGAAAAAGATGATCTCAGCTCAGCGAAATTACACCGTCGCAGAGCAAGAGTGCTTAGTAGCAATACTCAGCGTACAGAAGCTTCGGCCTTTTATAGAACTCATGCCATTCAAGATAGTGACTGACCATGCGAGCTTGAAATGGTTGATGTCCCAAAAGAGCACAGAGGTAGATTTGCCCGGTGGAGTTTGAAGCTTCAAGATTTCGACTTCACCATTGCACACCGAAAAGGAAACCTAAACGTCGTTCGAGATGCCCTATCACGGACTCACTGTGACAGCATCTCACCATCTGAAGATCCTGGTCCGGAAGTTGACTTTAGTTCTCCACATTTCAAATTGTTGGAATATAAGGAGCTGAGGCAAAAGGTTACATCAATTTCTGATAAAGTACCAGAGAGAAAGACCTTGGCAAAGGTTGTGTATAGACTTCTTAGGTCCATATCCCAGATCAACGAACGGAAATGTCGGTATATTAATAATCCTTGCCCATTCCTCAAAATTCCCGATTCCAAAACCGATGAAGAAAGCATATACTCTTAATGTATATCAATTCATCGGGACAGAAACGATAGTCTCTGACAATGGATTCCAGTTTTGCTCGGATCAATTCGCTTCAGAGCGAGTGCAGAGATTAGGGCATACATCCGTAAGGAACACACCAAGTGGGATGAGAAGTTAAGCCATATAGCTAGCTCACTCAGGAGCTAAATCCACCAAGCAACAGGCTTCTCACTCTACTGAACACTCTTCGGTCAGCGAGCTCCTATCACCTCCTTAGGAGTCTTGGAACATCTAAGAGTAGATGCTGAAGACAAGCTAAGATTGATCCGTGCGAGAGCGCAGGAAAATAAGAACTACGCGATCGAACAGAACTGATCAAGAGGTATACAGACGGAATTTCATACAGAGTAATTTCCAACAACAGATTAGTGGAAAGTTAAGACGCAAGTTCCTACAGTGTCGCATTAAAGCAAGGAAAGGAAACTCCCTTTACGAGCTTGAGGATCTGCAGGGAAAAACATTACGTGTCTGTCACGCAAAGGACATGAAGCCCTGATCGAGACCAATTTTACTGAAATATCCGTTATATTTACGTATTGTAGATTGTCATCCTGGTAGCTCTCAGAAGACATCCACCCAGCTTAACTGGTAAACTATAGGATATCGCGCAGCCCTCCTATTGCATCGTCAATGGTGGGTGATATACCTGTTGGAATGCAACCTCGTCAACCTGTCTCTGTTCTAACATTTCTTTAAGCTGCAATAGTCTAACAAACCTGAACCAAGAATGATCCTGGTAGCTTTAAAAAGGCATCCAGCCAGCTTAACTGGTAAACCACAGGATCCCTATGTGCCGCTTAGGACCTTCCCAGCCTAGTGACCGGTATACCTCTTGCTAGTAGACTCACTTCTCCAAACGTCCTCGCCTGACAATGCGTCAGAGCGCCTCCTACATGGTACCTTACGGAGGTTATACTGCCGTAGGAATCCCACCTCCACAATGTCACTGAAAATTTTAATATCGGAAATGTCCACACTTTTTCGGGGACTAGGGGACACACCCATGAACCAGTGTGGGACTGCGATCGGAGGGAGATGTCAAGAGCGGAAGAAGCTTTGCAATCGGTTGGCTAGGTTACCGATTGTAGAGGCTCCCCGACTCATATTGATGAAGAGAGACAGACGGGTGCTGGCTGACTGGATTCTTTGGGTTGCTAGCCTGTGGGTGCAATCTCTGGCTTTCAATTCCAAGACGGATGTCAAAGTCTGTTCAAGGACTGACATGACTTCAGGGATGTGCCTCCGACTCATAACACTCAGCACAGTTTGAACAAGCTTTGGACGATTTTCTTCATCAGTACAGCCTCAATGTTGGAAATGCTTTCATGGGCCGTGAGTCGAATCACACAATGGGCGCCCACAGCGATGAGGCCTATGTTTTAAGACCGGCTAGCTCAGTCGACCATTTTTAAGAGTCGTCTGGACCACAAGTGGTCTAGACTACCCTGCCATGTTATAGTCGTAGCACATTGCATGCAGCAGTATGCTACACTGAGGCTAGCTGCGTCATGTAAGCGCGGACTACTGTTTCTATTGACGGAGTGATCTGTCTGCTCAGGCTGGTAGTCTGGACTTCACGTCCGATGTCAATCACTCTACATACCTCCATAACAAAATCACACCCAACGTAGGGCCACCTCAGTTAGATTTCGGTGGTCTAAGTGTAAATTTCACTGGGGACTGGGACTTGTGGCGAGATGATCATCTGGAATCTGCTAGTTGGTTGACCTAAAGTCTCATATCCAGTGGAAGTTACATGCAGACCTGAGTCTAACTGTTGTTGTTATCTAAAGTTTTTGTAGAGTAATGTTAAAGTTTTTAAAGTTTTGAGAAAGTTTAGAGTTTGTGAAATTTTGTCATTAAAGTAAAGTTCTCTTTTTGAAAGTTTAAAGTTTTTGTATTCTTGTATTACCAAAAAGTTCGACTTTAGGTTTAACTCAGGTCAAGCCTCAAATCATGAAAGTTGTAATGTTTTGATTTTTGAATTTTTTGAATGGAAATCTTTCCCACTGGCCTTCTGCTATGGCAATGGTAGGTGGCCTCGCAAACGAATTTTCGCTTGTGTTCTCACGGAGGCATGTCTTTGTTGGCCAACTGGCTGGACAGAGTCATGAGTCTGTGAGATGAATTTTTGTCATTTTGCTAACTAGTTGACCAGACTCATGGCTTTGCCCAACTGGAAGGTTAGTTTGACATAGCATCGAACGAAGAGGAAGGAAAGAGTTGTTGGAAGATGAAGGTAATGCTGGAGACCTTCAGTAATCAGGAGTTGCCATACTGCTAACTGTCTGGCTGAAGAATCTCTAGTAACATTTTCAGTCTTTGACAGTTCCAACCCGGCTTTTCCAAGATCTCTGTGAGAATTTCGTTCTTTTTATGTGCACATTCACACTACTTACCTGTTATTGTATATTTCCTGGCCTGAATTTTTGAGGGAGTGGACCTGGGAGACCCTTGTCTTGAGAGTTAGCTCTTGGAGAGAGAGGGAGAACCTTCACTAATACTTTTTTTATTTTTGTCGGTACGAGACTTAGTTTAGCTCACAGAAAGGCTTTTGATTTTTTTTTGTCGTTTCTCTTAAAAGTTCGAGTTTAGCTCTTAGTAAGGAATTTTTTTTTTTTAATTAAACTTTACAATTTAAGTGTACTGTGTACTGGAATCTTCCAGGGGACATTTACCTAGCAGTTAGATCGATTGGATTTATTTTTGTCGAAAACCGTATTACATATGTTAGGTGTATGGCGTGAGAAGAAAATTTTCTTGCATTTACATTAAAATTAAGTAGCAGCTCTGAAGTTGCTCAACAACCTCTATATTGTACATCAACCTTCCGTTGATAGAAAAAAGTTGGATCTCTATATCGTTTTAAATAAAATTCTTGTCCTGGTAACATTCGACGGTAGTCCATACATTTCTAGTACTACTGAATTCCGGTTTTCGTTCAATTTCTGCACGAAGGCAGAATTACAATACTCTTGGATGTCCTGAGAGATAGACACGGTTATCTATCGTGTGGAGACTGAAAGAAAGCTCTGATAATGGCGACCGTGCGAACAACACCTCCAGTAACTGACATTGCAACAACGCTGCCTGAACAGTGCACCATCTGTCAAGATGGAGACTGGTCAGTCAAACGGAAGCCAGTTGCGACTGTCTATGGAAATGTGTTTCACAAGGCGTGTCTGCGTGCGTGGATAGGGGAACAATCCAACTGTCCGAACTGCAGATGTCGTCTCACCCAATATGATTTCACTGTCTATACAGGCGTTGTTCCGAAAAGGACTCTCACGGTACCCACAAATCAAGAGATTCGACCACCCGTATAAGCCTCCCATTTACCACCACTAACAATGCCACAGTCAGATCGTGGATCTCTATCTTCAAATATACACAATTTACAGTCAAGGACTTTTCACATCCGACTGGCTGGACTTAGAGTCCAAATGCAAAACCTGACACGAGAGGGTATCACGCAGAGTATAGGTGCTCTGAGGGACGAACTTTTTAACCATCGTCATCAGCCAATTCCGGCGGCACACATTCCTCCGATAGACACCACTAGACTACCACCACCCATTGGTGCGCCTAGAGTACAACAAAAACCAGGTAGCGCACAGTAGCCGATGCTTAATAATAACGTTCCTCAAGCGCAGGCATATCAGAACGATAGACCTTCACGCAATTCGTGACCACGACGATCAGGAAGCCCTATACCCAGATGGAACATCTCGTATAGAGGAGATAGTTCGAAACACTCAGAACATGAATTTGTCTTCCGAGTTGAAGCACTCACCTACTCAGCGCTCCAAAGGGCTTTGACCTCCTTGTAAGAAATATGAGCACGTTGCTCGCAGGCCCAGCCATGGAATGGGACTGGTCAAATCCGACAAAACTCCACACCAACGTGGGAGTATCTAAAGACCGCTGTTCTATCTGAATGGGGAGTTCCCAAAGATGATGTGAAGGTGCAGGTAATGTCCCGTAGACAAAAACATGGTGAAACTTTTGCCACGTACCATCAGAATCTGGTGCAGTTGCGCGATCAACTGCAGACCTTGATGCCAGATAGTGAGTTCCTGAAATAGTTAAGGCCAGCCTGTTGCCAGAGATCAAGAACAAGATCTGTCAGCACCCGAAAAAATCCCATTTGGCAGCTGAGATACCTCGTCACACAGATCCAAGCTACTCAATTGCTGTTTGCGACGGCTACTCGTCTGAACCCTTACCGACATCATCGAGTGAGTGAAGTTGAAGGCACACTAGATTCTTTATCCAGATGTATCCATGTTACCTTGCAATTGCAATAATATGATAGACCTGCAAGCTATCTACCAAAACTGCATGCAAGTAAGGCAACAAGTGTTCCGCTTTAGATGCGGACGCAAAATTGTCTTCAAGCCAAACTGTAGACACTGCTTGCCGAAAAACGAGAGACGGGTCGGGAATCCCAGCACCTTTTCTCGACCAATAGCTGTGACTACTCCAGTTCAAGCCTTGAACAGGGAGGAAGGTCCACTGCATCAACAGACCTCAACGACGTATCATTGAAATGTCCGTTGATATGATCCAGTGACTCTGGTGACATCAACAATTCACTTGATAGATCCTTTATGGAAGCAGGGAACCTAATTGACTCCTCGGCAGATTTTCAAGCTCCAGTTCCACCTGTAAGGAGCTCACGGCTCTGATATACCCTTTCTTGGAAGAGTCGTTAATTTTTGACGTCCCGTTAACACCAGACGCACCTTCCTCGAGCAATTTTGCTGGGCAGGCGGCTCGGTCTCCTGGTGTTTCTATATTAAAACGGCCACCAAGCTCTATTATGACGAGTGGGCGGGAGACTGTTTTATCTCCGCTGACGCAGTATCATACGGGTCTGCAGAACTACCATGCATTACCGACCGCATCTTCTCCTCAGTAGCTGAGGTAGTAGGAATCATGTGTCCTGATTTAAACCTTGGACAAGGAAAGAAATGATCGACTGTTCATTGGCGGGAATACTGTCGACAAATGAAGCATGAACGAAAGAAACTGGCACATATTTCAGTGTCGATCCCCAATGACATTCGACCGTACGCCGATGTAAGACAGGTCGGGCGATTTCCAGACTGGATTACTGGATAGTGGTGCCTGTGAAGAAAAAAAAAACCAATTCTCTATAATTTCACATAATCGGAGCCAAGGAGTACAGTAAATTCTTTTGTCAAAACTGCACTGAACAGAATTAGTCAGCTTATAAAATATAGTGAACCCACACTGTCCGCATATACGTTGCAAAAAACACGGCTTCCATAGACAGTACGGCTATAGGGTCTTTCGTTATAGACGTACGTGGAAAGCAACCCCAGGCAAGATAACGGAATGATATCAACTTTGGTCGAGATCCTCCAATAGTCAACTTTAATACTGTCAACACTACGTGATCAATAGGGCCTTACTTAAGCTAGATTTCCGATATTACCTGAATTTCTTGAAGGCGCGACTAGTTGTACTTTTATATTTTATTACAAAAATCCAGGATAAATGTGTGCATTATAAGAGATAGGCGTTCAGAGCCAGGGTGACATAATGACCTACGTGTATAGAAGGGCATAATATAGAATTTTTCTTCCTTAACCAGTGATTATAGGACATCCACCTCATACCTCCAGGGAGCTCCTTCCTTATTTATTTGAAATGAAATACCATCAGTAAAGCATAGCGCTAAGTGAACGTACTTTGGGTATAATATCTCAAGTGTTCAGTACGAGTGCGTACAATTATTGTGTACACGAGTTTTGCAAGGGTATCGAAGGCTTTCCTCTTGGCTTATTATTATCATTATGGCTCCATTTGAATTCGCGGGAAGGATGTGGTAACTATAGCACTGACTCTAGAGCCTAGGATAGATAGCATTACTCATAAGCATTTATAGAATATAAGAATAGGAATTTGGTATAATTATTTGCATTATGAGAGCATAGTTTCACTTGCACATACAGACAAGTACGTATATCACGGAATAATTTTTCAAGTCATCTCAATTCGAGCTGTATAAACTAGCAAACAAACAAACAAAGAAAAAATCTGGATATTTTCTGAACTGTTCGAGTAGTGAGTAGGTATTACGGCGCTTACATGTATATAGTCCCAGAAATGGTTGTACGTTTTTATGTCCGTTTGTATGGGACAAGTACATGAAATTGTTGGTCACGTAATGATGTGGTAAGGTTTTTTTTTCCTTCCACTCTCCTGGAGCCCTCTTGATTTGAAGTTCGTCTAGGTCCGCTACTCTTCTCTTCCCAGGTCAACATAGGGACACTGAAAACTATTTGCCCTCAGTGTCGATTGGGTGGTTGGGGCGAGCAGAGAAGTCCAAACATCTGTGCCTTACCAATGGATGTAGGTAAGTGTTGTAAAAGTCCCATAAGGACTGAGTGTGTGCTACGGCCTTTTGAGTTGTAGGCACGAAAAGTTTTGTATATGGCTGGTGGCAGCGGCAGGTTTTCGTGGAACCTCCCTACACTCTTCGCCAATAGCCGAGGCGAGCTAGCGTGCCGCCCTGCAGTCAACGCTGTCCACCGAGTGATCTGTCAGCTCATGTTGGAAGTCTGGACTTCACGTCCAAGAAAATCACTCTCAACATAGTTCCATAACGAATTGGCGCCCATCGTGGGGCCACCTCAGTTAGACTTCGGCGGTCTAAGTGTGACTTTTGCTGAGGTCTGAGATTGCTTAGAGATATGGACATTTGGCTAGCAGCTAAATTGTCTGACTCGGTAATCTTACAATCAGTGGAAGTTATATGCGGAATTGAGTCTAACTGGTTTTGTGATTTAAAGTTTTTATCAGTAGAGTAACGTTAAAGTTTTAAAGCTTTGCTATTTTGTTTTTTGCAATTTTTTTTGAATTAAAGTAAATTTTTGAGTTTTTGGAATGAATCAAGTTTAAAGTTTTGCTATCGTGATTGGAATTGAAGTTCGACTCCGCCCAGCTGGAAGGTTAGCTAAGTATTGCAATCAGGTGAGGAGGAAGGAAAGAGTTGTTGGAGGATGGAAGTGATGCTGGAGACCTTCAGTAATCAGGAGTTGGCATACTGCTAACTGCCTGGCTGAAGAATCTCTAGTATCATCTTCAGTCTCTAGTTTCTCCAACCCGACTCTTCCCAGATTGCTGTGAAGAATCACGATTTCGCATTTCTGACCGGATTAGGGAGGGAGTGGACCTGGAAGATCTTTGTATTAACAGTAAGCTTTAGGGAGTGGGGGAGGAATTGTACGATTTGTTTTTTCCATTGATTTTAAATATTAGGTTTAGCTCATTGCTTGATTCTTAATCATTGGAGTGTGGCTCCTCGTATGTTTTCTACATAATACTTAGTATAGTCGTATTGCACTTTGGAGCAGACATTTGAAGTTTCAGTCTCTCTAGATTGTGCTTATCGTTTACTCAGCTTAGCTATAATTTTTGAAATCAATTTTCACGCTATTCCTCGTCTGATCTTTTTAGTTGTGCTGTTCATCATGGCAACCTTCCCCACACCACCTCCGGGTGATGCTCCTATACAGAGGCCAGACCAGTGTTCCATTTGAGACTGGTCTGCCAAGAAGAAGCCTGTAGACACCATTTGTGGGCACATATTTCATAGAGCATGTCTGCGAGAATAGATAAATGTACAAGCCAACTGTCCAAACTGCAGAAGTCCTCTCACTCAGCAGGACTTTGTGGTTGACACTGGTGCGATCCAGAAGAGGTGTCCCACTCGGCACGGGAGCTCAGATCCTCCGAAGCAATCATTACAGTTCAATGTGCCTCCACCGACACTTTCACAACCTAGTCGAAGATCTTTTTCTCCTGGGTTACATTCAGCACCCTTATCACAGAACAGCTAGAGAAGAAATAGTCTGTCACCTGCACCTTCGGGGCAAGGCCTTATAGATACAGACAGGATCATATCCGGTCTCAGAACCTAGCTTCACAATGTAGTACAGACCGAGATCTCTCATAGTATGCACGCGCTGCGAGCTGAGATTACAGATGTCCGACAACGAGTCGCTGCTGTTATTCGGGAAGCGGACCCGTCTAGTACCACACCACCTCCTTTTGGAGAGCGAACTCAACCACCCAGAGACTCTGCAGTGACTCTTAGATATCCGCGTCAGAGACAATCGCTCCCAGCTGGACAACCCAAACATTTTTTTCCACCTGCATTAGCTTTCGGACCTCTGGCACCACCACCTTCAGGCCAACAAGCTCCAAACTATTCATGGCATAGACGCTCCGGCAGTCCCATCAGAAGATGGAACCTGTCGTATAACAGAAATAATTCTGAATTATCCGTAGATGAGTTCATCTTCAGAATGGAAGCACTGACTTTTTCCTCGTTAGAAGGAGACTTCGGCTTACTGATCAAACACATGTTCGCTCTGTTGACAGGACCAGCTAAAGACTGGTACTGGTCTCTATTAAGACATAATCCGCCGACGTGGGAATATGTCAAGAACAGACTACTACGTGAATGAGGAGTTCCAAAGATGACCTAAAATTCAGAGCCCAGCTGATGTCGCGCAAACAAAAACTCGGGAAATCATTCGCGATGTACCACCAAAATCTGATACAGCTGCGGGACCAACTACTAAATCCCATGCCAGAGCCAGAATTTCTTGAGCTTGTAAAAACAAATCTACTCCCTGACATACAAAACAAAATCTGTTTGCAGCCTTCTCACACCATGGGTCAATTCCGGATGCTGGTTACACAGATATAAGCAACGCAGCTGCGGATTGCAACTGCTAGTGGTATGAGCTCTTACCGTACTCCTTGTATTAGCGAGATTGAGGACGAGTCGCAAATGCTTGTGACTGACACCAACATTGCAGAGGTAGCAGTTATCTCAGACCGACAAACGGTGAATTATTGGAATTGTGACCAGCCAGGACACTATTACCAGGATTGTCTACAAAAACGACAACAGATATTCTGTTACGGGTGTGGACGTAAAAACATATTCAAACCAAACTGTAGACAATGTCTGCAGAAAAACTTTAAGGGGTTCGGAAATCACAACACCTCTTGTCGACCAAGTATGACATCCAGCAGGAGATTCGGCCTCCTGCCGTTACTGTATTACAACGGCCACCAAGCTCTGTTATGACGAGTGGGCGTGAGCCTGCTTTACACCCGCTGACGCCGTATCATACGCGTTTGCAGAATTACAATGCAGTAAGAGGCCGCATCTTCTCCTCAGTGGCGGAGCTAGCTGAAATTATGTATCCTGACCTGGAACTTAGACCAAGAAAGAAACGATCGACCGTGCGTTGGCGGGAATACTGTCGACGAATGAGACAGGAAAGAAAGAAAGTGGAACATATTTCCGTGTCGATGCCAGACGACATTCGACTCTATTACGAAGTAAGACTACTCGGCCGAACTGAGACTGGATTACTTGATAGTGGTGCCACTGTCAGTATTCTAGGCCAGGAAACCCTAGAGAAGCTAGCTGAAGCAGACGTTGAATGGAAAAGTATTCCTACACAGGTACAAGTGGCTAATGGTGCCATGACGACTGTTCATGGTCATGTGAACTTGGACATCACTTTCCGTAGTAAGACCCAAAATGTGCGTTTTTACGGGGTTCCTGGGCTCACCAAGGCACTATATCTGGAATGGACTTCTGGCGTCTATTTGGGTTGGCTCCAGATATTCTGGGTATTGTTGCAGATGTGATACCAAGCCAATAAGCTGCCGCACACACTGACTGCAATGTTCTGTCGGTTCAAGACAGTCAACGCTTGGAAACCACTAAACAGCTTTTTCCTTCCTTCGCCTATTTGGGCTTAGGAAAAACATCCTTGGTCACTCACAAGATCGAGACGAACGATGGATGCTGAGTTTAGGCGAATACTGTCGCTGGAGGTGATAGAGGAGAGCCAGAGTCCTTGGAGCTCTCCAGTTATTCTGGTGCGGAAGCCTGGAAAGGTTCGGCTTTGTTTTGACGCCAGGGAGGTCAACTCCGTTACCAACAAAAACGCCCATCCGCTACCGCAGAGAGACGCACTTCTGAGTCGGCTTCCTCCGGCAAACTGCATCACAAGCCTGGACCTCAATCACGCTTTTTGGCAGATACTAGACCGCTTTTACAGTAACTGGTCATCCTCTCCATCAGTTCACCGTGATGCCATTCGGCCTATGCAATGCTCCACAAACTATCTGCCGCCTCATGTTATGCGTGACGCACTCTCCGTGCTCTTTGGGAGAGAGCGAGCGTAGGATTTTCGTAAATAATTTCACACAACTTCTTCTGATTGGATTTCTTTTATTATATTTCCTTTAATTGCACTTCTTTTACATTTATCCAGTAGATTTCCTTTAATATTTTTTCACTAAGAACTTCTTTTTCTTATTATATTTTCCAACTTAATTTGCTTTAATATTCTTCACTAAAAACTTCTTTCTATATTTTTCAAGTAACCTTTTTATTATATTTTTTAAATAAATTTCCTGTAATATTCTGCACTTCTTATTATCTTTTCCAACTTAATTTGCTTTAATATTCTTCACTAACAACTTCTTTCTATATTTTTCAAGTAACCTTTTTATTATATTTATTAGATAAATTTCCTTTAATATTCTGCACTTCTTATTATCTTTTCCAACTTAATTTGCTTTAATATTCTGCACTAAAAACTTCGACGAGTAATCCAGACAGGATGAAAGAAACGACTCCTCGAGGTTTGGGCTTGATCTCCCCAGGTACCCACGCCCAACTTTTTTAAAGCATCCTTTTTTTTTATTGCTTTCTCACGACGTAAAAAAAACGTACGTGAAAAAATTCAAAAAGTTTAGATGCACCGCAAATGCAGCAATGAAAAACTGTAATCTGATATGCACTTGTGCGCGCCCGCAAAATGATAATTTCAAGGCGGCAAGAATAATTACATGTACATATGTATGTATGTACGTGCAATTAGATTTAAAGAATTAGGTGATATACGTATGTACAGTGTACATACGAAAAAAGAAGAAGATGACACTGTAGGTAGGTAGGTATGTATGCATATCGTGAGAATGGAATGTGTGTCTGATAAAAAAATGCAATTTATGCATAATTGCATTATATTATAACAAGGGAGAATGGTTCTTAGCGAAATTTAAATTAAATGGGAATGAATGAAATAATTTTAGGTTTTCAGGACAATATATTGATGTATTGCCCTTATGGTTGTGATTCGAGGCATTGGGCACCTGAGTCACAACACTCATGGATAAGGTCATTCCTTTCGGTCTTCGTGAGAATGTTCTCGTATACTTAGACGATTTATTAATACTGTCAGTAGACTTTGACTCTCATCTCATTCTACTATCCCGTGTAGCGGATTGTTTGAGGAAAGCTGGCCTCACTATCAACGTAGAGAAAAGTAAGTTCTGTATTAAAGAGACAAAGTACTTGGGTTTTGATGTCGGAAACGGAGGAATAAGAACTGATACCGATAAGATATCGCTGATTTAACTGCCTCCATAACTGACACTTTGAAGAATCCTGGTCAGGTTCAATGGACTCCCGAAGCCCAGACGTCTGTGAATTTATTGAAGCAGAAACTTACCTCTGCTCCATTGTTAGTGAGACCAGACTTCACCAAACAATTCGTTATCCAGTCTTATGCGAGCCAACAAGGTATGGTGGAGTGCTGTTACAACTAGATAACGATGGCCACGAGAAGCCAATAGCCTACATCTCGAAAAAGATGAACTCAGTACAGCGAAATTACACCGTCACAGAGCAAGAGTGCTTAGCAGCAATATTCAGCGTACAGAAGTTCCGGCCTTTTATAGAACTCATGCCATTCAAGATAGTGACTAACCATGCGAGCTTTAAATGGCTGATGTCACAAAAAAACCTCAGCGGTAGACTTTCCCGGTGGAGTTTGAACTTTCAAGCTTTCGACTTCATATTTCAACTGGATGGAATATGAGGAGCTGAGGCAAAAGGTTACATCAATTTCTGATAAAGTACCAGATCTTTTCGTCAGGGATGGTTTCGTTTATATTCGGACTGTTCCGAGATCAGGCGCTCCACTTCAGCAAGAAGTGGCTTGGAAGCTTTGGATTCCGCGAAGGCTTGTCTCCGTCGTCATTTCAAGGGCGCATGATCCGCCACTGGCTTCACATGGTGCAATAGGTAAAACCCTGGAACGTTCAAGACGACATCTGTACTGGGTTCGAAGGACAGTCGATGTCAGAAACTACGTAGGCGCTGTGACGTGTGTAAAGAAACTAAGGCCACCAATACTATTCTTAGACCACCGACGGAAGTTCAGTCTGTGACAGAAAGACTTTGGAAAAGGTTGTATATAGACTTCTTAGGTCCATATCCCAGATCAACGAACGGAAATGTCTCCATATTAATAATTCGTGACCATTTCTCAAAATTCCCGATTATAAAACCGATGAGGAAAGCATCTACTTTTAATGTACGTCAATTCATCGAGACAGAAATATTTCATGTGTTCGGAGTTCCCGAAACGATAGTCTCTGACAATGGATTCCAGTTTTGCTCGGCTCAATTCGCTTCAGAGCGAGTGAACAGGTCTCTATTGGCAGAGATTAGGGCATACATCCGTAAGGAATACACCAAGAGGGATAAGAAGTTAAGCCATATAGCTAGCTCACTCAGGAGCTCAATCCCTCAAGCAACGGGCTTCTCATCCTACCGAATACTCTTCGGTCAACATATGATTGACCATGCGAGCTCCTATCACATCCTTAGAGGAGTTTTGGAACTCTTTATGAACCTCTAAGAGTAAATGCTGAGGACAAGCTAAGATTGATCCATGCGAGAGAGCAGGAACTACGCATTCGAACAGGGTTCAAGGGCTTATAATCTTAGAGCGAAGCCTGTTAGCTTTAGAATTGGTCAAGAGGTATACAGACGGAATTTCATACAGAGTGATTTCCAAATACAGATCAGTGGAAAGTTAGGACGCAAGTTCTTAAAGTGTCGAATTAAAGCAAGAAAAGTAAACTCCCTCTACGAGCTTGAGGATCTGCAGGGAAAAACATTAGGCGTCTATCACGCAAAGGACATGACGCCCTAATCGAGACCAATTTTACTGAAATATCTGTTATATTTACCTGTTGTAGATTGTCATCCTGGTAGCTCTAAGAAGGCATCCAGCCACCTTAACTGATAAACTATAGGATATCGCGCTGCCCTTCTATTGCATCGTCAATAGTGGGTGATATACCTGTTGGAATGCAACCTCGTCAGCCTGTTTCTTCTCTAATATTTCTTTAATCGGCAGCAGTCGAACAAACCAGAACAGAGAATGATCATGGTAGCCTTAAGAAGCCAGCCAGTCAGCTTAGCTGGTAAACCACATGATGCCAATGTGCCGCTTAGGACCTTCCCAGCCTAGCGACCGGTAACTCTTACTAGTAGACTCACTTCTCGACACGTCCTCGCTTGACAATGCATCAGAACCCCTCCCACATGATACCATACGGAGGTTATACCGCCGTAGGAATCCCACTTGCCCAATGTCTCTGAAAATTTTAATATCCGCAATGTCCACACTTTTGCTAGGACTTGGAAACACATCTTTAAACGAGTTCGGGACGGTGATCGGAGGGAGATGTCAAGAGCGGAAGAAGCTTTTGCAATCGGTTGGTTAGGTTACCGATTGTATAGGCTTCTCCGACTCATCTTGGTGAAGAGAGACAGAGGAGTGCTGGCCGCCGACTGCATGTTATGGGTTGCTATTCTGTGGGTGCTGTGGCTTTCAATGCCAATGCGGATGTCAAACTCTGTTCAGGGACTGACGCAACTTCGGGGATGTGCCTCCAACTCTTAACACTCAGCACAGTTTGAACAAGCTTTGAACGATCTTCTTCATCAGTACAGCCTCAACGTTGGAAATGCTTTCATGGGTCGTGAGTCGAGTCCCACATTGGGCGCCCGCAGCGATGAGGCCTAGGTTTTAAGACCGACTGGCTCAGTCGACCATTTTTCAGAGTCGTCTGGACCACTGGTGGTCTAGACTACCCTGCCTTGTTATAGTCGTAGCATATTGCATGCAGCAGTATGCTACACTGAGGCTATCCGCGTCATGTAAGCGCGGACTGCTGTTTATATAGACGTAGCGGCTGTACGCACCGAACGCCACCTAATTCAGAAGGCAGCGCTTCCAGATAGAAAAAGAGTTTTTTTTAAGGAAAAGGAGAAGATGTTTTTTTTTTTTTGAGTTGAACAGTAGGAACCAGTGAAACTAAATAAAACGAGAAAAAGTAAACAAACTAAATTCGACAATATCCCGGTGGAAAAAGAAAATAGACGGCGTGGACGGTATGGTTAGGCCCCTAAAGAAATCGAGGTAATTCCATGAAACCAGCGCTAATTGAGAAGAAAAGGAAAGAAAGGAAAATTAAAAGATATGGAACTGTGGAGCAACAGAAAGGTTAAGGTCAGACAATTCTTTTTCTAGGTTAAAATTGCATTGTGTCCATCTAGCGCACATTATGCCCAGTCCTCAACTTATACAATTAAGAAAATAAGGACAATCCGACCCCTCCTAGTCCATTAGCAACGTCTGAAAAAAATAGCATACAGATTGTCGTTTACTGCTTATCATCCGAATGGTGTGGCTGAAATCACTGAAGCATAGTGAGGGTAAGATCAGCGCACGTAAACTTCCACTACCGTCATCGACAGCGGAAAGCCTAAGGATTTCGAGTGGATTGCAAATCATAAAGTTTCACTCCACTTTGCATTCTGACTGGAACACTGCAAGGATGCAGCCACCTGGTGCACCAAGCATTATTAATACATAGACGTAAATTAGTTTGAACCAACGTCAGGAAGTGGATACATATCGCTGCTCCATTTAACCGAGGTCAGGCTTTAGATATGATTAAACGACTCATCAAAGGTGTAATGTTGTGATTGTTGTGGTTAGTTCGTCCAATAGAGTCAGCTCCCAGCATATGATCTTTTCAGTTTTCACTAGTATGTAGGCTTTTGAACGTAAAATTTCATTAATATATTTTGGTTCATATATACTTGTGACGACGTGAAGGCATTACATCTATATACCGGAACTGTACTTTGTCTGAGCCGCTGTATTGATCTGAACTTTAAGGATGTATCTAAATTAAATAATTTGCAAAAATCTACTTTGTGCAGCATGAGCGAATATTTTTTATGTAGCGTTAATCAGTAGGCCCAATACTTAAGAAAACGAAACCATGTCAGTTTTTTTTAGTCAGAAATTGTATCTCGCAGAGCTAACACGTTAAAAATAGTAAACTGCTACAAAGTATAAAATAAATACTTCTCATCATTTTAAAAATAAACTCCGAATAAAATTATTTGCAACAAACTTAAAAGGATTTTTTATTGGCGTTGGAATTTCGCCATCTCATAATTATCTTTCTCCACCCAACGTATAGCTTTTAGGTGGCGTAACTGTTGAGTACAAGTCAACGCTTGATAACACTACAGCCCGAACAATAGTTGATTGAAGCTCTTACTACTACGCAACGTAGCGGTGTTTATAGTGGTTATTGTCACCCTATCTAGAAGATGTATGACAATTACTACAATTGGTGACCCTGACAGTTCAAGGGCACATCGTACGGGATTCACTGCGGCAGCAATCATTGATGATTAAGTACCCCCTACCCACGGTAAGGTACTTGTTTAATAAAGGAATGCATTAAACGTTCTATTCAAAGTCTTCATCGGTTGCCCGTCAGTGCAACCTACACCAAATAAATGCAGCATTCTATCCAGCGTTTTCATCGGTTGCCCGTCAGTGCAACCAACGTCCGGCATATCACAACAATAGTCGGAATTCTATCCAGCGTTTTCATGGGTTGCCCGTCAGCGCAACCAACATCCGGCATATCACAACAATTGGCGAAATTCTATCCAGCGTTTTCATCGGTTGCCCGTCAGCGCAAGTCCCTAATATCACCACAATTGGTGACTTGGATCAAGAACCTTAGAACATCACCACATACGGGTGACTCAGCGTCAGAAGTACAGAATTCTTCACGAGTATTAATGCGCTAACTCTGATTAGCTATAGGAGAGAGAAAACACCAGTAGCAATTGCTCCATCATTCATTTTCTGGTTATAAAGTAACCCCATCAGCGGTAAGGTACCTTACAGTAATAACAACTAGGAAGATACCATTTAAAAAGATAATCAGAAACTATAAGGTCAGATGTTTTAGTCATAATTATAGCATATTATATTTATTACTTAACGTAATATATTACAATTCCCCATACAATATTAGGGATAAAACAAAATTAATATATCACTTTGTACAATATTGCTACGGTTCACTTTCTAGAACTTTGCTTTGCATTTGCTCATAATCACCAATCCAAATAGTACTTAGTACAACATCGTTACGGTTCATTTTCAAGAACTTTAATATTTGATATGTGCACATAATCGCACTTAATATAATTAATTAGAGTACTTTTATATTTTCATAAATAGATTTACTTTTTCATAACATTTCTTTGTAAACGCTCAAGTCGCGCAAAGCTTGTTTTCTACGCTCTGTTTTCTTTTCATTTGATCTGTGATCGGGATGGTCAATCCACCCCAGAATAAGGCCGTTGGGAGTGAGGACTTGGAGCAGACAACATCTCTTGACTCCAGTGCTTCCTCGTCATTTGCACCTCCTCTAGCTTTGAGCGCTGTATCAGTTAAAGTGGTACCCTTTTGAAAGAGTTTCCCTGGTCTGTGGTTCCGCCATGTTGAGTCCCAGTTTCAATTAGCGGGAATCAATCCGGATACAACTAAATTCGCCAACGTAATCAGTGCTTTGGATGAGGGCGTTATACGTCTAGTCAGTGACATTGTCGACGAACCCTCATCCTCTGAGAAATATAAGAAAATCAAGGATACATTGATTGCTCGGCTCTCTGGAAGCGAGAACCAAAAATTGAAACAGCTTCTTACACTAAGTTGGAAGATGCTTTCGTTCTAAACAGACTACCTCACATACCTTTCAGCACACTTACAACGCCTGTGCTCCGTGACGTGCTTATGTCAATAAAACCTCCGGAGTATACAGGATACAACAGATGGGCGTGATGGGAGGGATAACTTGCAGAGTAGTCTACAGTTATCCTTCTAGTTACAAAGATTCTCATGTAGCATTCAAATTGCTGCATCACAATCTTATGCATCCTAATCAGTTGTCACATATCGACCGGCGGGTTCAGAGGATCTGCACAGTTTGTTCTGGTGAAGGGACCTTGTTTCACAGGTTCTTCACTTGTCCAGCTTTGCAGAGTCTAATGGAACTGGTGCGCGATATGTGTCAGTTGGTCCACCCGAATTTCGGCATTACTAGGACATCGTTTCTATGGGGACCAAAGGTTTGTAGTCGGGTGAATTGTTTGATTAGCTTTGTGTTGACACTGGCCAAATCTACAATTCACTTATACTACATGAGAGTCGAAGATGGGAATCAGAACACTGACCCACAACACCACGCACAAGCACTTAAGCGCCACTTCGTTGACAGATTGAAGAGACGTTTACGCTTGAATATCTGGCAACGAACGCAGCCACATTCAACTGCACATGGCAACCACTATCGTCCGTGCAGGACGAAGCTCTTGTCTTTCGCTGGTGATAGCAGGCCACAGCATTTCCAACACTAGTCCACGGGGCCTCTCCCCGCTTAGGAATCGTTGCACGAGCTGTGGGAAGGACAAGTAGTCTGTTAGAGATGCTAAGCTGGAGGGATGATGAGGGCAGTTTGTAGAGGCCTATGATACTACAGGCTGCCCTCGCGGACTGTATAACGGTATCGCGCAAATTTTTCGTTCGTTCGGCTATTAAGTTTTTAATTCGTTTTCGGTTCCGGTGCTAAATTGCAAAATTTGTTGTTTAAATTCGCTCGTTTAGGTCATTATTTTTATTAGATCATATTGGAATTTTGGAACTACTTGGAACTGCCACTTACCTAGTTGTCAAAATTGGGACTGGTTTTAAATTTTTGGTTATAATTTAGATTTTTTTAATAACTCTCTTTTGAGCATTTTGTTTGAATGTGTTTTACTTTTTGTGTCATTTTGTTTTAGTTTTGTGTCATTTGTTTAATTTAATTGTTTTACTTGTCCCTATTGACTTTTACAACTTTAGTTAACTAGCGTCCTTTTTTACATTTTGTAGAGCCTTTTGCCACCTATTTTTAAGGAATTTTTAAAAGAGCCAGAGAGCCAACAAATAAAGAGCTTATTTAAATAAAAAAAAAATTACTATTCTGAACTATCGCTCACTAATACTGGGGATAAATTTGCGGTTTAAAATTGAGATATTGATATTGCAGTATTATCATATTGCAATAATGGACATTCAGAGATGCACTTGCGGCTTACGATACTGAGAATGAATTAGTGAACTTACATTTAATTTGTCATTTGACTTAAGAAAGTTCCGCGCACGTACAAAATGCGAGCAAATATTGTGAAATTACTTGTCTATATGGAAAATAAAACGAAATATACACTTCAAAAGTGTCAAATATTTAATGACAAAAAAAGGTGCAGCCAACATTGCAGAAAATAATTCGTTTCTAAATGGTTCGTGTATAAAATGATTACGGTTTATAACTAGGGTCAGATCGCAATATAATTGAGTTCCAATGTTCTATATACTAAGTGTACACCGAGTGTATAAAGAGTTGTTTCTCAGTATACCGAGGCACACTTGCGGGTTAGTGAAAACTGCAATATTGAAACCGCTAGTTTGTCTCCGGTCTAATTTGTGTCAGAAACTAGGCGGATGAACTCACAGATGTACATAGATCTTTGGGAGACGTTTTGATCATTCATCTGAATAGTTGTGATGCAGAAGATATGTCTTTCCAAGAGGATAATGCGTTGATCTATCAGTCCAAATAAGCGAAAGATTGGTTTGCAGATACAAAGATACGCTTGTTTCACTCGCCCGTTTTCAGTCCGGAATTCTCGCTGGCAATGTACACACATATATGCAAATAGCCGGTAGTATTACAACAAAGAAGAACTAAAAGTAGTATCGGTATGTGCTGGTCCGAAATTGATCTTGATTGCCTTAATCACATAATTTCTTCAATGCTCAATCGAATTTTGGCTGTATTCAAAGTAAAGTAGGACACACCAAATATAATATTAAACAGAAATACAATGCTAAAAATATGAGCTTATTAACCTGTTTTCCTGAATGCCTGCTTGTAATTTCTTATAGTCACTCATCTGTACAAGTTTGATTTTGAAGTGATTTTCCGCATATGTTTCTAGAACGGTTCGTCGGACAGCAAAAATGATTATAACCAATTTCATACCCTTTCGTATTCTGAACAATAAAAACGTCTAGGACTGATCGTTTTCACAGTATATGTAAAGAACCAAAATTGTTTTATAGCAACACCAAGAAGAGGTTGTCTGATTTAGTTCATTTTTTAAACTTTATTTACTATTGCTGTGAACACATTAAAGTTCAGCTCTCTACGTCGACGCGTTCCCAGGCAGTGTCCAAATATATAGTGGAAAACCAAATTTTTGTATGGCAAACCTACGAAGCGTTTCCCGATTCGAACCATTTCGAATTTAAATTTACTTTCTTTTTAAAAGCCCGTGTGCAAAATTTCAGCACTCTATGTGAACGTGTTCTCGAGTTATCATGAGGACGGACAAACGGACGGACATACAAAAATTAAAATAACCATAAATAATCCATTTTGCTCTTTCATCGTTATTTCTAGGTGTTACAAACGGAATTATAATCTTATACCCGATGATTTCATCATCTGAGCTCAGTGTATCAAAAATCGGAAGAAACATAGTTTAAATCGGGTGCCACGTCACATCTAGAAATACCCATAAAACTTAGGATAGCCTATGATATCATCTAGTATATAACAAAATACAAAATAAAAAGCTTTTACAAAAAATTAGATTGATGTACCTTTACTGGGTAGCTAAGATTAATGTTTTCTGAAGAATTTACTCGAAAAATGTTGGTAATAGACAACAATTATTTTCCCAGTCTTGATTATTAGTTTGCCTTTCAATCTCCCTCGATCCTTTTTTCCCTTTTAAAGCTCTTCTAATCTACTGAACTATTGGTTGTCGTTTATGATAAATTCCTCTTAAGTGACATCGGAAAGCCATCAAAACTGGCTATCAGCTATACTTTCATGTCACTATCGGCTGTATCTGATTATTATTTATCTATGCTCGTGTGTTAATATAGTTCATTAATTGTGTGAAACACGTTAATATCCTGCATCAGGTTAACATTAAAGGCCTAGAAGTTCCTACGAATGTTATGACTAACAGATGTCCCTTCGAAAGAGGTTATCAGGTAACCATTATTGAAAGAAACCAGATATTAGACAGAGGGTCCCAGTTCCCGCAGTCGGAAAATATCTGGTATACTGACGAGTTCATGAAGCATGGTAAAACAGGCGGACGGGAAGGGAAGTTTATGCTATAGAGGTTGGAGAAAATCCTCAACGGTGGCTGCAAGAGCATTTGTTCATATAGTCCAGCTGCACTCCTGCCTTTTTCGTCTTAAAATTTTGTATCGCGATGAAATGTCTAGGCTACTTGCAAAAATGCAAGAAATATTTTACTCCATCAGACTTGGCGTAAATCTAAAAAACTCATATCATGCCCAGATTAGAATATAATTTCCATATTTGGGCAGGGGCTGGACGCATTGAATTGTCCACGTTAGACGAAGTCCAAAAGAAGGCCTTCCGGTTTATTAGCGATGGCATATCAATAGCAACCATTAATTCCCTAAATCACCGGCGTAATGTATGTCTCTCTTTATCGCTATTTCTATAGTTATTGCTCTGACGAAATCTCTAGCCTGATTTCTTGTAGAATTCTGCTTCCGCACACCACACGAGCTGTAACCCTAGCTCACACTCACACCCTTGAAGTCCTTCATAAACAGAACAGTACGAATTTGGAGCAATTTTCCATCCTCTGTTTTCCCCCTGAGCTATGAGCTACAAAAATACAAGTGTAATGCATACCGTCACCTACTTGTCTCAACACAATAATTCTTAATTCCCTACCTCTTCTTCCTTTCCTGCCAAGGATGCGCTACAGCGTCATAGGGTATCCCCTGTCAGAGATTTTGACATTCTGAAATAGCAAACCAAATCAATGTCATCACTCATATTTCTCAGAACTATCCTCTGTATGCTCTGTGCGCGGATAATATTAAATTGTTTAATTATTGTATGTTTCACAAACTTCCGTTATCCCATATTATTTCTATACACAAAAAAGGCAGAAAAGCTGTGTTTTACCACAGCTGTTGTGTCAATTCCAATAATTGACAACTACGAATAGACTGTGTTCGCAAAGTACAGTTAATGAAATCTGTCAATTCCTATAATTGACTTTCGAAAAAACTGCAATTACAAACGAGACTCTACCTTTGCTGAAATAAATTATTCTGGTGGAGTGTAGCGGTTAAAAAAAAAAGAGGAAATTTGTCATTCAATTGTTCGCTCAATTTTTATTGCAGGAAAATATTAATTTAGTAAACAGATGTTAATATTATGCGAAAATTATTTACGTTAAATAAATTCACTTACTTCTTTCAATGTGTAAAATTTACTTCCACTAGCTTACACGGGTACGTTTATAAACTTCACTTTTAGTTCAATGATTTGAATTATGTTTATATGTATGTTACAAGTAAAGAAAACTTAAATATGCAAAAAATTATGTTTTACTCGAATTTATCCTTTCAATTATGACAAATTATGCTATTTTAACATTTAATCAATTACAGGTAAATTATTTCTCCCTTTAAAATATCTAATTATGTGAATTGCTAATGGCTGAAAGTTAAAAGATTAGAACTCAATGTAAATCTAGCTTCCAATTATCATGTTGTGTAAAATTGACCGAATGGCATATTTTTTACACGATAAATATTTGATTGAAATTTCGATTTAATTGAGTTAAAAAACTTGCTGAAATGAGGAAATTAATTAGTGAAAAAACCCAATCGTTCTTGTTAATTTCATACATGTGTGTATGACCAATACCTGGCATGCATACTCAATGAAATTTAACGCAAATTGAGAAAAATGAATAATTCGGAAAGTTACCTTTAATTTGATTTAAAAATTTGTCGCTAATAATATTCCACAAATAAAGCGATCTGAAAATTCCTTGCTATTTGCGAATTGCCTTGTAAATAATTGATGTTTCTGATGTTGGAGAATATTCTAAGTCTCACTGAAATTCTGTTTTTTATGATGATGACACTTGAAAATTGCAAAAAATGTGGGAGGAATGCTATTGCATGTGCTCGTACCGTGAAGCTTTGAAAATAAGAAGGAAGAATGAAGAATGAACTCCTTTTTATAGAGAATTTTGTTTCGATTTCGTATTCATAAAAATGAATTTTTCAATTTTCAGGATTAATTTGACTACAATATATGATTTTGTTGTAGTCATTTGATGTCAAATTACAAATTGCATTTTTTGACATCTTTTCCATACAAATTAGTTTTAATTTCGAGGAATTATGATAAGTTTTCCTAAATCTTGCCATAACTTATAGTTTCGCCATCTTTGACGTCAATTTACAAAATTCCTCCCATAATTCATTTTGTTCATCTTCATCCTTGTCCCTTTCATACCTTTGTATCTCTCTTTTAATAGAAATACCCATAGAATCAAAAGTGAATAGATGCTTGCAACAGCACTGGTGTTAGAAAAAATAGTTTGTGTGAGCTATCAACCAGAAAAAAACAATAAAAAATTTACAAAAATTGTGAAAGTTTAATAAATTTTGTGACATTTAGACAGTTAAATTCAGATCTAAAATAATTTTGATCGTTGCCATGATAACGTCAAAATTGTGAAAAATTTGAGTTTGGAGAGTAAATTTTATTGTGGAGTGAAAAAATTTATTGATATAAAAACTAACAAAATTTTCAATTAAAAGAAAATTAAAAACAATCGCTGCCGCACTCAATATGAGTACGTGCAGCAATAGTGACTCTGGGGGGACTGATGACCCCCCCCAAAGTAAATGGTAGAAAGAAGAAGAAATCAATCGATGCTTCTTTTTCTTTAAAGAACATAGTTAAAGGGCCCACAGAAAAGGCCGTTAAGGGCCCAATTGAAGAGGCTAGTGGCTGTAAAAATGTACAGCATTCACCCTTGGAGAATGATATTGCAGGCACAGCCGTAGCTGTCCAAGTAGAGGCTGGAGCATTGGCTCCAGAGACTATAACAGTATCTGTGGCTGCAGCTATGGCAGATGTTCCGTCAACGTCTTCGATGCTAGGACAACACCCCACGTTGAGGGAAGTTGTCCAAAAGGCTTCAAGCTCAGCACCCAACCCCAATGGTGTTGCACCATTGAGACCGCTGCTGCTTTCAGCGAAGAATGCTACGAAGAAACAGCTACCAGTAACAACAGCAGCATTACTGCGACCCCAACCTGTAGTGCCAGGGATTTCGTATTCCCAGGTAAGTGATAGTTCCAGAAGTAGTAACACTATCGAAGTCCAGAGCAGGGGCATCACTCCTCGTCCAGCCCCATTGGACGCAGGTAAGCCTCGGCCCAAGACCAGTGCGCGTCTTCAGGGCTTTTTCGACGGGAGGTGGCAGGACGAAAGCTACGGGACGCAGTTGGAGCATATCAGAGGATGTCCTCAGACTGCATACCTGAAGGCAAGCTTCCACGTCATCTCCTGTGATCAGCTGTTTTCCATGGGGATAATATCTGGGGGAATGGTTGAGATGTATACCACGACCCTCGATAGCGCTACCAAGCTTATGCTTGAGGGCATCGAGGTGGAGGGTAGACACCTTGTACCGTCCCCACTCAGGGAAAAGCCCACGTAGGTCGTGTTTTCGCGGGTCCCTATGCGAGCCCAACATGAAGACCTCGCGAATTTCCTTGGGAGATTCGGGAAGGTACATGGAAAGGTTCGCGTCATTCCCATCAAAATTGGGGACGAGGGTCTCGGGCGGGGTATTTTCGGTACCAGCCGGGAAGCGTCCATCACTTTAAATAAGGGGTGCACGCTTCCAGCAGGCTTTTACTTGAGCTTATCCGGCTCGAGATACTGGATAGAAGTGGGCACCGAAGCGCAATGCCATGCTTGCCATTTGGTAGGGCATTTTATTGCTGACTGCCCCAAGAGAAGCGGGAAGAAGACTGAACCAAGGGATCCCTCGAAGGAAACTACTACTACAGTAGTGGTTCTGGAGAAGGAATCTTCAGCTAGCACTCAACCTGCTATTTTGGAGCAGCCAGTAGGTAGAGTGCCTGAAGTTGTCCCAGAGGAAAAAAATATGAAGGCTATAAACGGTGCCACGTCAGCACGTGAAAACATGGCTACTTCTGACGAGGAGTCGACTAGCCATGTAGTTAAAAAAACGAGGACGAAGAGGAAGAAAGTCGACCGTGTGATGCTGCCTCCTCCAGAACCAGTAAAGCCAGTCGCTCCAAAACGGACCCACTCGGAGTAAGACGATAGTGGTGCCCGCGGTTCGAAGGTTGTTGTGAGAGAGGCGGAAGCATCTCTCGAACAGCTTTCGGACTGCGAAATGACCGGTTTGGGTGAGACTGGTCTCTCCAGCTTCAGTGGCTACGAGTCGTGTGGTAGCACCATTTCGACTGATAGCTAATTCGAGGTCTCGAAGGGGATGGAAACCCTTCCTAGGAAGAAGATCGTCGAAATTCTTGCCCAGCCCCAGTAGAAGAAGAATTCAGGTAAAATCTGGAGTATTCTTGTACGGGAGCTGTAAAGGCCAGAGTTGTTACTTCCTCAGCTTCTACTCCTACAACAGGAGTCGAAGAAAAAGGGGAAGTACAACGATGCAGCTCAATTAGATCGACTTCATAGGAAGGTGGAGGAGTTGATTCAGGATCATCGCTTGGCCGATTCTCCTCGTCAGTAGATGCCGTACCATTATCGTTTGAACTTCTTATCTCTTTGAATGTGTAGGATAGCGTCTCTTAACACCGGGGGTTTAAGTGCTCATATAAGACTACACAGTACTATCGAACATGTCAAAATGTTCGATATAGACATTACACTTCTGCAGGAGACGAATTTCACCCAAGACACTTACACCCAACTTGAGCGCTATGCTTACCTGCACACTGGCTATGCAATGTTTGCCACATCTGCGCCTCGCCGAGGCTCAGGAGTGGCAATGATTGTATCCAACAAATTCACACTATCAACTCCTGTCTATACAGATATTTTCCCAGGCTGCGCTTCTTCCTTGGACTTTGTAGTTCAAGACAAACATATCAAGGTAGTAAACGTGTACCTTCCTCATGACCAGGACATTACAAGACAAGTTCTTGATAGTGTTCAATCCTGTCTGGTGAATTTTAGCGGCGAAACTATCCTCGGAGGTGATTTCAACTGCACGCTGAATCCCTCAATGGATCGGCATTCTGGAGCTGAGTTCAACCCCGTTAATGCTACTCGACTGAGGAATTTTGTCCGTGCTTTCAGACTCGTTGATATCTATCGTTGGATGCATCCTACGACTAGATCATACTTTACGTCCCACCTGGAATACTAGAAAATTTCGTTGGTGCCACTCATAAAGTGTGTTCCGTTAGCCATCATCTTCTTGTAGTGGCAACCTGTACTCTAGTTGACAGAAGAACAGCATACTGGATATTCAACAACTATTTGCTGAATTCCGAGCAGTTCATCAATGAGTTCATGGAATTCTGGCACGATTGGCAAGAGAGGAAGGCTGACTTTCCTTTCCTTAGTCAATGGTGGGATGCTGGAGAGCTCCAAATTCGATCTTTTATCGAAGCGAATTTCAATCGAAGTGGGTATCAAGCTTCTAGCTTGTCGGCCAAAGTAGCTCGGGTGGCAGCTCTTCTCCCAACTCAGCCGGAGTTGATTCTTTATTTTAACAGAATAAAGGAATGCTTGGCAACACAAACTTACAAGCACAGCTTGGATTTTGTGCTGCGCAGACAATCACGCTGGCTGAGGGAAGGCGATTCTCCAACAAAGTATTTCTTCCAGGCAACTAGACGACGTACTCCTTCTGATGAAGTCGAATCGATAGTTGATGAATCGGGACAAGTCCTCATAGGAAAACAGCTATCAGAATATATTCGAGATTACTACAGTAGTCTCTACTCTGAATCGACAACATCCTCGATCATTCATGAATTTCTTGAGACTATTCCCACTTTCTCTGAAGACAGTAAGGAGCTCCTGGATACAGTAATCACATTGGAGGATATGACCGCTGTGACAAAAGATCTAAGGCGACACACTTCACCTGGTCATGACGGCTTGACTCCAGAATTCTTCACATGTTTCAATGATTTATTAATTCCTGACCTTTTGGAAGTCTTCAACTCGGCGGTTGAAACACATTCAGACTTTCCTTCTGGTTGGAGAAGGTCTGTTATGAGATTGATTCCAAAGAAAGGAGATTCGCAGAGGATGGGGAACTGGAGGCCAGTAACCCTATGCAATGTGGACTATAAAATCGTCTGCAAAGCATTAGGGTGATACTCTGCTCAGTGATTGCTTAGGTAATACACCCAGAACAGTCCTATTGTGTTCCTGGTCGTAGTATCTACGACACCATCGCGGTAGCCAAACATTTGTTTGTCTACCATGAACAGACAAGTACACAAATGGCCATGATTTCACTTGACCAGCAAAAGGCTTTTGATAGCGTCTCGCACGAGTATCTCCTGACTGCTCTCGAGTAATTTGGGTTCCCGCCAACATGGCTTGATATCATCAGGAAACTGTATAGAGATTCAGCGATTTTGAGTAAGCATCAAGGACAAGCTCTGGCTCCTATCTCGTTTCATCGAGGTATTAGACAGGGCTGTCCATTGTCAGGTATGCTTTATGATCTTTCGTTGGAGCCGCTACTGGTGAATCTTCGTCGAATGCTCGGACAATATTCACTACATCTACCATATACCAATGTGAGGCCTCTTATGTTGGAATATGCGGATGATCTTTCTATTTTCGTGACAAGAGATGAAGCTTTTCCGGTCGCTCGTGCTGTTCACGAAGAGTACGAACGTATAGCGGGCGCTTAATCAATCTTAGCAAGAGTCAAGGCTTGTGGTGTGCAAGGTAGAGAGATCGTACAGATATTCCACTGAACATCCAATGGACTAATACTTGCCTGAAGTATTTAGGTGTGTATATCGGACGCGAGAGTAAATAAAATAATAGCCGCATCGCTCTTGAGAAACTCTCTAGAGCTGTTAACTCATGGCGTAGTCGACTGTTTCCTTTATCCCTAATGGGAAGGTCAGTCGTGATAAACTATTTGATTACCTCGTCCATCGTTCATCTGCTAAAGTTGATGACGTTTGATGAAGGCTTCGTAGGTCTTCTTCAAGCAAAAGCGATAGACGCCTTTTGGTGCGGAAGACGATGGGTTGCTGAAAGCACGCTCTGTCTGCCAGTCAAGATAGGTGGATTAGGTCTCACTAACTTGGTTGTGAAATCAAGGTGTCTCCAAGTGCGTGCATTCCAACGAGTATTTTGCCAGAGAGATACCTTAATTTCACAACTGTGGGTGAATGTACTGGGAGGGATCGGCATAGGGGAGTACTACTACCTGCTCTCTTCTCGACCACCCTATCCTCGTGACTGGCCGCAGGATCTAATCTCAACGATTCAGACCTGTGGCAGAATCAGGCCAGGATTTCACCTTAAGTGGAATGCTCTACGGTACACGCAATTCGCGTCGATTCCAATCAGGTTTAATCCTGAATTAATAGATTCAGTGCTCAGTAATGCTCGAGGTTTTGAAGCTGACACGCATACACTGACAGTTCTCGGAGATATTATTGATATCTCTGGAAACTGTCGAATAAACACGAGCACTCCAGAACTACACGAACTGGTGGCTTCTACGCGGGAGAGATTTCGCCAACTTGGGACCAGTGACCCTGGCACTAAGTTGGAAGATGCTTTCGTTCTGTACAGACCGTCTTACACACCTTCAGCACACTTACAACACGTGTGCTCCGTGACGTGCTTATGTCAATACGACCTCCGGAGTATACAGGATACCACAGGTGGCGAACACACCTCGGGGTGAATATGGGAGTGATGGAAGGGATAACTTGCAGAGTAGTCTACAGTTATCCTTCTAGTTACAAAGATGCTGATGTTACATTCAAATTGCTGCATCACTAAAATGTATAAATCCTGCAATTGCACATCCGAGACTGACAACCTTCTTCATCAGTAACCATACAGCAATCGATGACAATGTTGCGAAAAATATTCTATTTACAATTTGTTTCCTTGCCCCTCTAAAATTCCAGCTTCTTGATCAACGAACCCACAGCATCTCTTGTGTTGCGGACCATGGCGACCATGGCTGAGAAGTAAAGTTCGCATCGTAGTGTAGCTGGATATTTTAATTTGTTGTTTGTAACTAAAGTGGTGGCAAACTCAGGTGCGAAATGGGTTTGGGATTTTTATTCTAGCTGTCGCATCTTTATACGGAGTATTAAGTTATCTCTGGTAATGCCATACTGCACCCATAGAATCTTGAAACCCCAATTTGAAAGTGATATTTCTCGAAAATTTCTTTTATGAATGAGGTGCGCAATTATAGGAAAAACTTCTTCATTTTATGACCTTCTAAATTCCCAAAACAAAGTGCGCCTCAGCTAACTCTAACTTCTACCACGCATATTCTACTAATTTTGGTTTATTGCTCTGAAACCTTACTCTGCAGTAATTTTTTTCTTGGAATCATGTAAAATCTCTTATCAAATACATTAATTTATTAATCTTGAATGATATCATTTGAACAATTAAATCTAGCTTACTTACTTTCTAAAATAAGTGTTCGAAATGTCCCCCATTTGCTCGAAAACACATCCTACAGCTACGTAAAAATGATCGGCGAACTAAATTTAATACGGAAGTGTCAGAAGTTTCATATCATTAGAATATTTTTTGTTGAAGTTCTGCCGACGTTGACTATGGCGTGGAGTAAACCTTCTCTTTAAAACAACCCCAGAAATAGAAATCCAGAGGATTTCAATCCGGAGATCTGGGTGGCCATGGAACTGATCCAAAACGTCAAATCCATCTGTGGGGGAATGTCAGTGTAGATATTCACGTAAGTTTCGTCCTGAGTGTGCAGGAGCACACCATCATGTTGAAGCCTCATGTTGACCCGAGTACTTAAAGGAACTTCCTCCAGATGATTCGGCAGTTAATTTTGGAGAAAATCTAGATAATATCTGAATTAAGTATGGTAGATAAGATATAAGGTCCAATAATACGGTTTCCGACGATTCCTGCCCAGAAATTTATCCTGAAATCGTATTGGAACGCAGTCTCTAGTACTGCTCTGGGATTTTCTTCACTCCAAATGTGACGATTATGCTGATTAAATAGACCAGTTCTTGTGAAGCTCGCTTCGTCTGTCCAGAGTATCTTCTTTGTAAAGCCGATGCTTCTTCGGCTTTCACGAAGTATCCATCGACAAAGCTCCATTCGCTGGCTGTAGTCCCACGGTAACAACTCTTGGACCCTTTGGTAGTGGTAAGGATGCAAACGTTCACTACTAATTTTTGCGGTCGTCTGGGAAATCCCATTATGGACTAAATACGCTGAATACTTATCGTTGGATCCTCCTCTATGATTCGATGAACTTCTTTATCTCTGTTTAAGCTTGATGCCATAGGAGATCTGCCTTCATGATGAGAAAATGCTCC
This sequence comes from Dioctria rufipes, assembly GCA_963924295.1. NCBI lineage: Eukaryota > Metazoa > Arthropoda > Insecta > Diptera > Asilidae > Dioctria > Dioctria rufipes. Next base: position 139,799,451 of record OZ002740.1, read on the forward strand.
CGCTTCTCTCCGATGTCGATGTACGTTAGCGAAAACCGAGCGATCTGGCTGCCTACTATTGGGAAACCTTCTTCTGTACTCCTCACATATCCTCCTTGCATTTCCATTGCAGAAACCGAAAATAACCGTAAATGTAATGGATAGCTGTGTATTCCTCAAAAGAAATATTTGGCATCTTGAAAAAATACTAATGGCAGTCAATTTTAGCTACGATATGAGCCAGGAAGAAAATATTAAGATAACAAGAAAACCAAAGAAGTATTAAAAAAATAAGAATTTAGGAATTAAAAAATATTTCTGCTAACTTTCTTGGCTGGCTGGCCTTTACAACCTTTTCAATCGAATTGAAGCTGTAGAACAATGCAGTGATCTATTTAAACTATCAGACTAGCTCGTAAAAGCTACATATAGTAACTCCGATATGAGTCAGTACTAGCGAGCGTAATAAGTAAATAATAAATGAAATAACACATTTATGGCTTCTCAAAAATAAGGATTAACTTCTTTTCAAGACATCTGCCGCAGGGGCCAACTCAAAAATTAGTTTGTTCAGGTAGGGTACCTGACGCATCCTTTGCTTTGGGATTTTGAAACCGTTGATTTTAGGTAAATGCTTGTTTCTGAAATTTAAAAGGTCATAAAATGAAGAGGTTTTTCCCGTATTGCGTGTCCTATTCTTATAAGAAATTTCCAAGAATATTTACTTTAAAATGGGGTTTATTTTGTTCAAAAAGCACGACGATACATTCTAAGTCAAAAATAAAGGAAGAAATATGGTTATTGCTATGTAAATTTCGTGTTCTAGAAAAAATATACTTGTGTCTTAAACAAATTGCGGAATGCTATTAACTAGAATTTTTGACGTTTACGCGGGCTTATTCATGAAGACCACTGAAAATTGCTTGACGGCTCCAACATCAGATTTTGGAATGACTTTTGAGACTATGAATCTCTCAAATTTGTTTAGTTCTCTTTTCTTTATTTCGCACTGAACATAGACTAAGATCAACTGAAATTTATTAAGCTGACTTCTAAATGAGTTGCAACTAGTGCCGTAATAAAATTTTTAATTAAATCGTCTTATTTTTTAAATTATACTAATATCTGCCGGTGTGGAAGCGGTGCTGACGTCTGCCTGTATCATAAACATGTTGTACATCTCTAGAATTTGTCGTCGCGAATGCCCATTTTGCTTTTTTATAAGAAGATAAAATTAGTGGTTAAAAGGTCGTCGCTAGATCTTCGGATCTTAATTAATTTAGATTCATCACATATTGTAAATGCATCACAATATGTCGCTCCGCCAGTGGTATGGCTGGAGTACTGTGCCAGATCTGCGGAGCCTCATGCTGAAGCTGTGGAGTCAAACGTGGCTGTTTACCACTCCGTATATATGATTTTTAAGGTTAAGACTTTACCATAGCCCCTGTGATGATTTTGCCTTGCTATTTATTTTGCTTGCTATTTCTTCGGGTTACTTGGAGTTACACTTTGGAGAATTCATCTCTGTTCCTTTAATTCTTTTTTTCAGCACGATGTCAAAACAAAACTTCACTGTCCAGTTTCAGCAGCTTCCCCTTTTGACAGACAGGCAAAAAGTAAAATAGAGCCCTCTTCCTCTCGTTTATTTTCTTTTCGTTCCAAGCGCCATCTGTCCCAATTTAATGGCGTTCACGTAGCCTAGTCACCCATGGCAGCAAGGTGAAAGCGGCTTACAGGACTAGATGTGTGCATCCTTCCCTTTTTAGTCGACAGGCATGAAATCTGTTTGTATATTTTTTTAACTCACCCCACACTCCGCATATAGCCCAAGGTGCTATCGTGCCCCCCAGCATTAAACGACTGTCATGGAGTGAGCTATCAACTTCAACTTATAGTCAGGACTTCACGTCCAGTAGTACTCACTCTTCCTGCTACCATCGCACAGTTATAACTAAATATAATAAGGCATATAGGACAATCGCTTTTGTTATTTCGGTTTCAATTCGAGGAATCGAAAATAAATGTTGTTTAGAAAATATTTTTAGTAAAATTAGTCAAAAGTTGTAATATATTGATGGTGAGAAAGGTAACCGTCAATTGCTATTAGATGGTTACTTTTATCATAAAGACTATCAACATAATAATAATTTACTGTCGTCTGGGGAACATAATCATGTAGCTAATACGGCTAAAATATTTTCAGTTATATTGGAAGGCTACTGGAAGCACAGGTCGACCTTTTGCAATATCGTTTGCAGTAGAGCTGCCCGGTCTATCTCTATGAACCGCTGCAAGAAATGTGAGCCAGAAGGATTCCAGGCGTCTGTCCGAATCCAAGTCTTGAACGCAACACAGCATAGGCCACGCTAGCGTAGGTTTTTGTAATATACACAAGTAAATAACCGACGGCATATTGCTTCCGCTGTGTACAGCAGCACAGCACAGCGTAGATTTTTTAATATACACAAGTAAATGACCGACCGGTCTGTCATTTATTTGTGTATATTACAAAAACCTACGCTGCGTTATGCTGTGCTGCGTTCAAGGTGCGACGAACCTTTTGACTCAACTACAATAGCCGTAAAGACGTTCCGGATTTCAACGAGATTGAGGTTTAGTTACGAGAAATTGTCATTTTTATCACATTTTCAGATGACATTCCGTAAGGGTTATTATCTTCAGATTTAATGTTTTCAATTTCTCGTAAGTAAACCTCAGTCTCGTTGAAATCCGTAACGTCTTTACGGGTATTGTAGTTGAGTCTTTTGTCTTCCTCTTATTTTGTAATTACAGCTGGTGACGTAAGTAACATCGAGTCAAGCACTATCCGAATCCATGTCTATGCCACCGGGCCTTGCTTCTTTATATAACAGTTTAGACATCTGGTTGGCTTGATTACCGAGCCAAGAGTCGAATTCACTTATTTAAATAAACAACATATTTTAAGGTTATGTTTATTCGTTGGCTGTCGAGATCAAGCTAAGCAAACGAATTCGGACAGGTTAGCTTTATTAAAAATGATCTAGTATAAATAAAAAGTCAGTCTAACTCACGTCATAGTATATAAAGGGTTTTCCAACAAGAGGTGTTATTTTAATTAGCCCGCTATTTCGGTAGATGTCACTTTTGGAGCTGTCATTTTGACATTTGACAAGTAGAAACTACGCCATTAATAAAAATATAACGATACACGATTCAACAACGCATTGAAATTATTAAAATTCACTATAAAAATGGTGAAAATGTGGCAGAGACGGTTCGTAAAACTCGAACATTTTTGGGTCGTCGTGAAGCACCTTGTCGGACCGCAATACAGAAATTGGTAGAAAAATTCGAGCTGTCGGGAAAAGTTAGTGACGTGAAGAATAAAACCCGTGCACGTCGCTCAAGAACAGCCGAGAATATTGCTGCTGTAGCCAAAAGTGCCGAAGAAAACCCAGGTTTGTCCATTCCTCGTCATTCTTTGGAATTAGGCATTCCACAAACGTCATTACACCGTATTTTGCATAAAGATTTGGGTCTTAAGGCTTATAAAGTTCAGTTAACACAAGAACTCAAGCCGGCCGATCATCAACAACGTCGAGTCTTTGCTGATTGGGTCCTTGAAATGCATGAAAATGATCGGGAATTCCATCGTGACTGTTTGGTGCGGTTTATGGTCCCGCGGGGTCATTGGACCTTACTTTTTCGAAAATGAGGCTTGAGCAACAGTTACGGTGAATGGATTGCGCTATCGACAGATGATTAATGATTTTTTATGTCCGGAATTGGATGGATGGTATTGATCTGAACAACGTTTACTTTCAACAAGACGGCGCTACGTGCCATACAAGCAACGAAACCATTGATCTTTTACGGGAAAAGTTTCCGGACCGTGTTATCTCTCGAAGAGGTGATCACAATTGGCCACCGAGATCTTGTGACTTAACACCTTGCGACTTCTTCCTTTGGGGCCACGAAGGTCTACGCCAACAGCACAGCGTCGGTTCAAGACCTCAAAGATGGAATTCGTGAGGCTATCGAGGACATAGGGCAGCCACTTTGCGAATTGGTTATGGAAAATTTCATGAAAAGGATAAGGTCCTGTAGGCGTGGTCGTCATTATTAACGGCATACCTTCCTCTTTATAATGAAATAAAGATCCGATCATTTATCTAAAAAAAATGGCATTTTTTTTTAATATCAAAATAACACCTCTTATTGGAAAACCCGTTATGAAAAAATTAAGCGCAAATAAACGGGTGAGTGGAAAAATGGTAGATATCTTAGTTTTCATAAGTTATAATTTTTAGAAATTTACTCCTAGGCAATTGCAGTTGTAATCAATAAGTAAACCATTATTTTTTCCTTGATTGTTATCGGTACAAAAATCTACCATCTTTTCGATTTTTCCGATTAATAAATATTATCCACTCTTATAAAAAAAGGGAAATTTCCTATACACGTGAGCTTATGAGTCATTTCACATTATATATGTGTCTTTTTTTATTACGGTACGGAACACATTTTATTTTAGGCAAGATTTTCCATTCTTAATAGTGATCTCATGAATTGCAAAATGGTACGAAAATTATAGTTCCGTTTGTCAAGGGTTTTGTTTATTCTTATTCAAGTTCGATATTTATTTTAATTGTGTAATTCACAGAAAAAAAAGTTCTAGATATTGTGTTTACGCACCTTCATATAGTGCATAGTGGTTACGTTAAACAAATCAGTATGTCGGAATACATCAAATCCTGCTTATAGTCTAAGAGCTAGCAACGTTTTCGAGAAATGACTTTAGTTCGCCTAGTTTTTTGATATGCCTGTCCTTAAAGCATATAAATACTCATGCGGTCCATCTGGCTGGTGAGACGCGTTGCTTTTACTTGTGTGCATTCCGTTTTACAGGTAAAAAAAGCAGTTTTCAAAATCATTTTAGTTCGATTTATGTTTTTTTCATCTGTTTTCGTAAGCATCAGACAATATAAATTCACTATTCCCAGACAATTACCTCGTTGCTAACACCGTGCCAGACGTTTTTTTTTTTTTTCATTAAAAAAAATATTTTATTATGGCTGTAATTTTTATACGAGCTAGTTTAATTATCGAACCAGATAAAATTAATTTGCCAGGCGATAACTCGGTTGCTCATTAGGTACCGGACCAAGTTGAGCGCGGTAAAGTGGTTTTTTTTCTCACAATGATGTTTTGAGAATATTTGATGAACCCAGCGAGATAGCACAATTTTGTCCTATTCTTTTTTTGTAGAGAATTTCAGGAGCTAAAGAAAAGCTTCTGGGCAAAATTGAGATATCTGGCTCAGATTTGAGGATATTCTTGATAAAATACCGGAAGAAAAAATCCTCTATTATACACATCCGCTATGGAATTAGAACTTAGATAGATTTCCATGGAAAAATTAATAAAAGCAATTATTTGGAATATAAAAAATGACAAGTTTTACTTTGAATACATTGACTTCTGTAGATGTAAGAGGTTTAGAGTGAGCATTTATCCAAAATGTTGTCAGGTATTGGACTCCCAATAAATGCTGCCGTAATTCAGCTCTGCACGGTGGTAAGCTTGATGGATTGAAATTTCTGCATATTTAACTTTCTTCTGCATTTAACGTTCACTGAAATTTTTGACTGATACGTATTAATAAATGAAATCTGACATCGTTGACGTGGTTAATCTGCCGAACTACAGAAACAAATCTTTTCAAGGTAACAAATGCACTCTTCAGTATTTTTTCATCATCGGTGGCAATATTTTGAAATGCAAGCTGATAATCTTCCGCGTCTTCTAGTAATTTGAAAAAAGCTTGAGTGTAATCACAACATTTTATGGCCTAGAATCCTCTAGATATAGATGGAAGAACCCAGTGTTTTGTACAATTCATTGACGTTGATGCAGCATTCATGATTATCCACACCCATGTTGATCCAAAATTTTAAGCAAGCGTCGATATCAATTTGGCAAATATGGTAGATAATCCTCGAATCTGCTTCTTCATGTTCTTCACATGATAATGACTATTCCGTCGCTTTAATGACTCTATTATTTTCAACCCGACAAAAGAAGCATTTGTTGAATTTTAAGTGAATTATTTTATCACCAATAAAAGACGGCATATCATCAGTCCAGTGGTTGATAAAAAATATAACTAATGCTTCCTTGTATTGAACATTTTTTAGTTGAGCAGTAAAATTATGAGGACGAATATGATTTAGTCATATTGAAACCTCGCTAGCCTTGATTGATGGTGTAAAACATCAACGCCAGTTTCTTTCAGTTGAGATACAAATTACTTTTAAAGCTTTTCCAAATTTTCCTTTTAAAATTTCATTGCATAATTATGATAGCCGCTACATTTACTCCCATGCAAGCAGGTTTGCTCGGGAAAGATATTTCTTTGCTTCTTTTGCCTCTTCCCTAGATAACCGGCTTGCATACTCCATCAAGAGTACTAGCGTGGGATGGCACATTCCCTATCACACTCGAATCGATCTGGCTATCGATAATCAACCGAATTATCGTCTGGAAAATTAATTTCATCTGGTTCGATAATTAAACTAGCTCGTATAAAAATTACAGCCGTAATAAAATATTTTTTTTTTTAATAAAAAAAAAACAAAAAGTCTGGCACGGTGTTAGCAACGAGGTAATTGTCTGGGAATAGTGAATTTATATTGTCCGATGCTTACGAAAACAGATGAAAAAAACAAAAATCGAACTAAAATGATTTTGAAAACTGCTTTTTTTACCTGTAAAACGCAATGCGCACAAGTAAACGCAACGCGTCTCACCAGCCAGATGGACCGCATGCCTATTGAGATAGTGAAAGAAGGGTGATAGCAAAGTATCAGCCGAACTAAAGTTCTTTTTTTCGTGACGTTGCTAGCTCTCGGACTATTAGATTCGATATGATTTTTGCATATAAAAAAAAATTAAGTGAAAATAAACGGGTGAGTGGAAAAAGGGTAGATATCTTAGTTTTCATAAGTTATAAGTTTTTTTAGAAATTTACTCCTAGGCAATTGGAGCCGTAATTAATAACTAAATCCTTATTTTTTCCTTGATTGTTATCCGTACAAATATCTACCTTCTTTTCGAATTTTCCGATTAATAAATTGCTAATGCACGGATCAAAATAGAAAAACTTTCACAAAAGTTTGGTTCTGATAAAGTAATTCAGAACTTTTCAATATTTTTCACAACAACAGATGATGATATGGTTTTAATTATTATATTTTGATGGTTTCAATTTCATGCAAAATCGAATTCATTAAAATGTATTATTCTCAGCTACTTTAGTTACTGAATAAAAAAATGTTTATTATTATATATATAATTACAAAAATCGGTAAAATTCAAAATTCGCCTAATTAAAATTAAAAATCACCTTGGTTAGTCGAAAGTTTTCCCAGGAGACAATAGTAATAAATAAATATAACAAATATCAATTGCATGTATTATGCAACAACGAACCATTTTCGAGATGGTTTCGTTTTCAGCTTTTTGAGATATTTACCTTTTCATCAGTCATCAAAAGGTTAATAATGATTTTTTAACCCATGTAACCGACTATTTGTCTCGATTTAAAAATAGGTATGTCAGCAGCTTCAAGAAACTATTACTAAAATGATTGCATCAGATTTGTGAAACTCCAAACTATTTTTTTTTTTAATTTTGGAGAAGTCATCCACCTTACCATTACTATCATGTCATGTAAGGTCGATCAAGTATTCAGCCTGTATATATATAAGCTGCTCACTTTCCAAATCGATTAACTCCATAAAAGAAAAGGTAGAAAATATGCAAATTTTTATAAATATCTTGTGAAAAATTTTTTTAGTATTCAACGGTCATATAATTTAGTCTCTGATGACAACATTTTTATGGCCGTTGAATAATAAATATGTTTTTTTATAAGAAATTTATTAAAAAATTTATAAATATTTTCTACCTTTTCTTTTATGGAGTTAATCGATTTGGTAAGTGAGCGACTCTATGAACTTCGTAGGTATATTTACAAAATGTTAACAAAAATTTTTTATTGCTTGCCACTGTGTAGATGATTTTATCGAAACAATTTGATTTTTTTTAATGACTTAACTGTATTATTGGGAAGTTTATATCGAAATTTTCTTTTATGTTATTCAAAATGTTAAGAGCCAGTAGAGCTAGTATTCTCAAAGTCAAAGGTTCCTCTTATCATTGTTTTGCAGAAGAAGAATTTACGGATGAATCATTTAAGCACCTCGACGTAGATATTTTAAAAGAAATCTTACCAAAAGGAGGACCAAGAAATAGTTTTTGGGTTAAATATAAAGAGTTTTTTGGAATACAACAGGTTGGACAGATTAATTGTAGTTTTCCCTTACATCTTTGATTTCTTTATATTAATAGGGTTCACGTTCCTATAGTCCTTCAGTCGGAGGTTGGTCAACTCCCACCACCAGTAAGAGCTATCCTTTATTCCAAGATCAGCAGAATTCCACAGTTCAACAAGATACGCTTACAACATTTACTAATAATCAATTGATATTAGAGCCAACGGAAGTTCAAATTATTGATGCATCTTCACCTTCAGTATCTGGAACATCAAGTCGAATATTCGATGATGTAATTATATAAATAAAAATTATTGAATGTCTTGATGTACCTCTTGTCTTTTAGTTGTTATCAGCATTAAAAACACCAACAGATTCCGGAACAGTTAAAAATTGTTTAAAGTCAATGACCGGGGAAAAATCATCGAAGGCCATTTCAACAAATTTGGAAAATTAGAAAATACCCAGCGAAACCTTTTAACCACCGTTATTATTAACAAAGAACACGAAAATATCGGCGAAAGACCTTTCAAGTTAACAACAGAACGATATGTTACTTTGGCAAATGAAATACCCAAAATATTTCCATCAGAGAATAGCTTCATTTATTTTGTGCCCTATAACAAAGCAACAAAGCGTGTAGCATCAGGAAAATTATAGGAGCGTTACAACCGACTCAAGAAAAATTTAAAAATCATTAGTAAAACTACAGTTACTGCTGAAAATTTTTTAAATTCAATTCCTTCCGAAAACGAAGATATTGAAGGTAAAATCTTATTTTTGAAAAGTCATGTCAATGATTGGGAAGAAATAAGAGCTTACTGGAAGGAAACACATGTGTTCCGTAGAAGACAGTTACAACGATATAACGAAATCCTTCAAATACATAACTATTTTACCTTTTATCCTGCACTATGAAGTCCACAAGGAGGCTTATTACTATCGGATGACTTTAATATTCAATACCCTGCATTAAGCGACATACTGTTTCTTAAATGGCCAGAAATCAATAATAAACTCAAAATACTAGCAACGCAAAGAACATCTTCCAATATATCACAAAAACGAGAAAATATTTCCCCGAACAAATCAGTTTCATGTAGCGCCAAAAAGTCAAGCTGCACTTTAGATAAATTGTTAAAATCTGAATCTGATATTGCCGGATTTCAACTACTTGCTTATTTGTTGTCCTCGTCAGTATATGGAAAGAAGAAGGAGAACCAAAAATCACTGCAATTTACGAAAGAAGAAGTCTAGGATTCTTTTATCTTACACGTACTGGTAAGTTCAATAAAATATTTGTAATAATAATTTTAAAACAATTTTTTTAAGGACGCAAATTTGTTAAAAGAAGAATTGGACAGAAAAAGAAAGCTTTTGGAGTCATCTAAACAAACGCTACAGCCTTTGGGAATAGCAGCTGGACCAAATTTGGAAGAAGCGAAATATTTCTATGTGGCATTAGATCAGGTACTCTATAGTGCCGAAAATATTTTAACAGCAGTTAACCTATGTTTCAAGGTATTTATGTCATTAAATGCCAAATATCCGGAGCCCTGTTTAGCCATATGGACATTTATTCAGCATGAAGTTTTCGGGATATTTACAGAATTTGATGTAAATCTTGTTGCGTTAGGAACTTTGAAATCTGATTTGAACGCCCTATAATTAATCCTTCTGTAATAATATCTAAATAAGTGCAATATTATATTCTTTGGCGGTAATGAATAATATTTTATGAATTTGATTCTGAATTGTTATTTACGTTCATATACTGTATAAAATAAAGTGTTTTAAATGTATGAAAAATTTCAACTCTTGTAAGCTTTATATGAAACATGTCAATATTAGTCATAAATTAGAAAGAGCTCTGCTTTGTAAAAGCTGTCCATAAGAAAGGTCTTTCAAATTAAAAAATTATTTTAGAAAGCATATACAGCAACATTTTAACTTAGAGTCCAATACAAAATTACCAGAATGCACAAATTTGAATGGTATTGCAAATCAACCCAAAAATATTATCTGCACCTTTCATTGAAAATATTATAAATGCACATAATACTGATCTTGCCAATTGTCCTGAAATATGTATATGAAACTTTTAGAAATTTGGTTGATTTAGCAAATATAGACCTCGTAACAAAACTGTATTCGAACAAATTGGTTTGCAAAAAGACTATCCAAAGCACAATAAATGCGTTTTCTGAATATATACTAGAGGGTATTTTCAAAAATATAAAAGATTCCATTTGTAAAGAGGACGAACAGGTTAAAGCAAAGATATTTCAATTATTTTCTATTTTTTTGTCTTCATTCGACGATATTTCAACAGAATATAAAAGAGCTCTGTTGCTTAAAAATAAAAAATTTATATACTGCGTCCTCCTCAGTAAATATTGGAGAAAGGGTTGATGTTATGCGTGTAAGATCAGACTTAATTTTAAAAACAATACCTGTTAAAGATAAAATAATATCTCCTAAGGAAACTCTTATTCAATGCGTTAACACAAATGGAATGTTTCGAGAAATTCTGAACTATCTAACATATTTAAAATCTGAAGAAAATATTACTTCGAATTTAATGCAAATGAAATTTTGGGCAAAAAAGGCTTCTCTTTATTGGAAAACTGATATTATTCTTCCGGTGTTAATTTACTTTGACGAGTTTGAAGTAAATAATTCGTTGGGATCGCGTGCAGGATTGCAAAATCTCGGGGCAATTTATATGCCGCTGCCCTGTATTCCACCACTTATTCGCTCAAAGTTAAATAATATATTTCTCCTAATGCTTTTCAATAGTTTAGATAAGCGGTCATATGGAAATATAATCTTTCAACCTGTTATAGATGAATTAAAGTACTTAGAATGCACTGGAATTGAAGTTTCAAATAAAAGCGTTTTCTTCTTGGTCGCGGCATACACTGGCGATAAAAAGGGTTTGAATTCCATGTTAGGTTTCACCGACTGCTTTGTAGCAAATTTTTATTGCAGAATTTGCAAAATGCACAAATGTGAGTCAAAAAGCTCGTGTGTAGAAAAAGAGTATTTATTGAGAACAGAAGCTAATTACATCGAAGACGTGGAAAAGAACAACGTATCAGTCACAGGAATATGGTGAATGTGCTTGTTCAATCAACTTAAACACTTTAATGTTTGGGAAAATCACTCTGTTGATATTATGCACGACATTTTGGAAGGAGTCCTTAATTTAGAAATTGCATTAATTTTAAAACAATTTATTTTCCAAAAAAAATTATTCACTTTGGAAATGTTAAACAACTTTGGTGATTTCGATAATAATTATAATATGAATAAACCACCAGAAATATCTGAAGATCATTTAAAACATTTAAAGCTTAGATACTCTGCCTCTGTAACGCTTTGGATTTCAAAATTTTTAGGAATAATTACTGGTGAGTGGGTCCCAGAAGACAATATATTCTGGAATCTATTTATTTTGCTAAAGCAAATAATAGATATAATTCTACTCGAATCAATAGCTTCTGAAGACATTTTATGTATTGAATAATTGATTTCTCAACACCATAAACTTTTTGTAGATACGTTACATATGCCACTTAAACCAAAGCACCATCTTATGACCCATTACTCAAGAATCATGCGTAAGATGGGCCCTTTAAATATGCAATAGTACGTTTTCTAAATACGCTTTTCTTTGATGTACATAGGCATTGTCATAGGGTTTCAGAAACTAATTTGTTCGAGTGCAGAAATCTAATTAATGATTTAAAGCAAGATTTTCTATTAGTTGAACATGATGGACAGCTTATTATTGTATAAGATATTATATGTATGTAAAAAAAACAGTAGAAACTTACTACTGTTTTCAGAACGATACGAAGTATATGTATCAGAGTTGCGAACACTTTTCAAATTAATACATGTTTATAATAACTACTCTGTTTGATTAATAAAAACAATCTCTTTTGATATTTTCGTCTACGATTGAAATTTCCAAATGAAACCCCATATCCATATACCTACATATTTCAAATGTGTTAGAAATTGCAATGATATTTAATTCCCTAGCTACCAAGTCGATAATTATCACCCAACTTGTAATAATTAGTCAATTATTTCGATTTGAGTTGTTCCCACTTCCACTGCAGGAAATTCTTTATAAGGAAAATACTATTTACTTTTCTAAAGATTTCCATTAGAATATATATTAAGTGTAATTAAAGGTCTACGTTTGGTCATATTTTCATCAAAATCCGATAAGAGCTCAAAGAGGTAAGATTATCATATAATTGGATTGGAAGGTATTTTAAAAACTTTTACTTTGGATTGTACCCAACTTAAAATTTATCAAAATTATATTGGGTTAGAATTCTAAATACATTCTGCGTGAATTGTATTTATAAACTTATAAATACATTGCTTTAACGCCAATATATTTAGGAAATTGCATGTAGTATCTACATAAGCCTGGAAGCTATGTTGGTAGTGCATTTTAACACATTTAATAGCTATATATATTTTAATATATTACTCCATTTGTTATAATGTATGAGTATTGTTACTACAAAAATGAGAGAATATGGACCCAGGAGTTATAAATTATTATGTTGAAGCTTATACATTAAATGGAGTTTGCTGTTTTACTATTGTGGCTGCAGCTATATTTATAGCTCTAAAGATTATAACGAAAATGTAATTACTTCTAATTTTAAGCGTGATTACCTATATATTCTCATAGCTATAAATAAAGGAGTTCCTATATATAAAGGTATTTTTATAGCAAATTGATTTATAAGCTCAAGTGTCATAAACTATTGCCATCACCTTTTCGCTTATAATTGTGAGAGCTCGAATACATAAAAAAAAAAAGCCTGGCTCCTATTATTTCTCTCAGTGTATATAATATTGTGATCATAATATTATTAATATTATCATTTTTATACAAAAATTATCGTGAAAAGATTAAGTTGAAAGATTTATCGGAAGAATTTTCACGTTTCCGCTGCTGTAACTTGTTACACATCAGACTTACAAAAAAATGTTGGAAATTTAGTTTCTTCAAATTTGTATGAAACATTTTTGTCGTAGGATCAACCGTTGACGAATTATTTTCAGAAAACTAAGTTTATGCACCTTTAATACGAGATGTCAGACCACGCCGACTCTCGCCAAAGTCAAAAACTTGGATTTTTCATCGGGGCCTGGAACTAAATAACATTATCAAAATCATTTCTCCCCACCTTTTGTAGGACGAAGGACTTTTTAGTCCCTATTGACCGAACTAAAATCACAGCTGTTTTATAAAATGTTCAAAAATTGGTGCAATTTATGTTGAAGTGAAAAAATACAATTTTGTGAATTAAATTACTTCTAATCTACTATTAACTATACTTACACATACTTATATACAATACTATACATACCTGCCATATGCTGAATCTGCGCTTTGCTTGCACCTCGCATTTTTTCGAATAGGGTAACAGTCAACACTGTTGATTTCATCCGAGTCCACGGGGTACATTGTGCTGCCCGAGTCACAAGTATGCTCCAAGTTGGGATCATTTTGGTCCAATTCATATTCAACTTTTCTATTAATATTCCGTGCGTTATTTTTAGTGATGTCCTCAAAAATATCTTGCTTTTCCTCATGGAAGGAAATTTGTTCGTCACTAATTCTCTGTTCTTTGTTTTCGTTTTTGTCTACGTTTTTGTCATTGGGATAAGAAAGTGAAGGTTTAGTAGGACTTGGAGAACTGTCGTTTTGACTTGTTTCGACACTTATAAATATTTCTCCATTTCCGCCATCTTTCTCATATTCTGGGTTTATAGATGTGGGCGACCTGTTAGAATATTCGTTTAAATTACTACATCGCTTATTAAAAGATTGATTCAATAAAAATTCTTTGCAATCTTTAAAAATTGGAAATTGATCTTCATCATGTTCGAATGATGATAGAAATTCCTCAAAATCGATGTCGTCGAAAGAGGGCTCATTTAAGGAACGGTCCAGGACTTTGGTACTGGATTCAATCATTGAAATAGTTTTATCACACTCGTCACTATAAGGATCGCTGTCAGGAGACATATCATAAAGGAATTGATTTTTTCCCAAACGCAGCTGTCGCTTAAGGAGATTCCTCTTTTCTGCTGAATTGCGGTTGCTGGAAGTCTGCTGATACTGTACATACTGACTTTGTCGTTGAAATTGATTTGGAGTCTCCGTTACAACTTTCGTTGTGGATGCAGAATCAGTGCTACTAGAAGTCAGATCAGAGTCAGAAAGTTTGCAGATATTTACGGGAAGATTATCGCAGACATTGATCAACTTGGGATCGATGTAATCATTACCTTTGAATTCAAGGATTGAAGACAAATTAATGCCGCTAGGTGTATTGCTAGATAACATATTTGTGGGGAGTTTGGGCTTGTGAAGAGGTTCAAGTCTAATTGGGTAAACTTTGCTAGAAATCAACGGTTTTGATGTTTGATCTGGGTTTTTTGAATTATCTGTAAAATTATTTTTGTTTTCAATTATATTAGCCAGAGGATCTTTCAGAGATGGAATATTTTCTTTGTCACTCACTTGCGATATATTGTTCATAAAATTTTTCTGGTATGTTTGTTTACTGAGTATATTTGTTTTGTCCTTGAGTTCCTTTTCTGTTAAATCTACAGGTCTTTCAACTTGCTTAGCTTCATTTTCGTATTTTAAGAAAACAGCTAAAGAATCTGTTTTTGAGATAGGTAAGCTGTTTTTGGTCCTATCAGTAATCTTATTCAAGTTCAATCGCAAATTTCTTCTATTCGGATTTGAGTTAATGTCACGTTTAATGACTTTGGGAGTATGCGATGTAGCAAAATCATTTATGCATACAGATTTTACTGGCATCTCATCGTATTCTTCAGGTTTAAGGAATTTAGATGAAATAGGACCTTCATCCGACAGACCACGCTGAATCGTTTGTCTTTGCAATATTGGAGTGATGAAAAGTGGCCGAATTGACGGTTTTCGTGGTGCTCCTAAGGAAGAGGTTCTGCGAAAATTAGATTTTACGTTATTTAAAACTGTTCTGGGATTAGAGGAAGAGGATATGCCAGAGGAAAGACTTGTCGTTCTTTGTTTTGTATGAGGTACTGTTGGAGAAATAAGTGAATATGAAGGAGAGTTCGGTGAACACAATTCCTCTAGTTGGCGCCTAGCTGACATGAATGGATCATATTTGTCCGAGAGGCCACTGAAAAGAAGAAATTATTTAATATGTTTATAAGTTGTATTATTACAAAACACATGTTATTAATTGAAGATATTTCTTACAATAAAGAGTATTATACGTAAGTATACAATTTCATTTATTTTGCAAGATTATTTGAACAGGAAGTCTGTAAATTTCTGGGAATTTTTGGGACACGATTTTTCAACTCAAATTGAAATAACAAACTAATAATTTCCTCGTTCGCAAAAATTCCATTTGCTTTGACGCTAATCCCCGCATTTAAAATCACTCTGTGAATATTGCAGTTTTTCGCTCTTTACTATCAAGTGCTGAGCCCAATCTCTTGCTCGCTCTAATCTGTATTGCAGTTGGGCTGTATCCGTTATCGAAAATCTCATCTACATACATGATCTTCTCCTTCATGGCGTTGATGAAGCCGTTTCAATATCTACAGGAGGTACTGGTGATAAAGTAGGAAATAGATGACATTGGCTTATTGTAATTTCTGAAATAAATCGAGTTCTTCAAATATATCTGTGTTCAATGTCAAAATTCCGGTGTCTTCAAAGTGACAAATTATGTTTTGAAATAAAAGGCTTTTTTCATTACCTATTAAAAAATTTTTTAAAGAACCATTCATAGTGCGGTCTAGCTTCTAGTTTTCTTATCAACAAAATGCAGATATATCTTATAGTTTTATTTATTTGGGTGAAAAACGCAAGGCGTTTCTTTAAACTCGCCACTCATACGCCATACTAACCAACAACAAAATTGTGTACGTAAAGAGTTTAACCAACAAGAAACCCTGAAAGAATGGTAAGAACAAACGAACAATAATTTTAACATGTAGGTAATGCCAACACAAGTGACGGATGATAGTAGTATATTTGTTAGGATTTAATAGGGTATAAAAATAAAAATAAAAAATAAAAAACATTTGACTTGAGTGAATCTTTGAATACAAGATAGGACATAAAAATCTGGACAAGTCTAAAACGTCAACACTTGTAACATTTTGTTGTTGTTTTAGTGCAGCAGAGGAGCAGAGTCTCAAATGCAGAAGGCAAGGCGTCTTTATATACAATCATTCACAAAATTATTTGTGCACAGTAGTTTCGAGACTGTTGCTGTACAGACATCTGTAATTTGTAACGGATATATGTTTCCTGAAAAACAAAAAAACTGATCCATGTTTGTAAAGCTTTTATTTACATGATTCAGTTAAAAAAGATTAAAAAAAATTTATCATTCAACAAATAAATAGAACAAGAAGTTTTTTCACAAAATTATTTGTGCATCCAATTTTCTTCACAAAATTATTTGTGCACACATAAAAAACAATTTTTACAGCGTTGTAACTATGTTAACGTTATACAGGGTGGCCCGAATGTGGTGTTACATTTCAATGCAAAGAATTGTATGAGTGGGTGGAGGGAAATCCTAACGGTTTCCGAGATAACGGGACTTAAAGTATATGTGTGTATGTTTTTATACATTACCCTGTAACTTCTAAACGTGGCACCCTATGGTGATGCTTTTGTTAGATTGCCAATCAGTGGATCTTTCCAATGGCCTACAAACTTTTCCCCTCTTCCTCTCCGTTTTGAAGTTATGGCTCAACAAAGCTAAATTTTCGGACTTTTAATTCGGTGTTCTTTTATTGAACTACTATTATTATCAATAAACACGTCGTCAACAAAAACTTTTCAGATCAGATCTAAAAGACGAAAAGCTGCGCTTCAAAATGTACCCGAAATGTAACCCTTTCTACGTTTTCTGCACTTTTCCTTTACCCTAGCCATGTGAATATAATTGGAAGCACAATCGATTTGATGAGAGCCTCACTATTGCTGACATCAAGCAGAGCTATCTTCTCTGTGAGTAATGAATCCCGCTATACTGTCAGCCCAGTGGTGGGTGAAGTGAAGATGTTGGCGTTGGATCGGGTACTTCCACGTAGTGCGACGTGGTAACCGCTATTCGGTGGGCTTGACACTGATTAGCGGGCTAAAAACGCCGAGGTTGCGTGGCTAAGGGGGAGCTTAGTCCCTAGTATGCGAACTCTGGATACCTCCAGTTTTAATTGTAGCATTCCCGTGGTAATGCGAATCTCTGCCACGGGTGACATAGTTTCTTCGCTACCCGTGGAAACTAAATGGACAAATTTATTTTGAAAAAAGGGCGGTGCTCCCCTCAAGACACCGAAAAAGAGATAGCGGAAGCCTCAGTGGAGAACTCTCAGAGCTGGAACTGCAGTCTCAGGAGTATGAGTCGATGTCGACGGATACTGAGGAGCGCTTGCTTGCCGAGCCTGAGATCAGTGCCAAGCCAGTAGAAAAGGCTAAGAGAAGGAGGGAAAGGAGGGTGACGGAGGGTTTGCGGCGGAAGCGTACTTTTCAAAGCGCTAAACGCATACTTCAGGTCCTCTCTGCCAAAGTACCCGATTATCTAACAGAGAAAGAGAGTAATAGTCTGAGCTGGGCCAAGCAGGTCATAGCAGAGGACGAAATTACAAGGCCGAAGAAGAAGGAAACTCCCAGGGGACGCCACTCCGCTAAGGAGGCTCTCAGCGGCAAGGGACCTTCAACCAAGGCAAAACAAAAACCCCGTCAAAACCGACCACTGCGGGCCCCACTAAAGGGGGTGGTGGTGTTCAGGGTACTGGGAAGGGTAAGCTAATGAAAAGGGTGACATCTGCAGAGGAGGAGGACAATGATGCCAAGAGGCTGAAATCAGGCTCCAGCAGACCATCCCCCGGGTTCAGTAAGGCATCGAGACCAGGTCCGAGTAAGGATATGGAAAAGGAGAAGAGGCTGCTTAGTGAGGTGGTATCAGATAGCTTAAAGCTAGCGCTGATTGACAGGAGCAATCAGTACGGGCGCTATCTTAGAATATAGAGACAACAGGAAGTGTTGATACCTGTAAAATTCGTATGCATGAGCGTGGATTTTTTCATGGTCCCGTGAAGTAGGTCAGCATTATATTGAAGAAAGAGACAAATGTACTTACAGTTGTCAAACGAAATTTTATAATTTGCAACAATTTGAATTTAATTTAAAACTTGTAAAAAGTGAAAGATATTTTATTTAACAGTAGTGCTAAAGAAAGTAAAGAGTGTAAGTAATTATCTGTTGATATTATAGTGATAAATTTCTAAGTGATGTTCATGTATTTTCAGAATGAAGTGTTCGATAAAAAATTGTCACAACAACACCAAGGTACGACGTGGGAAATCACTTTTTAGGCAAGTATAGTTATAAAATATTATTTTGTGTACTTTACACACATTTTTATATTAAATTAAATTCAAAATACATAACCAAAACGTTGAAATATCGAAAAATTCCTTCATCCACCGAGATTTGTTTACGTTTATGACAGCTGAGAAACTCTCAGGGTATATAGGTGTAGTGACAGCAAGTAAGAACATTTTCGATGGGAGCAAGCGTAATATTTTCAACCATATATCTTGTTGCTCCGCTCTCTATATTGATTCTACTAGACGGCTGCACTGAGCATTCACTACAGCGGCAACAGATACTAACACAACCAAAATTTGACTACGCCAAATTTGGCTTATCACACTTCCTGTACTCTCTATATTCTAAGGGCGCTATACTGAGGAGCAATGGAAGACAGTGGAGAGATCCTTATAGAACGCTGGCTGTCATCTGGTATGTGCTCAGTAACCCCACGCTAAGTGCGCCGACTTTCAATAAGTCTTGGTGGAAGCACGGGATCAGTGTCTTGGAGTGCAGAGACAAGGCCACACACGACTTTGCTGTTAAAGCAATCTCGGAATTGGAGGTGCCGTGGGAAGGAGCCCAGCGGGCGCTCGTCCCACTGCACGACATTGCTGAGAGGTCGTGTGGTGATCCCAAATGTGGATATCGACAGGAGCAATCTCCTAAAAGTCCCACATGTACAAAATCCTGACGTCCCATGAAGGAATGGGGGATTGTTGCGGTAGAGGAGCCCGGAGATGGGGGTAGAGGCTTCGTGATCGTGGTGGACGAAGATACGATACCCAACAACAGGAAGAGGCAGGGGAAGCTCCATTTTGCTGTGGGAGAAGTATTTCTCAGGCTCTTTAGGAGGAATAAAACCTGCGGGGAGGAGGACGTAAATACTGTGGATGAAGGTGGTGCAAATCAACCTTCATCATAGTAAGGTTGCGTCAGCCAACCTAATGCTGCTCCTAAATAAGGAGGGCATAGATGTGCCGCTTATCCAGGAGCCGTGGGTCCATGGGACCAAGGTTCAGGGGTTAGGCCTCAGAGGATTCAGACTATTTTATAGTCAAGAGTCAGACTAGGTAAGAACATGTATACTTGTTAGGAAAACCCTACAGGCACTAATGTTATCTAATTTCAGCTCTAAGGATCTTGTGGTTGTAGGGCTAGAGGCGGGGGCCCACAAATGTTGGATGGCCTCGGCATACATGCCGTATGAGGAGCCGTCAGCCCCCTCCAGTGATATGAGATTGGTGATCGAGGGTGCTGAAGCGAGGAACATCAATATTCTACTAGGGTGTGATGCTAACGCCCAAAATATCATTTGGGGTAGCACGGATATAAACCCGAGAGGTGAGTCTCTTTTTAATTATTTGTTAGAGACTAAGCTCGTAGTGTGCAATAGAGGCAATACGCCAACTTTTAGAACAGTAGACAGGAGTGAGGTCTTGGACCTAACCCTAGTTACCTGTTCGGAGAACTTCGTGGTTCGCAACTGCAGAGTGTCTGATCAGGCGGCTTTATCAGACCACACTTGGATACTCTTCGAGGTTGTATTTGCTGCGCGACCTGTTAAGCCTTTCAGGAATGTTCGTAGGACAAATTGGGACCGTTTCTGTGATGTAGGCAGTGACAGGCTGGGTTCACCACCCGAAAGACTCATCACAGAGTCTGCAGTGGATGATGCGGTCGATACTATCACCGAGGCGTTAAACGTAGCATTCCTGGAAGCCTGCCCCATAAGCAGATCCAGTGGAAAATCAAGGCCACCATGGTGGAATGCGGAACTGGGTAAGCTTAGAGAAAAATCGCGTAGGTTGTTTAATGCAGCCAAGCGCAGCGGAGATCAGGTAGACTGGTCCTGCTATAAGGACGGCCTAAGATCATTCAAGAAGGCGCTAAGCCTGGCAAAGAGATCTTCATGGAGGAGCTTCTGCCAGTTAATAGCGTCTAATACAGGAGGGTCCAGACTTCGGAAGGTGTCGAGTTCTTCAGAACGGCACCTACAGGAAGGAAAGGAGGAGGTGATCAGCTCAATAGTTAGTGAAAAAGCGACGAAATGGGCGGACTAAGACCCATTATGCTTCAGAAGGACCTAAGGTACATAATACCATGGCTAGTGCTGATTTATAAGAGCTGCCTGAGGCTCTGTTTCTTGCCCAGGGCCCGGCAGGAAGTGAGGATAATCTTCATTACGAAGGCAGGCAGAACAGGCCATATCGAGGCAAAAGACTTTAGACCTACCAGCCTCTACTCCTTTATGCTTAAGGTATTGGAGAGATTGATAGAGGTGCATATAAGAAATGTTTGGCAGGGCGGCAGTTGTAGACAGCATGCCTATACAAAAGGGAAATCGGTAAAGTTGGCATTACATGCAGTGGTGTCTGTTGTTGAGAAGTCCCTATAGTATAAGGAGTACACTCTAGGTGCTTTCCTGGATATTGAAGGGGGTTTCAATAACGTGAAGATGGAGGTTAAATTTCATGGACTGAGAAGGGTTGGTGTTGATAAGTGTCTATGTGACTGGATCAACTCAATGCTTCTCAGTAGAAAGATCAGCTCCTGCTCAGGTGACCCTACTGTCACAAGAGCAGTCTATAGAGGTACACCGCAGGGGGGGTGCTATTACCACTCCTGTGGTTACTGGTAATGGATGAAATCCTCATCAAGTTAGAGAGAGAGGGCTTTAAGGTAGTTGCCTACACGGATGACATATGCATCCTGGTAATTGGCAAATTTCTCTCTACTATTAGCGAAAGGCTCGAGTGCGCGCTGCTTAAGCTGGATAGCTGGGCCAATAATAGTGGATTGAGGGTGAACCCCTCGAAGACGAAGCTAATCCTTTTTACAAGAAGGGGGCGGGTACAAGATTTCAGACTTCCAATGCTGGGCGGAGAGGAGCTTACTCTCTCCAGTGAAGCCAAGTATTTGGGTGTCGTCCTCGATTCGAAACTGAACTGGAAGGCAATTCTACAAGAACGCGTGAAGAAGGCCAGTGTGGCCTTCTACACGTGCAAGAGAATATTTGGCGGAAACTGGGGATTAAAACCCAGGGTGGTACACTGGATGTACACATCCATAGTTCGGCCCATCCTCTGCTACGGCTACGGTCTGGTGGACGGCACTGACAAGGAACTGTAACCTTTATGTGGTGTCAAAAATCCAGAGAGCCGCCTGTATGGGTATAACTGTGTGTCTGTGCACCACGCCCACGGTGGCATTGGAAGTCATGCTTGACCTATTGCCGCTGGACCTTTATTGTAAGGGTGTGGCGGCAACTAGTGCTGTCAGGATGAGAGCGGGGGGCTGGTGGACGGAGAGGGGTTTCGGGCACTCCGATATACTCCAGAAGGTAGACTGTAGGGACTGCAGGGTAGAAAGAGACTATCAAGTACCCATCCTGACTTTTGGTGGAGGTATCAATGCAACGATACCCACCAGGAGTGACTGGGAGGGGAAGGAGGTGGTCGTTACATCCGATATTTCTATATTTACGGATGGTTCCAAGGCGAGTGCGGGCACAAGGGCTGGAGTGTACTCTAGAGATCTCCAGTGGCACGAGTCTAATAGACTGCCTGACAAATGCAGTGTTTTTCAGGCAGAGCTCACAGCGATTTATCAGGCGGCAACATTAGTATCCGTGTGCAGAGAGCCCGCACGGCACCTCTGCATATATACTAATAGTCAGGCAGCCATCAGGGCGCTGGATGCTGGGCTGGTAAAATCAAAATTGGTGCAGTTATGCAAAACCAGGTTTGAGGAATTGACTGTAAGGCACAAGGTGACCCTAAGCTGGGTACCTGGCCATAAGGATATCTCAGGCAACGAGATGGCTGATGAGTTGGCCAAAAAGGGATCCGAATTGGATAGCTCCGCAGCTGTAGCTTACGTGAGGATCCCAATCGGAGCTTTAAAAGAGGAAATCATCAGGGACGTCTATCTAAAGGCAGGCCTCCGATGGACCAGCAGGGATACCTGTCGTATTGCGAGGCAATTGTGGCCTGCATATGACAGGAAAAGAACAAGGGAACTACTTAATAGAAGGACAACAAAAACCAGGAATCTAGTAGGGGTCATGGCGGGTCACTGGGCCATAGGGGACCATGCTAGAAGACTGGGAATAGCGGCGAACGATTTCTGCAGGAGTTGTAGGGACTCGGAGGAAATTGAATCCGTCAAACATGTGCTTTGCGAATGCCCCCCTCTGATGAATAAAAGAGGTAGGCTACTAGGTAGCTACTTCTTTTCAAGTCTGGGGGAGCTTCAAAGTATAAAGTTCAGAGACATCCTGAGTTTTCTGAGTGAGGCAGTGTAGGGCACCACCAAATAATATGCTTCCAATACATCGACTTCTCGATTCATTTCCAACATCCCAATGCAACCTCTCGTGAGAGCACGCACCGCACAAAAGAACTATCAAGCGAGTCTAATAGGAACACTGGTCGTGTGCGGTCGAATTAAGCTTACTAGTAGTCAAGCGGGTTGAACTAATAGAATTGAACTAAATAACTAAGTAATAGTTTGTTAAGTGTTTTAAGTAAAGATGAATTGAATTAAACGATAAAATTGACATCTATTTTCTTTTCCTAAATCTTCGACCGCTCAAACACGATCCTCAGTATAGCCAACGTTTTCGACAGAATTAGACACAACATATTGGTGACCCCGACGCCCGCTTAATCTACAGTCATCAGCATCAGAATTGCGAGCTTACAGCAATTAGGAAAAACATTTCTATCCCTGTTTTGCTGTCGCAGAACATTAAAAGGCCGAGATTCAAGAATTACAGGAACTGCAAATTGGACATATAAAAAAATTATTTCCAACTTTTGCGGACAGAATAGCAGTACATACATTGTGCCGTTTGGGCACACACGCACGCACACATATTGTATAACACAACATAGTCCATCGCATCGCATGGCATCGCAACGGATGCGTGCATACATATTGGAGTAGTCTACACGTCATTACTCACAGACACAAGTATATGGTGCCAGCGAACGTTCACTTTCAATAGTGTGAAGTTCAATGTGGACTAAACGGAATAAACAAGAAAGCTTTGGCTATTAGTACATGTTCACACCAGAGAAACGTCAAAGCTCGCCGCCTATCTTCAGCATTGACCGAGTTTGATGGAATGTTCGAAAATAATACGTTCTTTCACAATTGTATGGTATAAATATTTATGTTTTTTTTAATTTTAATGTAAATTTATCCAGATACCATAAATATTATCTTCCAGTAATTATATATATACATATTTTATATTTAGATAATTATACGATTGATATTTACTTTGATACCAATTTCGTATAAATACATAGGATTAATTTTCTTTGCGATTGTAGAATAAGCTTAAGTTTTTTTAATATCTAAACCATGTACCTGTGAACCAAAGACGGCTAGTGATTTCCAAAACAATTGAATAACAATATTTCTCGATAATTTAATTTTTCTTGCACATATATCAATTTGGCGGTGCGTGCTACCTTTAAATTAATTCAAAAGAGCCTAAATAAAACCATCTCCATTTACTTTAACGTGAATCGAATAGAAGTTCACAATGGCAGGTGGAACGGGCGAGGAGGCGCTAAATCAACCTGCTGGTGGAAGCTCAGGAAGTAACGCCCCAGAGGGAAATCCTTCTAACGACATTAAAAGTAATATCGGCGACAACGTTTCTCAGGAGATTTACAATATAAAATTACCCACATTTTGGGAAAAAGCACCAGCAGCTTGGTTTATCGCAGTCGAGGCCCAGTTCAACGTCAAAAAGATTCGTCAAGATGAGCTTAAATACTCCTACGTCCTAAGTGCTCTGCCGGTAGAGGCAATAAACAATGTCATAGACATACTAAACAAACCTCCTGATAAAAACAAGTATAATTACTTGAAAGAAATGCTGATTAAGAGGCATACGTTATCCGAGCAACGCCGACTCGAGCAGTTGCTCTCATCGGAGAATCTTGGTGATCGAAAACCGTCGGATCTTTTCAGACATATGCAGACGGTCGCGGGTAATATCTCAACTTTAGGTGAGAACTTAATTCAATCATTGTGGGAACGTAAGCTCCCTACGGCGATTAGCATACCACTAGCAGTCACAGCAGGTCAAGATTTTGAAAAGCGGCTAGAGCTAGCAGATAAGATTTGGGAAACTACTCAATCTTTGAACATCGCTGCTTTCGATCAGCACAAAGAAATTTTTCTAGATAACGAAAATTCGACAAATTCTAAACAGTTCGGCCAAGTACTCCATACAATGCAAGCAGAAATTCGCGAATTAAGACGTTCCGTACAAAGGCTGAGCAATCGTAGCAACGTCAGACCACATAATAGGTCCGCCTCTAGACATAATAGCATAGGTAGGGTGGAAAATAAAGAGCCTAACCACAAAGTGTGTTGGTATCACCAACGCTTCGGGGATATGGCGAAAAACTGTTCAGCGCCGTGTGCTTTTAACACTAAGAGACAATCAAAATCACAGAAGCAAACAAACTAGATCAACCGGTTGCTGCAGCGGCTAGCACCCGGTCAAATATTCCACGCCGCTTATTCGTATTTTGCCGTAAGACAAAACTTAGCTTCCTCGTAGACACAGGGGCAGAAGTGTCCGTGGTACCACGAAACCTATTTCCTCATTACTGCTGTACCACCTCACAGCAAGAATTAACAGCAGCAAACGGAACAACAATTAGCACTCACGGCACGAAACTTTTAAATTTAGATCTTGGCCTTCACCGCCAATTCCATTTCCCTTTCCTCCTAGCTGCAGTAACGAGGCCTATTCTCGGAGCTGACTTCTTAGCCTATTACAATTTATTAGTGGATATTAAGCGCAAGGTTCTTATCGATCCACTAACTAACCTAGCCGCCTCGGGAACAATAAGCCAATCTACAATTTCTTCACCGCGGCTTTCCTTCATCAGTGATGACTTTGGGGATCTTCTAAGAAAGTACCCTTCCATTGTCGGCACTCCTAACTATTCTCACCCAGTGAAACACAAAGTAAGTCACCATATAGTAACTTCGGGACACCTACCAGTAACACGTCCAAGACGTTTGGACTCGCTAAAATTTAAAATTGCACAATCAGAGTTTCAATACATGCAACAATTAGGTATTTGCCGACCCTCAGCCTCTGCCACATGCTCACCACTTCATATGGTCCCCAAGAAGGACCCTAATGATTGGCGACCGTGTGGAGACTATCGATTACTAAACTCCGTAACAGTCCCAGACAGGTATCCAATACCTCACATACAAAGTTTTTCACACCAGCTCAAAGGATGTACTGTATTTTCTAGAGTCGATCTAGTCAGAGCATATTACCATATACCTGTGGCAGAAGAAGACGTGTACAAAACGGCCATTACTACGCCCTTTGGGATGTTTGAGTTTACGCGAATGCCCTTTGGCCTTCGGAATGCAGCTCAAACATTCCAAAGGTTTATGAACGAAGTTACCTATGGTCTTGACTTTATATTTACCTACATACACGATATCTTGGTAGCAAGCAGCAGTCATCTTGAACATGAACGACATCTCAAAGAGTTATTCGAGCGATTAGTTAAATATGGCTTAAAAATTCAACCTTCCAAATGCAGTATTGGGAAGGAGACCCTTGAGTTTCTCGGACACAAAATTACAAAGGAGGGAATTTTGCCATCAGAAGACAGGGTTAAAGCAATCCGAGACTTCCCAACACCATCTTCGACAAGGCAAACGCAGCGCTTTGTCGGAATGGTAAACTTCTATCACCGTTTCGTCCCAAGGTTGGCGGATATGCTCACACCACTACATAATCTTTTAAAGATACTGATAGATAAAAAAAACAAGCAAAAATTTCACTGGCCCCGAGAGTGTGAAGAATCTTTTCAAAGAATTAAGAATACTCTCTCCAATGCAACCATACTAACGCATCCATGCGAGGAGGCAAAAACCCGATTGACAGTCGATGCCTCGAACGTGGCAGTCGGCTCTGTCTTGGAACAGTTTATTGAAAACCAGTGGAAGCCACTTGGATTTCATTCCAAAAAACTCAGTCCGGCTGAAATAAAATATTCGGCATATGACAGGGAACTATTGGCTATATATTCATCAATCAGTCATTTTAGGTACTTCCTGGAGGGACGCGAGTTTACCGTTTACACAGATCACAAACCACTTACAACAGCTTTACGCACTAAAGTAGATAGAAGCCCAAGGCAAATTCGCCACTTGGATTTTATCTCACAGTACACTACAGACATTCGCCACATTAAAGGTAGAGATAACGTGGTAGCCGATTTATTATCAAGACCAGAAGAAAATAGCATTACCTCGGCAGGTACTTCAGATTTCACCCCGGAAAGCCTAGTCGAGGCACAAAACAAAGACGACGAATTGAAATTCTTACTCTCATCAGGTAAATCAAGACGCACAAGGTATAAACTAGAAAAACGGTCTTTTCATTCAGTACCAGAACCTATATGGTGCGACACAAGCACGGCTGAAACCAGACCGTACATCCCAGATAGTCATAGAAGGGCAGTTTTTCATACACTACATTCACTTTCACATCCCGGTGTAAGAAGCTCTAGAAAGCTAATAGCTTCTCGTTTTTTTTGGCCACGCATGAATAGTGACATAAAACTCTGGGTAGAAACATGTGTACCTTGCCAAAAGTCAAAAATTCAACGCCACACGAGAGCTCCACTCGGTACATTCGAAGCGACTAGAGAAAGATTCGATCATATCCACATGGATATCGTTGGACCGCTAGAGATGTCTAACGGTTATATATACATCCTGACCATTGTAGACAGATTCACTCGTTGGCCAGAGGCTTACCCCTTAAAGGAAATTACAGCAGAGACAATTGCAAGCGTCTTCTTTAAAGAATATATCTGTCGGTTCGGGGTACCTTCAAAAGTTACGACCGATCAGGGAACGCAGTTCGAGTCGAAACTCTTCATGGAATTGACGAAGTTAGTAGGCTTGCATAGAATCCGCACTACTGCCTATCATCCGCAAGCGAATGGCTTAGTGGAGCGATTCCATCGCGTTTTGAAAACAGCACTGCGGTGTAGGCAAGATAGTGCTCGCTGGAGCGACGAATTACCTATCATTCTCCTTGGAATTAGAACAGCTTTCAAGTCCGATATAAAATGCTCACCAGCCGAGCTAACCTATGGACAGCCACTCCGGTTACCATCAGAGTTAGTAAACACAGATACAAGCTCTGAAGCGAACGAAAATCTACCTACATTTGTAGAGCAACTGCGCGACAGAATGAGCAAACTGAAGCCGACTCACACAAGGAACGAGTCGAAACCAGTGTACATACCGAAAGGACTCAATGATTGTGAGCAAGTCTTTATCAGATCCGAATTAAATAAGCCAGGCCTAAAACAACCATTTAAGGGACCATTTCAAGTAATAAAAAAGCTAAGAAAATATTTCATAATTAGAATAAATAAGAAAAACGTTTCAGTTTCCATAGATCGTTTAAAACCAGCATTTCTCCTTGAGTGTAACAAGAAGAAGAGGAAGACCGTACGATTTTCGATCCCAAGATAACCCGATTTCGGAAGTATTAGTATTACAATTTATAGCAACAGTTAAAAAAAAAAAAAAAAAAAAAAAAATGACCGTGAGCCTCCAGCTAGAGGAGGGGGGCACTGTAGGGCACCACCAAATAATATGCTTCCAATACATCGACTTCTCGATTCATTTCCAACATCCCAATACAACCTCTCGTGAGAGCACGCACCGCACAAAAGAACTATCAAGCGAGTCTAATAGGAACACTGGTCGTGTGCGGTCGAATTAAGCTTACTAGTAGTCAAGCGGGTTGAACTAATAGAATTGAACTAAATAACTAAGTAATAGTTTGTTAAGTGTTTTAAGTAAAGATGAATTGAATTAAACGATAAAATTGACATCTATTTTCTTTTCCTAAATCTTCGACCGCTCAAACACGATCCTCAGTATAGCCAACGTTTTCGACAGAATTAGACACAACAGGCAGGATAGATCTAGGATAAAGGTCATGGATATATCCTGAGTTTCCCAAGGAAAGCAGGATAAATTCGCGGCTTGAAGGGTTAACCCATGAGGTCTAGAGGCACAATGGACCCGTTGGAGGTCTAAGTGAGGCTGGCTGGTTGTCTAGCGCCACCCCTCTTACCTAACCTAACCTAACCTTCCAATGGTCTACAAACTTTTCCCCTCTTCCTCTTCCTTTTGAAGTTATGGCTCAACAAAGCTAAATTTTCGGACTTTTAATTCGGTGTTCTTTTATTGAACTACTATTATTATCAATAAACACGTCATCAACATCAACTTTTCAGATCGGATCTAAAAGACGAAAAGCTTCGCTTCAAAATGTGCGCAAAATGTACCCGAAATGTACGTTTTTTGCACTTTTCGTATAACCTCTCGATGTGAATATAATTGGAGGCACAACCAATTTGATGAGAAAAAGAGCATATCCATTGAAAATGCTTAAAAAGCTGATTCGCAAAAGATAATTGCATACTCTCTGCCATTTATTGAACTTTTTCGCGGCTATGGCTAGGGTTAAGGAAAAGTGAAAAAAAAGTAGAAAGGTTTACATTTTGGGTACATTTTGAAGCGAAGCTTTTCGTCTTTTAGATCTGATATGAAAAGTTGTTGTTGACGTGTTTCTTGATAATAATAGTAGTTCAATAAAAGAACACCGAATTAAAAGTCCGAAATTTTAGCTTTGTTGAGCCATAACTTCAAAACGGAGAGGAAGAGGGGAAAATTTTATTGACCATTGGAAAGCTTTTCTTGCAGAGCTTGCAGCTTCTGTATTGAATTTACAGCCCAGTGCACCAACAAGCAAGGCATCACATCAAGTCAAGGCATGTTGTACTGAATGGAGTAAATGCAACACTATCAAATTTTATTATGGTATATATTAATACGCATATGAATGTGTTACTTTTGGAAGCCTTTTTGATACAAAATATTATTGCTTCACGCGGAAGAAAAATTTTGCTATGATATACAACAATGGTGGTATCAGCTGCGTTTTTTTTATACTGTACTGGTTCATTGCAAATTTAAATTAATTTCATTCTATAAAACGTCTATTTGTTTTATGGGGGCAAATTATCAAATTGCATTTAAATTTTCACAAAATTCCAAAATAGATCTAAAATATTTGGTTCTAATTCTAAAGTTTTAATTCTTCAAAAGCAGGCAATTTGAGGATTTTTTTTTTTTTTTCATTTATAAATCCGTGATTCTCCTTTTATATGGATCAGGAAAAAAGAACGCAGCATTGTAATCGTAATAGTTGTGCGATTTCAAGCGTTTTTGAAATCTCCTGAGCGAAAATAAAGAAAACCAATATATTTCGAAAATAAAAAAAAACGAAAGGTCGAGGTAATTAATCAATAGAAACGGCAAACTTTTGGGAAAATGATAATAACTTTATTCCGACGAAAGAAGTACAATTGATGTTGTCATTGATACTGATAACGAGATGAGTACAATGGGAGACTAATTTACAAAATCTAAAATGGTAAAAACAAATGGAATTTATGAAAAGTTGAATACAATGCAATTAATGTATTTGTACGTAAGCAAAATTTAGTGAATGTTACAGGGTGTTTCTATTATTTCAAAACAAGTTTAGATTTATAAAATCATCGCAAATAACAACATACTCCCCGCCGTAAAAGTGGTAACTTTCAGCATCTGAACCCTCCAATATATAATGTACTTTAAAAGATTAATAATTTTGGGTACTTTCCGAAATAAAATGAAATGAAAATTAAATTAATGAATGCATGCAGCCATATAGGAGCGTAAGTCAACCAACATTGCGACGGTGTTCGTGTAAGTCCATATGACAAGTTTTTTCCACATCGCCAATGAGCTGAACCCTCTCTTTTGGACGATCTCCAACGAAGCTAGGGCTCTACGACCAGCCTCGGCCTACATATGGAAATTGTATTCCATTCTAGGTCTGATGTAGAGCTTTTAGATGAGCGCTAGAATCGATGGGCTTAACATACTGCAAATATTAATGTCAAGAATGCATAAAGACGGTGTATCGTCAAGAAGTGCTACATCAAAAAAAACGGGAGTGGAAAAATTATGATCTTGATGGGACATCTTTGGAACTTAGATGTATTGAATTCGATGCGATTCGGCTTGCTCCAAGCGAGGATATTATCAAGGTGGTTCAAGGATTTAATCATGCAATCTATTTTGCCAGATGTGATATTTCCTTTGTAGTCCCCAAGGATGTCAAGGGAGTAAGCGAAACCAAGGGTACTTTCATCGGCAAAACAATACATGGGATTGAAAGTAAGGGAAAGCAGATCATTAATGAAAATTGAGAAGAGAGATGAAGAGATAGCAGAGCCCTGAGGCATCCCGGCATTTATTGGCTGAGATCGAGATGTCACGCCATCTAACATAATCCGTATTAAGCGAACAGATAAAACAC
Organism: Dioctria rufipes; assembly: GCA_963924295.1. NCBI lineage: Eukaryota > Metazoa > Arthropoda > Insecta > Diptera > Asilidae > Dioctria > Dioctria rufipes. The sequence goes on from OZ002740.1 coordinate 139,830,652, forward strand.
TTTACATTCATAATAGAGGAGGACGAGAGATGCCAAGTGCTTTAAGTTTAGGTAAACGGGCTGAACGCCAGACACTATGATAGGCCTTTGATATATCTAGGGCAACGATTTTGGACTCACCAAAATTGAGAAGACTAAGGCTTCAACGTTCCATAAGAAAAGTCAGAAAAACAAAAACCATATTAGCGATCGTTGTGGGTTTGATTAGTTTCTAGATACTATATTAATTGGGAGTTAATGATAGATGCAAAACCCTTTAAAGAATCGAAGTGATTGTAATTGATCGATAATTTGAGCGATCACTACCCTTTCCTTTCTTGGGAATAGGCTGAATGTGAGGCAGTTTCCAAGCAATTAGAAATTTTCCTGTCGAATAAGACAAGTAGAATAGTTTTCGCAGAGCTTTAGCCAAGAATGAGTCACAGGTTCTATTTAACGGGGGGCTTGAAACTATCAGGACCTGCAACTATGGAGACGTTGATCTCCTGAATGACCTCGAACATATCTCTCGTATGGATGTGTATTAGGTCTTGTACACATCTTCAAGGGAGATGTAAAGTAGGTGGAAAAGGAGAATTTGAAGTGAATCTAACAGTATAAATATTAGTTTTATTCAGGGAGTCAACAATCACTTCATTGTAAAGTAGTGAAGGAATAGAGGAACTGCTGAAGTTGGTCCTGATAGTTTCGACCTGGGACCAGAAACCTTTGCTACGTTCTAACGTTCTGGTCAAAAAGAAATTTGTCTCTTTGGATACTGTTTCAGTTCTGGACATGGATGCAATTGATAGGTGCGAAAAGCAGACTATTTTCCTTTTATTACTTGGTTGTACTTATCGCTAAAACAAAGAGGGATTTTTCTGTCTTTAAGATCTGCTGTATAAATACTCTGAATGTATTCACGCATGCCCAACACTCAGAATCGTACTAAATTCAAATGTGCCTTCATCAACATCCCTTGAAGCAAAACAGACCGACCAATCAAATTCTCTAAGATACTCATTGAGACTTTTCCAATCTTCAGATTTAGTTTGTTTTTATGTAACGTTTGGGCTAAGTATTCTATTAAAACTATCTTTTGCTTTAAATGGAATAACACTCACTCAATCACTACTTCTTCGCCTTTGTGTAGTTTCCCTGAATTTCTCCAATTACGAGTTATAATTGTTTCTTTAAATGTTTGTTTTGCCACGCCGCGCCGGTAATTTTCTAAGAAGTCTTTACATGGAACGCTTATCAAAGACCCTTTGGCAGCTGTTTTCAATTAAAACAAACCTTCCATCACGTTAAACATGACTAGGCTCTGTCTTGCTTCGAACACCCCGAGAAAAGCGACGCTCGTGTACAGATATCCGTAGAATAGATGTGAACCATTTTCTTAGGAAAAATTAAGAAGATCTACTGCAATTTTTCCAGTGGTATTCAGGGGGGGCGTGCCCCCCGCACCCCTTAGCTGGATCCACCCCTAGTAACAGCTCGCTTCAAAATTCCAGTGGATGTCTTAATGGTTCAACGCACCATTTTTATAACAAGTTTCGTTGAAAAGTCCAATTCAGTAACTGACAACGGACCAGACAATCTATCTTTCATGTCCTTCTGCTTGCAATTGCTATAAAAACGACAAGTGTATCCAAAAAAATTCTGCAATCGAATAAAGGAGTTTTTGTAAGCGCAAGTTTCAGCTAAATCCTCAGTCTTCGACACGGTAAATGAGTTCTCAAATTCCAGAACTTCCGTTGCGAGTTCAAATGTATAATTTGATTTTGTTAGATATGGGCATTCTTCAGAATTTTTTAAAAAGGCCGGACCTTTAAGCCACCGGTCACAATCAATAAGTTTTGCAGGATACAGTCCTCGACTAACGAGATCAGCTGGGTTGTGAGCTGTATCAATATAGCGTCACTCAAAACTTTCAAGCAAGCCTTGAAATTTATTAATGCGATTTGCGACTGGTTGCTTTGTGTTTTATTGTGATGCGATCCAAGCCAGCACAATTTGAGAGTCTGACCAGCAAACTACTTTTGAGATATCTGCGCGTATTGCGGGCAAAACACGATTTAATAATTCAGTTAGCAATAGTGCTGCGCAGAGTTCAAGGCGCAGTATCGTAATTGTCTTTAAAGGAGCGACGCGCGATTTTGCCGTTAATAAATGAACTGTGTCATTGCCCACATGACTTAGTTGTCTTGGATATATGCAAGCGCCATATGCTTTAGCGCTTGCGTCCGCGAAACCGTGAATTTCAATAGGAGTATTCCGACTTGCAACGTATCGCGGTATTCTGATGTTGTTAACTAGACTCAACTGATTATAGAAGCGTGGCCATTCCGTTTGCAATGTCAATGGCCGCGATTCATCCCAGGAAATACCGAGAGCCCAAAGTTCTTGCATCAATATTTTAGCCTTTAATATTACAGAATTTATCAGGCCCAGAAGATCGAAAATTCTTGCTATAGTACATAGCACCGAACGCTTTGTGACTCGTTTGACTTCACCGAGCTCTACATGTACATAGCGAAGCTCATCAGTTGTTGGTGTGTTGTAAGTGACGGTGGTCAAGCGAAATATTTGCAAGGGATCCTTTCTTTGATCACGCCAGATGATACATTGCAGAAAACTGTCACTATCCGCGATTTCGATTTGGCGGTACATTTTAGTGATGTCTCCCGTTATAGCATATCGAAATGTCCTAAATCGAAGTAGAATCGAGTAGAGGTCATCCTGGATTACTGGACCAATCATAAGTATATCGTTTAGTGAACTTCCTGTAATTGTTTTTGAACTGGCGTCAAAGACTACCCGTAGTTTGGTACTACTTCTACTGGGCTTTGAAATACAATGGTGTGGCAGTAAATAATGACATGGAGGTACATCTTCAAATTTGATCAATTTCATGTGACCTAGTCGTATATATTCCTTTATAAAATTTACATAATCTTCGAGAATGTTGGGAAAATTCGCTAGCTTGGACTCCAATCCCACAAATCTCTTCATTGCACTGTCAAAAGAATTACTTAGTACTGAGGGATTCTCACGAAATGGAAAAGAAACTGTGTAACGTCCAGATTGTAATCGTTCGAGGTTGCGAATAAAATGTTCCTCGCAGTCTTGCTCTTCCTTAGAAAGGCATTTGTTTGACGATTCCGAACCTTCTATCTCCTAAAATTTCTTGATATGGTTATCCAGATGTGGAGCCAATGAAACCGTTTCGCTGGACACAGTAAAACAGGATGCCCTAGAAAGCGGGCCCAGACCCGGTCCAGAAACTACCCAGCCGAATAATGTTTTCTGAAGAGTGGGTAGGTTTTCCCCTAAACGAATTTGACCAATTGTTAGTAATTCGCAAAATAAGGCGGCACCAATTAGTAAATCAATTTTCTGTGGCTTGTTAAAAGATGGATCAGCTAAAAAAATCTGCAATATTTTGTGGAATGTTCCATACATCGCGGTGGACTGTACGATCTGGTTGATTTCCGGTGATCTCCGATAAGATGTGGGCATCGAATGAAGGGATGTAATGATTGATTCCAGACTTGACAGTAATGTTTGCAAATGTTTTACAATGGTATTTATATTGCTTATCCCACTTAAAGCAATATTGGTCTTAGTTTTCTTAAGTCGAAGAAGTTGCATAAGCCTTTCGGTGATAAAACTTAATTGAGATGCAGAATCAAGTAATGCCCTGCAGGGATGGAAGGTACCATCAGATGCCTTGATTTGTACTAAGGCGGTCGCTAAAAAGACTGTCCTTTGAAAACTTTGTTTATAAATTTATTCTCGTTGCGAGCCAACGTTGCTAGAGAAAATCCGTGATGAGATGTGTTATTAATAATGTCATTTTCCTGTGAAGGGATGTATTGTGTTTTAGTTGACGTAGCCATTTGCGAATTTGAAGAAGCTTCTTCTTGTTGTAAATCAGAAGAGCCCATATGCAGAAGAGAATGATGCTTAAATGAACAGTGACGACAACTACCCGACCGACAATTTTTCACTGAATGTCCAATTTTGAGACAATTGATACATAACTTAAAACGTTTGGCCTCATCGAAACGAGAAACTGGACTGAGAGAATTGAAGTCTGACATTTATTAATTAAATGGTCATTACTTTTGCAAAATGTGCATGAGTTTCTGCTAGCGGAAGCAGCAAATGTATTACGTTTAGTTTGCATGTGGGATTTTTTTAGAATTACTAATTTTGCAATATGTATCAGGCTTTCGATAGTCAGCAGAATATTTTCTCGATTGATCCAAATTTTCCCAAGCTATACAACGCTTTTCAATACATGCAGCCAACTCGTCCATCTTGGCAAAACGTCACATTGAGCTTCATCCTCCCATTTAACTTGTGTAGCATAGTCCAGTTTGTTATGAATAATGTGAGTTAGATGCCCTACTATTTTCTCCTTTGTACCAAGAGACAACAAAGCGCGGAGATGTGCATAACCGCATCACTGAGATTTCTAAGATGCTGCAGAGAATTCTTTTCAACCGGTCTTAAATTAAGAATTTCTGCTATATGTTCTTGGAAGATCAATCTTTTATTCTCAAATCGTTTCTTTAAAAGAGTCAACACAATCTTATAGTTCTCATTTGTAACCTCTAAAGAACTGATCGAAAGTAAAGCGGCGTCTGTTAAGCAAGATCTCAAATGCTGGAATCTATCAATATCGTTTAATTCAGCATCGTTATGTACTAAATTATTAAACATAGAGATGAAATTAGGCCAATCCGAATATTTTCCACTAAACCTGCTTAACTTATGCTTTGGGAGAGATTTAGTTTTAAGTGTTGACGACGGTAGCGTCAAGTTTCCATCGCCTAATGTTAAAGAAGGCCTGGCCTTTTTCTTATGTATAATGTTTAAGAATTTCGATTTAATTTCTACATACACTTTTTCGAAAGTATCTCGTCTCTCAACGGAATTATCATCTGGATCCAAAGATTCAATTCGCGTTTAAATGCGATTAAAATTCTCCAAATAACCTTCTAAAAGGCTCAAACGAGTTTCCAATTCAGCAACTCCCATAGTTTCAGCCTTAGGAACAATACTATTACGCATTTTTGTTTGTTGACTTTGAAAAATTTCTCTTTGCGCACGTAATTCCGATAAGGCTTTGGATAATTTCTCTCCACCTGTGGATTTTCCATCCAACTCCTTTTCAGTAATACCAGTGAGCATTGTTGATGAATTCGATATGATATTATTTGGTGCAGACATATTTTTTCAGAGCAAAGTACATGCAATGTGCACCTGTCGCACAGTGGTCCCAAAACCCGAAGAGCTGCCCAAAAGTCAAAAACGTAATCAATTCGGGTGAACGTTTGTACTCTGGGGCTTTCGGGGTCGCTAATTACGAATTCGAAATCAAAATGTAGAAAAACAAAACGGCGGATCCAATATGGCGGAAAATTTCTTCAAAAACGTATTCAATTCGGGTGAAAGTCTGTACTAGGGAATTTTAAAAATAAATAATAATAAATGAAATAGAAAATGTAATGACAGTTGACATTTGAAGATTTGGGAAGAAGAGGATTGGAATACAGTAGTTAATCATTATTACAATGACAATGAATATTTATAGTATATTTCTTTCTTTATTTTATTTTTAATCGGTATAATTTGAGCACTTCCTACAATTAATCGCTGCCTTGCGAACTGTCATCATCGTCCGATGTATCGCTCGTGTTATTTGAAAAAATCTGACCTGATTCTGGAACTAAAGGTGAAATCAATAGTTCAACCGCGTATGGAGATAACGATCTTAGTTTCTTCGGAGGAAGTTTTCGCAAACTGGATATTATTGAATCTGACGTTACTAAAAGTCTGCAAAAATGTTTTCCATGTTTTTGATGCGGTTACATTTTCGTGAAAAATCTTCTCGGAATCTTTTAATATACTTGTAACATGATTCCCGAGCTTCTTCAGACATTTGTCCGATAGGAAGTAACGAAGATTCCACGATTCCGTGACCGTGAATAAGAACAACAGTGTTGGCATGAAGTACCACGAATACAGTTCGACAAATTGTCGTGCAGTATCTTCAGTGTATTTGCGAAATTTGGGTATATTGATTTCGAAGCCACAAGAAATTACCTGCAATACAACATGGAATGGCTTTATCAACTTTTCGTCAATTCCCGTCATCGAGTTGGAAATTTCAGAATTTTCGAAAAAATTCCTAGCTGTATTTCCGTCATTAGAACTTCCATAACCTAGTTTTGGTTGATCAACAAGAAGCCCTAATCTTTCACGAAAACCTTGTTGTATATTTTTTTTTCTTCTATCAACATTTTCTTTTGTCCTCTCTGCGCCCTTGCCTTGCAGCGACGATATTCCGAATTCTAAGTGATCTTTATTAATCGGTCTTTGCAACATCTTGTCAATACCTTTACCATCTATCATCGTCAACCCTAGTGCCCACATCATCGCATAAAAATTATCCTCAAAACCGAAGTCGCAGCCAGATGCAGCTAATTTTTGCATATGTTTTGAAGAAATGTCTAAGCAACAGTTTCCATTTAGTTTCAGAGCAGGATTCGATGAGGGTCTCGACTTATTGCTTTTTCTAACACGACTTTTCAGAACATAACCAAGAAAAATACCACTTCTTTTATTAATGACTTACTATTTCATACATTGTTAACAATAACTTCGAGCAACACATTCAAATTGTACATACTTTCCGGAGAAGAATCCATTTTGGAGAATCAAAATCCGTTCACTTTTCGCATTTCTACTCGTGGCTCAACTGTGTCTTATTTTCGACGCGCGACGAGTAAACGATGCAGTTGCTATAACGCTCACGAACGGAATGCGTTCCCAAGCCAGGTAGGGACGCTCCCCCTTTCTTAACGGTCATAATACATACTAGGGGTACCACTACAACTATTCCAACCATTGAAAGTCCCTAGAAAAAATAATTTTTTTTTCGACTTTTGGCAAAGTTTACCTAATAATAAGTTAAGAAGCTGGTGAGATATCCGGGTGTTTTACATTTAAAATGCACACGGCAAGAAAAGAAAGGAAGAAAGAAAAAAAATCGAAAAAAAATCAAACTCTCTTTAAAAATTTTATGAATAAAGATAAAAAATGTGAAAGCGCAAGTTGCATGCACTGAAACAGAATGGCAAATATTTCATTTTCGTAAATAAATGAGAAGGGGCGGAGTTTTCACGTTTTACTCTCATAAAATGCTCCCGCGCTTTTGTGAAAACCGGTTTTCATGAAATATTGATAATGTTAGGACACATGTTGTTGTTGTAAAAGGACTAGTAGAAGGACACATGTTGTTGCTGTAATCCTATATATTTGAACAGCACGTGTTTCTGTTTACATTCGTTTTGCTATGAAGAGATTAAGTGGGAGAACTCATGCTGAATTCTCTGATATTTTCGGGAAAAATGAGAATTTCATTTGAGAGGAATTTTACATCTCCTTTCAGCATCTGGGCCAAAGCGAAATTTATCTTTTTCTTAAAAATGGGAGGTAGTGTGGCCCGAAGTACATTATTATGAATAGGTTGAAAGGATTTTGAGGGATTTAATAAGATTTTGTCGTTCGGGTAATCCTACGTTCTCGATTTTTGTTTTTAACTCGTTGTCTCAGTTGCACCACAGTAGTGCATAGACAAGTTCTTTTCCCCCATTCATGCAAAAGACGAAAGTATATGAAATTAGTTGTTTCATTCTAAAAAAGACCAGAAATTTGCCCATTTTGCTCTACAGCTTCTTAACTTATTATTAGGTAAACTTTGCTTTTGGCCATCTCTTCGGGATTTGGGATCACTGTGCGTAGTTCTGTTATGATTTGTTCGCAGAAACAAAGAATGCAAATAATTGTACTTACATTGACTACGATGATTGCTTTTGTGTAACTTACGTAATCCAATGACACAATGTTCTTCTATATACTTTCACCAAACATGTAATGCGTAATTAATCCAAAGATACAATGTTTCACTGTGCACTTTCACACAAATTCGTAATTAGGAGTAATTATCCAACGACATATAGATGAAAATTGTCTTTGATAATCCAAAGTTAAGCTTCACGTTTTGATCTGGGTAATCATACACAACGTCTTATGTACTTTCAGAGTTCTTTTCTTTTAAGGAATCCGCGAAATTTCACTTTGAGTCCGATATTCACTAGCGGCGAATTTTGTTCAACAAAATATTATGATTAACCGTTATCCGGCTCGAAGGACCTTATGTGCGATTTCAAGCGTTTTTGAAATCTCCTGAGCGAAAATAAAGAAAACCATGGTATTGCGAAAATAAAAAAACGAAAGGTCGAGTTAATTAATCAATAGAAACGACAAACTTTTAGCAAAATGAAATAACTTTATTCCGACGAAAGAAGTACAATTTATGTTGTCATTGATCCGATAAACGAGCGACTGATAACAAGATGAGTACAATGCAAGACTAATTTACAAAATCTAAAACGGTAAAACAAATGAAATTTATGAAAAGTTGAATACAATGCAATTAATGTATTTGTACGTAAGCAAAATTTAGTGAATGTTACAGGGTGTTTCTATTATTTCAAAACAAGTTTAGATTTATAAAATCATCGCAAATTATTTACGTTGAGTAGAAGTCTCAACAATAGTATTGCAAATATATTGTTGCGAGCGTGGCTCTTGCGGTTCGTTATTTAAAACACAATATTAAATATTTAATATACAAGTTCTTTATTTAACTCTAATCTTAACAATTCACAAACTTCATATACTTTCTATTAATCAACTCAACTCTAATTATCGCTTAATACTGTACTTTCAATTATCGCAATCTAATTAAAACACTTCCGCACGTTATTACTTTCGCTTGTTAACACTGCAACGTCTAAGACAAGACTCTTATTCTGGCTATGACAACTGTTATATTTATACCCTAGAAACTCTCCAGATTATTCTCGAGTGTTCTATTTTCCAGAAGCTTCTTGACTGTTCTATTCATTCTATTCCTGAACCTTCCTGTAGATACCATAATCAATTCTCCGAACCTAAAGTCGTTTACTTCTCCATTGCCACATTGCCAGTAGATGTCACCAGTTGTCTCTTTCTATTGCACGTAACACTGCCCCCTTCTTAAGTTTGTTCGTCCCGAACAACAGGTGGTCCACGGTCTTGATGCTCGTAGTATTGACACAAGCGGTCCAAATGAACAATTTTATGCTTGCCTCTTGTGCCACGCTGAATCCTGTATACCACGTCATTAATTCTAGTTACTACTGAATACGGTCCTTCCCAGTGTTGTTGCAATTTTGGAGAACGTCCGTTACGTCGTCTCGGATTGTAGAGCCAAACAAGATCACCTTCATTAAATCCTGCGGAATTAGCACGTAGGTCATAGCGGGTCTTCATCCGATCAGTATTTGTTGCTAATTTCGTCCTCGTGGCCTCGTGCACATCAGCTAATTGTTGTTTGAGCTCCGATACGTAGTCTTCTGGTAGCTTTTGTTCACCTCTGGGGGTACCGAATTTGAGGTCGCTAGGTAAACGCATCTCTCTTCCGAATATGACTTTAGCTGGGGTTTGTCCGGTAGTACTATGAATAGCTGATCTATAAGCCATTAGGAATATAGGAATGTGTCGATCCCAATCGCGTTGATGATAGTCAACTACTTTCTTTAGATGCTCGATCAATGTTCTGTTGAAGCGCTCTACCATGCCATCAGATTGTGGATGTAGAGGAGTTGTTCTAGTTTTTCTTATTCCCAACATTTTACACATCTCCTGGAAAGTCCGCGATTCGAAGTTCCGTCCTTGGTCCGAATGAAGTTCGTGAGGCACTCCAAACCTACTGACCCAATTTGTTGTTATTTGTTCCGCAACTGTGGCTGCCTCTTGATTAGGGATTGCATAAGCTTCAGGCCATTTACTGAAATAGTCAATGGCAACTAAAATATAACGGTTACCGCCATCCGTTTCAGGAAAAGGTCCAGCGATGTCTATAGCTATCCTTTCAAAGGGGGCTCCGACATTATACTTATGCATTTCACCTCTGCTTCTGTGTTGCGGTCCTTTGCAAGCAGCGCAGACAGTGCATCTGCGGCACCACTCTTCCACATCTTCTCGCATATGTAGCCAATAAAACCTTTCCCGTATTTTGGAAATTGTTTTGTTCACTCCCAAATGTCCTCCAGAGGTTCCACCGTGCATTTCTTCTAGAACATCTTTGACGTTTGATGCTGGCACGACTATCTGCATTCGGAAATATTCGCCGTTAGGTGCTTCCCATTTGCGTTTTAATACACCACATTCAACATGAAGAGAGCTCCATTGAGCCCAGTAACTTTTCAGCTTCTCACTCCGTTCCGAAATATCCTTCCAGTCTGGTCTTCCCATATCTTCTTTCCAAGCGAGAATAGGTGAAATGTCCGGATCTTCTCGTTGTGCTGTTCTCAGGTCCTCGTTGTCCCAACCTGTAGATGGTTCCACGGTTACCAACTGTATAGTTGCTGTTGTTTCTTTTTCTTCCACCCGTGAGCAATGTTTGCATTCAAGTTTGCATGGACGTCGTGAAAGGGCGTCTGCATTTCCATGGATACGACCTCTTCGGTGTTGGATCTCAAGATCATAAGTCTGGAGTCGCTCTATCCATCTCGCGACTTGTCCCTCAGGGTTCTTAAACTGCAGAAGCCATTTAAGTGCTGCATGGTCGGTGCGAAGGATGAATTTCTGCCCGTAGAGATATTTATGAAAATGTTTTGTTGAACTTACAATAGCAAGTAGCTCTTTTCTTGTAGCACAATAATTTTTCTCTGGCTTTGAAAGTGCTTTGCTATAGTAAGCTACTGGAACTTCTTGACCATTCTCCTCCTGCGAAAGCACTGCACCAATACCTTCATTGCTGGCATCAGTGTCTAATATAAATGTTTTTCCCAGCTTTGGATAATGAAGTACTGGAGCTTCACAGAGCTGTTGCTTCAAATTTTCAAAACTTTCGTTGCATTTATCCGACCATATGAACGGCCTTCCCTTTTCTGTAAGTTGATGTAGGCTTCTTGCTATATCTGCAAAACCTTTCACGAATCGCCTGTAGTAGGTAGCTAAACCAAGAAAACTCCGTAATTGATGTTTGTCCTTTGGAACTGGCCAATTTTTGACGGCTTCTATCTTCTCTGGATCGGTTCTTACTCCTTGTGATGAAACTATGTGCCCTAAATATTTAACTTCATCTTTGAATAGAGCACATTTACTCGCACTGAGCTTCAATTTTGCATCTTTGAGTCTTTGAAGTACGTCTCGTAAGTTGTTTTTATGTTCCTTGAATGTCCTTCCGATAACTATTATGTCATCCAAGTAGACAAGACATGTTTTCCAGGTTAAACCACGTAGAACACATTCCATTAGTCGTTCGAATGTGGCTGGAGCATTACATAACCCAAATGGCATTACTTTGAATTGCCATAAGCCACTGCCAACTGAGAAAGCAGTTTTATCTCGGTCCTCGGGATGTATTTCCACTTGCCAGTAACCACTCTTCAAATCCAATGTGGAAAACCATTGCGCTCCGGAAAGGGTATCCAACGTGTCATCAATCCTTGGTAATGGATAGCTATCTTTTCTCGTCACGTTATTTAGTTGGCGGTAGTCTACGCAGAATCGGGTGCTGCCATCCTTTTTCCTAACCAGAACAACCGGCGATGTCCAAGGGCTGTTAGATTCCTCTATTATGCCTTGTTTCTTCATGGAGTTCATCATGTCTGCAACTTCTGGTTGTTTGGCTAATGGCAATCTTCGTGGTGTCTGTCGAATGGGCCTGGAATCTCCTGTATCGATCCGATGCTGGACAAGATTTGTTTTACCATAGTCATCATCATTCATTGCAAATAATTCCGAAAATTCATCGATCACCTCTTTGGCATCGTTGTGTTGTTGTTCACTTAAGGCACTGGACGAAAGAAGTTTCTGAACCTGCTGGGTAGTAGCTGGTATAGGTTTCGTCTCCCTGATATTACTACCATTATCCAAATTGACGATTTGGTAAACGGGTTCACACTTTCCAATTATAGCACCTTCTTTTAGTTGTACCTCATTTTCGGATGTGTTAAGCACTCTGACCGGTATTAATGTTGCACCTTCTGCCTTCACTAAAGTCTTCCCCACAATGATGCTCGATGTGACTTTTGTGGGGTTAGGCTCCACCAGATAGAATCGGCAGGTCCCGATGTCATCAGTAAGCTTTGTCCATATTAGTGTCTCGGAGCATGGCGAAAGAGTAATATTTTCGCAGACCATCGTCCTTACTTTCGCAGGATGATCTGCTCCTTCTCCTAGTTTCATAGGAATTTCTATGTTCCCATATTTGAGAATTCGCTCTCCGACATCCAGATTTATTTTGTATGTGGTCATGAAATCTATTCCAAGAATGCATTCATCCATTATGTCTGAAACCAGAAAAGTGTGAGGAAATAGTAGTTCGCCTAGTTGAACATCTAAAGTTATTTCTCCAAACACCCGTGCTGCTGCTCCAGTTGCTGTTCTTAGTAGATATTTGGTGGTATTATGAAGCCATTTGTTCTTAACAAGATCTGTTCTAATAATTGATCTTGCAGCTCCAGTATCGATAGTGACTGCGCAGTCATTTTTTCCTACACTTCCATATATAACAAGACTGCTATTATTTCTCTGCAACTGGCCTACTTGAATGATGACTTCGGGGCCGCCGATTCCACCAACCAACTTCTGCCCCACAAAGTTGGTTTTTACTAGTTTTCCGACTGCTCAACAAGAGAGCTGATGCGACTAGTCGCTGCTTGATATCTAGTCTCTCCATGAATAGCTTGTTCCCTGGCTCGACATCTTTGGCATTCTTCTTTCCCTTCTTCAGGTGATTCCACTCGCCGACGTTTTCTGCAGTCTCTTTGAAGGTGCCCTGATCTATTACAATTCCAGCATGGAAGGACACCACGTGAAGGCGGGCTCTGTGATGATTGCACTCTGTTACAAGTACATTCTTCCACTGAAATTTCTCTTACTCGTACTGCACTCCGTGAAGCTTGTCTGGCGGATTCATACGCTAATGCATAGGCTAGTGCTTCTGCTGTTGATTTCTTTCCTGCTAACCTTAGCGCTTGTTGTAAATTTTGATCTGCAATAGCGTTCACAAATGCCTCCGTCGCCACTTCATTGAGAAAATCCGCATTCACGCTGGAGTATGAAAGATGAGCTAATCTTTCTACATCTGCCTGGAGTTGTTGTAGTGATTCGCCATGTTTTTGAATCCTGTTGCGTAACTGTAGGCGATATACTTGCTACATGTGTTCATCTCCATAACGTAATTCTATCGCCTGTACTAATGAAGTGTAATCACGTTGATTTTCAATCGGTACAGTTTGTAAGAGTTCTGAAGCAGGACCTCGAAGTGCTAACACCAGAGCTATAGCTCTGTCTTCATTATTCCATCCATTTACCTCTGAAGCTGCCTCAAATTGTCTCTTGAAGATATGCCATGAATTTTGTCCATCAAATATTGGAGGTTTCATTCTACCTGCGCCAGATATTTCAGCTGCTGCGTTTAGAGGCTGACGATGCTTTATTCTTTCTAGATCTGCTTTAAAACTGTCAAGTTGCTCGGTGACTTTTTGTTGAGCTTCCGCCACTTCCTGCTCGATTCCTTCAATTTTTAAATTTTGTTCGTCTAACGAGTTTTTCAGGAAAGTCTTCTGTTCCTCCAAACGAGTTTCTAGACAATTCTCCAGAGAACTCTTTTGTTCGTCCAAGCGGGTTTCCATAGATTTCTTCTGCTCATCTAACCGGGATTCTAGAGAATTCGTTTGCTCATCTAAGCGGGATTCCAGAGAATTCTTTTGTTCAACGAAAGCATTCTTTTGTTCCTCGAGAGAATACTTTTGTTCCTCAAAAGCATCCTTTTGCTCGTCCAGACGGGTTTCCATAGATTTCTTGTGTTCCTCGAGAGAATTCTTTTGTTCCTCAAGAGTATTCTTTTGTTCATCAAAACGGGCTTCCATTTTGTTCATTAAAGCACTCAAAAGCTGTTCCATTTTCATTGTAGGCTCTTCTTCAACTTCGGTTTCTTCCAAGTTATCTTCGAAAACAAATGTTTCAGGATTCTTTCCTTCCTCTATCAAAGCTTGTCTGAGTCTCTCGACTAGCACTTTCTTTGCACCTGTCGTTTGTAATGACCGGTTCCCTAACTCCACTTTCAAATCCTGCGTTCGAAGCTCCTCGAATTTTCGCCCCATTACTTTAGTAATTCACTTTAAGTTGAATATAAATTATTTTCCAGAACTTTCAAAATTTAACACAATTTCACAAAATTAATCACACTTTGAATTTTAAAGTTAATTGCCACCACTTTATTTCGCGAATTTATTTCACTTCTGACACCAGTTGTTGCGAGCGTGGCCTTTGGTTCGTTATTTAAAACACAATATTAAATATTTAATATACAAGTTCTTTATTTAACTCTAATCTTAACAATTCACAAACTTCATATACTTTCTATTAATCAACTCAACTCTAATTATCGCTTAATACTGTACTTTCAATTATCGCAATCTAATTAAAACACTTCCGCACGTTATTACTTTCGCTTGTTAACACTGCAACGTCTAAGACAAGACTCTTATTCTGGCTATGACAACTGTTATATTTATACCCTAGAAACTCTCCAGATTATTCTCGAGTGTTCTATTTTCCAGAAGCTTCTTGACTGTTCTATTCATTCTATTCCTGAACCTTCCTGTAGATACCATAATCAATTCTCCGAACCTAAAGTCGTTTACTTCTCCATTGCCACATTGCCAGTAGATGTCACCAGTTGTCTCTTTCTATTGCACGTAACAATATATACAAGCAAATTTCTTAGACGGCGATTTTTTTTTCACAGTTGAATAATTTTCAAAGAGATATAGAGATATAGAGATTAATACCTGATAAGTTTGATGAATTTGAAGAACGCATAGTTGTGAAAATTGAATCATTAGCCGCATCAACTCAGTCAGAGGTAACTAAATTAAGTAGTGAAGTGGAGCAGCTGAAAGCTGAATTGGCTGACATTCGCCATGAACTAGATGATGTTTCCCGCCTAAGCAGACTTACGGATGCTGTAATCACTGGTGTTCCTCTCTGCCGTGACGAGAATCCTAAACAACTTCTTTCAACCATTTCAACAAAAATTAACCACAATCTATCACCGTATACTAATGTATTCCGTCCAAAATCTTCCGTATCTTCTATATCTGGAAAAAATGCTCCTTTGATTGTAAAATTTTCTTCTGTCGCTGAACAACGAGAATTTTTGTTTAAATATAAGAGTTCAGGCCCCATAACTCTTAAAAACATCTCCCCAATCTTCATGTCGGATAGCAGAGTGAATGTATTTGAGAGTCTCACCACGCGTAATACAGCATACTGCGGCACGCACTGAAATTAAACAGAGAAGCTCACATAAACCCTGCATTCGAAATGGCGTAGTTTTTCTGTGTGTTAAACGAGGAGAGTCGCCGATTAAAATTGCAGTACTGGATGCATTGGACGACATTATCACTGTAGTGGGCACTGCGGAGATATGATATTGATCGTGGTGTGTTAAACTTGTAATATGATCATGGTGCTGTTTCTACTTTTAAATTTTATTTTTTTCTCTTGTACATTTCAATGTGTTAGCGAATTCTCTTTAAAGTCTCTCTTATCATTTACTTTGAAATTTCTTTTTTTCTCTTATTATTCATTTCAATATTGCACACTTATATCTTTAAAATTATCCTTATCATTGAATAAAATTGTAATCAATGGATGGGAGGCACTCAAAATTTCTACAAAAAAATTGAAAAATATTTTACGTCTGCTGGGGTTCTGTCGGGTCTTGCATTTCAGTGATTGTGGCTGGTAACATCTCTCCACTGGAAAAAGTAAGAATGCTCCTTATAATTTTTGCTACGCGCTCTAATGGCTTCAATATATTATACATAAATGCTAGAAGTCTTAGGAATAAAGTTGTTCTATTGCAGGAAATTCTTATGAACAACAAAATTCATGCCCTGTTGATCTGCGAGACTTGGCGCAATAAAAATGTAACATCCCAAGCAATTTCTATAAATAACTATAACATCTTCCGTAATGATAGAAACGATCGCACAGGGCGAGGGGTTGCTATTTACGTACACGATTCTCTTAAAGTGACCGTGATAAATTCCTCTGCCCAAGTGATAAACTAGAATTTTTCTGCGTTGAGGTTGACACTGGAATTGACCGATGTATTCTGATAAGCGGTTATTGCCCACCGAGTACTTTCAGTAACGATACGGCCTTACAATTTAAGGAATCAGTGCTGCCACAAGTATCTAAAAATCATAACGTAGTCATGTGCGGTGATATGAATGTCAACAATCTGCGTTCCGGTTTCAATGTGGAAACATTGCATTATTTATACAAAATCTTGAGCTTTGATATCGTTAATAACTTACGGACTTATTTTAATAGCAATAATCCATCTCAAATTGATCACGTTCTTACGACAAATATCGATAAGGTGCTATTTCAAAATCAAATTACTCCACCAAGTGACTTTGACCACGACTTTTTGTTTCTGTCTTATGACCTTAAGCTGGAGTCGTTTCCCAACGAAGTTATTTACACATCCCGAGATTTTAAAAATGTTAGCTTTGACCGACTTCTGACTGAGTGTCGACAGATATCTTGCAGTGATGTTTATGCATCGAACTCTTTAGATGATAAGGTTGATGTTTTTACAGGTGTGCTGGCTGATCTGTATAACAGGAATGTACCACTCCTGACGCACAACAGCTAAGGGGTGTCCGTGGCTAACACGAGAAATACATACTATAGTGGCTGAACGCGATTACTTATATAGGTGATATAGAGTCATACAATCAGCTGAGATATACAGACGATATAAACTCGTTCGTAATAGGACCAATTGCATGATCAGGTCTTCTAAGCGTGCCTACTTTGACGGTAAGCTGGACGTAAATTTACGAGTTGTGGCGAAACATACGCGATATGGGTATATATGGAAGTAATCCTCCAAAGGTAAGTGGAGATCCCAATATTTTTAATGATTTTTTTGTCATGAATTCCATGTCAGCGTCTCTGGCATCTAATTGCAGCGCTGCTACGGAAAACTTTCCAATTGATGGCTTTGCCTTGCGGAATATTGACGAAAGGGAGGTATTGCTGGCTATGTGTGCAATTAAATCTGATGCAAGAGGGCCAGATAAGCTGCCTCCTCGTTTCATTAGAGCGATTGCACGGGAAATAATCAACGTTTTAACCCATATGTATAACTACTGTTTAATGACATCTAAGTTTCCCACCAAGTGGATGCAAGAGCTTACAATACCTATCCCCAAAAAGTCTTCTGCTTCTGCTCCAAGTGATTATCGCCGAATTAGTTTTCTTTGCTTCCTTTCTAAGGTATTGGAGAAGATTATGTATTTGCAGACCACCGACTACATAAATAAAAACGGCTACTTGACTACATGGCAGTCTGGATTTCGTCCAAATCATAGCTCTGGAACTGCTATGCTTAAAATTTCGTCGGATGTTCACGAAGCTCTAGATAATGACCATCTTACAATTCTCGTACTGCTCGATTTCAGCAAAGCATTTTATTCTATTAATCATGATAAGCTGCTGAAAAAGCTATCTCAAGGATTCTTTTTCTCTTCATCTGCTGTTTAGCTCTTCAAGAGCTTCATAAGCGGACGGAGCCAACTTGTAAAAGTACAGAGCTCTCTCTCCGACTCGGGGAATTTATATAGTGGGATCAATACTTGGCCCACTCTTGTTCAGCCTTTATATATGTATGTATAAATAACCTGACCGACGTAATCCATGACGCTGCAATACATCTGTATGCTGACGACGTGCAGATGTATCTCAGCAGGCCAATTGGCTTAACAGAGGATTGCATATGCCGACTTAATGAAGATCTCAAGCGTGTGTATGATTGATATGTACAAAATAGCTTAGAACTAAATCCTGTTAAATCAAATTGTCTGGCGATCTATAGAAAAGACATTGATACTATAATTTTACCACTAGTAATTATAAATAACACCAGAATTCCCTATGTGGATTCTGCAAAGAGCCTGGGTTTTGAGCTTAATTCCTGGTTCTCCTGTTGCAACCATATCAATGCTACAATTGGAAAAATATATGGGTGTCTACGGCAGTTGTGGCTAAGCTCTGGGTTGCTTTTGCTTCATATGTGAAAAAAACTGGTTACCTCATTTTACTTATGGTTGCATAATATTTTCATCTCTGGACTCAATTTGTCGTAGAAGACTCTCGGTTGCATTCAATGATGCGTTACGTTACGTATTCAGTTTATTTTATTTTGATCTTGCTTGTTCCTTAGTTTTTTTGTAAATAACACTAACTTTTTGCTTTTGATTTTTATCTTATTTTAATTTTAGTTTTATTTTTCATTTTATACTTTTTCTTTTTATAATCTTTTTTTTTCAATTCACTTTGTACAATAAGATTTTGTACTTTGTGCGAAAATAAACGATTATTGTTATTGTTGTTATTGTTATTTTTACACATTCGTCAACTATTTTTCCCCATATGTACTTCATATTCTGATCGTGTGAAATTCAATTTGTCCATACTATGAGCGGAGGGAAAGCAACCTAAAAATCAATTTATTATACTTTTTAGTTTACTATTTTTGATTGATGAAGCTGAGAATTTGAATATAATTATATTTTTTAAATCCCCATCGATTTACGTTCCAAAAATTCTAATAAGACAGGTCGACTGGTCGAAAAAGGGAAAGCCATCTAGTAAGCCCTAGGGAAAGGTGTTATACGATACATGTTTGACATCGCGCGGTAACAAAGTCGGGAAAAGGTGCCGAAAAAGCAGTCATAAAGCCGAAGATAAGGGTCATCAGGTAAAGTTTTAATCCCGTAGTTCTTTTGAAAATTAATCGCCACGGAGAAAGCATCAAAGATTTTAGATGGTGGCGTGCTGATAAAGTTAGCAGAAGAGCCTGACCTGAAAGGAAATTAGCATACTGAGGCAGAAAACCCAGTGGAGTATTTTAACCACTAGGGTAATTAAAAGAAATTTTTCTTTGAAGTAATTTTATTAAACCCTCACGCAGCCACGTGGAAACTCCCGCGCTGTGCCAGAAAGAGTAAATTAATGAATGCAAGAGCTTATTTTGATTAGAACCAAGAGATGGAATTGTAAAATCCTTTGGTATCCTATAGATTGCATGTCGGGGGCGCAAGTCCTATTACGAATGCCCGCCCGACCGATTTTTTTTTTTTATTTTGGGAGATCCCGGAAGAGCTTATAAAAGAAAAGAAACGGCCGACAGTACTCCAAAGGAAACCAAAGAAAAAAACATAATTAAGTCATTGGGCACTCTCGCCATGAATAATATAGAAATTAGGAGTACGCCATGCGCCCGACCAACTTAATCTTGAAATGAAAGAAGAAAAAAATTATAATCAGCAGCAAAAATAAATAAGTGGAACACCTGGAACTACCTCTACTGTGAATTTAGATACTAGGACATTAATATAAGTCAGGCTAGTTAGGTAACCTAAAGAAAATTTAATGTTTCCTTCAGCTACTGCGGTCACGAATGCGCATTTGGGGATATGCAGGTGAGTACAATTGAATCTTGTTTGAATTATGAATTAAATTAAGTAGTTAAGCAGAAGAAAAAAAAGCCTGCATGTATTATATAATTAAGAATCGTGCCTCAGAAGTATGGAATTCAATAAATTAGCTTAAACTACAGTTGGACGGGCAATTAGAAAAAAAAAGAAGGGGAATATTAAATTTTTTTCGAATTGATATTAAATTTGTAGATTAAGTTATACATCTAAGAGAAACTGTCGCAAAAAAAGCTGCAGAATTGTTGGTTCCAGAAGGCTCCTTTCTTGAACTTCATAATTGGTAGTATCAATAAGTATACTTAGTGAGGATATACGTAAAATTTAAGTTATTTTTTTTTTTATTAGTACTCAGAGCGACGTTTGGTTGTAACCTCCAAATTAAATTTTTCTATTGTCGACGGCCGCAATTTAATCGCATACCTAGGAGCGCACAAGGCGACACCTTCATGATAGGCCATCATAAAATTTTAATACTGCAAATTATCCTTGATGTCAGTTATAACAACTTGAGAGGACTGCTGTATAAATTATATTTTATTAACATTAATTAGAATCCATTTACTTATATAAATGCCTACCTCTCTTACAATTTAATGGTCGGCAATTCAAGTTAAGCAAATTACATGGGGTATTCAAGAAGCTTAGGATTAGTCAAATCATACACTCAACGGTTGAGTTTGGCAATAGCTACTAGCTATTAGTATCGGAATAAGATAAAACTTTCAGAAGATTTCCTTTTTTTATTTGATCGAGATTAAATTGGCGAGTACAACCATTACGATTATTGCTGATATCTTGGCTCCGCTTAGGAGTAATATGTGGCTCAATGTTAGTAAATTAACTCTAATTGAATTTCGTATCCTCATCGTGTTATTATTAGAGATGTGGACTAACAAAATTAGAGCAAAAGGAAATTTTTTTCTTTTTTAGTGGTTTAAAAGATTTAATTAAGGAGTTGGAGATTTATAAAGTGACATTTATACCAATAAAAACTTGAATTAAATGGAGTAAAACTTATCACGGGTTCACCCCTTGTGCGTTCCTACTCACGGTTTTGGTGTTGGCGGCGTTCGTAGTATGTAATTGCGTAATATAGTTCGGCTGGGAGAGACTAAGATAAACATGATAGAAAATAGGTGCTGACGTATTTGAAGTAAACCGCGGAGAGAGCACAAATGTTAAGTAGCGTAGCGTGATGATTGAGTTGAATGATCAAGGTTAAAGGTTTAATGGTTAGTTCGCTTCGAAATTAGTATCCTAGCCTTCCACCCACCCCATCCGACGAGCACAGATGGAAAATTTTCCTAGGAGGTCGAGAAGGAAAGGGATACCTGCTGCGGCTCTGGCTAGTGGTTTTGAACGTTGAGGGCTGGCGCTGATTAGATGATCCGGCTGCGCGAAGCAATTGTCATAACTAGTAGTAATCAGTACAGTCACGGTACCTAACCAAGGGAAGCTCTTCTCCAAGGAGACTGGTGCCTACTGCGCTTTAGACTAGCTGCTTTTGGTGGTCAGAATAAAAAAAAACACATTTTCTGTTCCTTTTTCTTGACCTCCGAGTTATGTACATAGGGCGCCCGCACCCTGCGGACTTGTCGCATTCACGCAATAAGTCAATAAAATTTAAACTTTCTTCACCTTGTACAAGAGCATACGCCTTGTAATATTTGGTGTTAATGTGCATTCTGTCACGATAATTAATTTCTTTGATTTGATTTCGAGTGTAAGGGAAATCCCAGGCGACAAGTTTTCTCTTACAAATTTATTTCCAGGGCCAGAACCTTCCAAGGTAATTTGTAACTAGTTCATCTGGGATCTTCATCTGAGAGGTGAGTACGGAATTCCCGAATTCTCCATTCCACTTACTAATTCTCCGGTGTTTGCTTGTGGAAAAGTAAGACGAAAAGTAAGTAGAGAATTCCCAAATTCTCCATTCCACTTGTTAATTCTCCGGTGTTTTGCAAATGGAAAAGTAAGTGGAAAAATTGTATTGTCTACTTTTGTTGCGTTTTGTGAAGGTATCTAGGTAGCTAGGAATTTCAAATTGAGTTATGGATTCACTGCGTATCCTGGCTATATTGTAAATTATTTAAATCCATGCAATACTAACAGAGGAACAAGGATTTTGTCTCTCAAAGTACCCGCTAAAAATTACAAATCACGCGAAATTGATCAATTTGGTCGTCGTCCAGTACAGAAGAGATGCTGTAAAATTTTTAAATATACATTGTAAAGCTTGTGTGTAGGATGAAATCGCATCTACATTTTGTCCCCTAATTAAATATGTAAATAATTTTTGAATCCGATAAACCGTTTTGGAAATAACTGTAAAAGAAGTGTAGCAGTCCTTTTTAGTTAGGCGCCCGTGAATATTGCGATAGCAAAATTTAACACCGAGGCCGCTCAAATCTGCAAATTACCGTTAATCGAAATAAAATATAGCCTATAATACCCATGCATGCCTAATTACCAAAGTGAATTCTTACTTTTTTTTTATTGGGCTTAGAGATCCTGAGCTTACCCCAGCGAATTATTGCAGCTCCTGATATTGTCTTATTTTTTTTAAAATTTCCATTAATCAGCTCCCATTTCTACCCCGCACACAGAGAGAAATAATTTGAAGAAACCAACAAATTGTATTGTTTGGAAGGGTTTTTAGCAAAACTAACAAGCTACCAATCAAATGTTTAGAAATTTACCGAAACTAATTGATTAAATCAAAAAAGTTGATGCGTTACTTCAATCAAACTCATTTGTTTGATATTTTACGGGAAGAAACATTCTTATTCCAACAAAAACTTGTTAAAACCAAGAAAGTTTTTGTCAAAGGGTAAATTGCTGGGATATAATTCTTGGTATTTAAAACAAGCATACAGCGAAAACCACTAATCCATGCGTCAACAATAAAAGTTAGAATTCATAGCCCCCGGAATATAGTATAATACAATGGTATAGTTCTGTCGGCAAGACCGCATAGCAGAAAATGACGGTCGACTAGTATATGTGAACGTATCAGTGAGAGCTATTTGACTTACATTATATATTCCGGGTATATTACATTGAAAAATAAAGCCAGTCGCGTTCCGTTTATAAATCGGTTTGCATGATTCGATCTGATTTTTGAAGCTGAATGCATTTGTTGTTCAACTGGCCTAGGAGATACATCGGTTTGCTGACAGTTAAGTGTGAAATAAAATATTTTGAGTGCTGTGATTTTATATAGTTCAGTTCCTTTTTGGCTGCAGTAAAATATATGGAAAAAAAAGTGTTAATCTAAGAGTGTCAGAAATTCATTGAACGTAAGTGAGTCATAATAAAAAAAAGCCTTTCATCATAACATTTTGGTAAGTTTAACAGAATTTTTTGTTAAATTCAACAAATTCACGTGTTTCATTTAACCAAAGTTTGTATTGCTCAAGAAAACTGATTTATATGTATGTGCTCAAGTTTCGTCGTATCAAACAAACTTTTGTTAATAACCCAAAAATATTTAGGCTTGTGTAAATCCTTTCAAGTTTGTTGCTGCAGATTTTGAATGATGGAAATTAATATAATAAGTTTATGTAATTTATAGCACTATTCAATAATAACCTATAATAGGGCCTTTTATGGTTTATTATGTCACTAGAAAAAGCATGTGTTATATCTATATAAAATATACGAAGTTTGCAAATTATGTAATGTTGTGAAATCTTACAAAAAAATTTAAAATACGCATTTGAAAGTCTTTCTTCTATAATACATTTCACAATGAACCAATGAAATATTATTTTTGTAGCAAAAGCTTCTGAAAAGTGAAAATGAATTTTTTGGAGAAGGGAGAAAATCCTGACGAAGAGTTCCAAATTCTGAAAGAATTAAATGTGCTAATTGGCGATGTTAGTGAAAATGAAAATCCTGCAATGAATGTTTTGCTTCAAGAGTGGGGATTACCGGAATTAGTTGCTGACTTCAAGAAAAAAAATATTGACATAGAATGTTTAAAAGGAATGATAATTGCTGATATTAATGATATTATTCCGCCTGAGAAAATTGGTCTGAGAATTAAGTTTCGTACGAAACTTTTCGAATGGAGAGCAAAAAATGTAATTATTTAATAGAAGAAACTTTGAATTATCTCTAGCAGTTACAATCAACAAAAAACAACAACCAAAAGTTGATACTGAGTATATTTAATCCATACCGCCTTTTTAACTTTTTTAAATATTTTGGGGTCTATTAAAATAAAAATTACATGATACAAGAATAACAATGTATGGCCGATATATCTGTAAATTGGGTGGTTACGACATATGAGGACAAAATTCATTGAGATATGTCATTCCTTTCATCGGACAATACAACCTGGATAAATTCACAAGACTATACTTTCTATTGGAATAAAATTTCTTTGGAAATCAGTTTTAATTTACAATAGTTTATTGTATTTTAGCAATTAGCACATTTTCAAATACAAAAAAATCAAATTAGAATTATTCATGAAATTACTCCGATTGCGTAAGGATCTTCAATTTACACAAATTCTTTTTAAAGGGGGCGGCATACAGATGTATGGGATAAATATCGCAAGAACAGTTGACATCAAGTATAGTTTTTAACACAATTCGGTATAATACCTGTTAATTATAAATGAGTAATGGATTTGCTTTTCTTCTAATTAGATTTGTTCCTTTGCACAATCGTTTATCGTTGTTATTGCAACTAAATGAAAGTTAATAAGCTCGAAAATTTTATACGACTGACTGATAAAAATATTTGTATGTTGTGAAAAATAATTGGCATGCTATGCCAAATGACTTTAGTCTTCCTGTGACGTTGCAACACAAAAACTTAATCTCGATCGGCCATACCTTGTTATCTTTGTATCATGTTCAAATTAGACGTAAATTTTCAATAAACTATTAGATTGCGTGGTTCGATTTAACTGTCAGTTTGTATATAAATTAATTAATTGCTTACAAAGAGATTTGTGTTTCAAATTAATTATCAAAAATTCCGCAGCAAATTTAACAATACATATCTATTGTTGTTTTTTTTTCTATACGTTTGGTATGAAATACAACACTCGCATGAATATAAAATTGCACAACAATTTCTCCATAGGGATACAGTACACCACTCGCAGAAACATTATCCCAACACAACAGTAGTCTTGTTTCCTGGCTTACTACTTCTGATACGACTCCTAATGAAATCAGAGAATATAGAAGCGCAAGAGGTAGCGATTCACCCTTAAATGCGACTCAAAACATTGTAAGTTTTTAAATGGGAAAGTACGCTTAATATCATCACCTTATTTTTATTAACATAGTAAAAGCCGTACATAATATGATAGACAGAACAAAATATTCGGGGATATACAAAATGGAAAAATTTAAGGGTGTTACGGATTAAAGTGTGAAACGCTATGCCAGACGCCAGTCGATTCCTTAAAATAAACTGAACAAAAGATCATTCCTAACCTCATATCCCCATTAATAAAATCAACCGTTCTCCCTCAAAGTTGCATTGGAAAATTGATCTCGACTCATTATAGCTCAAATGCCGGTATCCGCGGAAAAGATATCTTTGGTTAAGATTAAATAGGTATGCTGCTTATTAAAATCGAATGCTTATTTGCAAAAATTTTTGACAGACAACTTTTTATTAAAAAAAAAATTTTTATGAAAAATTTTTACAGGGCCGATAATTTGTCATGATTTGGCACAAATTTTTTAAATTTTGATATTTGCAAATTGACATTTGATTTTAATAAGCATATATGTATATATATAAAACTTTTAGAAAGTATACAGTTAGAAGCAATGATATGTTGCCTTTAATTTAAATCTAAGATGCCGTATCCGCAGGCTAACAATCCTTGAGTTATAATGAGGTAGGGTTGAGATCAATTTTCCAATGTTGATTTTAAGAGGCCCAATGCGGTGTCAAGAAAGATTTTGTTCAGAATACTCTAAAGAATCGACAGGCCTAACGTTTTATATTTTCATTCGGATCATCCTGCGTTTATTTTCCCCATTTACAGCGGAATACATAGTTAACTAAAAAGCTTAACGTAAACCAGTACCGATAAAATTCAGCATTATTCATAACCAAGACTGCAGGGTACGATATTAAGCGACTTAGTTTAAACTTTTATCAAATCTAAATAAAAATTCTAAATTATTATAGGATGTCCGAGACGTTTTACAGCAAAGTCTTTCGGGTAATAATATTTTAGAAGAATACGAGAAAAGGAGCCAAATTAGTAAGAAAAGCAGAAATGAGATCTGCACTTTGATTTCAGAATATTGGCTAAACAAAAATTATAGACGTATAACATCAGAGACATACAAAAAAGCAGTAGAACAGATTTGCAAAATATTTCCAACAGAAAGTGAGGTAAAATTAAATTTAACTTTTTTGGCAAAATTTTTTTATTTGAAAGGCATTTAATAGGAAGCGTATATAAATCTGAGTAAAAAGGAGGACGGGAAGCTCGTTCAACGTTTCTACAATTTGAGTAGAAAATATCGGAAAAGAGGTGTTATTGAAAGCACATATACACTGAAGAAAAGCAAAAATTCGGACACAAAAGAGAATGATCCATCAGCTATTCTATCGGAAGGATAACCGGATGAAGAGGCACAACAATTTTACATGTGGTTAAAAAAGGGCGCGACAGTTGGCAAAGATTCCGATAAACTTATAAAGGAACGATGGTTTCGCACACATAATTTGCGTATGTCTCACATTGCACAAGGAAAAGATGTATTTCTTGAATGGCCACTCCTAAAACAAAGCATTGCAATTTCATTGGTAAAATAATTTTTCTGAGTTCATATATCTTCTACTAATATAAAAGTTTTAGATATCAGAAGACTTTGAAATACTCCATCCAGCTAAAGAATTGCTTTTATTTGCAAAGTGGGAGGCTTTTGAGAAAAAGATTTTGAAAATTTACCAAAGAGACATAGCTGATTGCACATCCAAGAAGTTTCTGGATAAACTTCAAATAGTTCACGATCCAGGTATAATACTTTCTTACAAAAAATTTAGCCTAAATTTAAATTAAATTAAATTAAGATGTGCGCCAGTATATTATATTTTCATTGCTACCGGCTATACTTATTCCTACAATAATCCATGAAAAATCGGAAGAAAAAAATATAGTGTGGAAACCGTCAATCGTAGAAGCACAATCAAGTCTGGCCTTCCATGTACAGGTATTAATAAAAAGTTTTGAATTACCATATTTGCTTTACAAAATATATTTCGTTAAAGGTTCAATCTAATCTGCTAACCACCATCCAAAATCATCGGGAAAAACTGACTGGAAAAGGACTAACCAACCAGCCACTTATTATTCCTGTTGGACACTTAGATAAGAAATTTACTGATATTTATGTTGAATTTAACACAACTTTGTATCGAGTAGACAATTTCTTAAAAGCTATAACATTAACTTTTAAGCTTTTCTATGTGTTCAATTTAGAATACCCTAAAGTAAGCAAATTGCAGTGGGAGTTTGTACAGAACTACATTTATGAATTACCCCTGCCAAGGAAAAATAATGCTATTACAACATTAATTTCTGAGCTTGATTCTTTAGCATAACCGAGTGTTTATTTACCTTTAAATATATTTAGATTGTTATGAAAATTTAAAAATGTATAAATGTTTTATGTGCAACAAAACCTATTTCGACGTAGATCCTTATATGACACATTTGAAAGTAATGCATAAATTATCAATAAGATGCACATTTTTTCAATGCACTGTTTGTCCACAGTTCTTTCAAAATATGTACGCTTTTCGGAGACATTTAATAAGAAAACATCCATTATCACAAAAAAAAGTTAGAAGAATAGAAAATGTTGACAATGATCCAGTTTCACAAATATCATATCCAGAAGAATATAACATTTTTAGAAAAGAAAATGAAATTCTCACAGAAAATAATTCAATTTCTGTCGACGATTTCTGCCTATCTGATGAAATAAAAACTTTTGTTCTAAAACTATATGGTCATAAAACCCTGAATAGAAAACTTGCTGGGGAAATAGTTCAAACATTTTGTGAAAGCATTTGTGGATTTTACTACTAACTGTACTGATCTGGTTCAATTAAAAGATTTGGTTTTACAACTTAAAAATGAATTCACTAAATTAAATTCCGAATATAAATTTAAAAAATTTTTAGAAAGTGAGAAAATATACTTTGAACCGAAAGAATTTGTAATTGACGATAGTATATCAATTTATGATGCTCCTTTAAATAACTCGAAAGGTGTATTACTTCCTATTAAAGAAAATATTAAAATTTTTCTCGAAAGTAATAACAATTTTGTCAATATGACAGAAAATTTAAAAAAAATGGAAAATGAAAATAAACTTCACAATATCGTACAGGGAGACGCATGGAAAGAGAAAAAACTTCTATTTAAAAATAAAATTCTTATCCCTTACATTCTATACCAAGATGACCTTGAAATAAATAATGCACTGGGATCAAAAAATAAATTGCATAAAATTTCAGCTGTATACATTTCTTTTCCTTTATTATTCTCTTCAGAGCTGTCGAAACTTGCCAATATATTACCATGTTGCTTACTTAAATCAATAGATTTAAAGCACGGCTTAGTCTCAAATTATATGCCCCTTGTATCTAAATTGAAGGATTTGGAAGAAAATGGTCTAGATATTCGAAGTGGAGAAAAAGATTTTCATGTTTATCCAATACTTGTAGCAATAACTGGAGATAATTTGGGACTAAACACAATTCTCGGTTTTGCTGCTTCATTTTCTGCAAATCATTTCTGCCGAATATGTATAGCACATAAATCATTAATGAAGGAACAATTGGTGGAAGATGAGAATTATCTCCGAACTGAAAAAAATTATTTAGAAGCAGTAGATAATGGACAAGTTTCTACAACTGGAATAAAAGAAGAATGTGTGTTCAGAACCATAAATTCATTCAAAATAACCCAGAATATCGTTTGCGATTTAATGCATGATTTGTATGAAGGCATTTGTCATATTGACCTTTCCAATACATTAAAATATTTTATTTTTTCAAAGAAATTTTTTACTCTCCAAGTATTAAATTATCGGAAAAACTTTTTCAATTATGGATCTATCGACATAACAAATAAAGTTGTAAATATTGAAGAAAAACATATATATAACAGAAAATTAAAAATGTCCGCAAGTCAAATGGAATGTTTTATACGGTACTTTCCTTCCATAATAGGTGACTTAATTCCGAAAACTGACGAGGTTTGGAAACTCATTTTGTTACTAGTAAAGTTGATAGAAAAAATAAACTTACCCTCTTTTACTGAACTAGATCTCCAAATTCTTCAGGATTTGATTGAAGAACATCATAAGCTATATATTAGCTTATTTCAAAGGCCATTAACTCCTAAACATCATTTTATAATCCATTATCCGAGTGTTATACGAAAACTAGGTCCCTTGAAAGGACTGTGGACAATGCGTTTCGAAGGTAAACATAAGGACTTAAAAAAATATGCCAATGTTTCATGTTCCAGAAAAAACATTTTACTCAGTTTGTCAATAAAATTAAATTATGAATTTTCCTATGAGATGTATTTACAAAAACATAATAAACCATTACAACAAATACGCCTTGGCGAATGTGAATACTTGGATTTTACAAAAACTACTATATATCCTCTTATTGAGAATTTGTGTAACGATTACGACTTAAAAAAAGCTTCTTCGCTCAAAGAAATTATTATTTGCAATACAATGTATAAGAAAGAAGATATAATTGTTAATTCAAATCAAACGAATGAAAATGAAATTACTTTTGGTTGTGTAAAGTACATTTTTTTTAATTCAGTCGAGAGTTCTATTTATTTTGTATGTGAAAATTTAAGGGTAGAAGAGTACGATGATCACTTGAATAGTTATATCTTGCCAGAGGTATGTGAAACGCGTGATTTTTTTATAGTTTTGTCAGATAATATACGTTTTACTCCCTTACATATTGTAACCTTAGCTGATAATAGAAAAGCTATTATTTTAAAACATCCATTCAAATAGGTGAATGGTTTTTGTAAAAGATAATACCTACCGTATATTTAATAAAAAAGTTGAATTAAAAGTATACAGTTTTCTTTATTCTCAAATAGTAACTTTAGAACTTGTACTCCATTATTTACTACTCAATTCTTGGGATATATGTAGTTATGAGAGCGATAGTTTCAAGAATTACTAAGTTAACTATTGCAACCGATCACTTAATGCATTGCTTTCTGTGTAACACGTTCACTGAACATAAGTGAAAGATCAAGTCCGATTATAACTGCCTTTCAATATATGAAATGTTTCTGGCGAACATTATGAAAAATTTGAATGGTTCATACATGTAACTGGTTGTAAGATTATAAGAATGCTAACGATCTAACCAATGGATCTTGAAGAATTTACAAAAACGATTAATTAATTTAACGAAAATTTAAAACAGATTAACAAACTTTTTCTTTCAATTTTATTCAAATTAACAAATATAAATATGTTTCATCAACAAAATATTTTGGATAATTTGATAAAATTGTTTATTTCTTTTGCCTAATGTGGAGCTTAGCCATATCAACCAATGTGATTTTGTTAATTTTACAAATACTAAGTATAACTTTTTTTTTAATTTGGTAAAACTAACAAAAATAATTTTGTTTCAGCAACAAATTATTTTGGTTAATTTGACAAAATTGTTTAGTTCCTTTGTCTAATGTGGAGCTTAGCCATATCAACCAATGTTATTTTGTTAATTTTACAAATACAGAGTATGACCAGATTTCAACAAAAACATTGGTTGACTTTTGATTGATATTAACAAAAGTTTCTGTTCTGTGCACTCTCCCCGCCCCTTTTCTATGCCTATCTTATTCGCGCTGAGCTCCCATTTTTTTTTTTGATACCACATACATTCTCCTTCTACTCTCCATTCTCTCGTTATCCCGGAAAAACTCGAGAAAACCTACCCTCCTACATCCCTCAAAAACTACCCCAACAAAGAAGAAATTTAAATTTATTTCGACAGTGGAAGGTAATAGGCAGATGTACCTCACATATGAAAAAAAGTCCAACCCTCTACAACAAAAATTGATACCCTTAATCGTCCCAGGCGATTCGCACTTTTTCACATTTCTTACGTTTTCCCTAATTCTCCAACCATGTTAGTGAATTGGGAATGGAGAATTTGGGAATTAAGAATTCTAAGAAAACGCAATTCTCATCTCCCAAATTCCCAAATTCTCCGTGCTACAGAATCCGGCCCCTGTACTGAGTACAGACCAGCGGGCTAGTAATCTTATGTAATTTCGGTTTTGTTTATCCTTTCCATTGGTGACCCGGAAAATTGTCTTTGATTGTTTTTTTTTTCATTTCAATTTATTTTTGTGATATTCCCAATTTGTTTACCGATTTTTGAAATTCAAGCGTTTCCGTTCAGACGAAAAACCATTTTTTAATTATTTTTCTGATTTTTGTCATTTAAGCGTTTCCGTTTGTCTACCCGACAATTCCCACCAAATATAAAAATGCCTAATCGACCAATTCTGGTTCGATTCTAAATAAATAGGTTGTTGAAGCGAAGCCGAAAAAGAGACAGTTCAACATGGAGAGTCCCCTACCAAAGGTAAGGCCTCCAGTTCTCTCCAGCGTGTTCTTAAAAGGTTTTCCAAAAGTGTAAGAAAAGTTAATATTGTACAACTCTATATATTGAATTCAGTATAACTTATTCAGTGTAACTTAAGGCCCATTCAGACTCTTCAAGTTACTTGCACAATGAGAATGCTACATATTAGCAAGCTCATGTTCACATTCCTCAAGTACTTTTGCGGGAATTTGCCTGAAGTGGAACTACTTTTGCGGGAATTTGCCTTAGCTTCCAGGATTCCTCCACAGATGGCGCCACCGTCGCTAGGTGTTTGAGGACATGCTAAATGCGGGGTTGTGTCTTGGATGAATTGGTTCATTGTTTGGATGCACCATTGGGTCTTGGCTTACTGGTTAATGTCTTGGATGCACCATTGAGTCTTGACTGGCTCATGTCTTGGATACACCATTGAGCTTTAACTGGCTTATATCTTGGATGTATCATTTGGTCTTGACTGCGCCCTAGCGGCATTAACCGGTACCACCATCATACTCCGTTGGGGATACGAGATCACTTTGGAGATACGAATTCACTTTTAGCACTCTCCAGCATAGAAAAATAGCATAGGATTTCGATTTTGTTTCTGGAGTTCACTTATTTTTCATCTCAGACTCGTAGCCTCTAAGTTGACATAAACATTTTTCATCTCGAGTTTTGGGGATACGAAATCACTTTCAGCACTCTCCAGCATAGGTAAATACCATAGGTTTTCGATTTTGTTTCTGGAGTTCACTTATTTTTCATCTCGGAGATAGTAGCTCTATATATTTGTGAAGGGGTGGGAAGCTTTATTGGTGGAG
This sequence comes from Dioctria rufipes, assembly GCA_963924295.1. NCBI lineage: Eukaryota > Metazoa > Arthropoda > Insecta > Diptera > Asilidae > Dioctria > Dioctria rufipes. The sequence goes on from OZ002740.1 coordinate 139,862,759, forward strand.
GTTGCTGGTTAAGTTTGATCTGGTCTTGGAGGCTACAATTTGACCTTTAGGTGCCCCTTCCTGTGTCTGGTACTGCAGGTTGGCTGAGAGCTATAGTGGCAATATCTGATACTATGACTAGAATTGTATGGGGTGTGTTGGATTGGGCTACGTTACCTGTAGCCAGGCTTGGGTAGAGTGTGTGCGGCTTATGTGTATTAAATAATGATATGAAATACTCTAAGCGAATTTATATCGGGACTGTATACTTGCCAGCTTGAATTAGGTTTCAGTTGTTTACTTTAGTATGAGTGCCTGTGGTGTGTTGGGTTGGGCTACTTGGTGGTTGAGAAAACGTTATCTAAGGCGTGGGTGGATGTGTGCAGCTGTGTATTTATGTGGATAAGAATTGTTGTGAAATTCCCTAAGTGAATTAGTATAATTTGTAATAGTATTATAATAATTCAAGTTAACCCTAGAATATTTTTCTTCATGCCAATAGATTCTAGAAGGTGTCAGTGGGGGAGTCTTAGTTCTAGAGGCGGACAAAATTTTAATCAGAAATCTTCCACGAGCTATGGTTTTAGAGATATTAGCGATCTTACCTTTTCAGGTATAATTAATATTAGTAATAATTCAAGTTAACCCTAGGATATTTTCTGTTCATGCCAATAGTATTAGTACTAGGGGGGGGGGGGGGGGGGGGGTAAAATTTTCATCAGAAATCTTCTACGGGCTGTGGTTCGAGATATTAGCGATCTTACCTTCTCTTAATTCGCACAGTCCAGTAAAGTAAATAAATTCGCAGTTGTATAATATAAACAAATTCGCACTACAAATTCGCACTGCAGCCGATTAAAGTAAACAAATTGAGCGATTTATGAAAGATTCCCAATTTCTTTAGCTGAAAACAACAACAACAACTGATATTAATCTGTAGGATATGATGTCTTGGATGAGTAGTGGAAGTTATAATTGAAAATTTCTTTTGCTGAAAAAACAACAACAACAACTATAACGTAAATTGTGATCTGTAGGTGTCTTTTATAAACAAGAGTGATCATGTTATGATATTCGATGTGTAAAAATAGATCACGGCTACTTGGGGTGGTAAGATACATAAAATCATTATAAGTAATGGAAATTAACGTATTAGAAAAGGTGGCCAGGTGGCTGGTAATTTGATATATTGCGTGAACAAATACGTCCGAGTAAAGCAGACAAATTGAGCGATTAATGTTTTTTGTATCTAGAAGTTTGTATTGAAAAGTCTTACTTTTTATGACGAATTGTTTTTTATTTTCAATAAAATTTCTCAACCAGTCACGCTGTTATGAGATTTGATTGACCCCGCTATCATAGTCCACATGAAGCTGATAAGAATATGATAATTTTATCTTCATACTATTGGGGTGATCACATAATTTTTGTACCATTAGGTTGAGAGTGGGTTTAATTAAATATTTTGATGAAATAAGGTGGTGTTATGACATTAATGTAGTATGGTATGTTGTCTTAGATGAGTAGTGGAAGTTATCAGCAATATCGCTTCATATTTATCTCTCTAAAGCATCATCCGAACGCTGTTATGAGATTTGATTGACTCCTATATTTAAAAAAAAAATTGTTCACATGAAGCTGATCTACTATTGGGGGCAGGTACATTGTTTACTTACCATTAAGTTGACTAGGACTGTCTGGGGCGTGTTGGATTGGGCTACGTTACTTGTACCAAGGCTTGGGTGGAATGTGTGTGGCTTAAGTAATGATGTGAAATGCCCTAAGCGAGTTTATATCGGAGCTGTATACTTGTCAGCTTGATTTTGTTGTTAGTTGTTTACTTTAGTATGAGTGCCTGTGGTGTGTTGGGCTGGGCTACTTGGTGGCTGAGCAAACGTTACCTAAGGCGTGGATGCATGTGTGCAACTGTGTATTTATGTGGATAATAAATGTTATGAAATTCCCTAGTAATTAGTATAAGTAATAATTCAAGTTAATCCTAGAATATTTTTGTTCATACCAATAGATTCTAGAAGGTGTCAGTGGAGATCTTAGTCCTGGAGGTGGACAAATTTTTTATCAGAAATCCTCTACGGGCTATGGGTTTCGAGATATTAGCGATCTTATCTTTGCAGGTATAATTAATAGTAGTAATAATTCAAGTTAAACCTAGGATATTTTTTGTTTATGCCAATAGTATTAGTACTAGGATGGTAAAATTTCCATCAGAAATCCTCTACGGGCTATGGTTCAAGATATCACCGATCTTACCTTCTCAAGTGTAATTAATATTAGTAGCTGAAAAAAACAACATCAACTATAACCTAAGTTCTGGATTAAAGATTTGATGATATTTATCTGTAGGTGCCTTTTATAAACATGTTTGCACCATGTAGCCATATATCTAAAAATAGATCAAGCGAAGCTGGTTGGTGTGAATGTAGGTAGATATGTTGACTTAGATATGTAATGGAAATTAGTAAATGCTTAATTTTACTCTTCAGGTGTAATGCTTCTAATTTGATTCCTTGCATAAACAAATTCGTACAGTACAGTAAAATAAACAAATTCGCAGTTGAGTAATGTAAACAAATTCGCACAGCAGCTGAGTAAAGTAAACAAATTCGGACAGCGGCCGAGTAAAGTAAACAAATTGAGCGATTTATGACAGATTCCTAATTTCTTTAGTTGAAAACAACAACTGATATTAATCTGTAGGATATGATGTCTTAGATGAGTAGTGGAAGTTATAATTGAATATTTCTTTTGCTAAAAAAAAAACAACAACAACTATAACGTAAGTTGTGAATTAAAAATCTTTTATAAACAAGAGGGAACATGCTATGATATTCGATATCTAAAAATACATCACGGCTGCTTCGGATGTTAAGAAACAGTAATAGAAATTAAAGCCTTATCAGAAAATTTTCGATGTAGGTGTTTGTATGTGTATGTATTGAAAATTCTTAGCTTATATGAAAAATTGTTTTTTAATTTCAATAAAATTTCTTTTTTGGGCAGGTTAAATTTAAAGTTTTGATTACCTATGATATCAATGTGAGGTGATACTAATATAGTATGATAGGTTGACTTAGATGAGTAGTGAAAATTGTATGGGTATAGTAAAAGACTTTTCATCAAATTTTTGGTGATAAGGTGTAATGGCATGACCAGTGTTGCAACACGAAATCTTTCTAGAGTACCTTGTTAGCCTAGCCTGAAAGTGATTGAGCAGCCACATCTGAAAAATTGCATATTATCATTAGCTTGAGAGTGGGTTAATTAAAAGCATTAACGAGCTATCATATTAATGTAGAATGATATGCCGACTTAGATGAGTAATATAAATTTTCGGTGATCAGGTGTAATGAGCTTGAAATATAATATAACTTCTTGCGTAGTTAAACAAATACATTCGAATAAAATAAACAAATTGATTTATGTTTTTTTTGTGTCTAGGGCTGGTGAGCATAGGGAGCTGGCAGAGTTATTAACCATGATATCATAGTTCACATGAAGCTGATAAGAATATGATAATTTTATCTTCATACTATCAGATTGAGCACATATTTTCTAACCATTACGTTGAGCGTGGGTTTAACTAAAAGTTTTGATGAAAGAAGGTGGTATTATGATATTAATGTAGTATGATATGTTGTCTTAGATGAGTAGTGGAAGTTATCAGCAATATCGCTTCATATTTATCTCTCTAAAGCATCATCCAAATGGTGTTGTATGAACGAACAAAAAACTGATAATTCTTCAAGCCTATGTATAGTGAAGACCGTGGTGGAGGTTGAGCGTGGGTACTCTAAGTTGTGTATATATTAATTGTGGTGTATATTAATCTAGTAGGATATGAAAGCTTTAGTGAAGAGCGTGGAAGAGGATAGTATTATGTGTTTACCTTTAAATCTTAAGTTAGGTTGAGAGTGGGTTAAATTAAAAGCATTGATAATAGAAGATAGTGCTATGATATTAAGTAATGGAAATTGTATGGGGGGCAGTAAAAGAATAATTTTTGGCTGTCAGGTGTAATGGCATGACTTAGCAGGTAATTTGATATTACCTTTTGCCAAGATCGTGGCGGTTGAGATTGGGTTAAGCTTAGTGGTGCTCGATATATATTTTATGGGTGGTGGGTGTGCATAATATAGTAGAAAGCTTTAGTGAATACCATACTTTTCAACCAGCTGACTCTGTCAAAACATCTGTGTTGCTCTAACATAAATCTGTGTTCATATTTTAGGTGGGTATAATAGCTTGAAATTATCTTATGGAAGGCTAGATAAGAACTTGTTAATTTCATCTTGTGGTGAGCATATGAAGGTAGCAGGGTTTTTTTATAAATCAAGCAGTTACGCTGTTATGAGATTTGATTGATATCTATATCTAAAAAATAGTTCACATGAAGATGATAAGAATATGATATTTTTATCTTCATACTATTGGGGCAGGTGCATTGTTTACTTAACATTAAGTTGAGAGTGGGTCAAATTAAAAGCTTTGATAGAAGAACGCTGTGTTATAATATTAATGTGGTATGATATGTTGTCTGAGGTGAGTAGTGGAAGTTGTATGGGAGCTATGAATAAGCAGTAAAATCCTAATCAGCAATCTCGCTGGATATTTGATAATTCTCAAAATTCATAGTGATGCTCGTGGTGGGGGGTTGAGAGTAGGTACTGTAAGCTATGTATTACGTTAAAAGTTTTGATGGATGGTATTTTGTATTTATCTCCTCGAAATAGTGTTGTATGAGTATCATAAAGGTTGAAAAAAAGTTGATAATGCTTCAAGTTCAATAGTGTAGACCCCGATGTTGAAAGTGGGTATTTGGAATGATATAATTCTAGTAGGATATGGAAGTATTATTTATTCATCTTTAAATCTTACCAAGTCTGAAAAAATTACATAATATGATTAAGAAAGCTTCGTGATATATATCAAAAGTGATACCAATGGATTACATAAGGAAAGTAGGTTCACTTCATCTGCAAACAACAAATATGGCTGAAAGCGACACACGGTGTGAGTAATAATCATTCTTGCTTCAATTATCACTATTAAGGGATGTGTGCCGCAGAAAATATATTAAGTCTAGCCTAGTCTAAAATATGTATTGTAAATAAAAATTGTATCATGGTTATAATGCCTTTTATTGAAATAATTTGTTTTAATTGTATTATAGCTTAAGTCTAAAGTCTTTTTTCTTTAGTTCAGCAAGGCCAAGATTTCATAGATATAGATTGATCCTTATAATGAATATTCCTTATGCCTTTACACCAATGTGGCGTTAAAAGGTTCGTGGTGCACCACTTTCACAAATAACATCTCTCCATCTTTAGTTTTTGCGATCTTTGTTCGAATATCCTGATTTTTCGACCTGTTGGTAGGGAACAGTCGACTCGTTTTAGGATGAAAAACTTTCTTCTTTATTTCTGGAAAGCATCGATTTCATAGATGTAGACTGAGCCTTATATGAATATTCTTTACTCCTTTCATGTTGTGAAGCTATGTAAATTCTACCAAACATTGACAAAAAGTAATTACGGGGCATGCCTTAAAAAGTGCGATTTAACTTAGCACTAGAAATTCCCATTTTTTATACTTGGAGAGCTCATAAAGAATCATGTAAACTTACACTGTATGCAGATGTTGATTTCAACAACAGATTCATCAAACACAGGAAATTTTGATTACATACAGCTCTGTACCATAAGATTATAAGAATTAATACTTTTTAATTTTTAATAAATGATATTTTATATATGGCCTTCTTTTTATTCGATTTCCCATACTAAGTCCGGAACTCCCGAATAATGTTTGACCACTACAACGGGTGGTGGTGGCGGTGGGTGATGGTGAGTGGTGGTGGTGGTGGGTGGTGGGTGGTGGTGGTGGGTGGTGGGTGGTGGTGGTGGTGGTGGTGGTGGTGGTGGTGGTGGTGGTGGTGGTGGTGGTGGTGGTGGTGGGGGTGGTGGTTTGGTTGCGGTGGTGGGTGCCTGGTCCTGGATGGCGCTTGAAACGGATATCTGACGCGTGGCATCAATTTTACTCGTACAGAAACTTCCGCGAGGCGATCCCTTCGAGGTTTAAAAACGAACTCGCTCTCGACTTTTAATTTTTCATTAATTAAGTCTCGAACAGTCAGGATAGGAAAATGCTTAATTAGCATTCCTATCCTGAGAAAGTATATTATCGTTGGGCATGTTTAATCATGCCCACAAAAATTTCTCGCCGGACGGAGGTGAAACCCGATATTTTCATAAATATCGAGCCACCAACCCGTCGTCTTATCGTTTCTTACATTGTTGCGCACTTGAATTCTCGCGTCGCTTTTATCTTTTCATTACTTTGTTGCGCGATTGAATTTATATTTTATGCTGACAAATCTTACTGAGGGTAAGATTTGTCATGATTCGACTTTATTTGTCGCCTTTTTCAAGTGGGCCATGCAAAGAAATTGCTGATGCAACTTTCTTTGCGTGTGAATAGATAAGCTAGTCACGTTGTTAAGTGTGACTAGCTTATAGGACCCTTTTCATGACTTTATTTTAATTTTTCTTTAGGAATGTGCCGTTTTTTCCTTATTTTTCTTTATTAGGGATTTTATGAATCCGCAGGTTTTTTATTGAATGTTGTGTATACAACAAACCTTCCCCCTATGAAAAAGAGAGCTATTCTTTGGAGAGGAATAGCTCTCAGGGGAAAAATTTATTTGGTTGGGTGCGGTCTTAACCCCTTGCGAATACTTGGTCGTTGCGAATTTTTTGGGCTTGGTATGGCTCTAACCCTTAGCGAAAACTTGGTCGTTACAATTACTTATTACCATTCCGTATTTTACATGAACATTTTTTTTCTTATTATGTCTTATTATATTTGTATTATATTATGTAATAAAAAACTAATTTAATCATATTCGTATATAGTGTCTAACCTAGTGTTAGTTTTTGTTACGTTTTTGTTTTATGCTAGATTAGTGTTGTTAGCCTAATATTATTTATTAATATATTTTGTAATTACTAATTTTCTAGTGAGAAGGATATCTGAATATATATATTTTATGATTATCCTATTTTCTATATGATATATATATATATATGTATTTTGTTTTATACAAATTTATTTTGCTATATGCACGTATGTGGTTTTGACACCATATTTCTACAATGCTAAGAGTTATACACTATCCCAAAAAAAATCCTTTTGCTTAATTAAGGTTATAGTATATAGTATACCCTATTCTAAAATTCGTTTTAATTTATCTTACTTACTAATAATAACCATGTAATAGTATATATATATATTTATATGTATGTTTTTTTTTGTTTTACAATTTATTATAATTACATTTTTTTTTGTCTATATTTATTTATTTATTTTTGTTTTTCGTTGTTCCTTTTTTTTTTATTTTATTCTCTCTCCTATTGGGATTTACATTGTATTTTATGTTTTTCCTAATACTAGTGCCTTGTTTTTATCTATTTTGAGTGACGGCTAGTGGTTGTTAGATAGTGACCTTTTAGAACGAGTGACCTTACGAAGTGGAAATTTTATACCACTTGCACCGACCTTGTAGGTGGTAGGGTGCGGGTCCTTTTGAGAGGGGTAGGTTTGATAATTTCGATTTGTTCGATTTGCTCCTCCGCCTCAGGGGATTTGTCAGATTTGCGGAAGCGGTAATTTTTAATAATTGGGACTAGCCATTTGGCGACCAGGTACAGTACCATACATGTAATGACAACACCAGTTAAGGATAATGATGTTGCAGCTAGTACATGGGTAGGGTGGTGACTAATATGAGGAACTATTTTTTCTAATTTTTCGTCCAGTTCTTCTAATGACTGGGTACCTTCTAGGATGATGCTATTAGTGTCATCGCCTGAGTATAGTTCTGTTTTAATATTTTCTATTTTGGACTCATGGTTAGTTATGTTCAGAAATTGGTTCACTATTCTTTCTAGTGAGGCTGTGTTTGGAAAATACTTGGGCTGTCTGAGACTTAATTTTTGGATATTCTCTGCCTCATAGTGTAGGATTTGCGATCCCACTTGTAATTGGCAGGGATGGTTGATAGTTATTATCCCTTGGCCTTCTATGTTCGAAGTTAGGAATTGTTGGGTACACTGAAGGTGTACTATGGTTGGCTCTATCAACGAGAATATCCAAGAATTTGGTTTACTTAGTTTAATAAGTAGGTCTCTGGGAGGTATTTGTGCTCTGAATTGACACTGAGGCTCTTCCTTTAACGGATTAAAGAGCAGCTTCACTACGCATTCCTTAGACATCGCAGCCTTTGTTATCGGGATGCACAGCTTAGCGATGAAAGTGTCCTCCTTCGAGTTTTGGGTGATCTTTTTAAAGGTCATAAGATTTCGTGGTTTTAACAATAGAATATCCTGTGTCTGTACTTGGTGTGCTACGTGCGAGTACTCTATTTCAGGTACCAAAGATTGTTTTTTATTAACCTGTATGGGGAAACTGTGTATTCGATACAACTTCATTTGTGGTAGATTGAAAATCGGAAGTTGTATTCGAATGACTAATTTGTCTTGGACTAGATGAGCTTTTGTCTCGGCTGTCTGATATAATAGAGATAGACAGTTTTGTGCATCTGGACAAGTAGCATGGGATTTGTGGTATATTTCTAGTAACTTTTTGGGAGATACCACTAGCGGGTGCAGTTGATGATTTTTGCTGGCAACTATTATATCGAGTAAGGCTTGCTGCCTATACTCAATCTCTACAATTTGTAAAGTGAGGCTAGAGATTATTTCCTGCCTCAGTTGTCTCATCAGCAATTCATCGGTGATATTTTGCATTGTATTTACCTGGTGAGTTATTTGACGCTGTCTTTCCTGTAGGGATGTCAATGGCTTTTGGATCTGCTGTAGTGTAGTTTTGACTACACTGATCTGTTGTCTTTCCAGGTCGGCTAGTGTTTTTGTATTTGTTTCGAGCTCCTCGAGTCGACTATATACCTCTTGTTCATTAGTGCTGTCCATGGTCCCGAATAGGTAGTGCATTGCATTCCCTATTCCATCGAAGATAGATCTTGTTGATCTTGATAGTGGAACCACTTCCCGAATGGCACTTGTTCTTCTCTTGATATTTTCCAAGAGTGAATGAACGTGTTTTTGTTGAACCAGGCATAACTCATCCGTTTGAGAACGATTTGAGCATAGTCGGTATACTAAATGTTCCGCCTGTTCTGCCATAAGCGTTTGGTTGTCCAGTTCCATCAGGTTGATTTCCGTTAAAACATTCCATGCGCTGTGGTATACTCGTAGTTTTCCCAGATCTTCATACAGTACTCCCGTGTTGTTTAGGGGGCTTATGGTGTAGGGATCCGCTGCTATTTGTCCCATTGTCAAATGGAGACAGTACATTAACACAAACATGTGTTTCATGGTCTGCAGAAAATGAAGGGTAGGCTTATTAGTCAGGTGGTCATGCATGTAATATTTAGATATAGTATCGCTTAAGTAGACGGTTGATAGTTTGTCAATTGGGAGCTTACTTGCTAAAAGGAAGACGAGATAGAACAGAATCAGAGAAACTTAAAAATTCATGTTGAATCTCGTAAATATATAGTAGGGTTTTTAGTGTTAAGAGCATTGTACTTTTTCACCAAAATTGTAATGGAGAAAAAAAATTTTTAATTCACTCGTAACTACCAAAACAAGGTATGGGGAGTGTAAGTTAGAGCATGCTAAACTTCATCAATTTCTCTATGAGCTTTTAAGTCGACGAGCATTGTTCCTTTTCAAAAAAACAATTCTTTACTGGTAAAATGTTTAATTTACTCATAGCTACTAAAAAGTAAAAATTTATTTGTTATATGTCCCGATTTATTTTTATTTTGTTATAAGTAACAAGGTATATATGGGTACGTTTATTTAGCGTATTTTTTATTAATTTAAATAAAATTTAGGTAAAGTTTAACTTCGTGAGTCATAGGGAGTAATCCCAAGTGCGGAACCTTTAAGTAGGTAGTTGTTAGTTTAACTGGCGAAATTTTGTTTCAGTGGGACTTATTTTCTAAAGGTGTATGTACCAGTATACTACTCGTAATAGGGCTTTAAACGGTTGTTGTGTACTACAACCTGCCGCTTGCCTATTTTTATGGTAGTGTTTGTTGGACTAGGTACATTGATTACCAGATATGGGCCAACCCAGATTTGAGACAGTTTGTTTTACTTTTAGCAGTTTGCAGACCTTCTTGAATAGCTCACTCAGGAAATTAGTTCCCTGATCGGTGACTATTCTCTTTGGGATGCGATAGCGCGTGACAATCTCATTGAAAAAGATTTGCGCCACCGTTACTGCTTCTCCATTTGGTATGGCATACCAATCGACAAATTTGGTAAGGTTATCTTGAAAAGTTAAGATATATTTATTACCTGATATGGTCTCTTCTAGTGGACCTACTATATCGAGGTAAACCTTGTCGAAAGGTTGTTCTGCGATGTCCGTTATTACCATTGGCATCTTGAATTGTGGGGATGCCTTCATTGTTTGGCACTTAGGGCATTTTTTTATGTACCTTTTTATATCGCTAAGCATGTGTCTCCACCAATACTTGCGTCTGATTCTTTTATAAGTCTTAATGACACCCTGATGGCCGCCGAAAGGAGAGTCGTGGTAATCCTTTAGGATTGTTTGAACTTCCTTGGGGCTCGTGATTATCTCAGGTGCCTTGACTGGACTTATCTCTTGTTCAAGCCTAGCAGGAGGTTGTATTTCCGCCTCTGTGAGTTTAATTTCTTTATCTTCCGCTGTCGTGGGCTGTGTTTCAGCGCTGGAGCTAGTATTGGCCTCTTGGGATTTTTGTTTTTGAGCTCTGGTCACGACGAAGCAATGAGCGGGCTTCTTTGTTTTCTTCTTATTTGGGGAAATGTTTTCCTCCACATCTGAGTCCATAGTGTGGTGGACTTGGGCTTGTACCGTTAAAGTGTTGCCTGTATTGTTTTCGATTAATACTTGTGGAATGCGGCTTAAGGCATCCGCATTGGTATTATACTTCCCTGGTTTGTATTCGATGGTATAGTCGAATTCTGATAATTTGTGGTGAAATCTCACCAAACGGGAAGTCGGGTCTTTAACATTAAAGACACCTTTGAGAGGCTTGTGGTCAGTGTAGACCGTGAATTTCCTGCCTTGAAGGTAGCATCGGAAATTTCTAGTGGCCCAGACTATAGCCAATAACTCCTTTTCAATAGTGGAGTAATTTCTCTCGGCTTTGTTCAGCGTTCGGCTTGCATAGGCGATAGGCTGGTCTTTACCCACTTCTCCTTGGGAAAGTACAGCTCCTCAAGCTTAGCTTCGTTACTGGCGTCCGTTGTGAGGTTGAATGGTTTAGCAAAATCTGGATAGATTAAAAGAGGTGGTGAAATTAGAGCATTTTTAATGCTTTGGAACGCTTCTTGGCATTTTTCGGTCCAAGTGAATCTTACATCCTTGCGGAGTAAATTCGTAATTGGACGAACTCTTTTTGAGAAGTCCCGAATGAATTTCCTGTAGTAATTGGCGAGTCCTAAAAAGGACTGAACTTGCCTAACTGTTCTAGGAACAGGGAATGTTTGGACGCAGGCCGTTTTACTGGGGTCTGGTAATGCACCTTCGCTAGAGCATTTGTGCCCTAGGTAAACAACTTCTCGTCTCAAGAACTGGCACTTCTCTGGCTGCAGTTTGAGGTTGTTTTCTCTCAATTTGTCGAAGACTTTGCGAAGTTTATCATTGTGGTCATTTAGGTTTTTACCATAAATGACAATGTCGTCAAGATAAACGAAATATTCGAGGCCTTGTAGGCCTCTGAGAACGAAGTTCATGAGGCGTTGGAATGTAGCGGGAGCTCCTTTGAGTCCGAATGGCATACGCTTAAATTCGTAGTGCCCGTAATTAGTGCTAAAAGCGGTCTTATGTCGATCTCTTTTGTCGACTAAGACTTGGTGATAGCCGTTGGCCAAATCGAGAGTGGTAAAGTACCTGGCATGACCTAGTTGATCAAGAATATCCTCGATTCGGGGTAGCGGGAATGCATCGCCAATTGTCTTTTCGTTTAATTTACGAAAGTCGACAACGACGCGCCACCTTTTCTCACCATCAGGTCCCGCCTTTTTGGGGACAACTAATAAAGGTGAATTCCAAGGGCTTTTGCTAGTTTGGACTATCCCGTTATCTAGCATTTCTCGCATTTGCTCATTTATCACCTGTCTCTGAGTCTCTGGTAATCGATAGGCCCTTTGGTTTATTGGGGCCTGATCTTGTACTAATGGAATGTTATGGGTGATAGCGTTTGTATATGTAAGCTTATCACCTTTAAGGTAAAAGATATCATTGTACTCATAACAGAGTTCGGATATCGAAGCTTTTTCTTCCGCGTTTAGATTTGGGTCTAGGCTGAGCTCTTGGTCTAGTCTGTTGACTCGCGGAGTATGTGTGGAATCTTCTTGATCCGGAAATAGGTACCTCACGTGTTGTAAGATAGCTGTATTTTCCAAAAAGCTTGCGTTAGTTTTGGGTTGTTGCACCTTTTTGTACTTTTCACTTACTGTACTAACTGGGAGGGTGTGTGCTTCCTGCTGTTCGAGTGGTGGAGTACTATGTCGTACTGGTATTTTTGTTGGTTTAGAGTACTCGCACGCATTGACACTTTGGTTTATGGGCCGTGAGAGATTGGTATATTTAACTATATTTGATGGTGGAGCCAACATTGCCTTTAATGAGGTCTTACGGATCTCCCACGCATCTTTTGTGGGACTCTGGGGTCTCATTTGATTCTTAATATTAACATTTTTAGGTGGTGGAGTCGGCTTTGCCTTTGAACAAGTCTTTTTGATATCACACGCACCTGTACTTGGGCTATTATGCCTTGTAATTATCTTAAATATAGGTATATTGGATGGAGGAGTCAGCTGCATTTGGCTTATCGGCTGCTTTACCTCCCTCGCATCCCACATTGGGCTCTGAGGCCTTAACACTTTTTTAAGATTTTCTTTATTGTACGGTGGAGTCGGCCTTGCCCCTGCTCGGGTCTTACTGGGCTCGCACGCGTCACTTATTTCGGTTCCTAGTTGAGATAAGAACTTGTATTTAGGAATTTTAGAACTTGAAGCCTTGTTCGGCTTGGGCTCGGATTCGGGAAGCTCACTGTTGTTTATGTTGCTCGTTTGCGATGCATTCGGCTTGAGAACGTTTTGTATATATGCGGCTTCTCCTACTCGGATGACGGCGTAGTCACGGATAGGTAGCAATTGTACCAATAAGCTGGAGATGACTACTTGAGAATTGTTACTGTTGAGTATGGCTACTTGCACTGTTTCTCTTCCAGTGGGCAGTAAACTGTTGGCCAGGAAGACTCCATCGCCTATTTCTTTTGACAGACAGAGCATTTCTTCCTTCACTCGCAACGGGACTGAGGTGATCATTTGTGACCTAGCAGGTATGCATATTGGTTCTTCTAAGGTAACCAAATGCTGCCTCATTTCGCTGGTCTCTTGATCACCCAAACAGCTCTTTTCGTATTCCAGTGGCCCTTATTGAACCTGGCAGGCAGCATTACTCTCTTGAGTTGCCTTGGAGACACTGCATGTAGATAGCTTAACCTGTTTAGGTTCCATCTTTTCTGCCAGTGATCTCACTTCGACTGCTTTTCTGGAGTACAGCTTGTCCGTTTTGTATGACAGGGGCACAGTAAACTCTTCGGAGTTGGTCTCCGCGCAAGGAAACTTAAGTGCTTTATTTGGGCCTTCAACATTACAATGATTTGATAGGAAATCATTTCCTAATAGGCCGTCATCGGAAAGACCTGGCAGGTTTTGTACTACCTGAAACTTCCAGGGAATTTTATTTTTAAAATTGAAGTTGCCCTTGCAATTTCCCAGTGTCTTTCCGGTTCCAAAAGGGGTCTGTAGAGTGCATGCCTCATTTGAATTAATTAGTTTGAGGTCTTTAATCGCTTTCTTCTTTATAATACTGACCTCAGCGCCAGTGTCCACTACTAGTTTTGTTTGGCCGTTAAGGCTTATGTCCAGTGGAAGTTTCACTGTAGGGACACCGGATTCGGGCGCTTGCGGCGACCCTTTAAAACTTTTAGTTGGGTTTATAGTCGAGCCGGGGAGTTTTGGGTCGACTGCATGTCGTTTCCCTGACTCCGGGCTTCCCACTTTTTCTTTTGCCTGCAGTTCTTTTGCCTGCAGTTTTCATCTGCGTGTCCACGGCGACCACAAAAATTACACTTGAGTCTTATGTTAAAAACTTGGAGACCTTTTGTGTTATGCTGTTCTGTTGGTGGTCTGTTGGGGAGGCGTTGAGGAACGTTTTGTTGAGACTGGGTGAAGTCCTGGTGTGTCTGTCTATTTGTTCTGCAATCACGAACGTCGTGTCCATATTTTTTGCAGTTCGAGCAGAAAGGGGTGTTTTTGCGCTTTAGGCAATCTGTATATGTATGGCCCTTTCGCTGACAGTAGCTACACGTGATGTTACGGACCAGTGCATCTGTGTCCGACCTTTTAGTTTCAGAGTATGGTGTATGATGGCGTGGCTGTGATATTGTGTTATTTGCGTGGCGTGAGAAATGGTTTGGGTTCGGTGCTCGAGGTGATGCGAACATAGATGTTGATGGCATTTGATAATACGGAGATCTGTATAGTGCTCTCACCCGTAATTCTGGGTCCACAGGAGCCACTGGAGGAGCTTGTGCCAGAGGACTCTGGACGAATGTAGCACTTTGCTGTAGTTTCTCCATGTCCAGGGCTTTTTGTATGAGAACTTCTATATCGCCTTCTCCCTGCGTGAGTAAATATTGAAACAAATGTGGATTAGTTACTCCACTTTTAAGGGCATTTTTGGCGAAGTCCATCAGCTGTGTTTTCACCGCCGGGACTGCCTCAGCTCCATACTTTTGTGTCGCAGCCTCATTGCAGATCGTCAACAGCTGCTTCAACCTTGTAGCAAAAGCAGTGAGAGATTGCAATGGGTTCTGTCGTGTGGTAATCAATCTGTTCACCAATTCCTGATAAGTCTCATGGGGAAGGTATGTCCTGTTCAAACGTTCCTCTACCTCAGTGAATGAAGTAGGGACGTCTGAAGCGAATAGCTGATATGCATCACCTCTTAATCTTGTGGGGAGAACCTGAAGGAAAGCCACCTTTTCTTCATCGACAAGGCACTGCAAGTTTGCTTGCAGCAACCGATGAAGGTCTGCAGCTCACGTCCCATTTGTGGGGTAATTTTACCCGAAAATAAGGGGACGAGCTGCGCTGTCAGTTTTGCGACCTTGGCGTAGTCCACCATGTTTTGTAGCCGTTTGGCTGAATATTTAAATTTAGGTGGACTAATGGGACTACCTTCTGGACTGGTTTCCGTTAAGGATTCTTCCAGCCAATCTATTAAAAGGTCCTCTGGTGTAGGGTCTGTCACTTCACTAACACAACCACTTTCTTTTTGACCTTCACTTAAGTTATCACTTTTATTTTGTTCTAAATTACTCTCACTCTTATTATTATCTAATTCGAGGGAGCGCTGAGATTCAGTTAGCTTATTTAACTCTTCGCGAAATCGAACTGTATTTTCCTTTAAAGCCTGGATTTGTGCAAGCCTATTCTCGCGGGTTTGACTCAATTTCCTACTCAGTGAATCACATTGAGTGATAGCTAGCGTGCCTGAATCTTGCGCTCTCTCATACAATCTATTTAAGAGCTTATTAAGACTTACTTGTGTAGCGGGACCTGATAATATAGTTCCACTTCGTAGTCGAGGTCCTGTTGGAATTGGTACTGCAGCAGTTGCTTTGCCTTCACCGGGATGCTTGTTGTTGGCACCGGGGGTTTGTCCCACGTCGGATGATGGTGGAGGATTTGTCTTTGCTGCTTCTGGTTCCTGTTGGAGTGGATTAGAGCTGTTGTCTTCTGACATGAATTGTCGGTTGACAGGGGGGCTCCAGCCTGCTTATTTCCCTTTGATGTAGTTTGGAGGGGGGTTTCCTTAACCGTCTTCGAATTCCCTCTGGTACTTTTGTCTGCTGTCGTCTGATTGATTTGCTGCCGGGGGGGCCTTGAGCCGTCTTAACTTCCCCTGGTGTTAGTTGAAAGGGGGGCTATGAAAGCCGCCTTCGAATTCCCCTTCAACTCTGGATCGAAGTCGTCTAATGAGCGAGCTGCCTGCACTTCGGGATTTCGTATTCGTCCTTCTGGGTGGCTTTTGGTAGACTTTATTTCCCTCGGTGGTGCTTGTGCACTGACTGGGGTGAACGCGTGCTCGCCTGGAGCAGAGGCGCCTAAAGATGTAATCTACCCGAGTGTTGGGGGTGACTTGGCTTGAATAGCGTCGTCAACGGTTCCCCTTTGGTTCGCAGGATCAAGGAATTTAGGCTTTTGATTGTTTGCAGAAATCAAGCTACCTTGATCCTACCGGCTGCGCCAATTTTGTTGCGTATTCGGGGCTGTCTTTTAACGAAATCGCTTTAACACAAGTTTTTTTGTTGTTGTTTTTGTGCTCGGGGGATATCACTGTCACCCTGCTTACACACCACCTTGGGTCGTTTTAATAAAAAAATCTGTCTGGTTTAACTTTGTTGAAACTAAATTCTTTTTATTACACCAACACGTCTCTCTGGTACATCCTTAATACATAATCTCACTTTATTCTACACAACTTTCTATGTTATTCTGTTCTTACACTTCACAACTGACTTGTCACTGACTGGCAATTAAAGTCAAACTCAATTTTTATTACTAAAATTTGCATGCAATGCGCGACCAGGCGACCCGTTGCGAAGTCAAGACGAAATCAGATTCTAATTTCTTATACTAAAATCACCTAATTTTTCGACCATAAAATCATCTGTGAAGTGAGACGATCTCACCTAAATATCTCGAAATTATTTTTGCTTCTAGATTCTATAATATGCCCTTTTTTTAAAAAGCTGTATTTTTTCAACCGATTAACTTTTACTCGTACAGAAACTTCCGCGAGGCGATCCCTTCGAGATTTAAAAACGAACTCGCTCTCGACATTTAATTTTTCATTAATTAAGGACGGAGGTGAAACCCGATATTTTCATAAATATCGAGCCACCAACCCGTCGTCTTATCGTTTCTTACATTGTTGCGCACTTTAATTCTCGCGTCGCTTTTATCTTTTCATTACTTTGTTGCGCGATTGAATTTATATTTTATGCTGACAAATCTTACTGAGGGTAAGATTTGTCATGATTCGACTTTATTTGTCGCCTTTTTCAAGTGGGCCATGCAAAGAAATTACTGATGCACTTTCTTTGCGTGTGAATAGATAAGCTAGTCACGTTGTTAAGTGTGACTAGCTTATAGGACCCTTTTCATGACTTTATTTTAATTTTTCTTTAGGAATGTGCCGTTTTTTCCTTATTTTTCTTTATTAGGGATTTTATGAATCCGCAGGTTTTTTATTGAATGTTGTGTATACAACAAGGTGTTGTTGTTGTTTTCAGCTAAAGAAATTGGGAATCTTTCATAAATCGCTCAATTTGTTTACTTTACTCGGCTGCAGTGCGAATTTGTTTACATTATACAACTGCGAATTTATTTACTTTACTGGACTGTGCGAATTTGTTTATGCAAGGAATCATATTAGAAGCATTCCACCTGAAGAGCAAAATTAGGCATTTACTAATTTCCATTACTTATCTAAGTGAACATGTCTACCTACATTCGCCCCAATCAGCTTCGCCTGATCTGCTTTTAGATATATGATCATATGGTGTAATCATGTTAATATCATCAAATCTTTAATCCACAACTTAGCTTATAGTTTTTGTTGATTTTGTTTTTTTTTCAGCTATTAATATTAATTACACCTGAGAAGATCAGATCGCTAATATCTCTAAAACCATAGCTCGTGGAAGATTTCTGATTAAAATTTTGTCCGCCTCTAGAACTAAGACTCCCCCACTGACACCTTCTAGAATCTATTGGCATGAAGAAAAATATTCTAGGGTTAACTTGAATTATTATAATACTATTACAAATTATACTAATTCACTTAGGGAATTTCACAACAATTCTTATCCACATAAATACACAGCTGCACACATCCACCCACGCCTTAGATAACGTTTTCTCAACCACCAAGTAGCCCAACCCAACACACCACAGGCACTCATACTAAAGTAAACAACTGAAACCTAATTCAAGCTGGCAAGTATACAGTCCCGATATAAATTCGCTTAGAGTATTTCATATCATTATTTAATACACATAAGCCGCACACACTCTACCCAAGCCTGGCTACAGGTAACGTAGCCCAATCCAACACACCCCATACAATTCTAGTCATAGTATCAGATATTGCCACTATAGCTCTCAGCCAACCTGCAGTACCAGACACAGGAAGGGGCACCTAAAGGTCAAATTGTAGCCTCCAAGACCAGATCAAACTTAACCAGCAACCTCCACCAATAAAGCTTCCCACCCCTTCACAAATATATAGAGCTACGATCTCCGAGATGAAAAATAAGTGAACTCCAGAAACAAAATCGAAAACCTATGGTATTTCCCTATGCTGGAGAGTGCTGAAAGTGATCTCGTATCCCCAAAGTGATCTCGTATCCCCAAAACTCGAGATGAAAAATGTTGATGTCAACTTAGAGGCTACGAGTCTGAGATGAAAAATAAGCGAACTCCTGAAACAAAATCGAAAACCTATGCTATCTCCCTATGCTGGAGAGTGCTAAAAGTGATCTCGTATAACCAAAGTGATCTCGTATCCTCAAAACTCGAGATGAAAAATAAGCGAACTCCAGAAACAAAATCGAAATCCTATGCTATTTTCCTATGCTGGAAAGTGCTAAAAGTGAATTTGTATCTCCAAAGTGATCTCGTATCCCCAACGGAGCATGGTGGTAGTACCGGTTAATGCCGCTAGGGCGCAGTCAAGACCAAATGATACATCTAAGACATAAGCCAGTTAAAGCTCAATGGCGTATCCAAGACATAAGCCAGTCAAGACCCAGTGGTGCATCCAAACCATGAACCAGTTCATCCAAGACTCCAACACGCATTTAGTATGAGCTCAAACCACCGAGCGATGGTAGCGCCATCTGTGGCGAAATGCTGGAAGCTAAAACAGTGCGCCAGAGTCCGCATAGAACAACTACTAACCTCTTTCTACTTATTTTGAGGAATACGAACTCTAACTCTTCATTTATTTTTGTAATATGATGCAAGGTTGGCAACTTCCACTAATCTATATCATCTGAGAATTTCTACTATCCGCCATGCTTAAAATTCACATAAAATTGAAGTTAAAAGTGTGAATTTACACTAAAAAGTAGAAAAAAGTGGAACAAGATTTTCAACTTGTCGCAAATAAGCATTTGGATCTATGGGGGCATAGGGAAGTGAAAAGAGTCTTTACTTGTTGAAGTAACTTGCCGAGTTTGAATGAGACTTTATTGTATTGTACGAACGGTGGCGAAATAAATGTATGTTGATCTTGTGATCTGTGTTTCATTGATATAAATTGTTGTTTTATTTGTTTTAGTTTATTGTCACCATATGTATATATGTAATATGAATTATTACATAAATAAGCGAATTGACATATGGCGTTTTCGTTTTTGCTTCGGGGTTAACTCCTGTCCTTTGAAGAAGCAAACACTTGTTCGAGTTTACGTGCCGGCCTTGGAGTCATGTCACATTTGATTCCTGGTGCTAGCTCTGCTAGCCCTAGCTCAGATGAGGGGCAGCTGTAGCCCTCCTAACACAATGTAATTATTTTCAGTATACGAATCTCTGAATTGTCATTTTGAAATTGTGTGTTGCATTTGTTTTGACAAAATCGTTTCAGATTTGAAATATTTTTATTTTTTAATTTAATATATAGTATTTTTTACAGACGATAACAGCAATTTTCAAGCATTCTATATAGAAGTGCCAGCAATTGATCTCAATGGAGATATTTGTTTTTTACAAGGTGAAACATGTGAATTGAGTGATATGGAGTGATAATACGGAAACTTCATTTGAGATTTCTTAAATTCAAGCGAGCAAAAATCCAATAATCACAGTCATGACATTTTCACAACTTTCAAAAACGTTATTATTTTCATCAAAATATGTAGGTACTCTATTTCCTCACGGTAATACTCTAATAAATTTAAAACTGCAAAAATTGCCAGTTGGTGTTTTGGTGAGGTTTTGAATGACAGATTATAACTCCAATTAATTCGAACACGGAGCTTAGCACTTGAAGCAATTGACACTTCGGTGCAGGGTTAAAGTAACCCCAGTTGTCCCTGGTGCTATGCTTCGGTAGCAAAAACGAAAACACGGATAATAAAATTTTAATTGATTATCAGGGGCCGGATTCTGTAGCACGGAGAATTTGGGAATTTGGGAGATGAGAATTGCGTTTTCTTAGAATTTTTAATTCCCTAATTCTCCATTCCCAATTCACTAACATGGTTGGAGAATTAGGGAAAACGTAAGAAATGTAAAAAAGTGCGAATCGCCTGGGACGATTAAGGGTATCAATTTTTGTTGTAGAGGGCTGGACTTTTTTTCATATGTGAGGTACATCTGCCTATTACCTTCCACTGTCGAAATAAATTTAAAGTTCTTTTTTGTTGGGTTAGTTTTTGAGGGATATAGGAGGGTAGGTTTTCTCGAGTTTTTCCGGTATAACGAGAGAATGGAGAGTAGAAGGAGAATGTATGTGGTATCAAAAAAAAATGGGAGCTCAGCGCGAACAAGATAGGTTTAGTAAAAGGGGCGGGGAGAGTGCGGGGTAGAAATGGGAGCTGATTAATGGAAATTAAAAAAAATTAAGATAGTATCAGGAGCTGCAATAATTCACTTTGGTAACTAGGCATGCATGGGTATTATAGGCTATATTTTATTTCGATTAACGGTAATTTGAAGATTTGAGCGGCCTCGGCGGTAAATTTTGCTATCGCAATATTCACGGGCGCCTAACTCTATGTGGGAGGGCTGTAGAGTATTGGAATTTTTTTGATAGATTAAGGGTTTAGAGTACAAAAATATGGGTGAACAATATTTGGAGCACGGTGTTTTGGGGGTTGGGGGTCGTACCACCCCTCATAGGGGGTTGCTAAAACTACGTCATGTTTGGTACCAAATTAAAGAGGGAGGAGAGGGTAATCGAGTGGTGTAGTTTGTCTTTGATCGTTTTAACGTGATAGCTGACTTTTGACAGCCGAAAAACGATTTTTTTACACTACGGTCATATACACCCCAGTTTCCATATTTTGAATATATTTCTTCCGTTCTTTGTTTCACATCCATTAGTACTCCGTTGTGAACATTTCTGTCATGGGAAGTAAATTTCCAGGACTTACCAGTTCTTCGCAATGATGAGATGAAAATATGTCAATTTTTGTACCAAAAACGGCCAATTTTTCACCTTAAAAAGGACTGCTACATTTCTTTTACAGTTATTTCCAAAACGGTTTATCGGATTCAAAAATTATTTACATATTTAATTAGGGGACAAAATGTAGATGCGATTTCATCCTACACACAAGCTTTACCGTGTATATTTAAAAATTTTACAGCATCTCTTCTGTACTGGACGACGACCAAATTGATCATTTTCGCATGATTTATAATTTTTAGCGGGTACTTTGAGAGACAAAATCCTTGTTCCTCTGTTAGTATTGCATGGATTTCCATAATATTTTATGTTTTTTACAATATAGCCAGGACACGCAGTGAATCCATCACTCAATTTGAAATTCCTAGCTACCTAGATACCTTCACAAAACGCAACAAAAGCAGACAATACAATTTTTCCACTTACTTTTCCACTTGCAAAACACCGGAGAATTAACAAGTGGAATGGAGAATTTGGGAATTCTCTACTTACTTTTCGTCTTACTTTTCCACAAGCAAACACCGGAGAATTAATAAGTGGAATGGAGAATTCGGGAATTCCGTACTCACCTCTCAAATTCTCTCTCAATTGAAAATTTTTCGTCTTACTTTTCCACAAGCAAACACCGGAGAATTTGAGAAGTGAAAGTAAGACGAAAAATTCGGAAATTCTGTACTCGCTTCTCAAATTCTCTCAGTTGAGAATTTTTCGTCTTACTTTTTCACAAGCAAACACCGGAACACGTGGAATGGAGAATTCGGGAATTCCGTACTCGCTTCTCAAATCCTCTCAGTTGAAAATTTTTCGTCTTACTTTCACTTCTCAAGTTCTCAATACATTTCTCAATGTTCCCCACTAGAGGCAAAAGTTCCCATTCTTCATCAGTAACCATACAGCAATCGATGACAATGTTGCGAAAAATATTCTATTTGCAATTTGTTTCCTTGCCCCTCTAAAATTCCAGCTTCTTGATCAACGAACCCACAGCATCTCTTGTGTTGCGGACCATGGCGACCATGGCTGAGAAGTAAAGTTCGCATCGTAGTGTAGCTGGAAACTTTAATATGTTGTTTGTAACTAAAGTGGTGGCAAACTCAGGGGTCTGCAGATGCGAAATGCGTTTGGGATTTTTATTCTAGCTGTCGCATCTTTATACGGAGTATTAAGTTATCTCTGGTAATGCCATACTGCACCCATAGAATCTTGAAACCCCAATTTGAAAGTGATATTTCTTGAAAATTTCTTTTATGAATGAGGTGCGCAATTGTGGGAAAAACTTCTTCATTTTATGACCTTCTAAATTCCCAAAACAAAGTGCGCCTCAGCTAACTCTAACTTCTACCACGCATATTCTACTAATTTTGGTTTATTGCTCTGAAACCTTACTCTGCAGTAATTTTTTTCTTGGAATCATGTAAAATCTCTTATCAAATACATTAATTTATTAATCTTGAATGATATCATTTGAACAATTAAATTTAGCTTACTTACTTTCTAAAATAAATGTCCCCCATTTGCTCGAAAACACATCCTACAGCTAGTAAAAATGATCGGCGAACTAAATTTAATACAGAAGTGTCAGAAGTTTCATATCATAAGAATTTTCTAATATTTTTTTGTTGAAGTTCTGCCGACGTTGACTATGGCGTGGAGTAAACCTGCTCTTCAAAACAACCCCAGAAATAGAAATCCAGAGGATTTCAATCCGGAGATCTGGGTGGCCACGGAACTGATCCAAAACGTCAAATCCATCTGTGGGGGAATGTCAGTGTAGATATTCAGATGTTGAAGCCACATGTTGACCCGAGTACTTAAAGGAACTTCCTCCAGATGATTCGGCAGTTCATTTTGGAGAAAATCTAGGTAAATATCTGAATTAAGTATGGTAGATAAGATATAAGGTCCAATAATACGGTTTCCGACGATTCCTGCCCAGACATTTATCCTGAAATCGTATTGGAACGCAGTCTCTAGTACTGCTCTGGGATTTTTTTCACTCCAAATGTGACGATTATGCTGATTAAATAGACCGGCTCTTGTGAAGCTCGCTTTGTCTGTCCAGAGTATCTTCTTTGTAAAGCCTGTTATGAAGCAAGAGCATGGTGCATGGTTCTCACGAATCACAAAGTCTCGGGTTTCATGTGCACATTTTTAAAGATACCCGTGCCACATAAATTTTACTAATTCAGTACCGAATAAACGAAAATCATAATTTATCTCTTCTATGTTGCACACAAATCGCTGAGTCAAGTGTCCACTCATGTTACCTAAGTGTACACAATTCATTTCATAAATGCGAACCATATGAGCTCTAATTTCGAAGTTGCAAGAAATCATTATCGCTGAGTCAGATACTAATGTATGTGAAAGAACCATACTCCATGCTCTAAAAATTGATAACCGGCGAGTTGACTTCTGGTTGCCGCCGCGTAAAGTTTATACGTTACTTTTATACAACTATTAGTTCCTATTTTTCTAAATAAAGTGATTAAAAATAATAGTTTGTGTTGTAAACCAAGAATTTGTATTTCTATCACAGTTCCTCAATTTCTACCTGTCCCGGAGTTAATCCCTTTTACCTACGTGTAGGTAATTACGTAAATAATTCATTACTAATCCGCGGCGGCAGAAATAAATAAAAAATCTAAATCCAAGTGTCTAAATCTTGCTTGTGTTCAATCTGAGTTAATAAAGAGCTCGAATCAAGGAAAGTTCAGGAACTATTGCCACAAAATCCCAGTACAACAGCAGTAACTGCCTATACATGTTAACTAGCGTTATCAAGCGTAATGGAAAGAATGGAATACAGATGGATATTATCGTGAGTGGTGTCTAGCTCTGGACCAAAATCAATATTTTTTTGGCTTCCTATTTTTATTCTAATTTCATCTAAATTATTATAAATTATATTATCTAAATTACCTAGTGTGGCACTAATTTTAATTTTAAAACAGAACATAAAAGGTCTTTTATATAATAAATAAATAATTTTTTTTTGTGTGACTTATATACCTAAAAAATCAATATTCGAAGAGAAATTTCGGTTTCTAATGAGTATCAATAGTTTTGTAGACAGCACGTAAATAGTAAATACAAAAAGAAAATTTTTTTTTCTCTCTTATCTCTTTTGTTTGAAAATGAATAAATAATTAAATTATCTAAAGTATCACATAAATCTTTTGTTAGGATTCTATATTGTGTATTTTCACAAACAGGTATGTGCAATTTTAAGAATTTTGTAACTGTGAAAGTGATATTTCTGTTATCGTTGCAATTGTTTTCGTTATGAAAGTAACTTTTTCTATCGTATACCTATATATGTACATATACGGGATATTGTCAGGTTGTGTTCTTTCAATGACCCAAATGGTATTACAAAATTTAGTAGTGCGTAATTTTTCTTTGTCGATGAATAGTTGTTCTCGTAAGTTTGCACCAACGTGTAAAATAATAAATAATATACTCGTGTCCTAACGAAGCCCCTCTGGTACAAGTTCTCCATAAAGGGCGAATAAAAAGCACATGTCGATCTCTGTAAACCTTTCTTTAAGGAACGGGAAGAAAATTAAGAAAACCAGCGAATCTGAAGAAGCCGAACTCAACGATTCTGATAGTTTTGTTTCCAGTCGGGAAGACGAGCCTAGTGAAACCGAGAAAAGTGCGGACTCCGCATCTTCCTTCCAAGAGTCGAACATTTCATCAAAAATGACGACTCCAAGCAGTACTTTTAATATATCTCACGCTATTAAGCTTATTCCAGAGTTCGATGGGGACGCCACAACTCTCACTAGATTTCTCCAAATAGCTAAAATACATTACGCCAAAGCCTCCACTAATGAGGATAAAGCCGAGTTCGCAGATTTAATTAAATCAAAGCTCACGGGAAAAGCATATAACGCTATTCTGAGATACAATGATTATGATAATTGGGGCGACTTGGAGGCGGCAATTAACAAAAATTTTAATAAGTTCAGGTCAGCACAAGTTATTCAAGCGGAACTTTTTACGATCAAAGAGGCATCTCGTGAAACAGTTTCAGATTACGCGGGAAAGATAGAAAGATTGCTTGATGAATTAAATATATCAAGTACACAAGGTGAGTCTTCCGAAGGCTCCAAAGCCATAAGAAAGCTTAACGAAAAGACAGCAATAAACAATTTCAAAAGGGGACTTAAGCCACCTCTGAAACTAATCGTTAAATCTACAAAGCACGAATCTATCACTTCAGCGATTGAATATGCCTTGGAAGAGGAAACTATTGCTGAAAGTGAAAACATAAAAACAGAAATGCCAAGGTGCAATTACTGCAAGATTCCTGGACATAGTACAAATGAGTGCAGGAAACTGAAAAGCCAAACCTCATCATTCCCTAATAAAGAAAATCGTCCAATGTTTCCTAAATTCCAAAATCAACGCATTAATACTGTTCAGAGTGAGCAACGGTGTAGGCATTGTAAAAATCTGGGCCACTCTATACAAAATTGCAGGAAAAGACAATACAACAACTCACGGAACAACTCTTCAAATATCATTTCGCCAAACTCGTATAGCAATAACCCTTCTCGAACAAACTCAAATAATGTGCAAATGCAAACAAGAACAAACGAAAGACTCATACGAGGTACAAATCAGGGAAACGACAATATGCCTGGCACCAGCGGCATGGTTGTCCAGGTTCGCGAATTGAATTAGAGTGTCGACGTGAAAATTACTTTGCCAACCCAATCGAAACCAATTCAAGAAACAGTTTTAACCACAAATTCGAAACTACTAAATCTACAACATTTAACGTTAACGCAAATCCTAGTCCAATTCTAAATCTCGACACTCGTACAACCTTTCAGAGTGAAATTTTTCTGAACATTTTAAATTGTGTTTCTCCAAAAAACTCTTTCCTTCTGGATACGGGAGCGTCCATAAGTTTAATAAAAATTAGTGCACTTAAACCAGACGTAGACGTGTACACTGACTGGGCTGTTCCGCTTAGAGGGATTTCTACCCACTCCATCAACACAGAAGGTATCTGCCATTTGCACCTCCAATTAACTGAAAGGATCTCATTGAAGCACCCTTTCCATGTAGTCCCTAAGAATTTCCCTATAAACGGAGACGGTATTATAGGAGAAGATTTCTTCTCAAGAACGAATTCTGTTCTTAGTTACAAAACTGAAACTCTGATATTGAACATTAAAGACGAAGAGGTAGAGCTTCCTTTCAAATATTTAAAAAAAAATATTTCAATACCTGGCAGGACCGAAACGGTACTGCGATTTGGACCTATAGTTGACAATGAGGAGGTAGTATGTTTTCCTACAGAAATAGCACCTCAGGTATATACCTCCGGATGTATTGCTAAACCAAAGAATGGATACATTGCGGTAGCCGTAATAAACGCAACTGAGAATAACGTAGAAATCAATAACGATGTCGATTTAGAATATGAAAAACTCCATTGCTACGAAGTGTACAGCCTCACTGGTGTCCATACTTACAATAAAATAGAAGAGCGACTTTCGAAACTTGCTTCTGTTTTAGATCTACAACACTTGAACGTAGAAGAAAAACAATCGATCGAAAATATCTGCCGAGAATTCAACGAAATCTTCTTTCTGGAGGGTGATAAGCTGACTTTTACCCCTACCATTTCCCATACCATTCCCACGGTATCAAACCAAAGTCCTGTAAACGTGAGACCATATCGTTTACCCGAGATTCACAAGAGTGAAATTAAAAATCAAGTGAATCAAATGTTGGAGGACGGAATTGTACGACATAGTACTAGCCCATGGAATGCTCCTCTATTGGTCGTTCCCAAAAAACCAGATTCTCAGGGAAACCAGAAATGGCGAGCCGTAGTAGACTTTCGTAAACTCAATGAGTTAACTTTGGCTGATGCACACCCTCTGGCTACCACCAGATCCAAGTAGCAGAAGCTGACAAACAAAAGACAGCATTCAGTACGCCACATGGGCATTTCGAATTTAATCGCATGCCTTTTGGCTTACGAAATTCAGCGATTAATGAATAAAGTACTAACAGGGCTACAGGGTATACGTTGTTTCGTCTATTTGGACGACGTGGTCATATATGGTAGAGATTTAGATGACCACAACCGAAAACTGAGAGAAGTATTCGAATGTTTAAGGCGGCATAATCTCAAACTGCAGCCCAATAAGTGTAAATTCCTTAGCAAGGAAGTTAGTTACTTGGGGCATATTATAACTGACCAAGGAATAAAACCCGACCCGCAAAAGATCGCAGCTGTCGAAGCAATAAATCCACCAAAGAATACTATACAGTTAAAATCTTATTTGGGACTCGTGGGATATTACAGGAAATTTATCCCGAAATTTTCAAAAATTGCTAATCCCTTGAATAATCTACTAAAGAAAGATGTTCCCTTCAATTGGGACGCTCATTGCGATGAGTCTTTTGGATTGTTAAAGAAAGCAATTATCCAAGCTCCTGTTCTACAATACCCTAACTTTGAAAAACATTTCTTCGTTACTACAGACGCCAGCAATGCAGCCATAGGCGCGGTGCTTTCGCAACGAACAGATTCTGATGGTACGGATTTACCTATTGCATTTGCAAGTAGGGTCCTGAACAAGACCGAAAAGAATTATTCAACGATAGAAAAGGAAGCGCTCGCGGTTGTATGGGCGACCAAACAGTTCAGACCATACGTATACGGCAGAAAGTTTACTGTGGTAACGGATCATAGGCCACTGGTTTGGATTTTTAACTTAAAAGATCCATCCTCCAGGATTATGCGTTGGAGAATCAAGCTCGAGGAGTATGATTTCAAAGTTGTTCATAAGTCCGGTCATTTAAATACGAATGCCGATGCTCTATCTCGATTAAATATAGAAGACATCAATGTCGTTACTAGATCCCAAACAAAAACCAACTCGGAAGATAATTTAAACAATAATAATAATGCAAATAAAGCGAGCACCGCCAGCTCAACCTGGAAGGTGAATAGAGCAGAGCTCCCAGTTCAAGACCTGAAAGAACATACAGATGGTACCCTAAATGGTAACAACGAGGCTACCTCTACTTCAAACGAAACTCGTAATAATCACAGACTTACCTCAAACCCAATAATTTTAAACGATGCAGATGAAATTAAGCGAGTTCTTCGTGAATATCATTTTTCTCCAACTGGTGGTCACCAGGGAATAGCTCGAACCCTAAAGCGAATTAGGCAGAAGTACCATTGGAAAAATATGTATAAAGATATAAAAACCTTTATATCCTCTTGTGAGACATGTCAGAAAAGTAAGGTGACTCATAAAATAAAAATCCCAATGAAGATCACTACGACATCTAAAAGACCATTTGAACGTGTATCCTTGGATGTCGTGGGACCGTTACCAGTATCGGAAAGTGGGAATAAGTATATCCTCACTTTTCAAGACGATCTGACGAAGTTCATACAAGCAATCCATATTCCTAACCAGGAAGCAGAGACGATTGCAGACATATATGTTCGCAAGATAATATGTCTTTTCGGTACCCAACAATGTTTATTGACGGATCAAGGAACCAATTTTCTTAGTGACTTATTTAAAAAAACTTGTATGTTACTAAAGATACGAAAAATTCAAACGACGGCTTATCACCCGCAGTCGAATGGATCGCTCGAAAGATGTCATCGCACCTTAGGTGACTATCTCAGAAGTTATGCAACAAAAGATCCCAATAATTGGGATACGTGGATAGATTTTGCTATGTTCTGCTATAATACTACTCCAAATTCTGCAACTAATTACTCCCCTTATGAAATATTATTCGGAGTGAAACCGGAAATTCCATCTTCTGTAGCTAAGGCGGTGGAACCAGTCTATAACTACGATGACTTTGTCATAGAACTAAAGGCCAGACTCCAGAACGGCTACGCACTAGCTCGTGAGAATCAAATCAAAGCAAAAGAACGCTCAAAAATGTACTATGATCGTGGTGTTAAAGAAAATATTTTTACAGTAGACGACAAAGTATTGCTGGAATAGAAAATAAAGAAGAACAGAAAACTCACAATGCTGTATGAAGGTCCGTACGAAGTTATAGAGACTCCATCTCCAGAAACGTCATTGATACAGATTGGAAGGAAAACCAAACTTGTACATAACAACCTACTCAAAACTTTCATTTCCTGAAATATAAATTATACAATGTGAGAAATTCACCTAAATACCTCCTTTATCTAACTATCTCTAACCGAACTTTTAACCTTTCCACCTCAAAGCAGAATTATCATCTACAAGCATTACATTCCTTACAGGATCATTCTGGTATTGTCTTTCTACGAAGCCCAAGGTCGAATTACCGAACCACAACATGTGAATACACACATTCGATCATATTAGACGTAATCGAAACCTTAAATAAGTCCGAAATAGTATTAAATCAACGTTTTCAAGAAATCGAAACAGTTCTACACACTTTAACAGAGAATTTCAATAACCGAACTAGGGCGATGCAAACTTTACATTTTTTCGATGAATTGGCTAACATTATGACACTCTCCCTAGGAAGATTTCTTTCAAAACAGGAAGAATTAAGTGGTATAATTCATGAAGCTAAATTGGGAAAAATGGATAAGCACCTGTCGAGTTCGCAAAGCTTTGTTGAAGTACTTAAGGAAATACAACTTGAGCTACCACACGATTTAAAATTACCAGTAAAACCATCTGTTGAAAATTTGCCAGAAATAGAGAAAATTTCTCGAGTAACTCCATTATATACTTCTAATTCTTTAGTACTTAATATAGAAATTCCCCTAATTGGTGACCTTTTTAAATTATATAAACTAACCAGCATTCCTGAAACTTATATGAACAACTTGTACTATTTCATTAGACCAGAGTCTGAATTTGTGGGCATCAACGAAAAGTTAAGACAATACATATTTTTGAAACAAAATGAATTTGACAGATGCCAAAATGTGAATCATAATTTTTATATTTGTAACGAAAACTACCTGACATATAATGAAAATAACCAAAATTGCATAATACGATTGAACCTAGGCTACAAAGAAGTAGACACCTGCGAAGTTAGAATTTTTAAAGCCACTCAGGAAAAATGGTATGCGTTAATTAAAGCCAATACATGGTTGTATGTACTTCCTGAACAAAGTAACGTTAGGATAATTTGTAATGACACTGCATATTCTATAAAAATTTCGAAGAGTGGTATTTTGGAACTTTTTTCAGGATGTAGAGCATCAACAAAGTATATTAACCTTGAAACCAAAAAGGAAATAAATGAATCAAATTTAATAATAGAATACTTTGATAGTATTATTGCAGACGATATCAGAAATATTACAGTAAATTATAATAAAACTTCATTTAACGCTCTTGTAAGAGCTAATATAGATAGCTCTGATTTCGAAAAGATGAGCATAAGCCTAAAAAAATTAAGGGACGAAACCAAGCTCCATAACGAAAATTCTACCAATCAAATGTCAAATAACATTTTTACCACTATTATAATCTTACTTTCAATAGTCGTATCTTTCCCAATTATGTATTTACTTTATAAGAGATATATTAAATGTAAAATAAACGTCAATACTGAAAACTCATAAAAAAAATGAAAAGAAAAAAAAACCCAAATCTTTTCCTAATTTTATTCAATAATAATGTTCTGCATGTAGTATATATCCTTACATTTTTGGATGTTAATATTAATACTGTGTTAAAAACAAAACAAAAAACAAAAAACAAAAAAAAAAACAAAAAAAAATGCATATTTTGTAGAAGTAGTTTCTTTTTCTTTAGAGAAGTAATTATATATATATATATATACAAAAAAAAAAAAAAACAAAAACAAAAAAAAAATTGTAGACATAGCCTAAAGGTTTTTTTTTATCCTTGTAAGGGGGGAGGAATGTTATGAAGCAAGAGCATGGTGCATGGTTCTCACGAATCACAAAGTCTCGGGTTTCATGTGCACATTTTTAAAGATACCCGTGCCACATAAATTTTACTAATTCAGTACCGAATAAACGAAAATCATAATTTATCGCTTCTATGTTGCACACAAATCGCTGAGTCAAGTGTCCACTCATGTTACCTAAGTGTACACAATTCATTTCATAAATGCGAACCATATGAGCTCTAATTTCGAAGTTGCAAGAAATCATTATCGCTGAGTCAGATACTAATGTATGTGAAAGAACCATACTCCATGCTCTAAAAATTGATAACCGGCGAGTTGACTTCGGGTTGCCGCCGCGTAAAGTTTATACGTTACTTTTATACAACTATTAGTTCCTATTTTTCTAAATAAAGTGATTAAAAATAATAATTTGTGTTGTAAACCAAGAATTTGTATTTCTATCACAGTAACTCAATTTCTACCTGTCCCAGAGTTAATCCCTTTTACCTACATGTAGGTAATCGCAACAAGCCGATGCTTCTTCGGCTTTCACGAAGTATCCATCGACAAAGCTCCATTCGCTGGCTGTAGTCCCACGGTAACAACTCTTGGACCCTTTGGTAGTAGTAAGGATGCAAACGTTCACTACTAATTTTTGCGGTCATCTGGGAAATCCCATTATGGACTAAATGCGCTGAATACTTATCGTTGCATCCTCCTCTATGATTCGATGAACTTCTTTATCTCTGTTTAAGCTTGATGCCATAGGAGATCTGCCTTCATGATGAGAAAATACTCCCGGTTCTCTCCGATGTCGATGTACGTTAGCGAAAACCGAGCGATCTGGCTGCCTACTATTGGGAAACCTTCTTCTGTACTCCTCACATATCCTCCTTGCATTTCCATTGCAGAAACCGAAAATAACCGTAAATGTAATGGATAGCTGTGTATTCCTCAAAAGAAATATTTGGCATCTTGAAAAAATACTAATGGCAGTCAATTCTAGCTACGATATGAGCCAGGAAGAAAATATTAAGATAACAAGAAAACCAAAGAAGTATTAAAAAAATAAGAATTTAGGAATTAAAAAATATTTCTGCTAACTTTCTTGGCTGGCTGGCCTTTACAAACTTTTCAATCGAATTGAAGCTGTAGAACAATGCAGTGATCTATTTAAACTATCAGACGAGCTCGTAAAAGCTACATATACAAATAACTCCGATATGAGTCAGTACTGGCGAGCGTAATAAATAAATAATAAATGAAATAACACATTTATGGCTTCTCAAAAATAAGGATTAACTTCTTTGCAAGACATCTGCCGCAGGGGCCAACTCAAAAATTAGTTTGTTCAGGTAGGGTACCTGACGCATCCTTTGCTTTGGGATTTTGAAACCGTTGATTTTAGGTAAATGCTTGTTTCTGAAATTTAAAAGGTCATAAAATGAAGAGGTTTTTCCCGTATTGCGAGTCCTATTCTTATAAGAAATTTTCAAGAATATTTACTTTAAAATCGGGGTTTATTTTGTTCAAAAAGCACGACGATACATTCTAAGTCAAAAATAAAGGAAGGAATATGGTTATTGCTATGTAAATTTCGTGTTCTAGAAAAAATATTTTTGTGTCTTAAACAAATTGCGGAATGCTATTAACTAGAATTTTTGACGTTTACGCGGGCTTATTCATGAAGACCACTGAAAATTGCTTGACGGCTCCAACATCAGATTTTGGAATGACTTTTGAGACTATGAATCATGAAGACCACTGAAAATTGCTTGACGGCTCCAACATCAGATTTTGGAATGACTTTTGAGACTATGAATCTCTCAAATTTGTTTAGTTCTCTTTTCTTTATTTCGCACTGAACATAGACTAAGATCAACTGAAATTTATTAAGCTGACTTCTAAATGAGTTGCAACTAGTGCCGTAATAAAATTTTTAATTAAATCGTCTTATTTTTTAAATTATACTAAAATCTGCCGGTGTGGAAGCGGTGCTGACAAAGAACAACGATTGTAACAAGAAGAAAACGTTCCATGTTTCCCGCATAAGAGCGAGATTACCCGTTTAAAAGGAACAGATGTATGCATTAAAAAGCAAAACAAAATACAAAAAACCCGCATCTACAATATGAAAGAGAAAAAAGCTCATTAATGAAATTTTCATGTAAGACTGAAAGAGAGAAGGAGTTCTATACTCAAAGTTCCCGAATAATTGAGCATAAGAGCTTAGAACGAATTGCGCTATTTATGCATCAAAATTCGTTCGGTGGAACCAATCAGAAGTCTTACAGTTGGGTGGAACCAATCAGAATGACCTTAATGTAAACAAACAATTTTGTTGCAAGTGGAAAGAGAATAGAACTTTTGATAACGAAAAACGATGTAAAACAGAAAGAGAGAAATAGTCTATGTTTTTCCCCTTTCTGGAACGATTAAATAATTGAAATGAAATCAGCTGATTGAATACCATCAAACTTTCGTTGGGTGGAACCAATCAGGTAGTCAGAAATGTGTGTACGATAATTAGATCTGCCAACACTACGACAGCAATGTTCAGTTTCCAATTTGTGAAATACGCGGGCGGAACAAATTGGAAGAAATTTGACAGTTCGCGACAATCAACAATTTAATTGTTGTGGATTTCTTTTATTCCGGTAATTGTATTTATTGCCTTTATTTAGTTTGTCATTTTATTCGTAGGTAGTTGGAAATACTTTTGCAGATATACCACATTTCCGTAAAATTATAGAAAGTGTGAAACAACTCTGCCCGAAATCAGTATTTTTACAACGAACCGAAGAGTCTTCCGCTTCACAGTATTTTCAATTTTATGGCTACTTAAGTCAACAACAGAATATGAATCAGGACTATGTTAGAACGAGCACCTACCAAAAAGCTATTTTAGGGAGTTTATCAGACGTATTCCCTTGGAGTTTTCCTGATTATTGATTCAGTTTTTTTTGTTTATTGTAGAATAAAATTGTGTTAGACGTTGGTGCTGGTTCCGGCATTCTATAATTTTTTGCTGTGCAAGCTGGTGCTGCTAAAGTTTACGCTATTGAAGCTAGTAATATGGCACAATACGCTCAACAGTTGGTTAGCGCAAATAACGTTTAAAATAAAATCATCGTGATACCAGGTAAAATAAAAGAAATTGATTTACCATAAAAGGTGGATATCTTAACAGAGCCTATGGGATATATGCTATTTAATGAACAAATGTTGGAAACGTATTTACATGCAGGGAAATAGTTGAAACCAAGTGGGAAAAAGTTTCCAAGACATGGAGACTTTCACATAGCACCGTTTACCGACGAATCGCTTTATTCTGAACAATATAATAAAGCAAATTGCTGGTATCAGTCGCCATTTCATGGAGTCGACCTTACCGTCTTACACAAGGAAGGAATGAAGGAGTACTTTAGACAGCCAATAGTTGATACTTTCGATATGAGGATATGCATGGCGAAATCAGTGCGATATATTTGTGATTTTCTTAGGGATAATGAAAGCGGTTTACATGACATTGGTAGGCATAGCATATTTTTATTTGTGTATTCTAATTCGATATCTGATAAAATAACTACGTACGGAACTAAATTGTTCTACCTTATTACTTCTAGATATAGCTTTAGAATTTCATGCATTACAAATTGGCATATGTAATGGTTTAGCATTTTGGTTTGATGTTGAGTTTTGCGGATCAACCCAGCAGGTTTGGCTATCAACAGCGACTACGTCACCTTGGTATCAAGTGCGATGTCTCCTGCAAACCCCGATCTTCATTAAACAGGAGCAAATGTTAAATGGACGTGTATTGTTAGTAGTTACTATTGATCTCCATATTGAAGGGACTTACATTTCATCGAGTAATACATTGGATCTTAAAAATCCGCACTTCCGATATACTGGCGCACTGGTGACTGCTCAACCTGGAGCAAATTCTCAATCACCTTCAGAATCATTCGGCACATTTAGATGCACAGGGTGTTCGAAATGGTATGATTTTCACATGGCCACAAAAAAAAAATTAATAAATGTTTTTTTTTTGCATAGCTGTTAACTGTATCGGGGAAGACTCAATGGACATCACACATGCCATAATTAATAAAACTCTTTAAGCTGATGCGGAATGACTGATATATTATTAATAAAAATGAACATCAGTAATATTAATAATAATAATTGTAGAGGAAAAGAAGAATAATTTATGTACTATTCCTGCTTACTACGGGAAAGAGAAAATAGATTTTGATGAGGAGGAAGAAAGATAAAAAAAAAGCTTAATTAAATTATATGAAGGGACCTATAAAAAAAATATTTAAAAACAAAAGACCATCACAATTTTAATCATATTTTAATTAATGTAAGAGCGAAAAATATATTTTGATTTTATTGTTCTCGATGTACATATATTCCTAAATACTAAAAAACTGCACGTATGTACGGGCTAACAACTTCATTCGGACTATACCTACGTGTTGATCATGAAGATGTTCTAAAACCTTTTTCCTTAAGTCTATTGGAATTACGATACGATGTTAAAAAAATAGGCAATTATCTGCTACATCAAGTGCGTTTCTAAGTTTATACCAGTAATTGTTTATATTGTTTTTTGGCCAGCCACTAATGACGTATTCGCATATTTTCATTAATTCTGGATCAGCAAGGGATTTTTCTCTAATATTTGAATATTGTAGTGGTAGCTCGTCTGCAAAATTTACAAACTTTATATCGGACACTTCAACCTCACTAGGGTTGGATAAGGGTAGTCTTGACATGGCGTCTGCATGAGACATCTTACTACCTTTTTTATAAATTATTTGATAATTATACATTGAGAGCTCTAAGGCCCATCTTTGAAGTATAGTAACTAAAACACTAGAAGCATTTTTTCGGGGATTAAAAATTTCTTTAAGGGGGTGGTGATCTGAATAAATTTTAAATTTATTTCCGTAAATATACTTACGGAACTTTTTAATGCCAAATATGATCGCTAACGCTTCGCGATGTAATTGCGGATAATTTCTTTCCGCTGAGGATAGTGTACTTGATGCAAACATTATTGGTCTTTCTACTCCACCAACTTCGTGAGAAAGTACGGCGCCGATACCGTAAGGGCTGGCATCACAACTGATTACTATTGGTTTTGATGGATCATAGTGCACTAATAAATTACCAGACGTAATCAATTTCTTACTGTTTTCAAAACAACTGTCATATTCCCTGGACCATATGAACGGAGTACTCTTTTTAAGTAGGGAATACATTGGCGCCAAATTACTAGCTAAGTTCGGTACAAATTTAGCATAGTAGTTAATAAGTCCGAGATACGATTGAAGTTCTTTTACGTTTCTCGGAATGGTGCACTACGAAGTGCTTCTATCTTAGACAAACTAGGTTTAATCCCTTCTGCCGTAATCACATGCCCTAAGTATTCAAGCTCGTGTTCAAAAAATTTACGTTTATTTTTATATGGGGGGGGGGGTGGAGTTAGGGGTGGCGCTAGATCGGCAACTTAACGGCGCGCCCATCTTAAGCGGGGGGTGAACGTTTTTGGAAAATACTTTACTAAAATGTTCCCCTTCACCTCCCGCAACTTTTCCCCCTATCCGTTTCCGCGGGGGGGGGGGGGGGGGCTCGGCGGGGAAGGGGGGCAAATTTTGAACGTTTATAGCGGCAGCTAGAGACGTCGTAGAGCATTGATTTTGGTCTCATATGAAAGCTCCATGGATTGTCTATCTATGGTATAAGTTTCATTTCTCCAAGGGGGGAGGGGGGTACCTCTAGAACACCTGAAAAACACAATTTTTCGCTCCATACAAATGCCTAAAATATTATATCCCCTCTTTACCCCTTAAATTTTTTTTGATATTTTTTTCCTCTTACAGGGTCGAAGATATTTCGATCGTGGGTGTAATAGGGTACTACGTTTTTTTTTAAAAAAATCGCTAAGGGGTGGGGGGAATTTAATTTGTTTCAAATTTGTAAAATCTATAACTTTCTTATTTGATGTCGTGGAGTAGTCATGTGTATACTCAAACTTCTTGGAAAAATCAGGGCTATTTAAATCTACATTTTTTTTTTTGAATTGTACTAGAACAAAAATACATATATGCCCCCCCCTCCCCCCATTAGCATGTGGATTTTTTAAAAAAATACTCCTAAATAGTTTTTAACATCCTCTATCGATTGACACCTTACTTTTTGATCTACTACAAAATTTCACGATTCCCTATTGTAGTACTAGTTTCGATAATCATACGTCCATAACTTCCGTAAATTAACTCCGATCGAGGAACGGTTTTCACCATTAGCATCGCCTATTCAGCAGCTACAATTCGTAGAACAACTTTTTTCCATAGGCGTACTTTTTCGGGGGGGGGGGGCAAAAATTTTTTTTTCGGGGGGGGGGGGGGGGGGGGGCACATGTTGTATATCAAATGAAAGCTCTTCACGAGTACTATCCAGCTGTGTACTTTTTTTTCATAGGCTATACTTCATTCATACAAAATTTTCAAATTACTTGCCTGTACATATGTATTAAATCATCCCCCCCCCCAAATATAAACCGATTTCAAAAGTTCCTTTTGATTATTACTTCTTGATTTTTTTCTGATTTTTTGAGATCATTTACCACCCACTCCCACTTACGTTGTAAAAATTTTTTTTCCACGGCCAACATTTTTAACGAAAATCTTCATTTCGAAACTTTGTTCTACGAATTTCAGATAAATACAATTTTTTTATTTTTCATGCATAACCGCTCACCACAAGATTGCCTATACGAAATTTCAGCAACATAGCACTTCATTTACCTATTTAAAAAAATACATAACTGTGACAACTTTTCACGCGCACTTGGCGCCATCTACCGGGAGTACTATGTAACTCACGGCACAGTGCTTATAAAATGTGCTACCTACAGGCCTCCTCTATGTCTGGAAGTTTGTTTGAAGGCATTCGGGCTTTTCCTTCAGATTCTATAGCAATTAAAGTGGGCCAACTCCCAAGAAAAATTACATTTTTTCCCGTTTTTACAGGTCCCCCTATGAAAATTTCGCGATTTTTACTTTCACCCCTACCCCGGCAAGTGGGTACTTTTTGGAAAGCTCTTGACGAGTACTTTTACGTAGTATACTTTTTTTCCCGATCAACTTCATTTTTAACCCTTTTTTCAATATTTTTCTCTACGCCACTGACAAATTTTCACTACCTTGGGTCACATATACCCCAAATGCTATATCATTTTTACATTTTATGTAACACATTTGTATTAGCCAAATTATCTACACACTCTAAGCTTTCATATGCAACAAACCGGAAGTCAATATGTTACATAGGTGGGGAGCACTTGCCGTTCAAAGTTTCACCTAAAATGTCAATTTTTTAGATTTCACAAATCAGTACAGTACAAATTGAATGATGCATTTTATGGTCAATTTTTCGGTTTTACATTTTTCACCATAATTCGGGCAAATATTAACCGATTTTAATGATTTAAAGGTTTTTTTGGGGTAGCGCGCGATGGTCCATCTAATGGCGTTCACACTTTTTCGCTATTATCACCTTTTCCCTGGAGGGGGAGGGGAAATCAGGTTTTTCGCTAATAACTTTATATACGGGTCTCCAATTGGAAAACTGAGTATGCAGTTCTACTCACCTAATCAGTAGCTACATTTCGTAGAACAACATTTTTTTCCCGGGGGTACTTTAGGGTGGGGGGTAGGTACCCTCAGCGGGGGGTTCACTCCACCATACCATGTTGCATATCAGATGAAAGGTATTGATCAGTGCTATTACGTGGTGTAGCATTTTCTTCGATCAATTTCATTTTAACCCCTTTTTTTTTACATTTTTTCCTACGCCACTGAACAATTTTTCCTACCATCACTCATATATACTCCAAATACTATGTTTTCTTTACACTTTTTCTCAATCATATGTACTAAGCAAATTATCTACGCATCTTAACCTTTCATATGCAAAATACTATATCTCAATAGGTTACATACATTGCGAGTATTCGGATAATATATGCAATCATAGGCATAGGCAAGTTTCTATGATTCCCCACACCATAGGCAAGTGTCTATGATTCTCCACACCATAGGCAATAATTTTTAATCTTTTATCGAAAAGGGGGGGTTCGGGGGGTGTAACCCCCCGTTACGCGAAAGGCTTTCCATTAATTGTAGTGATTTGCGCAACTCCACCTTACCACTAAGGCAACAATCCGAACTTTTGTGGGCTATTCAGGCGAAACATTTTTCCTTACAATTTCGTTAGAGCTATAGGG
Source organism: Dioctria rufipes (assembly GCA_963924295.1). NCBI lineage: Eukaryota > Metazoa > Arthropoda > Insecta > Diptera > Asilidae > Dioctria > Dioctria rufipes. Next base: position 139,902,303 of record OZ002740.1, read on the forward strand.
TACGTTTGTCCTCTTTTGTACATTGCTCCACACCCTGTTGACCGTTTCTCTTCATTCCTTTTTTACATGATAGCCAACTGTCTGTTCTTCATAGGTAAGCATGTTTCCCCACCCCACCTTACCCCTCCTTTTTTTCACCCCACCATATGTTACCAATTTACATTTTACATACTCATTTCTATTCACCAACATTCCTCCACTCTTTTGTCCATTACTCCTCACCCTCTTGACCAATTTCCTTCATTCTTTTTTTATATGATAGCTAATACTCCTATCTTCATATAACATTTTCTTTCCCATCCTTCCTCACCCCCTCTCTTCCTTCCCCTCACCCTCCAATCCAATCCTACCTGCACTACATGATAGAAAATTGTGGATTTCTTTGTCCATTGTTTTACCCATTACTCTTCACCCTCCTAACCGATTTTCCTCATTCAACTTTCATATGACAGCTAACTGTTTCTACCACCCCACCCCCTTCCAATAGACTTGCTTCACCTATTCAATTCAACCCCTAGGCGCAGCGGAGCCAGCCTGATCCGGATACAACTACCAAGCATTACTCATATTTAAATAAATAAATAAATTAATAAATTTATAATCTTTATTAGCAATAAATCATGTTTTATGATAATATTAATATTAATAATGTACTTTTCTTTCTTATTTTATACTCTTATTATACTATCGAACCGGATAACGTTTGCGTATAAATTCTACAATTGTCTTTTTAAAAAACATAAAATTGTTCTCATTTTTGCAATCACTTGGTATACTATTATATAATTGAAGTCCTTTATACATTATTGTATTTTGAGCCCTACTCGTTCTGAGTCGCTCCAATCTGAAGTTTTCCAAGTTGCGCAATCGATAAGGTTGCATCATCAATAATAACACCTAAGTATTTCATTTCATTCACTTGTTCAATCAACACATTATCCATAAACACATTAACTCTGAAACCACTTCAACGCTTAAATAGTCATTGAGGCTCATAGAAGTCCTATGGGAAAAATTCACAATTTCCACCTCTACAAGATATTCCTTTTACATATATCACATCGCAAAATTATATTCAAAGATGATTATTACATAACTGATTATAATCCATAATAATAATGCCAATGAGTTTTACATAAATCACAGCATAAAATTATTTTAAATCCTTTGACTCATTATGGTAATAAAAATCAACAATTAATGAATTACGGAAGTATTAAAATGACATGACAGCACTTATTTACATTTATGGCGAATTTAGCACCTTCCATATGGCATTTTATCTTAAGTTGGACATCTACGAACCTCCTCCTATCCACAAATCCAAATATAACTCTAGATAATATTTTTATGCGTCGCCATGCTATTTAGTCTGCTTCAGTTGAGCTGAATGCACTTCCCTGTACTGTGCACGTACAAAAATTTTTAGAAAGTCGGGGCATTTTGATATCAAACCCATGAGCAATGTGTGCTGCTTCAAACAAATATAAAACTGGACGAGATCAAGTCAAAACTGCTGATAAAAAAGTCATTGAACTCCTCCCCTATTGATCTTCATCATAAGCTGTTTATCATTAATTTAGATACATATTTGTTTGCTGATTCTCTAGTTAGTGACTCCTATGCTTATAACTTTCGTAAAGGGGACTTTGTTAAATTTAATTATTATATAAACTCCTTTAATTGGTTTGAAGAGCTAAATCTTGCAAATGATCTTAATCATACTTACAGTAAATTTCTGGAAATTATTCACGCTGGCATTGTTAGGTTCATACCCATTAATAAGGTGAAATCGAAAACACACCCTCCTTGGTTCATTCGAGGTTTGCTAAAGCTAAAAAACGCTAAAAATAGGGCACACCATTGCTATGTTCCGACGATCTTAAGATTATATTACCTATTAAAAATTCAACACTTACCATCTTCAGTCTGATCTTAATCGTTTACAACAATGGTGTTTTTCAAACGGACTGGCTCTAAATCCAAGCAAGTGTAAGTGCTTTACTTTTCACCGTTTACTAAATCCCCTTCATACTGAATATTCTATCGGCAATGTTTCCATTGAGCGACCGAGTGAAATTTTGGACCTTGGTGTCATTTTCGACGTGAAACTGGGAAGCGGGTTACATATTAATTATATCTGCTGTAGGGCTTTAAAGATGCTTGGTTTTATAAAGCGAAATACTAAAGACTTTAGCGATCCACACACCTTAAAAGCTTTATACATTGCCTTAGCAACGAACAACGTTACAATCGTTATTCGTTGGCCTTAGTTAGATCTATACTGGAGTATGCTTCAGTGGTATGGTGTCCGTACACCAAGCAACTTACTGACAGAATTGAGAGGATTCAAAAAAACTTTACACGCTATGCTTTAAGAAGATTGCATTGGTTGCATGATTTGCCCAACTGTAAATCTAGATGTATGCTTTTGGGGTTACAACTCTTAGTTACTAGGAGAAGAAAGATACTCTTTGCTACAAAATTTGTTCACCAGATTTGCTAATCCTATACAATATTTATGTGTCTGGTTTTGCACTTAGAACAACATGTTTGTTACATGTGCCTTATCACCGAACCTCTTATGGTCAGCATAAACCCATTTCCTACTGCTCTCGTCGTTTTAATGAAATTTATGACAATGACGTGGATCTAGCTCTTGAACGCACCAAGTTTAAAGATGTAATAATTTGTAAGTGCTTGTAGTCTTGCTTGTTTAATTTATTTGAATACTAATGTCATATTAAGTGGTAATTTATATAAATTAGTTAGTTATATTAGCATAGTCTGTAGGAGATAATCTCTGTAGACTGAATTAAATAAATAAATAAATAAATGCTAGTTTAGCTGAGGAACAACAGATGCTTCAACAACCTCAAAACCCTGGAATCAGACAGCATCATGTGCTGCAGCACTGCAAAGCTAATGCTTTTTCCTAATATTTTTGAACGTCAAGCAACTGTACCTACAACGAGCAAGAAAGGGAAGTCAACGATCACATTTAGTTCATATTCAACTTTTAATATTATGTATGCGTGGGTGTCCAATCCATTTTGCTCGCCCATCATTATTTCGAGGTGTTTCAAACGGAATGACCAACTTAGTATATCCTTTAGGATTCATCAAGGGTATAAAAAAAAGCAGAAAATGCCAAATCAATAAATAACAAATAAGATATTTGAAAAACTTTAATTAGGTTATACGTTTTCGTATCTCAAATTTTACTTTGTATAAGAATTTATTAATTATGCGAATCTCTGTATATATATTTCTTGTAGAAATCAAACAATGCTTCACTTTTTTAGTATTTAGGAATATACAATAAAATCAAAATATATTTTTCGCTCTTACATTAATTAAAATATGATTAAAATTGGTCTTTTGCTTTAAAATATTTTTTTTATAGGTCCCTTCCCTTCTTCCTCCTCATCAAAATCTATTTTCTCTTTCTCGTAGTAAGCAGGAATAGCACATAAATTATTCTTCTTTTCCGCTACAATTATTATTATTAATATTTTTGATGTTCATTTTTATTAATAATATAACAGTCATCATTCCGCATATGCCGAATATGAATCTGATGGTGATTGAGAATTTGTCCCAGTGCGCCAGTATATCGGAAGTACGGATTTTAAGAACCAATGTATTACTCGATGAAATGTAAGTCCCTTCAATATGGAGATCAATAGTAACATCATAACTATGACGGCGATTTGCTACTAACAATACACGTCCATTTAACATTTGCTCCTGTTTAATGAAGATCGGGGTTTGCAGGAGACATCGCACTTGATACCAAGGTGACGTAGTCGCTGTTGATAGCCAAACCTGCTGGGTTGATCCGCAAAACTCAACATCAAACCAAAATGCTAAACCATTACATATGCCAATTTGTAATGCATGAAATTCTAAAGCTATATCTAGAAGTAATAAGGTAGAACAATTTAGTTCCGTACGTAGTTATTTTATCAGATATCGAATTAGAATACACAAATAAAAATATGCTATGCCTACCAATGTCATGTAAACCGCTTTCATTATCCCTAAGAAAATCACAAATATATCGCACTGATTTCGCCATGCATATCCTCATATCGAAAGTATCAACTATTGGCTGTCTAAAGTACTCCTTCATTCCTTCCTTGTGTAAGACGGTAAGGTCGACTCCATGAAATGGCGACTGATACCAGCAATTTGCTTTATTATATTGTTCAGAATAAAGCGATTCGTCGGTAAACGGTGCTATGTGAAAGTCTCCATGTCTTGGAAACTTTTTCCCACTTGGTTTCAACTATTTCCCTGCATGTAAATACGTTTCCAACATTTGTTCATTAAATAGCATATATCCCATAGGCTCTGTTAAGATATCCACCTTTTATGGTAAATCAACTTCTTTTATTTTACCTGGTATCACGGTGATTTTATCTTGAACGTTGTTTGCGCCAACCAATTGTTGAGCGTATTGTGCCATTTTACTAGCCTCAATAGCGTAAAATTTAGCAGCACCAGCTTGCACAGCAAAAAATGATAGAATGCCGGAATCAGCACCAACGTCTAGGACAATTTTATTCTACATAAAGAAAAAAAAACTGGTATCAATAATCAGGAAAACTTCAAGGGAATACGTTTTTATACGCATGAAAGTCTGATAAATTCCCTAAAATAGCTTTTTGGTAGGTGCTCGTTCTAACATAGTCCTGAATCATATTCTGTAACTGAAGAAAACTCACCAAAATTTATTTTTAAAACTACTTCCTGAGGATCATAGCAACACGTTAAACTACACGGTCTATCACTTTTATTAGCTAATTGATAATCTTCTCTTATTTTATAAACTATCACGCCATGAATTTATGTTACAAGTCAGTGCTGTCAGCGAACTGTCAAATTTCCCCTCAATGCAAAAATGGAAGTAGGAATCAATTACTGTTCATTTCATTCTCACTCATGGCTTAAAGCTAGAACGTGTGTCGTCTATGTTTAGCATACGACTGTTTTTACTATCTCTGTTTTACTTAATTGTTCATTACGGAATGAGTGAAATTTTATGTGCCAGATTTGTGAAAATTTTTGGATGGATTGTCTATCCTTTTTGCACACATTAATTCCGGATAATGTTTCTTTTTTTATGGAAGAAGGCACAATATCTCAATTTTCTTGCTTTGTTACTCCCATTGCAATCACCCAATTCCATGATTCCATATTTCAGGGTCAATGGGTATTTTTCAGAACATAACATGAAGTTTTCCTTCTAGTTATTGTTGTTCGTTGGTGCTGACGTCTGCCTGTATCATAAACATGTTGTACATCTCTAGAATTTGTCGTCGCGAATGCCCATTTTGCTTTTTTACAAGAAGATAAAATTAGTGGTTAAAAGGTCGTCGCTAGATCTTCGGATCTTAATTAATTTAGATTCATCACATATTGTAAATGCATCACAATATGTCGCTCCGCCAGTGGTATGGCTGGAGTACTGTGCCAGATCTGCGGAACCTCATGCTGAAGCTGTGGAGTCAAACGTGGCTGTTTACCACTCCGTATATATGATTTTTAAGGTTAAGACTTTACCATAGCCCCTGTGATGATTTTGCCTTGCTATTTATTTTGCTTGCTATTTCTTCGGGTTACTTGGAGTTACACTTTGGAGAATTCATCTCTGTTCCTTTAATTCTTTTTTTCAGCACGATGTCAAAACAAAACTTCACTGTCCAGTTTCAGCAGCTTCCCCTTTTGACAGACAGGCAAAAAGTAAAATAGAGCGCTCTTCCTCTCGTTTTTTTCTTTTCGTTCCAATTTGATGGCATTCACGTAGCCAAGTCACCCATGGCAGCAAGGTGAAAGCGGCTTACAGGACTAGATGTGTGCATCCTTCCCTTTTTAGTCGACAGGCATGAAATCTGTTTGTATATTTTTTTAACTCACCCCACACTCAGCATATAGCCAAGGTGCTAGCGTGCCCCCCAGCATTAAACGACTGTCATGGAGTGAGCTATCAACTTCAACTGATAGTCAGGACTTCACGTCCAGTAGTACTCACTCTTCCTGCTACCATCGCACAGTTATAACTAAATATAAAAAGGCATATAGGACAATCGCTCTTGTTATTTCGATTTCAATTCAAGGAATCGAAAATAAATGTTGTTTAGAAAATATTTTTAGTAAAATTAGTCAAAAGTTGTAATATATTGATGGTGAGAAAGGTAACCGTCAATTGTTATTAGATGGTTACTTTTATCATAAAGACTATCAACATAATAATAATTTACTGTCGTCTGGGGAACATAATCATGTAGCTAATACGGCTAAAATATTTTCAGTTATATTGGAAGGCTACTGGAAGCACAGATCGACCATTTGCAATATCGTTTGCAGCAGAGCTGCCCGGTCTATCTCTATGAACCGCTGCAAGAAATGTGAGCCAGAAGGATTCCAGGCGTCTGTCCGAATCCAAGTCTTGAACGCAACACAGCATAGGGCATGCTAGCATAGGTTTTTGTAATATACACAAGTAAATAACCGACGGCATATTGCTTCCGCTGTGTATAGCAGCACAGCACAGCGTAGATTTTTTAATATACACAAGTAAATGACCGACCGGTCTGTCATTTATTTGTGTATATTACAAAAACCTACGCTGCGTTATGCTGTGCTGCGTTCAAGGTGCGACGGGCTTTTTGACTCAACTACAATAGCCGTAAAGACGTTCCGGATTTCAACGAGATTGAGGTTTAGTTACGAGAAATTGTCATTTTTATCACATTTTCAGATGACATTCCGTAAGGGTTATTATCTTCAGATTTAATGTTTTCAATTTCTCGTAAGTAAACCTCAGTCTCATTGAAATCCGTAACGTCCTTACGGGTATTGTAGTTGAGTCTTTTGTCTTCCTCTCATTTTGTAATTACAGCGGGTGACGTAAGTAACATCGAGTCAAGCACTATCCGAATCCATGTCTATGCCACCGGGCCTTGCTTCTTTATATAACAGTTTAGACATCTGGTTGGCTTGATTACCGAGACAACATATTTTAAGGTTATGTTTATTCGTTGGCTGTCGAGATCAAGCTAAGCAAACGAATTCGGACAGGTTAGCTTTATTAAAAATGATCTAGTATAAATAAAAAGTCAGAAGTGATAGTATATAAAGGGCTTTCCAATAAGAGGTGTTATTTTAATTAGCCCGCTATTTCGGTAGATGTCACTTTTGGAGCTGTTAATAAAAAAGGAATGATACACGATTCAACAACACATTGAAATTATTAAAATTCACTATAAAAATGGTGAAAATGTGGCAGAGATGGTTCGTAAAACTCGAACATTTTTGGGTCGTGGTGAAGCACCTTGTCGGACCGCAATACAGAAATTGGTAGAAAAATTCGAGCTGTCGGGAAAAGTTAGTGATGTGAAGAATAAAACCCGTGCACGTCGCTCAAGAACAGCCGAGATTATTGCTGCTGTAGCCGAAAGTGTTGAAGAAAACCCAGGTTTGTCCATTCCTCGTCGTTCTTTGGATGTACAAATATGTACAAACTCGCTCGGGTACGGCCGTCCCATATCACTAATCGCATACTTGAAGTAATCACATTTCAGCATATTTCTTACATTTTTACTTTTCAATTTCAAGTACCTAAGAGAATATCGCCATGCACATTTTCAAACAAGTTCAACTTAATTTCCTGCATTTCTTACATTTTTTCTTTTAAATTTCAAGTACCCAAAAGAATATCGCGTTACACATTTAAGCATTCAACTTAATTTCTTGTGATCAAAAATTCTTATCTTTATGCTGACACCAGCAGATAAGTGCGATAAGAGTGCAATGGTTGGGAAGGTGTTCATGCGAGTTGGGCAGTGGTTACAAAATCGTGTTCTTTTTCCAATGTTGTAATTACATATATATATATATATACCGAAGTAACAAAATTCTTTTTCTATAAAATAAATAAATAAAGTTTATAAAAGAAGTGTTGTTTTCATTAAAATCAAAACAGTACATACATTTAATTACATACCAACACATTCACATTTACTCTGATGATTGTTATACAGTTGCTTATGAATTGTATCACTTGCCATTAAATTAAACTCAGGTATTTTGTATTTATCTAATTTTAAAAAGTAATTTTTTCAAGCTTCGTCTTGAGCTTTGTGGAAAAAAGGCGAACGCTGACATCATGAAACAAAATTAATGCGCAGACCTTTTACTGTTTTAATTCGTAATTAGTAATGAAAATTAGCATTCATAAAGCAGTCATAATTCGTGGCTAATAAAATTAGTCTTTATTCATTGCATTATAGTTTATCGTAGTAAGTACAATATATTTCTTGTCGCCAAAAATTTATAATTTTTTGGTGAATTTGACTGCATTTATGACGGTAAAAAAATATATGACTGCCTTGTAAATATACCTAACCCAAACTAATTTTGCATTTCAAAGACAAGAGAGCTTGTTTTCAAGTCGATTAATGTACGGCGGGAAATAGACAAACATCAAGTAAAACAGCACAAGTTTTTAACGAAACGTCAAATATCAAGCTAAGAATACGAATTCGGACAGGTTATCTTTGTCTTCGTCTAACTATTATAATAGCTGAGCTTGTTGTGTTACTAGCTGTAATAACAAGACGAAGATGATGAAATACTTAAGCCCAGTGAAAACATGATTTTCTACGAGATGTTTCAGAAAACTTCAAGAAATGAAGATTTTGTTCTTTTCGATTCCGATCAAGTTCCGAATCAAATTATACTCGGAACAAGGAGTAATTTTTATGAATTGTCCAACCAAAATCAGTTGTACTCCGATAGTTACTTTCAGTCATATCCCGATATTTTCGAATAGTCTTACTCTTAGGTACATCATTCATTTATGTTAATTAAAAAACAAAACTGTATGTCGCGTCTTCGGTTTACTTCCCGACAAAATTAAACAACATATGCAAGTTTTGGAAGTTAAAAGAATTAAAAACAATTTATCCTTCTTTTTTTAGGCAGGGGACGAAATATCTCAAGCACGGAGGCCAGGATGGCCCATTGTGCTTATATAAAAAAAAATCTGAACCTTGGGTGAAAATCCAATTACGATCTACATAAATGCAGAATTTTCATTAAAAATTCGAATGATATGGCTGCATTAAGTTATTGTGATAAAAGCGATGTAGAGGAATTTGTTTTTGGTCATCTTAGCCAGCATTTATATAGCAAAGCATTTCAGGAAACTAACGAACTACTAAGATAAGATAAGGTGAACAATGTGCCTTGTCGTGGTCTACGTTCTAGCCCCCCCCCCCCCCCCCCCCACGACATACACTGGGACTCAACCACTCTTCAATGCATTCAAGATAAGATGAGAGGTATCAAATAGCAAGGAAAATATACTATTCCATATTGGAGTATTTTTCACAATATGTAGTTGCTGAAGACAAATATGAATATTGAAAAACATCAACTGATATGCAAATTCTTAGCAATGCTTAAAACTGTTGTTTTTGTTTTAGTTGTTTTTATTTGTTGCTTTTTTCACGGTTAAAACCCAGTACTTCTTCAAATTTCTCTGTAGGTTAATATGTATTATACGGAAATGTAGCCGTTTCATGAGCAAAAATTCGATAACTCAGTCAAATTTCAAACGATTTTAGTTAACAAGTGCTCATTAGGCGCGGACTCGTATTCGTTATTAATAATATAAACAGAAAAAAAAATATTGTAAAGCAAACCATGCCGTCGAAGTTGAAAATATGTGTAAAAAAATGATAAACTTCGAAATGTTTTCGACTTTAACTTCTTCATCGCAACAAAATAAGGAACACATGTTTATAAATGCCTATCTCTCTTCTTTTATATATAGGTACATACTACAAAGCTCGACATCGGAGTTATAAATTATTATATACATGAACCTACTCAATAACGTTTTTTTGGTCTAAAATGAGACTTTGAGGGTGTATCATAAATTTCTTGTATACCACAACTTTTAGATTCACAAGACTACAACCTACCCTATGCCTCATCAAAAGTATATCGAATTTATCTTTTTTTGTACGACAGTGAAATGGTTTAGTAAAGAATAAAAGAAGCGCAGCTACCAGAAGTGAGTACTAGTGTTGCTGAATACCCAAAAACTTCAATTCGTCGTCGTTCACAGCAATGAAACATTAAGAAACGAATTTTTTCAACATTCTACACAAAAATCTTCATTTTACTTACAAGATACAGTTAAATCAAGAGTTAAATCCAACTGACCACACTTACGTCAATTTGTTAATTTCATATAACATAGGAAAAGGATTTCTTCAACCAAATCATTTTTAGCGATGAAGATCATTTTGAATAGGGTTGATATGTAAATGCAGTTCTAGTGTGCATTTTGGGCTGGGAGGTGTGATTGAGTTTTGTTTTTTCTGATGCTAGGTTTAAAGAAAATGATGCTCGTTATCGTGCAAAATTGGAAAACTTTTTATGGAATGAATTGGAACTCATTGATGTAGAAACAATGTAGTTTCAACAGAACGGTGCTACCTGTTATACAGTCACCGCAATAAGCGGCGGTACAATAAGCCGAGTAATCTCAAGAAAATAAGACATCAATGCGATCTAACAATCATTGACTTCTATTTATGAGGATGTGTAAACGGAAAAGGTAATGCTGACAAAGCTCAAATAATTTAGCATCTTTAAGGACATCATAATCAATTAAATTAGTAAAATTTAGTAGAATTTATGCAAAACAATCTTGGACAATTTTGGAAAAAGAATGATAGACAGAGGAGGTTACTTATTCCATATTATATTCCATTGTTAACCGGCATATACAATGTATACTTTCGAAACTTGTTCAAACGAAACGTTCGGATACTACACGCCTAGAAAAACAAAAAATTGTATGGCAGAGGGTCCACATCAACCGTTTGGGAATGACAGGGTGATTAAGAAAAAAAGCTAGATTTTCACATAACATCTGTTATGGTTCTTCTTTAGTGAGAGCAGGATGACGTGAAGTCATTCAGTCAGCTACGATTGACAGCTCACTCCGTGGTAACTGTATGGCAGGTCGGCATGCTAACACCTCGGCCAGAGCGGGAGAGTAGCGGGGTGGGGAACCCAATAACCTGCACCACCACGTACCATAGTCCAAAAAAATTCATGCCTGAAATACGACAACAATTTACCTGAAAAATGAAACAAACACACATCAGGTCCAGAAGGGAACTCACCACTCAACTTTGAGTCGAGGATCGGTTCGTGATGATCCTCTGTGTCCCAGTCCACACCCTCCTCCATGGCATCGTTGGCACAATGTTGCAATTATAAATGCCCCTATGAATTCTCACACAAAAACGGAAAACGAGCGAGGGATCACCAAACGAGCTTTGACAACAGGGCTCCGGGAGTGGGATGGAAAAGAAATACGCTTACAGCCACATCACGTTATAAAAATTTATATTCAATACCAACATTCCAGGTGATTACGTTTTTATAATCTACTACTTGACCGAACGCTAAATCATAATTGCCACACTCTTCGAAATGTCTTACAAGTATATATATCAGACGACTACTCAAGGAATTAACCTTTATGTTGCATGTATGATTTGAAATTCCGAATTTGTAGAAATGACACGATTTCACACAAGTTGAAATCGAATGATTACTCTATACTAATCTCTGCCTTATTTTTACACAACTATGAACGTATGTAGCAGGACTTTCATTGGTCCTCTCGAAGTTTTCCGATTTTAACATATACCGAACTTATAATGATTGTCACCGCCTCAAGACGGGATACTGAACAAATTGTGTCTTACTCTACAACTAGTATTAGAAAAGAATGGAAAAAAAAGTCCCGACAGGGTTTCTTTTAATTACCTTTAAGAACCAGATTGGCTGATAATGCGCCAAGTTTCTCCACTCCAGGAGGCCAAGTGCGTTCCTGTAATCAAAGAAATAAACAAAACAAAAAAATGCCTGTCCGGGACTTCCCTTACAGCAGACTACTCTAGTCCGTTTTCCTACTTCTAAACTTCCTAGTACCGTTATTATCAATCCATAAAAAAAAAAATTCTTAAACTCCAGTGAAGTTATTATTAATTCATTTTTACAAGATCTAAAAGTTCTAATGATGACATTTACTGGTTGGATAACGTTCCTCAGGCTTACAAGGAATATTCTCACTTAGAGACATAAGAAAACATTTCACTAGAATACATCTATCGTTTCCTCATTGCATGTCAGGCCGGTACCACTCTGTGCGTCTGACCTTCACGAACGCGGGGATGAAATAAGCGTAATACGGGATGTAAGTAATATTTCTTTTAAAGCTAACGTTGACTGACCATCACCTTTTTCACGGTTAAACCAGTTCTTATTACTCTCACTATCAATCCTCAACTTTTGTGTTCTTGTCTGAAGCTAATGCTTCCAATGGATACAGCGAGTGTATATGTACTTACAGCATTGCGGTGAGCAATCTGAAAATCTCTTACTTTTGATCTGGAAGTTATATGCAACTGTATGCGCACATTTTTAGTATGCTGCAACATTCACAAAACTAATCAATATCTGCGCAGCCCCATCACTATCTCTTACCAAACTGAATCAGCTGTATGTAATAAAAACTTCTTATGTGATACACAATATCCTGTTATCCCAAAACTGAGGACGGCATTTGAAGGTGCTAAGAGCAACAAGAACTGATTCACCATATCATGTGTAGGTGATAGGGAATTTCCAGTTTTATAATTGATCTACTATAATTTTTATAAGTATGAACCTTTGGTAAATGTCTCGCATGAGTGATAACTGCCTAGCAGCGAGATATACGAGTGGATTTTATAAGCATATACTAATTAAGAACCAAAAGCACTGAGCGGACGTTAATCCAACAGGGTGGATCTTATTTACTAATAACTATGTTATAAACTTATACTAATTAGGGTGAAGCCAAATCGATTGTCGTTTGCTGGCTCTTCTTTCCGAAGGAATTTTTTTTCTTTTGGCGAGGTTATGTTGCATATGAATGCACGTGGCTAAAGCCCCATTTAGCATCCATCACTGGTCGAATCCTGATTTAGATAATTTGTCTTTTGTTCCTTTTTTTTTTATTTCATTTTCTGTTTTCCTATTTATACCGCTTAACTTAAATATGAAATAAGAAAAAAAAACGCTACCACTTAATTCCCTCCTTTTTTTAGTTTTCCTCTAACCCGCTTCGACAGCTTCTCTTGTCTACTTGCACTTTGATGGTTCGGAAATGAGAAACATCGCCCGTCTTTCTGCCACTCTTCTTCTTATTTTCTCAACTTTTGTTCCCCGTCAGATCTTTCTCACCCAGTGGTGTCAAAAGTGGCAGCACATTCGCCATGTGGCTTGATATATAATTTGCCGCCAGGTCACAGTGCCAGCATACTGTATTGAGTGACGCTGCGACCATAACAGGGCAGGATCGTATGCTTCGCCGGCGAAGCTGACGATGCTGAAAAGGGTCGTAACTACTGAATTCAACTGAGCTAGCCGGTGTTTACCCATAGGCTCCATAATTGTGGGCGCTCAACGTGTGACCCGACCCACGATTACTCTTCCTAAGAGGTAAACTGTGCTATCTCTACAAAGCCGTTAAGGCTTGTCAGTCTCTCTCTTTAAGCGTGCTGAGTCAAGGCCACTCTCAGATGGGATTTTCGAGGTCTAAGCCTACACAGTAAGGGTGCTTGCACCGCAGTTATTAAAATTTTCGAAGACATTTTGCAAGTTGGAATTCCTACCGCGGTGTAGCCTCTGTAAGGTACCATGTGGGAGGGGTTCCGACTCATTGTCAGACGAGGGAGTGTGAAAAAAAAAAGAATTTACCCACAATAGGTATACCGGCCGCTAGGCTGGTAGGGTCCTAAGCGGCACATTGGTATCCTGTAGCTACCAGTTAAGCTGGCCGGATGCCTTCTTAGGGCTACCAGGATTGAGAAATACCAGTAAACCTAACAAACTCCTCAATTAAAGCGATCTGCAATCATGGCCTGATGTCTTTCGCGTGATAAACCCCTAACGGTTTTCCTTGTAAGTCTTCAAGTTCATGCAGTGCGTTCCTTTTCGGAGCGCGGATGCTACATTTTAGGAATTTCCTCCCAAGTTTGGCACTACGTTGATGTTTGAAGCTACTCTGTTGGAAGTTCCTTCGGAACACTTCTTGTCCCAGTTTGAACCTCACCGGTTTGGTCTGAAGATTATATGACTTGGTACCCACTTTGAAAGCTTGATCAAGGTTTCCTTGTGCATCTGCTCGCAATAGCTACAGCTTATCAGAGGAGTCTACGGTCTGGAATTCGTTGATGCCCCCTATGTTCCGCAAGAGACTGTAAGTAGAAGCGTGTTCGATCATCTGCAGTCCAAATAGCAGTTTATACGGCGAGAATCTGGTAGCCTGGTGGATTGAGCTTCGGAGAGAGCTAACGATACAGCTTAGTTTCTCGTCCCCGCTAGGATCGATCTATTGACTCGCTCTGAGGCATTAGCTTGAGGGGAGTGTAGTTCGGTTCGCAAGTACCAAACTCCATATCTTTTTAAAAGTTCGGCAAATTGGACTGATTTGAATTGAGTTCCGTTATCCGTCAGGATAGTTTCAGGGACTCCAAACATGTGGAAGATATTCTTTTCTATAAAACGGCATATCAGTGTAGTACTGGCCTGTTTTAATGGCTCTATAACCGGGTACTTGGAAAAATGGTCGAGGACTATCAGGATGCAGACATTCCCTGTTTTAGTACGCGGGTACGGACCTAGCAGATCTATGTAGAGGCGTTGCCAAGGCCTTTCAGTTTTTGGTTGATTTCCCATTGGTGGTCGCAAGGTACAGTTGGGTGCCTTTATCTCTTTACACGTGTCGCAGGAGGCAACATATTTTCGGACATCAACCGTCATCCAAGGACAATAACAGTATGTTCTGATTTTGCCTAGAGTTTTGGAGATTCAACCATGGGAAGACAGTGGCGGATCATGCACCCTTGCAATGACGTCGGGGTCAAGTACACGCGGAATCTAAAACTTCCAGGCTTCTTCCTCTTGGACTGGATCACGCGTCCTCGGAACTGTCGGATGTAAACGAAGTCATCGCGTACACACAGGTCAGGCAGGCTCATCTTGTTCGTTTTAACTTTAAGCCTCAGTTCTTCGTACTCAGGAGAGTGAAAATGAGCAGAACTGAGGTCGACTTCAGAGCCCGTACCTTCAATCGCTGACAACTCTTCGCAATGAACCCGTGAAAGTGCGTCCGGAACAACATTAAGACATCCCTTCCGGTGTTCAATCGTGAAGTCGAAGCCCTGAAGCTTCAGACTCCACCTGGCGAGTCGTCCGCTAAGGTCCTCTTGGGACATCTGCCATCGCAAGCTCGCATGATCAGTCACAATTTTAAAATGAGTTAACTCGATATAAGGACGAAACTTCTCCACACTGAGGATGACAGCTAGACATTCTTGCTCCGTCACGGTATAGTTACGTTGCGTGTAGCTCAATTTTTTTGAGATATATGCAATAGGTCTTTCATTGCCTTCATTGTCCACTTGCAACAGTACTCCCCCAATTCCTTGATGACTCGCATCGCATTGTATAACAAACGGCCTGCCGAAATCTGGACTCGTCAGTAACGGAGCCGAAGTAAGTTGTTGTTTCAAGTGTTCATAAGAGGTCTGAGCTTCAGCAGTCCATTCGAACTTCCTTGAACTTTTCAGGGTATCGGTAATTGGAGCAGTCAGATCCGCATAATTAGCGATAAAGCGGCGATACCATCGGGCCATTCCTAACAGGCGTCGAACCTGCCGAACGTTTTTGGGGGGCGGATAATCGATTATCGCAGCGACTTTGTCTTGATCTGTTTTAGACCGCCATTTCCGATGATGAAGCCTAGGAATTTGGCCTCTTTTAAACAAAACCTACTCTTCTCGACGTTTATGGTAAGACCGGCTTTCCTCAACCAGTCGGTCACTCGCGCTAATAGCGTCAGGTGTGAATCGAAATCTTGGGAGAGGATCAACAAATCATCCAGGTAGACCAAAACATGGTCTCGAAGATCAAAAGGGATAACTTTATCCATCAGTCGACACCATTGTTTGAGGGGCTTTGCACAGTCCGAACGGCATCACCGTGTATTGATATAGCGGGTGACCAGGCACTGTAAATGCGGTCTTTTCTCTGGATTCCGTGCCTAGAGGGTTTTGCCAAAAAGCGTCTTTAAGGTCAAGGCTGCTTATGTACTTAGCTGCAGGAAGGCGACTCAGGATCCCATCTATTAATCGCAGCGGATAGGCATCTTTCTTCGATACTGAATTCACTTTGCTCGCGTCAAAGCATAGCCTGACTTTTCCTGGCTTCCTTACCAGTACCACTGGAGAACTCCGAGAGCTCTGGTTTTCTTCTATAACTCCTAGGGATAGTATTCGTTGCAGCTCAACGTCCATCAGTTTTTGTACCGCAGGGGATATAGGATAGAAACGTTGATTTATAGGATTAGCGTCGCCGGTATCTATCTTATGACATATCAGACTTGTTTTTCCCAACCCTAAGCTGATAAAGGAGGGAAACAAAAGTTTCGTTGCTTCCAGACGTGTATTTTCTTCTGGTGTCAAAGAGTATCTACTCGAATCGACAACCGGAACTCCACTAACATGCACTTCCGCAACTGTACCTAGGACATCTGGAGCTAACCTAAAAAGCCTCCAGAAGTCGATTCCCAGATACAGTTCTTGGGTGAGTCTAGGAACTACATATATACGTAGCTTCTTCGTATCACCGCAGAAAGTTATATCGAAGTACACGTGACCAAGCACTGACGTCTTGGCTCCATTCGCGACCTCTACTTCGGTATGATACTGCGTCCATTGGACCTTAGCGTCGGTTAATAGCTCCAGGGCTCCTTTCCCCAAGGTACTGACTGTGGCTCCACTGTGTAGTAATCCGGTTACTATTCGCCCGAGCATGTAAACTTCAGCATATGGCCTAATATCGCATGGATTCGAAATGTTTATAGTAGATAATCTTCTCCTGTCTAGTTTGACCTTTTCCAAAGCATTCGCAGCTTTTGCGTGGATCTTTTGGTCAATGAGGTCATGGCTGGATATTGGTGGTACACTAGAGCCTGATGGTACCTTATCAAAATTGATTAATGGTGGCTCGACTGTGGCGGAGGTTGAGGTTGATTGACAAGGGTCAATCCCGTCGGAGCTATCTGCCTTGGACGTGGGACAAATCTCGGTCGAGAACGGTTGTTGCTGTTCTAGACTTTCAACGAGTTTTCCTGTCGACAATTTTCACACCTTGGTTTAATGGTGTCTTTCTTTCCACATCCGTAGCAAAAGAAACCTTTCGGAATCATAGCATAATATTGGTAAAAGTGACCAGGCCGATCGCAGTTCCAACACAAAACACTTCTAGGTGGTTGAAGACTTCCTAGCGCGGCCACTTCGGGAACGTCAAGCATCTGTATGACTTCCTCCGGCTCATGGTATTCTTGGAGACTAACTTCCGCTAGTCGATTTCGATATGGGAGTAATGACGAAGTCGAAGTCTGTATGCGAGACCGAGTAAACTGTATCTGCATAACGAGAGCTCTTAGCTGAGCTATTGAGGTGGTCTGATGAAGACAGATTTGTTGTTGAATCGTGGGCAATAGATTGGCACGCACCGTTTCCACAAATTCAGGTTCTGCCATTGGGATCTGTAGTCGATTTTTCAGCTCAACCAAGGCTTGATAGTAGATGGAGAAGGGCTCGTTTGGTTTCTGATGACGAGCTAACATTTGTCTTCGAATGTTAACATCATCGCGCGGCTATCCCCAATCTGTTAGCAACGCATACTTCAAGTGTGCCCATGGTGGGTTCGGATTGTTTCTCAGAAGTGTCCAGTACTACCAATTATGTACCTTCTCTCCGAAAATCATATTGATATTCCTCACAAGGAGGTCAAAATCTCCATATAAGGTAGACGCCGTTAGTGTTTCGGCTCGGAAGATAAATTCATCAACTGACAATCTAGAATTGTCACCGTTATATATCATATTCCATCGCTTAAGAGGTTTGGCTGATCTTACTCGATGTGTCGAACTATGCCGAGCCTGACACTGAGGTAATGATGCGAAATCGAATCTATGAGACTCTGGATTCCTAGGTCTTGGTTCTTCAGGTCTGGGAGGGACTCCTTGTCGAGAGCGCGAGGTGGCGTCTGAGTCAAGACTACGCGGTGGGTATTGTTGAGAATAATTAACATTATTAACAGGTGATGGTGGTCGGGACAAATCAGGTATACGATTACTCTGGTGCGACGTGGATCGTTTTAGTCGTGAAGGCGCACTAGGTTCAGAGAATTGACTGTACATTCTCTCTTCCCGTAATGCTGTCAGACCTCGGGATACCTCATCACGTACCAGGTCTGCTAGCTGTACTCTTAAGCCTGCTAGCAAAGCTTTTGTAGCTGCCGGTGGATCTCTAGGTGCTGGTGGAACTGGGCTGTCAGCCTGCTCGTTGATTTCTATAGTCGATTGACCAATCGGGCTGCCATTCTGCATGTTAAGGCGTGGGGATTTTGTTTGAATGCGATTTCTATCCTGCTCAGTCGTCTGTCGAGTTTGGTACTTGCGCGAAATAGTCCCCGTGTACGGAATACATTCATCCAAATTGAACGGTTCACGGCAATTAGGACAGGTCTTGGTACTAGAACTCCATCTTTGGATACATTTTCTGTGGAAAATGTGGCCACAGATTGTGACTAATGGTTTGGTGGCAATCACCAGTCTTCCTCCTGATAAATTGTGCACTACGGAGGCAATTGTGAGGTGAGGTGGTCCAGTGCCTAGAGGTGATCTGCCGTTAAACATCGTGGCTGGTTATATATTGTCGGGTGCTACTACTGTTAGACTAGTTATAAGCAGCACTCAGGTAAATTAGTTTACGAAGAGTAAAAAAAATCGCCAAAGGCCTGTGTATGAACGTAGTTATAAATTCGAGGTACTATGAAGGAGTTTGGACTAAGAGGTCTTTTAGTGTTTATTGGTCACATCAAATTAATCAATCAATTAATATTATTAATTTGAAGTTTAAATTTATTTTTCTTTTCTTTTCACGTTATCAAAAAAAATCCTGGTTATTTTGAAAGGACTCGTTTACCCACTTGATTACTCAACACGAGCAATATCACCCAAAATGGAATGTACATTGATAATTATTGGCAAAATTCAAAATATAGTTGGCAATTGTCTCAAAGACTGAGAAAAAAAATAATAAAAACGATACTAATCAGTAGTTGAACTCTTCTCTCCTTCTCTCCGAAGCCCCCGTCAAAAGCATCGAAGTCTCTCGCTCCACTCGTTTAATTCCATAATCCCTCCGGCAAGCAGCGTTGATGTGTGTTGTGTACGATAGAAAAAAAAGGTTGAGTATTCCGGTATCTCAATGGAAAACCTTCGGAAAGGTCGAGCCGCGCTATCAAGGAATGAGAACGCTACCTCAGGTTCCTCAGTCAGGCAGTTAGCTTCAGCCAGCTCCTGAATACCGAGGATCGCAGATGATCTCTCACCATTTCCGTGGCTTATGGCCATAAGGAGAGATTACCGAAACTAATTTTTAAAAATCGAAGGCACTTTACCATTTATACTCAAAAAACCAAGAAAATTATTCAAGCCGACCAAAAACTTGAGTAGACTTTACCACTGAAAACTTTACAAAAAAACGAATACGAAATACGAGTTGAACTGAAACTGATTTAACTTGACCTGGACTTTGTTATTCGAAATGAACAAAGACAGCTAGGATACAAGTCTTCATATCGCCTCCACTGATTGTGAGACGTCGGATTCGAGCTTGCTGGTAGCCAGTGAATTATCAAATGAAATCATCGTCGTCTCGGTCCCCAGTACAAGCGGCACTTACACCACTGTAGTTCAACTGATGGACTCCCCACGTTGGGCGCTAGGTTATTATGTGCCTAGCACATAACGCGCACAACATAAAAAAAAAAGGACCAAAAAGAATTCGAACAGAAGATTCGCATGGAGCCGAGTACCATGAACTCAAAAGGATTTGAGGCGAAGGTGCATACCCTCGATACTGGATGTGTGACTCTGAGTTAGGAAATTAGCTTACAGCCAAATTCCAAAGAATTCATTCAGAGTCTCGGTCCCCAGAAAAAATAGGCCTGAAGTACTCCAAATGTTATCTGGCCCCACGTTGGGCGCTATTTTGTTATGGTTCTTCTTTAGTGAGAGCAGGATGACGTGAAGTCATTCAGTCAGCTACGATTGACAGCTCACTCCGTGGTAACTGTATGGCAGGTCGGCATGCTAGCACCTCGGCCAGAGCGGGAGAGTAGCGGGGTGGGGAACCCAATAACCTGCACCACCACGTACCATAATCCAAAAAAAATCATGCCTGAAATACGACAACAATTTACCTGAAAAATGAAACAAACACACATCAGGTCCAGAAGGGACCTCACCACTCACCTTTGAGTCGAGGATCGGTTCGTGATGATCCTCTGTGTCCCAGTCCCCACCCTTCTCCATTGCATCGTCGACACAATGTTGCAATTATAAATGCCCCTATGAATTCTCACACAAAAACGGAAAGCGAGCGAGGGATCACCAAACGAGCTTTGACAACAGGGCTCCGGGAGTGGGATGGAAAAGAAATAAGCTTACAGCCACATCACGTTATAAAAATTTATATTCAGTACCAACATTCCAGATGATTACGTTGTTATAATCTACTACTTGACCGAACGCTAAATCATAATTGCCACACTCTTCGAAATGTCTTACAAGTATATATATCAGACGACTACTCAAGGAATTAACCTTTATGTTGCATGTATGATTTGAAAATCCGAATTTCTAGAAATGACACGATTTCACACAAGTTGAAATCGAATGATTACTCTATACTAATCTCTGCCTTATTTTTACACAACTATGAACGTATGTACCAGGACTTTCATTGGTCCTCTCGAAGTTTTCCGATTTTAACATATACCGAACTTATAATGATTGTCACCGCCTCAAGACGGGATACTGAACAAATTGTGTCTTACTCTACAACTAGTATTAGAAAAGAATGGAAAAAAAAGTCCCGACAGGGTTTCTTTTAATTACCTTTAAGAACCAGATTGGCTGATAATGCGCCAAGTTTCTCCACTCCAGGAGGCCAAGTGCGTTCCTGTAATCAAAGAAATAAACAAAACAAAAAAATGCCTGTCCGGGACTTCCCTTACAGCAGACTACTCTAGTCCGTTTTCCTACTTCTAAACTTCCTAGTACCGTTATTATCAATCCATAAAAAAAAAAAATTCTTAAACTCCAGTAAAGTTATTATTAATTCATTTTTACAAGATCTAAAAGTTCTAATGATGACATTTACTGGTTGGATAACGTTCCTCAGGCTTACAAGGAATATTCTCACTTAGAGACATAAGAAAACATTTCACTAGAATACATCTATCGTTTCCTCATTGCATGTCAGGCTGGTACCACTCTGTGCGTCTGACCTTCACGAACGCGGGGATGAAATAAGCGTAATACGGGATGTAAGTAATATTTCTTTTAAAGCTAACGTTGACTGACCATCACCTTTTTCACGGTTAAACCAGTTCTTATTACTCTCACTATCAATCCTCAACTTTTGTCCTTGTCTGAAGCTAATGCTTCCAATGGATACAGCGAGTGTATATGTACTTACGGCATTGCGGTGAGCAATCTGGAAATCTCTTACTTTTAGGTCTGGAAGCTATATGCAACTGTTTACGCACATTTTTAGTATGCTGCAACATTCACAGAACTAATCAATATCTGAATCAGCTGTATGTAATAAAAACTTCTTATGTGATACACAATATCCTGTTATCCCAAAACTGAGGACGGCATTTGAAGGTGCTAAGAGCAACAAGAACTGATTCACCATATCATGTGTAGGTGATAGGGAATTTCCAGTTTTATAATTGATGTACTATAATTTTTATAAGTATGAACCTTTGGTAACTGCCTAGCAGCGAGATATATGAGTGGATTTTGTAAGCATATACTAATTAAGAACCAAAAGCACTGAGCGGACTTTAATCCAACAGGGTAGACTCCGTGTATTTTTTCGCTTATTAAATAATCCGAAGGAAATTTTTTTCTTTTGGCGAGGTTATGTTGCATATGAATGCACATGGCTAAAGGCCCATTTAGCATCCATTACTGGTCGAATCCTGATTTAGATAATTTGTCTTTTGTACCCTTTTTTTTTTTATTTCATTTTCTGTTTTCCTATTTATACCTCTTAACTTAAATATGAAATGAAGAAAAAAAACTTCTGACCTTAAAATGGTTAAGCGGTTAGCGTTTTCTTCAGCCCCCTTTTTTGGGGGGGAGCTGTACCCGTTTATCCGCGCTGTTTCTGTTACTTTGATTTTCCACCTTTCCGGAAGAATCACATGGTATTCTCCCTGCCTTGCTCAGGCTTCACTCTTTAAATCCCGGTGTGTGGATTCCTACCGACATCTTTGGCGGAGTCTCCCTGTCTCAGCAACAATATTCCACGCTGCTGATTTACACGTGGTGCTCTGTGTGCAAAAATTTCTTTTATATAATAACTATAAAAATTTATGTATAGCATACCTTTCTTTCCTGTATTTTTTCTAGTTTTTGTGTTCTTTTCGAGCGATTTGCTATTTCCCAATGACCACAAAGATACGCTACCACTTAATTTCGACCGAATTCCCTCCTTTTTTTAGTTTTCCTCTAACCCGCTTCGACAGCTATTCTTGTCTACTTGCACTTTGATGGTTCGGAAATGAGAAATATCGCCCGCCTTTCTGCCACTTTCTTCTTATTTTCTTAATTTTTGTTCCCCGTCAGATCTTTCTCACCCAGTGGTGTCAAAAGTGGCAGCTCATCCGCCATGTGGCTTGATATATAATTTGCCGCCAGGTCACAGTGTCAGCATACTGCATTGAGTGACGCTGCGACTATAATACATCCTGTATCTTAAAGACTACAGTCGCCAATATAATTGACATTTCTATGTGGACAGTGAATAATTGACATTCATTTTATGTGGATTTTGATATTTTTATGAAACATATGGCTGGATTACATTAACAACGCCGGCGATCGTTGTCGTCAAACGCCGAAAAAAACACCGAGCAAGTTACATTAACACTGGGCGGCAGCGCCATACATTAACTATCCCTTACATTTTACAGTTGTTATTTGCTTGTAATCTCTGCCGCTTTGCATTAACATTTCAATGGGTAATGTAATGGATTTCATACATGTAGTAATGTCTCTAAATATTTTTTACATAAAACGACGACCACGCCAACGTCGGCGTTGTTAACGTAATCCAGCCAATAGTAAATTAAAAGATACTAGTTATTACAAACTTGTATAAAATTAATTTCATTTATTAGTTTGACAAATTATGGGTTTTGAGGAAGGAACCAGCCAAAATTCTAAGAAAAAATCAAAAATGTTCCAAGTACGTCACCATAGCAAAACATGAGCGCAAATATTGCGCAACATATAGTCCGATAACTTTCTTAGCTCCCCCCGTTTTTCCATTCCATCCTAGAAAAATTTACGCTTCTTTTGGTTGCTAGGTCTTGAACGAAAATGTTGAAGAATTGAAGTAAACCGACACATGTTAGTGGATATAGCGATGTGTTCACCCTTAGCTTCTTTCGGTTTTCTTGTCGCGCCCTTACGAGATAAGGGTTGGCCACTATAGACTTTTTTTATTTAGAATCATATTCTGAATAAAACAGCATTTTTAATTTTTTCAAAAATTTTACCTCTTCCAAACCGCACGCATGGCAAATAGAATGTCACGCGTTCGGGGGTGTTTTTATTGTCTTTTACCCCTTGTTTTTGACCCTGCGAGGCTGCATTTTTGCGACAGTACTCCCAGGACTACCCTACACCAACTCTCGAAATTGCAGCCTGAAACAAATTAAATGCGATCTTTAGCATTTTTTCGGCTTACTTAATTGGACTATTACTGGTTTTGTTTTACTTGCCCACCCTTTGTATGGTATTAGCTTAGGCAAACTTAATATACTAAATGTCTAGACGAATAGCAGAATGTGTTGGGAACTTTTCAATCTCAAAAATCCCACTAATTGAGTGTTCCACCTTAAGCTCATTTTATTATTTTCCTACGCAAAACTTTTAAATTAAAATCCCAATTTAAAAAAATCAGTAGTAATTACACTTGATGTATTTCACCGCCAATTGTTCAAAACTGAATAAATCACCTCATGTTAATAATTTTTTCTGAACTCCCCCGAATGCAAAAACAAATGAAAAGAAATTCATAAAATAAAAATTTATCTGAACTCCCCCGAACTCATAGAAAGCAAGTGAAAGAGAAATTGATAAAAACTTCATGTTCGTGCGCGATGCTCGGGCACTGCTCTGTGCGCGACCTCCCCCCTCTATGCTCATCTCCCTCTCCTACATTTTTCGTGCGCGGCGTTCAAAAACTACACTGTCTAAACTAGCCCATATTTCCCAAATTTTTCCCCCATTTCCCACAGTTCGAAAGCTGAAATTACCACAAAAATCCCACCATATACCTATATATTTATTAATTTAAATTTAAATAAAAAATTATACATTTTAATTGTACTACTGTAAAAATGTGCATGAATGTATAAGCAGAAGATCTCACACCAGACTATCCGTCCACAATAGATAAAACTCTTCTAAGAATTTCTAGAACAGACTAACTCAGAGCTTTTAGTATAAAACTCTTCTAGGAAAATTTTGGTGTTGAATTTTCTAACAAATTGCTCTTCTGTAAAAATGTACATGAATGTAAACAGAAGATCTCGCAGCAAACTATCCGTCCACAAATCGATTAATCTTCTAAGAATTTCTAAAAATTCAACGGACCAACTCAGACCTTTTAGTATAAAACTCTTCTAGGAAAATTTTGGTGATGAATTTTCCCACAAATTGTTCTACTGTAAAAATGTTTTCCCTTTTGTGATGATGAGTGCTTTTCTTTATTTTTTCTACGGAAGGAGTAGAAGGAATAGAATGCTGATCACGTGGTACAAGAATATTCGGAACAGAATTAATAAGTAAACAGAAAAGATTAAAAATTTGACAGTGCACAACGCAAAACGTCAATTTGATTTTGAAGAAGGATATGGCAAGCAACCAAATTCTAATTCCTCTGCTATCCAAGGCTTGGGAAGTATTTTTCGATAGTGAAAGTGATAGTGATGGATGTACAAGTGATCGTAGAAATATAGCAAAAAATTTCGGATTTTGGGAGAACACAGTGCCGCGGTTTGATGACAAGCAGTTTAAGGAACACTTTCGTCTTTCGTCAACAAGCTTTGAGGTACTTCTGAAAGGCCTTCATGCAACTAGTATCCACAGTACGGATTTGAAGCCAGATCGACCACCTGGCGACTTTGAAAAAAAGTGCTAATAACTTTATGGTATCTCGCAAATATGGAGTGTTTTAGGTAAATGTGATATATGTAACAATTTTTAAGTAATGTTAACATTTTGATACACAGATCAGTGGCAGACAGATTTGGAGTGTCTATTAGAACTTGCTGGAATGCTGTACATATTATTTGCAAAAATATTCTTCAATCAAATAAAGAATACCAGTTCATAGCATGGCCCAATGAAGTGAGAGCAGAACAGATTGCAGATTACTACAAACGGAAGACAGGCTTTCCAGGTAAAACATTTCTACAAATATTAAATTTTCCGCTAACATAATTTGGTTTTCAGGTATTATTGGGTGTATAGACGGAACCCACATTCCTATATCAGCACCAAAAGAACACCCACATTCCTACATAAATAGGAAAAACTTTCACTCAGTACTTCTGCAAGTGGTGTGCGACGAAGAAATGATGTTCACAGATTGTTACACCGGTGAAGTTGGATCAATACACGATTCATGTATGTTTCGAAGATCTAATCTATATAAAAGAATATTCAACGGTTATTTCTAGAATATGTATATATATCTACATAAATATATGAGTTTTTGCAGGTTCTTTGAAGATTCCATATGAGCAGCACATGCTTGGAGACCAAGGTTATGGATTGAAAACATACCTTATGATCCCCTATAAGGACAATGGCCACCTTTCCGAAAGACAAAAACTATTTAACCATACCCTCTCTTCCAATCGGGTTGTTAATCGGTCTATTAAAAAACAGATTCCGCCGTATTTATGGATTGCAAACTCAGAAACCTGACTTAATCCCTTTGTTTATTATGAATGCTTGCATCGTACACAACATCTGTTTACAACAGAAAGACTTTTTGGAATATAGCTTTGAACCAGAAGAAGATATTAGCAGGAGTATTCCACACCAGCAACAAGACTCGCAGGCTCAAAGAAAAAGGAACGAAATTGCACTGCAATTAAATATGACTGCAACTAATTAAAAAAAAAATGTATTTTGAATTTTCAAATATATTTTAATACAAAAAATAATGTGTTCCTCTATCCTAATTAAAAAAATAACAGCCTCCATGGGGAAATATAAAAAAAAACAATTTCTATCACATTTTAACAAAAATATATATTAATCTCTTGTGTTTGTATTTCATTTATTCCACCTAAGGAGGTAGTTTAAAAAGAATACGTTCAGAATACACCAGTGCGAATAAATAAACACAGAATGGAATAAACGAAATATTCCGAATGGGTAAAGAAACACTTTTGGTGCGTTCTGAATGTTCGGAATGAATAAAGAAAAGCACTCGATGATTTAGAGGGCAGAAATTCCGACAAAATGGGGTTTTTCCCACAAGTTCCCCACATTTAAGTGTGCCTATGAAGCAGAAACAACGATTTCTTTGTTAAGAGAGAGAAAGAGAGAGAGAGATAGAGAGAGAGATAGAGAGCTTTTAAGCACGTTCTGCATGCTCTTTTAATCGGCTTGCAAGAGCACGAAAATTTTCTAAGTTCTATAAGTATGTTTTGTGTCTTTACTTCACTTTAGTTCAAAAAGCGGAACAATAATTTTTCTGTTCTTCCCGTCATGGCTATTCGCCTTCTGTGAAAAATGAAATGACAAATTTTGTTCGTGGAAGTTTGTTTTTGAGGTCAGCCAAAACCCTAGAGAATACTTCACAAGTCATGAAACAGACTCCCCCCCCCCCCCCCTACCACATGCGAGGCCCAACGGAGTCCTTATATTCTAAAATATTTGCAGTGCTCTTATGTAAAACTGACAAAAGTTTGAATTGAATAGCTCCTCGGCCCTAAACTACTATTCATACAGAAAATTGGTGTTCTAAAAATCTTAAGCTTATCTTCCGAGCCGTAATGAAATTTTCATACCTTTCCTAACAAAATTATTTAAAAAAATGTATCTTAACCAAATGACTACGATTCCTCAAACAAAAATTCTCAGCTGTGTAATCATTGTATTGGGGCTGTGCCTTCATGGGATGCCGCGGACTGATGATATTGAATGTAGCTGCCTACAGATTCGAACTCCGGCTGCACATACACATATGCAATTATCACTCAGCTGAGAGGTATTGAACGTAAAATGGTAAGTTTACTTTATAATCGAAACTATTTTATTATTTTGTTAAGTTAGGTATATAGGAAGTGTAGCCCTTGGAAAGGTAAGGAACCAAGCTTTAAATTACTAGAAGACTATTTTGGTATATGGATAGTAGTTTAGGCTCTATATCACATACAAAGTTAATGTTTGGAACTTTGCCATAAGTATCAATATAGAACATTTTAGAAAAAGGACTCACAACGCATACATATAGATCTCTGTTTCATGGCTTGGGAAGTATTCTCGAGGGTTTTGGGCCAGCCCGTCCCTTTCACTCGTACACGAATTTGTCTGTCTGTATACTTATATATTTCTTTTTTAATATTTTCGACACTCTCGTAGACCCACTTTTCGTCATCACAGCGAGCTGAAATTTAGCACATAGGTTCATGTCGCGAGACAATTGAATATATCAAAATTTGAACCGGAAATTTCCATGGAAAACCCGGAAAATCTGGAAAAATCATTAGAAAATTTGGTACAAATTTGATTAGTGATAAATCCGTTTCCGATTTTTCCGAAAAAACTTTCCGGAATTTTCCGGTAAAAACGTTTTCTAAATTATGCAGGATCAAGCTCCCTATCAACAGGCATCATTACTTTCTCTCCGACAATGGTGAAAACTTGCAGAAAAAATCATTCATGTAAAACGCTTTTCCGGAGTTTTTCGGACCATGGAAGCGTTTGAGCGTTTTGCAACCTAAGACAAAGTTTCGCTATACATGCATATAGTTGCTTTTGTGGAAAACTCCATGGAAAACCCGGAAAGCGAGAAAATCATGGGAAAATTTTTCATCGAAATGATTAGTGATAAATCTGTTTCAGGAAAAATGCAGAATTTTCCAGTTTTTCTGGAAAATTTTGCGAAAATTTCCGGAATTTTCCGACTTTTCCGGAAAATTTTCCGACAAAAAAGTTTTATAAGCTATGCGGAATCATTTTTTTTTCGTCCTACTGGCATAAATACTTTCTCTTCAACAATCATGAAAACTTGCATGAAAAATCGAGGAAAATTCATGTAAATTTTTAAAAAAGAATCATAGTAATAGGAAAAGTCTGTGGAAAACATGGAAAATCGGGAAAATTCATGTTCTATGGGATCAAGTTGGAATACAGCTAAATTGCGCTGTTTAAAACATAATTTTAATTTCAGAAAACCGTTGCAGTACTTCAACGATTTGATACTCCAAAAATTTTTGTTTTCGGATCGGCACCAAACATGACTTAAAATGTCGGTAATGATAAGCTGAACAAAAACTTCCAGGCAACCACGGTGCTGACTTCCAATCATCTCATTGTAACTGCCTTCAAAATTTCAAATTTTTCGAAACTGTTCGGATTGTGTTCGAAGTACGGTCAGTCGATTGGAAACTCTCGAGTCGTATGGACGCAAAAAAATTTCACTGTGAATATTCCAAAATTGACTCAAAATAAAGAAGAAAGAAAGAAATATAAGGATAAATATAAGAAAAATTAAAGGAAAACGGAAAATTAAAAGGAAAACGGAAAATTAAAAAGAAAGTAAGAAACTAAAATTAAATTAGAATTAAGTAAAAATATAATTAAGTTCGGTTAAATTGATATTAGAACAATTTAATTAACGTGAAAAAGGCAGAAAATAAAATAAGTAAAAAACGAGTTTTCAAACAAAACTGAGGCCAAGCCGCATGAAAAAGTAGAAAATAAACGTTTCTTCACACACGGGTGAACTCAGATTTTTTGATTGGGACATTTCTCTTGAATATTCTTTCTCTTCATGAATCAAATCACTTATTATCTCTGATTGATCATACTGAAATATATCGGTGAATGTCAGCGAATAAAATCTGAGTCCACCTCTGTGTATGAAGAAAAGTTTATTTTCTACTTTTTCATGAGGCTTGGCCTCAGTTTTGTTTGAAAACTCGTTTTTTACTTATTTTTATGTCACTTTTTCACTTCATCATTTCATTTACTCCACAGCCTGATTACCGTTTCAGTTATGTATACTATTAAGGTGCGTTTACAATGACAGAGTAGAGTGGAATCACCAGATTGAATTGGCTTTCATTGTCTCAAGATTGCACTTTAATTTTAATAGAATTTCTTCGCGCTTCCCAACAGAGTGGATTTCTCAGAGTAGCGTCAGATTTGAAATCCTAATCTCA
The DNA here is from genome assembly GCA_963924295.1 of Dioctria rufipes. Taxonomy (NCBI): domain Eukaryota; kingdom Metazoa; phylum Arthropoda; class Insecta; order Diptera; family Asilidae; genus Dioctria; species Dioctria rufipes. Next base: position 139,932,012 of record OZ002740.1, read on the forward strand.
CGTTGGTGAGATGATGTGAGCAAATGCAATCTGGTGACTCCACTCTACTCTGCATTGTAAACGCTCCTTTAAACGTTTAAATTTTTATTTAGATCATGTAAAATAGATTTGACGGAAATTCATCTAAATCCAACTTTCGGTTAAACCGGAAGTGGTTGAAATTTTTTTAGCAAAAATCACCACTGTTTTTGAATGGGATGAAATAGTTTTGTCCTAAAGAAAAATTGCTATTATCTCGTTTAAAGCGGGCATAGATTGCAATTTTAAATTTTGAATAATAATCATATTTTCTTTATAAATGGGTGGAATGTGGATGAGCGATGTGGTCCCGATAATAACTGACATATACTTATCACATTTGTTAAAGATCAATCATCACCATCATGATAATCACAGCTGCACAGTCTACATTATACATACTAATTAACTATTATATTGCGTAGTTATAATTACAGTAATTTGTCTGCTATACTTTGCTAGTATTGAATTGCCTACTGCTTAGAATCTATGTAACAGTTAACTTTCCTTTGTTATCATGATCATTTTTGCTTTAGTCATTACGAGAATTCATTCGTTATCAGTTTTTGTTGCTGAACAGAACTTATACGCGCTCGGCTTCGAGTTACTTAAATTAGAAATAAATTTGTATCAAGCTCAGAAGTATAGTTTTTTTTATTCGAAATAAATCCTTAGATCCTCACATCCTCAACCAGAAACTTATTAAAACAAACATGGTCCTTCAAGCCGGATAAGGATCGGGATTAAGGATATACATAAAAATCGAAAACTTTAATACGTGCCTTCGTATGATTCACGCGTGTCGGCCGCATTCTATGCTCAATTTACGTTATACAAAGTGTTGTCTTATGTGCTAGCAAATACGCGGTGATTTGTAATTCTATATATGTGAGGTGTGATAAAGAATATAGAATTCAGGGGATATTCGAGTGAGTAATTTCGGGAATTATTCGCGCTTAGAGACAATACCGTGATTAGATATTATTACATACAGTTCATGGTGAACCAATTTATACATCTTCGTGCTGAAATACGGATACCAGTGAAATCAAGTGAACAGTGGTCATGTACATCTGTGAATCGTGATTCGTGCATTACACTTATTGAAACAGTGACAAAATTATGTGCAATTGTTCCCATTAATCTATAATCATAGTTACTATAAGTAGGTTACGACCTAATTAGTGAAAACTTTTTGGTATAAATCAAATAAATATACCCGTCTGCCAGTTTACGATCGACGGTAAATTTTTTACGGAATACCTCACATTGCACATTACACTTGCAATCGTCACAATAACGGTAAGTCGATTTTATTTTACATTCTCCGATAATGTCTGCCGCGTTGCTAGTACAACAAGAACGATTGAGTGGAAAAATCACTCGCTTCATCACAAATACTGAAAGAACAGGGGCTGATAAACAGAACGAAGATTTTTTTAATGCTAGAATACAATTACTTGAAACGTACTGGAAACAGTTTATGGAGCATCACGAAAAACTTTTTACTGGTGCAACCGCTGAGTTTTTAACAAGTACATATTTTACATTAGATACTTATTCTGAAATCACAAACCCGCTGAACAACGATAATAATGGACATTCCAAATCAACACTCGATAGCTCCAATGCTACTGAGAATGTCATCTCCAATCTTCCTAAAATATCTATCCCGTCGTTTTCTGGGGACTATTTAGAGTGGCCGTCATTTCGGGATTTGTATAAATCTCTTATTCACAAAAATGATTCCATCGCAAATGTACAAAAGCTTCACTATCTGAAGACGAGTTTAGTTGGCGAAGCCCAGAATCTTATCAAACACTTAGCTACAACAAATTCAAATTATCAGTCTGCATGGAAAATTCTGAATGATCGGTATGAAAATAAGCGGGTGTTGGTAAATTCGTACATTTCTTCCATAATGAATCTGCCAGCGATGAAAAGTGAATCTGCTATTGAAATTAGACGCATACTACATAATGCGACACAAGCCATAGGTGCTTTAGCAAACTTGGATAGACCAGTTAAACAATGGGGTGATTGGTTGGTTTATGTGATTGCCCAGAAGTTAGACTCAAATACTAGAAAAGACTGGGAGAACTCACTGTCAGCTACTGCAGATGTTCCCGAGTTTGAGGCCATAAAAACATTTTTAGAAGGTAGACTTCGTACATTGGAAGTCATGGGCAATGGTCAGTCTCTTACCAAAACAAAACATATCAATAATCGAATGGCTATCTCTGCACGTAGTCACCATTCTTTGACTGCAAAGCGATGTTTAGGCTGCAGTGGCAAACATTTGTTAATGTTCTGCAATTCCTTTCGCACTAAATCAGCTGAGCAACGACGTGAATTTGTACGAGAAAGAGGACTATGCTTCAATTGCTTAAGATCTGGACATTCTGTCTCAAAGTGTCCATCGGCAGAACGTTGTAAGGCCTGCAGTCAGTTACACCACACAATGTTGCATTTAACTCAACGAAATACCCTAGTAGAAGGCTGTCACCCACCTCCATTAAATCAACCAACGGGCATTGCTCAAGTGCCTACAGTTACCCATTCACATACGACTACTACCTCACGTAGTCCCAAACAAGTACACCCAACCTCTGGATCCGTTCTTTTAGCTACAGCTAAAATTCTACTTAGATCTAATGACGGAAGTACTCAACCAGCGCGTGCCCTATTAGATCAAGGATCCGAATCTACCTTCATATCTACAAAGATAGTTAAAGCATTGGGTCTACCCCAACGCAAGGTTTGTGTACCTATATTGGGAGTTGGCAGCTGTGAAGCAGGGCTTGCTCAAGCCCAAGTATCCTTTGATATTCTTCCTCACAACAATGACTCTAAGGTTTTTCCGGCCACCGTATTGGTTATTCCTAGTTTAACTTCAATGCTTCCAAACTGTCGGATTAATACTGGAAATTGGCCTCATCTACAAGGCATAGAATTAGCAGATCCTGACTTATCTTCTCCATCTGTCGTTGATGTTATCATTGGTGCAGATTTGTATGCGAGATTACTGCTGACTGGGCTTCGGCGTGGTCCTGTTGGCACTCCAATAGCTCAAAAGACTCATTTAGGCTGGATTCTATCTGGACGTATTAGCGGACAAACCTCAAAAGAACACCAACCAACTTCAACGTTACACATTACTCTAGGAGAAGACTTGAACGCATCTTTACGACGATTTTGGGAGATTGAAGAAACTTCCAAGGAGCCAGTTTTAACTCCGGATGAAGCAGAGTGTGAAGAATTCTTTAAAAGTACCACACACCGCGACTCCACAGGTAGATATGTTGTACGTTTACCAAGAAGAGCCAACCAAGGGATTCTGGGCAACACACGTGCTGCAGCTATATCTTCCTTCTGCCGTATGGAAAAACAATTTCTCGAATCCCCCGAGTTACATATTCAGTATTCTAAATTCCTAAATGAATATCTATCTTTAGGACATATGCAACAAATTCCTACACATCAAATAGATCTGAAGCCATCAGAACACTACTACCTTCCACATCATGCCGTGCTGAAGCCTAGTAGTACGAGCACTAACCTACGTGTAGTTTTCAATGCTTCGCACAAATCCACCACTGGAGTATCATTGAATGACTGTGTTCATACAGGACCTAAATTGCAGCACGATCTTGCAACCATCATCTTAAAATGACGGTTCTTTCCTTACGTTTACTGTGCCGATATAGAGAAAATGTATCGGCAGATACTAGTTCATTTTGAGGACTCCGAATTTCAAAGAATAGTATGGCGAGATAGCAGCTCATCTTCCATACAGGATTACCGACTCCTAACAGTGACCTACGGAACAGCTTGCGCTCCGTTTCTAGCTTGTCGCGTCTTACAACAGTTAGCCTACGATCATCAGCAAGAAAATCCTTTGGGAGCAAAACTTCTTCTGAACCATTTTTATGTCGACGATGCTTTGTTTGGAGATTATAATATTCCTTCAGCCAGAAGTGCCAAAAATCAGCTCAATGCATTACTGAACTGCGGAGGATTTCGTCTGCGCAAATGGGCTTCAAATAATCCTGATTTACTTGATGATATCTCTGATGAAGATAAAGAGACTTCGTCCCCACTGCGAGTCTTACCGGATTGCCAAATCAAAACGTTGGGAATACTTTGGAACTCAGATTCAGACACATTCCAGTATGAAATACAGCCTTTCAGTCGAGTATGTAAATATACAAAACGAAATGTCCTCTCGGATGTCAGTCGGATTTTCGATCCTCTCGGTTGGCTAGCTCCAGTTCTTGTCTTGTCTAAAATATTTTTACAAAAGCTTTGGTTAGCTAAATTAGATTGGGACGATGAACTTCCCCATGATTTAAGTAAGGAGTGGCATAAGTATAGAGTAGATTTAAAGAACTTGGAAGAAATTCAAATTGAACGATGGCTAGGTACCACAAAAGAGAATGCTGTTCTCGAGCTTCATGGATTCTGTGATGCGTCCTTGGCTGCATATTCTGCTGTAGTATATCTTCGCATTTTGTATGATTTTAACAACGCCCAAGTAAGTCTATTGACATGCAAAACCAAAGTAGCTCCCTTGAAGACAGTCTCCGTACCGCGCTTAGAGCTTTGCGGCGCAGTACTACTCGCACGTTTATTAAGCTCAGTACGCAAAACACTGAAATTGGATTCAATACCTATACATGCCTGGACGGATTCTACTGTTGTGTTAGCGTGGCTTAAAGCACATCCCTCTCGTTGGAAAACCTTTATCGCTAATCGGACATCCGAAATACAAACACTGCTTCCTGATGTCAAATGGCATTTCATTTCTACCCATCAGAATCCTGCTGATGCTGCTAGCCGAGGTCTAAGACCTTTAGAGCTACAAACCCTATCCTTGTGGTGGAAAGGGCCCACCTGGTTGACTCAACACTCATCCTCGTGGCCTACTGAAATTACAAATAAAATATCATGTGAACATGATCTAGAGGAACGAGTGCAAACTTCCAGTCATGTTATCCAATCAACTAAGTTATGGTCTCTACTAACACGCTATTCATCTTTAAAGCGCTTGCTAAGGGTTACAGCATGGTGTCAGCGTTTCATTAAAAACTGCAAGACCAAAACAAAATCCGGAAATATGATGCTCTCCCCTTCTGATATAGATGCGTCATTGACATTTTGGATCAAATACGTTCAGAACCACGCCTTTCCCGAAGAAATCAAACGAATAGCAAATAATCAGTCATTAAACCGCAGCAGTAATCTGATCAACCTCAATCCTGGTTTAGATGAAAATAATGTGCTTCGAGTGGGAGGACGACTGCAACATTCCCTACTATCAGAGGCAGAATGTCATCCAATAATTATCCCAGCTGAAACACATTTAGCCACACTGATCATTCACGACTCTCACATGAAAACACTACACGGAGGAATCCAACTAACGCTGCAACATATTAGGACCCAGTTTTGGATAATTAACGCCCGGAATAAAGTACGATCTTACATACATAAATGTTTAGTTTGCTTACGCTATCGCTTATCCACTCGCAATCAGTTAATGGGTGCTCTTCCACCCGCAAGAGTGAGACCATCGAAACCCTTTGAGCACACAGGAGTGGATTACGCAGGCCCTATCAACATTACTGCCATTAGATATAGAGGATCGAAGTCATTCAAAGCTTACATAGCACTCTTTGTATGTTTTTCCACTAGAGCCGTCCACTTGGAACTTGTTTCTCAACTGACTTCCGAAGCCTTCATCGCGGCCTTTCGTCGCTTCATAGCCCGTCGCGGCCGTTGCTTACATCTTTATAGTGATAATGCTACCAACTTTATTGGTGCTAATGCCGTATTGCAGAGGCAACTTCGAGAAGCCAGTACTCAACATCACAATACACTTGGTGAAGCCTTAAGTCAGGAAGGAGTCGAGTGGCATTTTATTCCTCCTGCTTCTCCTCATTGCGGAGGACTTTGGGAAGCAGGAATTAAGTCGGTTAAGCATCATCTTCGCAGAGTTGTTGGCTCGTCTATCTTATCCATGGAGGAGATGTCAACGTTGCTGGCTCAAATTGAGGCCTGCCTAAATTCTAGGCCAATTCACCCATTGAGTGACGATCCAGAAGACGTAGCTGTCCTAACGCCTGGGCATTTTCTAATGGGTTGTGCTCCATTAACAATTCCGGCACCTACCATTGCGGATACTTCTATTAGTGCACTCACGCGCTGGAAACTTGTTCAAGCCATGGTCCACCATTTTTGGATACGTTGGTATAAAGAATACATCCACCATTTACAACAGCGAAGGAAATGGCAAACAAAGAAGCCCTCTATTAAAGCTAATGACCTGGTTATTGTCAAAGAAGATAATCTTCCCCCGTGCAAGTGGATGATAGCCAGAGTTACCGGTGTGTTTCCAGGACCTGATGGACTAGTTCGAGTGGTTCAACTAAAACATGGAACCACCTACCTAAAACGACACATAGCCAAACTATGCGTTCTACCCACATCGTAATTATGCCATCTTTCTAATCGCTTTCATTTTAGCATGCCACTTTGTTTAGTACTCAGACAGAGATGTGCCCCTCAAGGCGGGCGGAAGTTATAACCACCTCTTAATTTCACCTTCCGGCGAGGCGGGCGGCATGTTAAAGATCAATCATCACCATCATGATAATCACAGCTGCACAGTCTACATCATACATACTAATTAACTATTATATTGCGTAGTTATAATTACAGTAATTTGTCTGCTATACTTTGCTAGTATTGAATTGCCTACTGCTTAGAATCTATGTAACAGTTAACTTTCCTTTGTTATCATGATCATTTTTGCTTTAGTCATTACGAGAATTCATTCGTTATCAGTTTTTGTTGCTGAACAGAACTTATACGCGCTCGGCTTCGAGTTACTTAAATTAGAAATAAATTTGTATCAAGCTCAGAAGTATAGTTTTTTTTATTCGAAATAAATCCTTAGATCCTCACATCCTCAACCAGAAACTTATTAAAACAAACACATTAATCTCACTTCTGATGCCAGAAGTAGGATGGAATTTTTATTTTTATTTTTTAACTAGAAGCTAATACTTTTATTGCGTCATATGGACAGAGGTACAATTTCAATATACGAATTGATGAAAAGTACATTGAACTAATTTTTTTAAAATCTTCGAAAATATAACGATATTACAATCTGCCGATCATTTGAATAGGGACAACCGATTCACAAATTATTTTGTCTAATTTCTTTTGTTTTCGCTTTCCGAGCATAAAACTTAATATCAGAAAAGAAAGAGTATGCGATTACGCATGCATTCATGTATAAGAAGTGAACGCTGGTATTTGGAGACACAGAAAACTATTACCTATTAAATTAGCTCAATAAAATAGGAACACTTCTGAAATTCGTGACTAACAACTCGAAATTGATCAAAAATAGATTTTTTTATTTTCTAATAATGTGTACATCCTCCTTTATTCAAAATAAATTAGTACATACTTCAGACCTTGAATCATACAATAATTTAAGATAATTTAGGGAAATTTCATCCCAAGCAGTTTTAATGGCATCAATTAGTTTTTGTCTTCAAATTGTCTGCCGTCTTCGTAGACTTTGCTCGCTTATGCTGTGGTGATACATAGAGCTCCTGGAACTTGTGCTCTCATATTTTTTCTATAGTTATCAACATCTTTTAAATATTATGAACAACTAAATTACTTTTGACAATTTTATCGGCCATTATACCAATACTTTGACCATATTCTTTAAAAGCATCGATTCTTGCTTGATTTTCCTTTACCCATTTTATTACAAATAAAGAAAAGTACAGGGATTACCAAATTTAATAATTTGTCCCGCTTTGGCTATTTTTGATTAAACTAAAGCTCATTAACTTGGGTTACAAGTTACAATTAGATTATAAAACGCATTAGAATAATATAAACAATTTGTATAGAAATACCTCAGTCCTTCAAAAATTTTACTCTGGATTTGACGACAAATTCGTTGTCTTTCGAACACTTGATATCATTTATCTTCCAAGAACAATTTTTCCTGACTAAAACGAGAAGAAAATATTCCAGAATCTTAACGCGATGAATATAGCAAAGCTAATTACAAACCTAATTTACTTAAGCAAATATTCGCAAGGTTTTTAATTACATTTTCGTGGTGTGCAAAAACTCTAAAGTACTCGCTGAAACTATCAACTTGTTTTTTGCAAATTTGGAGAATCTCTTCAGTGGGGATAATTAGAGATCCCAATTCTGAAGTGGTAGAATAATTTTTATAATGTACTAGCCATTCTGAAGATATGTATTATGTTTGTCTAAGGTAGATATTAGTTTGTCAATGGCAGAACATTGCTCGAGAGAACAAAAAACTCGATAAGAAAAAAGCTGTGCACAGATTCTGTTTGCTTTCTTACGATTTACGAAAGGTTAAAAGTAGGTTTTGCTCAGTTTGGGCTTGGAAGTGCAACAAATTAGATCAGTATAGTATAGCCTAGCCTGAACTGTTAGCTTTGTGTTAGTTTATTTGTAGTGAGTTAGTAAGTTTGGTGGTTGCATATTTTTTTGTTAGTGAATAGTTTTTAGTGTGCAGAGAAGACCACAGGAATATTTTCACGTGAAGAAGGTTTAGTAATATCTTATAAAGATACTGAAAATAGTTTTAAGGTAATTCTTTTTAAACTTCAGATAATGAATACTGACAACGATTCGATAGGACTCGTTGATCCATTTGTTACTGATTCAGAGGAGGAATTTAAGTACAAACGATCTAAGGAAAAAAACTAAAACCAAGGACTTTTTGGATTACATGAAAGCACACAATCCTCAAAACATTCCACGTACTTCCACTGGCACTACACTTGCTAAAAGTAACAGGAGCGAGAGCGGAAGGGTATCGGAATTATCAATAGATGGCGAAGAAGAAGAGTCAAGTAAGTATCCAGAAATTTTTAAATGGTATACGTATTTTAAAGTTCGTGCAGTAATGCAAAGTGAAAGCTCAGTGTATGATATGTATTCCTGCTAGCAAATAAATAAAATGAGCGCTTAATGTCACTACTAATTTTCAGAATCATTTCAAGAAACAGCATCCGAACGATTATGAAAAATATTTGGTAATGAATAAGGTTGGTCATAGTTTAAAAAGAAAGAGTTGCGACAGTTTACCGGATTTTGCACAAAAGAAGGATAAGCAGCAAACTGATATCAGGTTATGTGCTTTTGTATCGCAGGAATCTTTCGATCGTAAAGCTCTAGCTTTTATAACAGATACTATGTCGCCGATTAATATTATTGAAAATAGTAATTTTAAATCTATTCGAAAGGACAAAGTACACCATAATGAGCAGACGAGGTGCATTTCGTAAGCTAAGTCAAGCATTTACAGAAAATTTATCCATTATAAGAAAAGCTTTGTCCGAAGCAGAATTTATTTTGTACAACCACTGATATCTGGCCTGCGAAATATCGCAGTTTCCTTGGCGTTACATGCCATTACGTAGATAAAGACGGAATTCAGTGGCATTATCTCACAAACGTTTTGCATTAACGCATTCTTACAAAAATATTTCATTATTGCTAACTGATATCATAGATGACACAAGAGCTAGATGTCGCATGCAGTGCCAAAAAAGTATACAAATTTTATATGGCTGGGTGGTCCATTCCGGAATGGACCACAACATTTGAAATGATGTATACGACGAGTGATTCATATTTTTTTGTATCTGAAGTGTTGGGGAAGTCGATCAAATGTATACAAAACTACTATTATAAAATCATTTGCATTCGTACAATCTCAAACATATTATGGTCCATTTCAGAATGCACTACTCATTTCACAATGTGTATACTTTGCTTTAGTATGGCATGCGACATCTAGTTCTTGTGCCATCTATGCTGATATTCATTCTCAATATAAACTGGAAAACAATAAAATTGTAGCGACCGTAACTGACAATGGATCGAAATTCGTAAAATTTTTTAAGGAATTTTTGGTTCAATGTTGGTTTATTGATGCTGATAACGAAATTTATTAGTCAGAAGATGAAGAATCAGCCTATTTTGATTAACTTATATATGATGTTCCAGAAATTCCAGCATATTCTTTATCCGTTCACGTAAGGCGTTTTTCGCATACTTTGAAACTTATTGCTACAACAGACAAACAAGGTTGTCAATGCAAAGTCAATTTTTCGATCACGCTACACCAATGTTATGGGGAAATGCAATGAACCTTGGAATAAGGCACACAAACCTGAAAGCATGGAAATCATTAAAGAAATAGTTGGCCATACATTTAGCTATCTTTGTATTACCAGGTGGAATTCTTTATTTGGCGCGATAGAAAGTATACTTTCTGCAAAGGACAAAATTACTGATCTTTCTAAAAAAATTGAGATCAAAAATCGATTGAATGATTCAGATCTTGAATACTTGGAAGGATATTGCCTAATAAACAACATACATATCTCGGATTTGTACTACAGTCTTTAATTTCTTTGTAGGTAAAATTCTTTGAAACTGTTTGATTTTAATTATAAGGATGATGGCAGCAGTATTGTAAAGGATACAACTGCACAAAGGCAGTGTGCATAACTATGCTAAATGAGTATCCTATGGTGAAAAGGCTTTTCATAAAATATAACACTTGCCTTCCATCATAAGGTCCTGTTGAACGTTTGCTTTCTTTCATCACTTGTTAAGCTGTCACAATGAATCGGTGACAGCGCATCAGGAACGACATTCAGGCTTCCTTTTCGGTGCTAAATGGTGAAGTCGAAACCTTGAAGCACCGAGCAAGTCTACCGCTGAGGTCCTTTTGAGACATCAGTAATTACAAGCTCGCATGATCCGTCACTATCTTAAACGGCATAAGCTCTATGAAGGCCGAAGCTTCTGCACATTTAATAAAGCATTCCTGCTCTGTCACGGTGTAATTGCGCTGCGCTAAGTTAAACTTTTTCGAGACGTATGCTATTGGCTTTTCGTGGCCATCGTCATCTAGTTGCATCAGCACTCCACTAATACTTTGTTGGCTCTCATCACACTGTATAACGAACAGTTTGGTGAAATCTGGACTCACTAGCAACGGATCAGAGGTAAGTTTTTGTTTTAGCAATTCCAGAGACGTCTGGGCTTCGAGTGTTCATTGGAACTGACTAGATTCTTCAAAATGTCAGTTATGGAGGCAGTTAAGTCAGCTTAGCCAGGAATGAATCGTCGGAACCATCCCGCCGTACCTAATAGGCGTCGGGCTTGCCGAACAGTTTTAGGTGACGGATAGTCAACTATGGCTGAGATGTTATCTGGGTCAGTCCTCCTTTCCCGACAATAAAACCCAAGTATTTAGTCTCCTTAATGCAAAACTTACTCTTCTCAATGTTGATAGTGAGGCCAGCTTTCCTCAATTAGTCCGCTACGCGGGCTAGCAGTGTGAGATGAGAGTCACAGTCTGATGAGAGAATCAATAAATCGTCCAAATAGACGATCGAACGGAATGACCTTATCAATGAGGCGGCACATAGTTTGCGAAGCATTGCAAAGGCCGAATGGCATCACGGTGTACTGATAGAGAGGATGACCAGGTACTGTAAACAAGGTCTTCTCTCTGGACTCAGTGTCTAGTGGGATCCGCCAGAAAGCGTCTTTGAGATCCAGGCTTGTGATGTAGTTTACCGGATGAAGTCGACTCAGAAGCGCATCTATCTGCGGCAGCGGATAGGCGTCCTTCTGAGTAACAGAGTTGACTTTCCTGGCGTCAAAACAAAGCCGGACCTTTTCAGGCTTCCGCACTAGTACAACTGGAGAGCTCCAAGAACTCTTGCTATTCCCAGATATAGTGCCTGTGTGAGCCCAGGAACCACGTAAAGACGTACGTTTTGGGTTTTACCACGAAAAGTGATGTCCAAATCCACATGACCATGAACAGTCGTCATGGCACCATTCGCTACTTGCACCTGTGTCCGATACCTCTTCCATTCAACCTTTGCTTCTGCGAGCTTCTCTAGGGCTCCTTAGCCTAGGACACTGACAGTGGCACCACTATCAAGTAACCCAATCCCGGATCGCCCGAGCAGACTTACATCGGCATACGGTCGAATGTCGTCTGCCATCGACACGGAAATATTTGCCAATTTCTTTCTTTCCTATTTCATTCGTGAACAGTATTCCCGCCAACGAACGGTCGATCGTTTCTTTCTCTTTCCTATATCCAGCTCAGGATACATAACTTCAGCTAGCTCAGCTACTGACGAGAAGATGCGGTCTCGTACTGCATTATACCTCCGCAGACGCACATGGTAAGGCGTCAACGGATATAAAGCAGGCTCACGCCCACTCGTCATAACAGAGCTTGGTGGCCGTTTTAAAATAGAAATGCCAGAAGACCGGATCTCCTGCCCAGTAACATTGCCAGCCGAAGGTGCTGTTGGTGTTATCGGAACGTCAAAAATTAAACACTTTTCCGAGGAAGTGTCTAACAGTGTCGTGGGCTCCCTACTGGTGGAAACGGGAGCTTGAAGATCTGCAGAGAAGTCTAGTAGATCCTCCTCTATGAAATTATTATCATTCGCTTGACTGTCAGATGACTTGCTGAGATCACCAGAGTCACTGAATGATATCAACGGACAGTCTATGGGTTGTCCAACGAAGTCTGGGGGTAGGGCCGATTGACGTCCCTATTCGCCGGTTGAGCTGGAGTTGTGGGAGCTATTATCATTCGAGCTGTGGCACTCGGTCTAGAATAGGTGTTGGGATTCCCGACCTGCTTCCAGTTTTTCTGAGAGCATTGTCTGCAATTAGGCTTGAAGTCGTCTTTTCGGCGGCATCCATAGCAGAAAACGTGTTGCCGCTCTTGTAAATAGTCTTCGTAATAATGCCCATGTTGGTCACAATTCCAACACACTACTGGTGGTCTAGGCTCAACAGCTGAGATAGTTTCGGTCTTCAAGTCACATTCTGAGGCTAATGAAGACCCAGCAATCTCACTTACGCGTTGACTACGATATGAGTTCAGCCGTTGCAATCCGCAGCTGTGTGGCTTGTATCTGTGTGACGAACGCTCGCAGTTGGCCTATGGTGTTAACTGGGTGTAAGCAGATCTTATTCTGAATCTCTGGCAATAGGTTCGCTTTGATGCGTTCAAGGAGTTCGTAGTCTGGCATCGGGTGTTGCAACTGATCACGTAGTTGTACCATTGTCAGATGATAGGTGGCGAATGGTTCACTATGCTTTTGCTTGCGTGACATCAGCTGGACTCTGACTTTAAGATCGTTCTTTGGGACTCCCCATTCAATTAACAACCCGGCATTGACATATTCCCACGTGGGTCCTGATAATAACACAAACATTTTCCTGACTAGGAGATCTAAATCTCCGTCTAACGCGGAGTGATGAGTGCCTCTACTCGGATGATAAACTCGTCTACGGAGAGATTTGAGTAATCTCCATTGTATGAAATATGCCCTCGTCTGATTGGATTTCCAGAACCTCCATGCCAGAAGTTATTCCGAGCCTGATTATTTATATATGGTGGCACCGGGGGGCCATTTGTCGCTGTCGGTGGGAATGAATGTCTCGGTTGGTCCGCAGAGAACAAATGTCTCTAACGCGGATCTCGGGAAGGTTCTGTAGAGTATCTGGCTGGTGGTGGTCGCGAGGCATACGCCTGCCTGCAGAATAACAGCAGAGACTCGTTGGCGAACATCGGAGATCTCTGCTCGCAGCGAGTCCATACTTTGGGATATCCCTTCACGCACTAAATCTTGAAGTTGTGCTCGGAGCTCACTCATGAGTGCGTCCATCGTGATATGGCCCTGAGCCTACGGTACAGGTGACGGACTGTTCCACATGGGGACATTGAAAATTATCTGCTCTCAGTGTCGATTGGGTGGTTGGGGCGAGCAGAGAAGGCCAAGCATCTGCGCCTTCACAATGGATGTAGATAAGTGGTGTAAGGGTCCCTTCAAGACCGAGTGTGTGCAACGGCCTTTGGTTTATAGGCACGGAACTTTTTTATATATGGCAGGTGGCACAGCGGCAGGTTTTCGTGGAACGTCCCCACACTCTCCGCCAATAGCAGAGAAAATAGAATAAGAGAATAGAAAAAGAGAATAAATAGCTTTTGAAAACTATAGTTTTCAAAATGTATTTATTTATGAATACTAACTGAACTTTATAAACTTTATTATCTTACTGCCAACGAACAAAGATTCTAAAGAAGTACTCAAAAAAGGTACTTTAAAAAGTACTCCGTACTTTTAACAATCTTAGTACTTAGATACTTATACTTATGCTGAAGTACTCAGGCCTTCGGTATTGTACTTGTACTTAAGTACTTTTTCGGTGGTACTGGCCCAGCTCTGTCAGGCTATCTTATCCTAAATACCGGTATCTTACAAATTCCTGTAGGCCTCTGTGTGCGATGACTTATGCTGGATCAAATATGACTATTTCAAGTAATTCTGCTAACTATTTGTGTGGCGATTTATTCTGGATCAAATACGGCTACTTTACGCACTTCTTCTGTCGTTTCCCTTTTTTATACCATTTATGCTAGTCCAACCACGGCTAACTTCTGGGACAGGTCAACCTGTTTTTTGATGCCTCGTTACTGTGAAGTTGCGCTTTCAGCTTAATCACTCATAATTTGACGCAAGATCTTACCAGGCTCGACCTGTCTTTCCCGCAAACTCCAAAAACCGACCAAGCAACTGTTTGTTTTAAACAAAAAAGATATAATTTAATGCCAAGCTCTCATGAAAGTGTTGAAAGTTTTTCTCTTTGAACCTTTTTTTCCCTTGCTTTACTGGTTCTCTCCACCTTATCAAATTTTCCTCTTTAATAACTTCATCTGCGACTGACGGTCTTCTATATTTTTGAATTCTGTGTTCTTTCAAATCCCTCTGCTCAACATCGGTAGCAACAGGACCACTTTCACACTTTAATAGTTCGACTTCCGCCTCTTAATATCAACTTTACCATTTTAACATGTCGCCTGGAAATCTTGTTGCCTGACCCTTCCTTTTCTCAAACTTCGAGCCGAACTGCACTCCGCCTAAAGCTGCGCACACACTGGCCATCTTCTGCCTACCTAATAGCGGAACCTCCGTACTTATTTCTTATTGCTACTTCTTCACTTAATACATCACCTACGGCTCTGCTACTTTTTACACTGATAAAACAACTGACTTTACATGTGAGAGTTCTTTATTTTATAGATGCATAAATTTCTTACAAGCAAAGCGCTCTTCTGTCTGCCTATCTTACCTACTTAACTATTTTTATGTTTACACATTAATATTTAAATCTACTACTATGGAATTCCTTAAATCCATTACATAATCATCTCTGGCATTTGGTTGGCATTTTTTATGATAATTATATTTTGACAGTTCACAATCTATATATCATTGAATAAATAACTAATAAGGAAACGGCATATGGGAAGAAAACCCAAGGCATTCGGCGAAATGGATTAGTGTGCTGTGTTTGTATTCATTTCGTCGTGACATTTTGAAGGGGGACATTTATTATAATCCAAATTGCTATGTAAAATAAACAAATTTTTAGCGCCCCCTTATTTTCAGATAATATTTCTTGGCGTTGCCTTTGATAATTTAAGGGGGTATTTTAGTCTAGAAATTCGAAAAAATATATATTTTTTTTGTTTTCATATTTTCAAAGTTTAACTATTCAAGAATAGGCCCACAAGAGGATTTTTCAAAATGGTGGCTTGTATCTTTTATATTTTGTGTTCAACTGCATCCAGCTGCTAACAGTTGAATTCTAACTTCTAAACCACTTGGACTTTAAGGGGTAACGCTACTGTAACGGCTAAAAAAAAGGTTTTTTCACGAATTTTTTTCTCGCGAAATTAAAGGTGTTTGAAAAAAACCTTTTAAGGGTATTATCGGGCATACATTGAACTTTATTGATAAATTTTTGACAGCAAAAAAAACAAAATGGCGGCTCCATAGCCATCTTCCCGGGACATGTTTCGGAGCAAGTTTAACGCGCTTGGTGGCGACCTCCATTTTCAAATTAAAAAAAAAATTTTCTCGCACGGGACCTTTTTTTTTCTTATTCTAGAAGGTTTAAACTATTTTTTAAGCCAATAATAAAAAAACGATTTTTCAAAAAACTTACAGTGGCGTTACCCCTTAAACGCGTTTTTCTCGAAAGTGCCTTTTTCAAGACGATGCCCACGATTTCTCAAGTTCTACTGGACCGATTTACTTGAAATTTTTTTGACAGTCTTCTTTATAGACTTGTCTATGTCCGGAACTAACCGCATCCCCAAATATCAATTTTTACTATTTTTAAAAAATTCGAAAAAGTCAAAAAAAGTGGTACAAAATTGCTTTTCTTTTCAGGCAGCGGCCATTTTGTGAAAAAAATTTTTTCAACTTTTCCCTAGTTCCGGACATAGCGACACTACTCTAGACTAATAATCTTTTTTATTTTTTTCATTCGGATTGCTAGGCGGGTTGGAATCGTGGGCATGATCACGCGCCAATTTTTTGAGGCCCCCCACTTCATCAGCTGCTAATTTTTTAATTTTTTAATTTTTTTCTGTATTCTTGTAATGTTAGTAAATAACTCATAAAAAAATGGATAGAAAGATATTAAGATATTGATTGCCATTTTTTTACGGCACTTCAAAAATCACCTAAAATTCGGGCCTCTAGACTAGAATACCCCCTTAAAGCACTTGTCACAATGAAATGTCAGAAATCCACCCGATCATAATAATAGAAGTATACGTAAGTAAATTTACTTACGAAAAGCGAACGCGCCCTTTAATTTAACAGGCGTACACAGATTAACTTTATCGTTTCGTTAAGTTTAAATATCCAATTTTCCGTAAGTATAGTGTGCTAAGAATCGCTTATTCCGTAAGAACGCGATGTGTATAAACAATTAAATTATTACTAAATGATTAAAAGGGCAATGTAAAAATTAAAATGGAATAAAAATGGTACTGCGAATTAATAGAAAGGACAAATCTTCAATTAAATCAACTTCCATTTGTTAATTTTTTAACTTTTACCACTTTTTAGGGTTCCGTACCCAAAGGGTAACAACACGACTTCGCTGTCCGTCCGTGACCAGGTTGTATCTCATGAACCGTAATAGGTTGACAAATTTTCACAGACTATGTATTTCTATTGGCGATATAACAACAAATAAAAAAATTAAATAAATTTAAAAATTAAAGGGGGCCCCCATACAAGAAACGTGATTTTTTCGGCGTTTTTTTCCTCGTTTTATTCTCAATCTTATTATTATCTGGGCTGTATCTCATTAACAGTAATAGGTAAACAGTTGAAATTTTCACAGAATGTGTACTTCTATTGTCGCTATAATAACAAATAATAAAAATAAAATAAAAATAAAAATTAAAGGGGCCCCCATACAAGAATTATCTATTATTATTCTATTATTATCTGTCTGTCACCGGGCTGTATCTCATTAACCGTAACAGGTAGACAGTTGAAATTTTCACAGAGTGTGTATTTCTATTGCCGCTATAACAACAAATAATAAATATAAAATAAAATTAAAGGAGGCCCCCTAAGAAGAAACGTGACTTTATTGGCGTTTTTTTTCCTCGTTTTATTCTCATTCATTATTATTATCATAAGTAAGCATTTTTTTTTTCAAATGACAGCATCATTATTATTTTTTCAAATGACAGCATTATTTTTTCACATGACGCCTACTCTCATTTGAAAAAATAAATAAAAAGTACATAGTATTAAATTTTGTACGATGGTACGGAACCCTTCGTGCGTGAGTCCGACTCGCACTTGGCCGGTTATTAAAATTTAACACAGAAAATATCATTAGGGCACTGCGAATTAATAGAAGGCAAAAATCTTCAATTACATCAACTTCCATTTGTTAATTTTTTCACTTTTACCACTTTTTAAAATTGAAAACATTAAATATCAAAATATTAACTCTTACGGAATGTGATATATATTTAGGCTAAAAATATAAATTTTTCGTAACTAAACCTCAGTCTCGTTTAATATCGTAAAGTTATTTACTTCTATTATAGTTCAACCTATAGGGTCTGGATGTCGTTGAATTCTTTAAACACGTACACTGTATTCGTACAATACCCCACTTTCTTATTAGTTATTTATTCAATGTTATATATAATAATTCGGAAAGGAAAAGTGCTCAAATATTTCATTCTTTTTTTTTTTTTTAGTTGAAAGTTAGTTAAAGTCTGTGTTTATTCCATACGGCTTGAGTGAACCAAGCCACGGACGAGGTTTTTTACATTTGATTTGTGCTTAGCGTTATACATATATTGATTATTCTACTTACGTTGGGGATATTCTGTGTGCGTTACATTTCCATGCGAAGAGGTTATTTGACGTAACAAAATTCCCTTTTTCTTTATCCAATATTTAAAGATCTTTCTATAATGCATTAATTCATTATATAACTAAATTAATCTCTGTGCGTTCATTATTTGACTGACTGATATTCATTGATAATTATTGATAGCATGCGCCTACGTGAGCATGGGGATCCTCGGGAGAGTTAAAACAACTGGCTTTCTAGATCTCCCTGCGTATCTGGATTGTGTTTGGCAACTATTTATTACTACTATTTTCTAATAGTTTCGTAAATTCAATTTATAAAGTCCGCTAAATCTCGTTACATTATATGATATATTAATTACATGGATACATGGAACGACACCGTCCGTTACATGCGTTTTATTAAAAACTGAACAGTAAGATTCAAACTTTAACACCCCTTACAACTTCGATAATGGGTATCATATATCATCCTCCTATTGCACCATCGCTTTTACAGATTTGCCTGGTATAGTCGAGTTTTAGATACATGGAAAGAAACTATGTTGAGAATTTAAGATCAAAGTATTTTTAGTTTACCACGCTGTTTGCCGAGTTGAGCTGGTCATTTATTCTCCAATTATAATCATTTAAAGATTTTCAATCTTTCTATGGGTTTTAATCTGTTCTAACTTCAAACAAAAATATTTGATAAAAATACATATATGTATTAAATCGATTTTACATTATCTATACTTTAGATGGACACTTAATAATTTATCGGAATATATTAAAAATTAACTTGATGGAAACTTCATATGAGGTGCTATATGAGCTGCCATTCTGGAAGTACGATCCTAAATAAAATTTGAATCGAATTGCAACTAAAGCTCCACAAGTATTGCAAAATATCCCTTTCAACTTCAGCTAAAAGGTTTTTGAACTTGGATTTTTTTCTATTACAGTTGGAACTGAATTTAAAAATTAACACGACAAAAAGTTAATTAGTTTGCCCAATTTAGTTCATTTTTAAAATTGTATTTACTAAACGCTGTATACAAGATTTCAGCCCTCTACATCGACGCGATCTGCGGCAGTATCCAAATATATAGTGAAAACGAATTTTTTGTATGGCAACACTAAGAAGGAGTTACCTGATTTCTCTCATTAACTTAAATCCACATTTTTTTTTAAAAAGGCTGTGTGCAAAATTTTAGGTCTCTAAGTAAACGTGTTCTTGAGTTATCTTGAGTACGGACGGATGGACAGACAGACGGACGGAGGGGCGGACAAGCAGATGGACAGACGGACATCTAAAAATCAAAATAATTTTTAATATTATGCATGTATGTCCAACACATTTTGTTCTGCCAACATTATTTTTGTGCGTTAAAAACAGAATGACAAACTTAGTGAAACCTGTATATTTCATCTAGGTCATAAAAATGTAGAGAAAATGTACGAAACACACCTTACTGTGAAAGATTTCGTAGGGCTTCGTATTTCACGGGATTGTATGTCGTTATATTCCTCTTCTTCTGTAAATTTTAATGAAAATTTGCATACATTTTCAGTGCTATCGAAGAACTCAGCATGTTCAGTAGTCAGTTTGGTCATTTTTTCTTTTACTCGCTTTTCCTCTTCTGCATACGATTTAGCGCATTTAGGAGCATATGAATAGAATTCAGCAATATCTGGATCAAGATCCCTGTCTCGAGAATCTTGAACAGAAAAAGTTCTTCGCAGGTTTTCTGAATTCATCTCATCCGTGTGGGAAGCAGAAATATATTTACTGTCGAATTCTTCAGATGATTCTTCTGTTTCAAGCAGAATTTTATATTATATTTTTGGGCTTTTAATTAAGGACTTACTTTCATTTTTCTGATCGAGCGTGGGTTCATACTGTTGGACAATCTTTGTATTTCCAAGGGGCTTATTGTCATAACTTGCATAAAAAGATGACGTTGAGGGTGATTCTAGAAAGTTATGAAAATTAGAGAGGGAAAGGAAAAGTGTAAGAAAGTAACAAAATTTTGTTTTTTTTTTTTTTGGTTTGTTGGTAATAAAGTTTTTCTATACTAGTTTTCGCTAGTCTACTTGTTTTTCTCCTCTAGTGAAATCCAACTTTTTTTAAAGATTTCTTAAAAAACTTCGAATTTCTTGAAAGCAGGTGTATACCTAAAAATAGATACACAGAGAGTATTATGTTAAAGTAAGTGTAAGTAAATGTTTAGCTGTTTAATTAATTTTCTGACGTAAAATTATAACATTTAGGTAAAAACATAACAAATATCAAGGTGTAGGAAAAATACGGAATCTGTGAAAGAAAATTCAATTCTAGAAGCGTGTCATAAGTACCCTCAACCTTAATTCTACTACTACAGAATTGTTAGCCGTGCGTCCGTGTATACTCGAATACGGGATCTCTATACAGCCGCCATCGAAAATAGTCTGGAGCTAAGTATAAAATTTCAGTTCATACCTTTCAATATCCAAGTATATCATATTTCGTAATGAAAAGAAATTCAAATAGAAAAATTAGCTCTCTATCCAACAAAAGATGTAAGAGTCTTAAGGAAAATAATTTACATAAATTTTTCTTTAGAAATAAGTATCCATGTGCACTTTATTATTTTCTTAAGTAAGGTAGATAGCAAGTTTAGCCTTTGGGAAGGTAAGGAACCAAGCTTTAAATTACCAGAAGTCTATTTTCCTGTATGGATAGCAGTTTCGTTCGATTCTGTAGATTATATAAAATCAATGTCTATTCAATTTTCCAGAAGTATCAATATCGAACATTTTAGAGAACGGACTCACATGCAAACATATAGATTTCTATTTCAAAGCTTGTGTATGTAAATCTTTCTACAGAAAATAATTGTATAACTTTCTTGACCGAACTTCGTTTCTCTGGAACAAAAAGGAATGGCCATGACAGACAAGAGACATACAACATGAGTGAAGTGAGGTTCGGATGCAATTTTACTACAATCGATTTCAATTTCCATTATACAGGGTGTCCCAGAAATCAACGTCAAGCCGGAAACGGGCAATAGACCAAGTCGTAACAGTTATCAGAAAAATATGAAAAAAAATCTTGGTCATGTACTTTTCAAATTATATGGATTCAAAAATAAATCTTAAAAACTGACACCCTGTGATGATCTTTCATGTCCTGGGATTGCAAATATTAACTTTTCGTCAGTTGTTTTTTCTGTAATCAAATCATGAATAACCCTTCTGTAAATTATAGTTAAAAGTTAAAGGATAACTGCCTCAGTTTCAAATAAAAAGTTAGATTTTTGCCCAACATTGCATTCAAAATAATTACATTACCCAACTTTAACCGACTGTACTGTAAAAAAAAATGTACTACACTATTTTGGCAAGTAACTTTAAAAGTTGACGCATTTAATAAGGATTCTATAACATTTGCTACATTATTTCTTAGATTAGGAAAAAAAAAACATTTTTTCTTCAAGAAACTCAGTTTCGAAAAATTTCTTTTCACCTACTAAAAATGATTCTAGTGTACCCAAAGCTTGCCGTAAGACCGTAACTTTAACATTCTAGTTTGAGTGAGACGGAGAATCATTACATTACATTTACAGAAGGGTTATTCATGATTACATGACAGAAAAAAAAACTGACGAAGAGTTATTATTTGCAATCACAGGACTTGAAAGATCATCACAGGGTGTCAGTTTTTAAGATTTATTTTTGAATCCTTATAATTTGAAAAATACATGACTTAGATTTTTTTATTTATATTTTTCTGATAACTGTTACGACTTGGTCTATTGCCCGATTCCGGCTTGACGTTGATTTCTGGGACACCCTGTATATTACGTAGCAATCAGCCAGTCAATCAAGCTAAGTTTCATATTATGAAAAATAAATAAAAGGACATTAAAAAGCTTTTTTACCGTTTTTCTCAGTTCTTTATCACCTCGTGATAAAATTCGTGCAGTACTATACTCAGGAAAAAATGTTCATGTAACCCAGGAAGATTTTGAACTATTTTTAGCTGTACATATGTTTAAAAAACGGCACTACTCTCACCATTCTCTACGCTAGAATGTACTCCTTCTTCAAATAATGAATATATTGTAGTTTCAATAACTTTATTTAATTACCGGTTCTTGCATATGAAGTGGCAGGCTTCGAGAAGTAGTTGCGGTTTTCATAATAAGGATCGCAGATGGCTGCACTAGATCACGAAATAATTTATACTCGCAGGCATTAATCTTAAAACTAGACGCAGATGTCAAAGCGTCTTAAGTCTGGCAAAATTTATGTGGAAATCGAGGTTTTGTCATTTGCGTCGAGTTTTTAGACCAGCTATATTAGTGTTCAGATACCAAATCCATTATAACCAGCTTAAAATTTGCATATAATATCTAGAATAACTTCCAGAAACTCCCTTCCCTTCCCTGCTTGCGTCCGTAGATTTTGCGGGGATGAAGCAGATGGACTAAAATAAAAGAAAAGAAGCTTCCCCAGAAATATTAACGTATGATTTGTGCGATAAGCACTGTAGACTTGATACATAAAAGCGGAAGTGGCGGTCTGTGAGTCCGTACCAATATTATTCCCCTTTATTTTTGTTGTTAACGAATACTTGAGTGTGGTCTGCCATCTTAGATTAAAGGAGGTACAAAAATTTGTTTTTTAAAAAAATTTCCTCAACAGTTGATCCTACTACAAAAACGTAGGCAGTGTACTTGTAGCTAGCAGTTCGGTCGCACATAGTTGCCACTGCCATGTATAACATGAACTACTGAAATTGCATACGTTTACATATGATCACTTTTCTATAGTGTTCTCTTTTTGGTTTAACTACTTTATTCTGCTGAACTTCAAATAATAAGTTCTATACGAAATCCACCACAATTCAGTTGATTTTTCAAATGAATATATAGATTAAAATAGGTGGCAATACAATATTTATAGTCCTTTATCTGTCCCCCTTACCTACTTTTAGGGATGCGTAGACAAAAATTTCTTAGTTTTATTTCCTTAAAAATCATGTTTAAGGAATATTTGATGTCATAGTAGATAAGCTTCCAATAAAAGTAATAATTGCGAATGTATTTGCAATTTGTTGAGCTTGTAATATGAATTTTAAAGCGAAAATGAAACATCTACATTCGCAAACAGGGGAAAAGCAAAACTCCTCAAAGAGTGAGTTCCGTGAATAGTTTGAAAGTGAAAGAAGCAGCCGAAAATATCCTATCTACAAAAACAAAAGACTTAATGCCGTTATTCGCATCTTCAAAGATCAGAGTACCAAACCAGAAGACATTGCAGACACTGGAGAACGCTTTCTCGTTGCTTTGTGCGGTAGTAACATGGAAGAAACCTTAGAAGAAGTCTTCTACCAACGTTTTGTACTAAACAATAAAAAACCATTTCAAACTTGCTTCTTTACCACCAACGAAGCGCTCTGCACGGTATCATGAGTTTAGGACCAGCCACCAGCTCCCAGCTCCAAAAATGGTGTGGAAAAAAATCCATCCGGCTGGGGCTAGAAACTTAGTATCAATGGACTCACTCCAATACCAATATCAGAAAAGCCTTCTCCAGATAATACCTTATTATATGTCATTTCTTTCAATTGCAAAACGGGATGATGCGGTCGAGGCTGTGGATGCAGGAAAGGAGGGTTGAAGTGCTCTGTTGTATGCGGATTCTGCAATGGTGAATCATGCGAGAATGCACCAGAGGTCATCATTGAGATCGACGACGAAGATGAGGCAATAACATGGATGGAAACCCAGATTCTCAGTGCAGAAAATAGGTTAGAGGATAACGCTATCGAAGACAATATGAAGGCATTAACATCAACCGGCCCGGACCATCAAAAAGAAAGAAATAATAGAAACATACCCAAAGACATAGATTACGGAATACGAGCCATACTGAATTGCAAGTAGTTGTTCTATGGGGCTACTGGCCCACTTTTTCCATACAAAAAGTGTCCGGAAAATTCAAACTATTTTGGTGATTCTGGATCGGATTCTGGTCTAGTGGTCTACGTCACAGGTCCTGCCTGGGGGAATTCCTTTCCTACCGTCTGGCCGATCAGAAGATGCAGTCATCTGGTTGGCTGATCCCCGTCAGCTAGCTGATGAAGCTCTGTCTTAGCTGATTTTTAATAAAATAATGATGGCTTTTGCTGGAATCGAACCGAGAACGCTTGGTTTTGTAAAATCCGAGGCGCTCTACTATCAGGCCATGGAGGTGTTGTGTGAATGTTCTTTAAACTTGCTATATACGCTTAGAGTTGTGGGGACAGAGACATCGGGACACTTTTGCGAGGCTGGACACCCATACACAACCACACACACTCACACACACTACATCATACCAATATGTTTTCTACCAGGCGAATTCCGTATTGCACCATGTTATTAAATTAGCAACAACAACAACTAACGTAGGTAGATATGTTGGATTAGATAAGAAATGGTGTAATTTTTAATCTTCAGGTGCAATGCTTCTAATTTGATTCATTGCATAAACAATTCGTGCAGCCGAATAATGTAAACAAAATCGTAGTCGAATAATGTAAACAAAATTCGCACAGACCCGAGTAAACAAATTGAACGATTTATGGAAGATTCCCAATTTCTTTAGCTGGAAAAAAACAACTATGTTGTCTTAGCTGAGTAGTGGAAGTTATAATTGAAAATTTCTTTTGCTGATAAAACATCAACAACAACTATAACGTAAGTTGTGGTCTGTATGTATCTTTTATAAACAAGAGTGATCATGATATTCGATATCTAAAAAGAGATCACGTCTGCTTGGGATGGTAAGAATGGAAAATTTACGCGTCGTGTTAAAAATACCTTAAAACATTATTTTAATATTAAAGTTTCTACAACGTTTTGCGGTGAATTTGTTAAAGAAACTGGTGACAATGAAATTATAAAAGACATTAAATATTTCCAATTAGTGCAGGTGATAACCTAGAGGAGTGGTTGAAATCAAACATTTTGGATCCAATACACACTCAGCTGAAAGAATTCCAGGAAAAAGACAGTGGGTGGGCACTGCACTCTATAATACATCTAGCAGTACACATCAACAAGTTTGAACAACTCCGAGGATCTTCGTATATACCCTTACCAAAGGAAATTGCATCAAAGAAAGCATGCATTAATGTGAAAAATAATGATGAAGCTTGCTTCGCGTGGGCAGTAACATCAGCGCTATATCCTGCAAATATTAACACTAATAGGATCTCATCATATCCACATTATTCAACTGTACTTAATTTAAATGGGATAACATTTCCCATGACACTTAAGCAAATTACGCAATTTGAAGACCAGAACGATTTATCAATAAACGTATTCATCCTAGAGAAAGAGCTTTTCCTCACCACAGTTCCAGTTAAACTTACGAAACACAGGATGGAGCGACATGTAAATCTCTTAATGCTACAAGATGACTATGATCAGGATGATGATCATATGGATGATGATGATGATGGTGCTGGCAGATAATGGTAGACGGTATATATGCGACAGAGTTTGCTCTGCTTTTACTCTGAAGAAAAATTAGCATCACACACTGAATACGAGAAACAAAACGACTGCAGGATTATGTTTCAGAGGAAAAGAAATGGCTGGGATATAATAATTATAACCATAAGAATCCAGTCCCGTGTTGTGTGTATGCAGATCTTGAGTCAATATTGAAGCCGATTCAGGGAAATGATCAAAATACATAACAGGAAATCCAGGAACATGAAGTTCACAGCATAGGATTCTATTTCCACTGCAAACATGATGCTAAGCTCTCATATTACAGAGCATATCAAGGCAAGAATTGCCAACAATGGTTTGCATTAGAATTGCAAAAAATTGCATCCATAGCTGTACAGAAAAAGCTGAACATCAGGCCAATGAAATCCCTGACTAAAGAGCAACGGCGTTCACATATAGAAAATACATGCTACCATATATGCGGAAAAACGTTTGCAGCCGATGAGGAACGAGTCCGGGACCATTGCCACTTAACAGGTAAATACTGAGAATCATAATTCCATTCATTTTTTTTGTTTTCATAATTTGTTTTCACAGGAAAATACCGAAGACCAGCGCACAATTCATGCAATCTCATGTATCAAGACTGCTCCATAGTTCCAGTCATTTTTCACAATTTATCTGGATATGATGCCCACTTCATTATTAAGGATATAGCTACAGCCATTCCTGGGAAAGTGGATCTCCTACCAATAAATAAAGAAGGATACATTTCGTTCACCAAGCACGTTGAAGGCAGTCATATCAAATTCAGATTCGTCGATTCCTTCCGTTTTATGGCAGAATCCTTAGATAAGCTATCATCATTGCTTCTAATGGATAAATTAAATATTACAAGAGCTGTATGGCAGGAATTGGATGATGATGACTTTAAACTACTTACGCGCAAAGGTGTCTTCCCATACGACTTCGTTGACGATTGGACAAAATTGGATTTCCAACACTTACCGGCGCAGGAGCAATTCTATAATAAAATGACTGACAGTGATATATCTGCTGAGGACTACAGCCGCGCAGAAAAGGTGTGGAGGACATTTGAAATACAGACACTTGGCGAATATTCCAATCTATACTTGAAAACTGATGTTCTCCTATTGGCTGATGTGTTTGAGAACTTTCGAGAAGTGTGCATGAAGACTTACAATTTAGATCCAGCACATCATTACACCATGTCAGGCTTAACATGGGATGCTATGCTAAAATACACCAAAATGAAACTAGAGCTGATAACCGACGTAGATATACTGCTATTCATAGAAAGAGGCATTCGAGGTGGTATAAGTCAATGCTCGAACAGATATAGTAATGCAAATTATAAATATATGGATGATTTTAAGCCTGAGGAGAAAGAGAAATACCTGATGTATTATGATGTTAACAACATTTATGGATGGGCCATGTCACAGCATTTACCAACCGGAGGATTCAAATGGGTTGATGTTCCCAATATTGACGTTTTCGAAATTCCTGATGATTCTCCAACTGGATACATATTCGAAGTCGACCTGGATTATCCTCAACATCTACATGATAAGCATAAGGACTTACCGTTTTGCTCTGAGCATGCAGCACCACCTGGAGCAAAATTATAAAAGCATTTGACAACATTACATCCTAAAACTAAATATGTTATACACTACCGAAATTTGAAGCAATGCTTATCACATGGAATCATCCTGAAAAAAGTGCACCGAGTTCTTCAATTCGACCAATCAGCTTGGCTTAAACCATATATTGACTTAAATACCACCAAACGGAAGCAGGCTACTAGCGATCATGAGAAGGACCGCTATAAGAAGATGAATAATGCAGCTTTTGGTAAGACCATGGAAAATGTTCCCAAGTATAGCGATATAAAGCTTTGCGTAAAGCGGGAAGGTCGCTATGGTGCAAAAGCTCGGATAATCCTAAGCCTACCTTCTTATCTTCCGAAAAAAATAAATTGTTTATACCTTTCCTAACAAAATTATTTAAAAAAATTTACCTTAACCAAATGACTCGCAATGCACACAAATGGATTTCTGTTTCATGGCTTGGGAAGTATTCTCTTGGGTTTTTTGGGGGTTTGGTATGAGGGATTGAATCGATGTATGTTGTACAATGGATTGGAGGTATATGTTTTTATTTGACTGGAGCAAAGTATTCTCACGGCTTCATGATCCAAAGCTTTAATATAACTGAAATTCTCAAAAAATGTTGAATCGAACACTAATGTTATCGTAATATTGAGAAGGATTTAAGGGTTTAAGAAAAGAAGGTGGTAGTATGATATGTTGATTTGAGGAATATCTTAGATGAGCAGTGGTAGTTGTATGGGTGCAATAAAAGAAAGCCTTATTAACAATTGTTTTTATGATCAGGTGGAATGGCATGGTCAATCTTGCTACTTGAAATCTTTCTAGAATAGCTTTTTAGCATAGTGCGAAAGTCGTATGCGTAGCCACACCTTATAGAAAATGTAAAATCTTACCAATTTAAAGCTTTGCAGGAAGATATTGCTGTTATATTAACATAGTATTATATGTGGACTTAGATGAGTAGTGGAAGTCGTATAGGTGAAGTAAAAACCTAATTTTAGGTGATCTGGTATAATAGAATGACCAGTGTTGAAATACGAAATCTTTCTAGAGTAACTTTTTCGCAAAGTGATCAGTAGTTACACTATGACAGTTCTGGATCACTTTTTACATACAAAAAGTGTCCGGAAATTTCAAACTATTTTGCTGGCTCTGGACTGGGTTCAGGGCCACTGAGGGGGATTCCGTCTAGTGGTATACGTCACAGGGTATGCCTGGAGAATTCCTTTCCTACCGTATGGCTGACCAGGAGATGACGCCAACCTTTTGTTTGATCTGGTCTTGGAGGCTACAATTTGACCTTTGACCTTTCCTGTGTCTGGGTGCTGGAGGTTGTCTGAGAGCTTTAGTGACAATATCTGATATCGGGGATGTATACTTGTCAGCTTGAGTTTGTTGTTAGTTGTTTACTTTAGTATGAGTGCCTGTGGTGTGTTCGGCTGGGCTACTTGGTGGCTGAGTCTGGCTCACTTTTTCCACAACAAGTGTCCGGAAATTTCAAACTATTTTGCTGGCTCTGGACTGGGTTCTGGGCCACTGAGGGGGATTCCGTCTAGTGGTATACGTCACAGGGTATGCCTGGAGAATTCCTTTCCTACCGTATGGCTGACCAGCAGATGACGCCAACCTTTTGTTTGATCTGGTCTTGGAGGCTACAATTTGACCTTTGACCTTTCCTGTGTCTGGGTGCTGGAGGTTGTCTGAGAGCTTTAGTGACAATATCTGATATCGGGGATGTATACTTGTCAGCTTGAGTTTGTTGTTAGTTGTTTACTTTAGTATGAGTGCCTGTGGTGTGTTCGGCTGGGCTACTTGGTGGCTGAGTCTGGCTCACTTTTTCCATACAAAAAGTGTCCGGAAATTTCAAACTATTTTGATGGATCACTGTGACAGTACCATACAAAAATTGCAAGGTAGATTCCAAATATTTTCTGGCTCTATACCGGCTTTTGGCCACTGAGGGGGATTCCGTCTAGTGGTATACGTCACAGGGCCTGCCTGAGGGAATTCCTTTCCTACCGTCTGGCTGAAGCTCTAAACATTTGTGAAGGGGTGCGTAGCTTTATTGGTGGAGGTTTCTAGTTAAGTTGATCTGGTCTTGGAGGCTACAATTTGACCTTGAGATGCCCCTCCTGGGAATATCTGATACTATGACTAGGACTGTCTGGGGCGTGTTGGATTGGGCTACGTTACCTGTACCAAGGCTTGGGTGGAATGTGTGTGGCTTAAGTAATGATGTGAAATGCCCTAAGCGAGTTTATATCGGAGCTGTATACTTGTCAGCTTGATTTTGTTGTTAGTTGTTTACTTTAGTATGAGTGCCTGTGGTGTGTTGGGCTGGGCTACTTGGTGGCTGAGCAAACGTTACCTAAGGCGTGGATGCATGTGTGCAACTGTGTATTTATGTGGATAAGAAATGTTATGAAATTCCCTAGTAATTAGTATAAGTAATAATTCAAGTTAATCCTAGAATATTTTTGTTCATACCAATAGATTCTAGAAGGTGTCAGTGGAGATCTTAGTCCTGGAGGTGGACAAATTTTTTATCAGAAATCCTCTACGGGCTATGGGTTTCGAGATATTAGCGATCTTATCTTTGCAGGTATAATTAATAGTAGTAATAATTCAAGTTAAACCTAGGATATTTTTTGTTTATGCCAATAGTATTAGTACTAGGATGGTAAAATTTTCATCAGAAATCCTCTACGGGCTATGGTTCAAGATATCACCGATCTTACCTTCTCAAGTGTAATTAATATTAGTAGCTGAAAAAAACAACATCAACTATAACCTAAGTTCTGGATTAAAGATTTGATGATATTTATCTGTAGGTGCCTTTTATAAACATGATTGCACCATGTAGCCATATATCTAAAAATAGATCAAGCGAAGCTGGTTGGTGTGAATGTAGGTAGATATGTTGACTTAGATATGTAATGGAAATTAGTAAATGCTTAATTTGTAATGCTTCTAATTTGATTCCTTGCATAAACAAATTCGTACAGTACAGTAAAATAAACAAATTCGCAGTTGAGTAATGTAAACAAATTCGCACAGCAGCTGAGTAAAGTAAACAAATTCGGACAGCGGCCGAGTAAAGTAAACAAATTGAGCGATTTATGACAGATTCCTAATTTCTTTAGTTGCAAACAACAACTGATATTAATCTGTAGGATATGATGTCTTAGATGAGTAGTGGAAGTTATAATTGAATATTTCTTTTGCTAAAAAAAAAAACAACAACAACTATAACGTAAGTTGTGAATTAAAAATCTTTTATAAACAAGAGGGAACATGCTATGATATTCGATATCTAAAAATAGATCACGGCTGCTTCGGATGTTAAGAAACAGTAATAGAAATTAAAGCCTTATCAGAAAATTTTCGATGTAGGTGTTTGTATGTGTATGTATTGAAAATTCTTAGCTTATATGAAAAATTGTTTTTTAATTTCAATAAAATTTCTTTTTTGGGCAGGTTAAATTTAAAGTTTTGATTACCTATGATATCAATGTGAGGTGATACTAATATAGTATGATAGGTTGACTTAGATGAGTAGTGAAAATTGTATGGGTATAGTAAAAGACTTTTCATCAAATTTTTGGTGATAAGGTGTAATGGCATGACCAGTGTTGCAACACGAAATCTTTCTAGAGTACCTTGTTAGCCTAGCCTGAAAGTGATTGAGCAGCCACATCTGAAAAATTGCATATTATCATTAGCTTGAGAGTGGGTTAATTAAAAGCATTAACGAGCTATCATATTAATGTAGAATGATATGCCGACTTAGATGAGTAATATAAATTTTCGGTGACCAGGTGTAATGAGCTTGAAATATAATATAACTTCTTGCGTAGTTAAACAAATACATTCGAATAAAATAAACAAATTGATTTATGTTTTTTTTGTGTCTAGGGCTGGTGAGCATAGGGAGCTGGCAGAGTTATTAACCATGATATCATAGTTCACATGAAGCTGATAAGAAAATATGATAATTTTATCTTCATACTATCAGATTGAGCACATATTTTCTAACCATTACGTTGAGCGTGGGTTTAACTAAAAGTTTTGATGAAAGAAGGTGGTATTATGATATTAATGTAGTATGGTATGTTGTCTTAGATGAGTAGTGGAGGTTATCAGCAATATCGCTTCATATTTATCTCTCTAAAGCATCATCCGATTGGTGTTGTATGAACGAACAAAAAACTGATAATTCTTCAAGCCTATAGTGAAGACCGTGGTGGAGGTTGAGCGTGGGTACTGTAAGTTGTGTATATATTAATTGTGGTGTATATTAATCTAGTAGGATATGAAAGCTTTAGTGAAGAGCGTGGAAGAGGATAGTATTATGTGTTTACCTTTAAATCTTAAGTTAGGTTGAGAGTGGGTTAAATTAAAAGCATTGATAATAGAAGATAGTGCTATGATATTAAGTAATGGAAATTGTATGGGGGGCAGTAATGGCATGACTTAGCAGGTAATTTGATATTACCTTTTGCCAAGATCGTGGCGGTTGAGATTGGGTTAAGCTTAGTGGTGCTCGATGTATATTTTATGGGTGGGGGGTGTGCATAATATAGTAGAAAGCTTTAGTGAATACCATACTTTTCAACCAGCTGACTCTGTCAAAACATCTGTGTCGCTCTAACATAAATCTGTGTTCATATTTTAGGTGGGTATAATAGCTTGAAATTATCTTATGGAAGGCTAGATAAGAACTTGTTAATTTCATCTTGTGGTGAGCATATGAAGGTAGCAGGGTTTTTTTTATAAATCAAGCAGTTACGCTGTTATGAGATTTGATTGATATCTATATCTAAAAAATTGTTCACATGAAGATGATAAGAATATGATATTTTTATCTTCATACTATTGGGGCAGGTGCATTGTTTACTTAACATTAAGTTGAGAGTGGGTCAAATTAAAAGCTTTGATAGAAGAACGCTGTGTTATAATATTAATGTGGTATGATATGTTGTCTGAGGTGAGTAGTGGAAGTTGTATGGGAGCTATGAATAAGCAGTAAAATCATAATCAGCAATCTCGCTGGATATTTGATAATTCTCAAAATTCATAGTGATGCTCGTGGTGGGGGGTTGAGAGTAGGTACTGTAAGCTATGTATTACGTTAAAAGTTTTGATGGATGGTATTTTGTATTTATCTCCTCGAAATAGTGTTGTATGAGTATCAGAAAGGTTGAAAAAAAGTTGATAATGCTTCAAGTTCAATAGTGTAGACCCCGATGTTGAAAGTGGGTATTTGGAATGATATAATTCTAGTAGGATATGGAAGTATTATTTATTCATCTTTAAATCTTACCAAGTCTGAAAAAATTACATAATATGATTAAGAAAGCTTCGTGATATATATCAAAAGTGATACCAATGGATTACATAAGGAAAGTAGGTTCACTTCATCTGCAAACAACAAATATGGCTGAAAGCGAGACACGGTGTGAGTAATAATCATTCTTGCTTCAATTATCACTATTAAGGGATGTGTGCCGCAGAAAATATATTAAGTCTAGCCTAGTCTAAAATATGTATTGTAAATAAAAATTGTATCATGGTTATAATGCCATTTATTGAAATAATTTGTTTTAATTGTATTATAGCTTAAGTCTAAAGTCTTTTTTCTTTAGTTCAGCAAGGCCAAGATTTCATAGATATAGATTGATCCTTATAATGAATATTCCTTATGCCTTTACACCAATGTGGCGTTAAAAGGTTCGTGGTGCACCACTTTCACAAATAACATCTCTCCATCTTTACTTTTTGCGATCTTTGTTGGAATATCCTGATTTTTCGACCTGTTGGTAGGGAACAGTCGACTCGTTTTAGGATGAAAAACTTTCTTCTTTATTTCTGGAAAGCATCGATTTCATAGATGTAGACTGAGCCTTATATGAATATTCTTTACTCCTTTCATGTTGTGAAGCTATGTAAATTCTACCAAACATTGACAAAAAGTAATTACGGGGCATGCCTTAAAAAGTGCGATTTAACTTAGCACTAGAAATTCCCATTTTGTATACTTGGAGAGCTCATGAAGAATCATGTAAACTTACACTGTATGCAGATGTTGATTTCAACAACAGATTCATCAAACACAGGAAATTTTGATTACATACAGCTCTGTACCATAAGATTATAAGAATTAATACTTTTTAATTTTTAATAAATGATATTTTATATATGGCCTTCTTTTTATTCAATTTCCCATACTAAGTCCGGAACTCCCGAATAATGTTTGACCACTACAACGGGTGGTGGTGGCGGTGGGTGGTGGTGAGTGGTGGTGGTGGTGGGTGGTGGGTGGAGGTGGTGGTGGGGGTGGTGGTATTGGTTGCGGTGGTGGGTGCCTGGTCTTGGATGGCGCTTGAAACGGATATTTGACGCGTGGCATCAATGTGACGCTGACCTCTGACGTCACCTTTACCTATGAGACCAACCGGAAGTGAAGTCAGATAACAGCTTAACAGCTTTTTAAACAGCTCTGATAACAGTTTAACAGCTTTTAAACAGCTCTGATAACAGCTTAACAGCTTTTAAAACAGCTCTGATAACAGCTTAACAGCTTTTAAAACAGCTCTGATAACAGCTTAACAGCTTTTAAAACAGGTCTGATAACAGCTTATCAGCTTATAGAACAGGTCTGATAACAGCTTAACAGCTTTAAAACAGGTCTGATAACAGCTTAACAGCTTATAAAACAGGTCTGATAACAGCTTAACAGCTTTTAAAACAGGTCTGGTAACAGCTTAACAGCTTTTAAAACAGGTCTGGTAACAGCTTAACAGCTTATAAAACAGCTTTTTCAGCTCATCCACAGATAGAAGGGTAGACCTTAGATTAGTCAGCGTCAAATTGATGCCACGCGTCAAATATCCGTTTCAAGCGCCATCCAAGACCAGGCACCCACCACCGCAACCAATACCACCACCCCCACCACCACCACCACCACCCACCACCACCCACCACCACCACCCACCACCACCCACCGCTACCACCACCCGTTGTAGTGGTCAAACATTATTCGGGAGTTCCGGACTTAGTATGGGAAATTGAATAAAAAGAAGGCCATATATAAAATATCATTTATTAAAAATTAAAAAGTATTAATTCTTATAATCTTATGGTACAGAGCTGTATGTAATCAAAATTTCCTGTGTTTGATGAATCTGTTGTTGAAATCAACATCTGCATACAGTGTAAGTTTACATGATCCTTTATGAGCTCTCCAAGTATACAAAATGAGAATTTCTAGTGCTAAGTTAAATCGCACTTTTTATGGCATGGCTCGTAATTACTTTTTGTCAATGTTTGGTAGAATTAATATAGCTTCACAACTTGTTTTAGGCATCTAGAAGCACCACAACATTCACATGTATCTGGTCCATCCGTTGAATCATCTCTTGACCAAGGGCAGCTTATATAGTGTTCACCAAATTTTGACCCGACTTTTTCAATATTTTCATATAATTTTAAAAAGTTATAGCATTCTTGAATTTGGTTCTTATGCTCATCGAGTAAAATGTTATTATATTCTCCTAAAAACTCCTCAATATCCATCTTAACAGTTCAGCATTCGGGAATACACTAACCACTAACCAAACTCTCGTGCAATTTTCCCTTCCCCTTTTAGATTTTGTATAGAACATACCAGATTCTTATAAAATTGTCTGCTACCTAGTAGATTTTGGATTTTGGTTCTCGGCACCGTTTTGGAGATATGAATTTTTTAAAATCACTATATACCCTAACTAATTTTTTAACAGATATTTATATACCGATTTTTTATATAGAACATATGGATTTATATAAGGCTTAACCATCAGGAAATGCATAAAATCTTGGATTCTTCTACTTTTTAAATTGTGAACTGAACATGGTACCAGATTCTTATAAAATTTTCTTATGGTTATTAGATTTTGTATAGAATATACTGCAACCAAATTCTTATAGCCTTTCATTTTGCTGCTATCTATTTTCAGATATTATATAATGTGCATTCATCTAGAACAAAAATCTATAGCTCGGTTTGTTCACATATGAATTTATATAAGGTTTATAAGGAAATGCAGTTACCAGATTCTTATAAAATTTTCTTCCACCTGTAAGATTATGTATGGAACATACTGTTACCAGAAATCTTCTTCTTTACAGTTTACTCACAGCTAATTATAATCTCCCATACAACTTGCACTACTCATCATCCAAGTGAACCCAAGAGCAGACACTTTCGGTTTCAAAGGTTAAGGTGACGTCAGAGGTCAAGACAATGTGCCAAATACATATAAATAGTAGTTTCATAACTTGTTTTTTCAATTGATATTTTGCTCTTTACCCAAACAGATCACTGTTTCTTGGCAAGCTAATTACGCAATAATTTCAACATGAGCTCTAAGGACACTACAAACCTTCTAAAGCCTACGGATGAAAGGAGTAAAGAATATTCATATAAGGCTCAGTCTACATCTATGAAATCGATGCTTTCCAGAAATAAAGAAGAAAGTTTTTCATCCAAAAACGAGTCGACTGTCCCCTACCAACAGGTCGAAAAATCAGGATATTCCAACAAAGATCGCAAAAAGTAAAGATGGAGAGATGTTATTTGTGAAAGTGGTGCACCACGAACCTTTAACGCCACATTGGTGTAAAGGCATAAGGAATATTCATTATAAGGATCAATCTATATCTATGAAATCTTGGCCTTGCTGAACTAAAGAAAAAAGACTTTAGACTTAAGCTATGATACAATTAAAACAAATTATTTCAATAAATGGCATTATAACCATGATACAATTTTTATTTACAATACATGTTTTAGACTAGGTTAGACTTAATATATTTTTTGCGGCACACATCGCTTAATAGTGATAATTGAAGCAAGACGAGGGGATAAATACCAAACACCATCCATTTAACTTAATACATAACTTACAGTACCCACTCTAAACCCCGCACCACGATCTTCACTATGGGCTTGTAGAATTATCAACTATTTCTTCCTTCATACTCCACCATTCGGGCGATACTTTTGAGGAGATAAATATCCAGCGAGATTGCTGATTAGGATTTTACTCCTTATTCATAGATCCCATACAACTCCCACTACTCACCTCAGATAACATATCATACTACATTAATATCATAACACAGCGTTGTTCTATCAAAGCTTTTAATTTAACCCACTCTCAACTTAATGGTAAATAAAGAGTGTACCTGCCCTAATAGTAACTATATCAGCTTCATGTGGAATATTTTTAGATATAGGAGTCAATCAAATCTCATAACAGCGTAACTGCTTGATTTATAAAAAAAACTCTGCTACCTTCATATGCTTACCACAAGATCATATTATGAACAAGAAATTAACACGTTCTTATCTAGCCACCGAGTCAACTAAAAGAAGACATTCCTGCTGGAGGCTAAAAAGTTTAAACCTTGAGATCCATGAAAACTTTCAATTTAATCCACAACTAACAGCACCCAATCTCAACCTCCACCACGATCTTCACTATTATCAATTTTTTGCTCCTCATACAACACCATTTGGATGATAATTTAGGGAGATAAATATGAAGCGACCTTGTTGATAAGGTTTTTATTCCTTACTCACAGCTCCCAAACAACTTCCATTACTCATCTAAGACAAGATATCATACTACATTGATATCATAACACCACCTTCTTTCATCAAAACATTTAATTAAACCCACTCTCAACCTAATGGTAAGAAAATAATGTGATCACCCCAATAGTATGAAGATAAAATTATCATATTCTTATCAGCTTCATGTGAACTATGATATTGGGGATCAATCAAATTTCATAACAGTGTGACTGATTGAGAAATTTTATTGACAAGAAAAAACAATTCGTCATAAAGACTTTTCAATACAAACTCCTAGATACAAAAAAAAAAAAACATTAATCGCTCAATTTGTCTGCTTTACTCGGCTATATTTGTTTACGCAAGATATCAAATTATCAGCCACCTGGCAACCTTTGCTAATGCTTTAATTTCCATTACTTCTAATGATTTCATGTGTCTTACCATCCCAAGCAGCCGTGATCTATTTTTAGATATCGAATATCATAGCATGATCACTCTTGTTTATAATAGATTTTTAATCCACAACTTACGTTATAGTTGTTGTTGTTTTTTCAGCAAAAGACATTTTCAATTATAACTTCCACTACTCATCTACGACATCACATCCTACAGATTAATATCAGTTGTTGTCATTGTTTTCTGCTAAAGGAATTAGGAATCTTTCATAAATCGCTCAATTTGTATACTTTAATCGTCTGCTGTGTGAATTTGTTTACATTATTCGACTGCGAATTTGTTTACTTTACTGGACTATGCGAATTTGTTTATGCAAGGCATCAAATTAGAAGCATTACACCTGAAGAGGAAAATTAGGCATTTACAAATTTCCATTACTTATCTAAGTGAACATATCTACCTACATTCGCGCCGACCAGCTTCGCCTGATCTATTTTTAGATATATGATTACATGGTGCAATCATGTTTATAAAAGGCATCTACAGATTAATATAATCAAATCTTTAATCCACAACTTAGGTTATAGTTGTTGTTGTTTTTCCCAACTGATAACACAAAGCTCCAAGGCAGATGTTGTGTGTGTTAGAGCGAGATGGTTGAAAAGTATGGTATTCACTAAAGTTTCCTACTAGATTATGAGCACCCTCCGCACATAAAAGAAACTTCATGCACCACCAAACTTAACTACTCCTCAAAATATTTGTTAATCCCAGACCGAAAAATATAGCGAATTGTAAACAAAACCTATAGGCTTTTTCATTGATCAATATCCATAAGATAATTTCAAGCTATCATGCCCACCTAAAATATGAACACAGATTTATGTTAGAGCGACACAGATGTTTTGACAGAGTCAGCTGGTTGAAAAGTATGGTATTCACTAAAGCTTTCTACTATATTATGCACACCCACCACCCATAAAATAAACATCGAGCACCACTAAGCTTAACCCAATCTCAACCACCACGATCTTGGCAAAAGGTAATATCAAATTACCTGCTAAGTCATGCCATTACACCAGACAGCCAAAAATTATTCTTTTACTGCTCCCATACAATTTCCATTACTTATATCATAGCACTATCTTGTATCATCAATGCTTTTAATTTAACCCACTCT
The DNA here is from genome assembly GCA_963924295.1 of Dioctria rufipes. Taxonomy (NCBI): domain Eukaryota; kingdom Metazoa; phylum Arthropoda; class Insecta; order Diptera; family Asilidae; genus Dioctria; species Dioctria rufipes. The sequence goes on from OZ002740.1 coordinate 139,970,672, forward strand.
CAACCTAACTTAAGATTTAAATGTAAACACATAATACTATCCTCTTCCACGTTCTTCACTAAAGCTTTCATATCTTACTAGATTAATATACAACACAATTAATATATATACAACTTACAGTACCCACGCTCAATCTCCACCTGCAACACTGGTCATGCCATTACACCTTATCACCAAAAATTTGATGAAAAGTCTTTTACTATACCCATACAACTTTCACTACTCTTCTAAGTCAACATATCATACTATATTAGTATCACCTCACATTGATATCATAGGTGATCAAAACTTTAAATTTAACCTGCCCAAAAAAGGAATTTTATTGAAATTAAAAAAACAATTTTTCATATAACCTAAGAATTTTCAATACATACACATACACACCCCTACAACGAAAATTTTCTGATGAGGCTTTAATTTCTATTACTTCATGTTTCTTAACATCCGAAGCAGCCGTGATCTATTTTTAGATATCGAATATCATAGCATGTTCCCTCTTGTTTATAAAAGATTTTTAATCCACAACTTACGTTATAGTTGTTGTTGTTTTTTTAGCAAAAGAAATATTCAATTATAACTTCCACTACTCATCTAAGACATCATATCCTACAGATTAATATCAGTTGTTGTTGTTTTCAACTAAAGAAATTAGGAATCTGTCATAAATCGCTCAATTTGTTTACTTTACTCGGCCGCTGTCCGAATTTGTTTACATTATTCGACTGCGAATTTGTTTACTTTACTGTACTGTACGAATTTGTTTATGCAAGGAATCAAATTAGAAGCATTTACTAATTTCCATTACATATCTAAGTCAACATATCTACCTACATTCACCCCAACCAGCTTCGCCTGATCTATTTTTAGATATATGGTTACATGGTGCAATCATGTTTATAAAAGGCACCTACAGATTAATATCATCAAATCTTTAATCCACAACTTAGGTTATAGTTGTTGTTGTTTTTTGTTTGTTTTTGAGCTACTAATATTAATTACACCTGAGAAGGTAAGATAGCTAATATCTCGAACCATAGCCCGTAGAGGATTTCTGATGAAAATTTTTACCCCATAGTACTGGACCCCATAGCATGGACAAAAAATATCCTAGGGTTAACTTGAATTATTACTACTACTAATTATACCTCAAACGGTAAGATCACTAATATCTCGAAACCCATAGCCCGTAGAGGATTTCTGATAAAAAATTTGTCCACCCCTATTACTAAGACCCCCACTGACACCTTCTAGAATCTATTGGTATGAACAAAAATATTCTAGGATTAACTTGAATTATTACTTATACTAATTACACTAATTCACTTAGGGAATTTCATAACATTTCTTATCCACATAAATACACAGTTGCACACATGCATCCACGCCTTAGGTAACGTTTGCTCAGCCACCAAGTAGCCCAGCCCAACACACCACAGGCACTCATACTAAAGTAAACAACTAACAACAAACTCAAGCTGACAACTATACAGCCCCGATATAAGCTCGCTTAGGGCATTTCACATCATTACTTAAGCCACACACATTCCACCCAAGCCTTGGTACAGGTAACGTAGCCCAATCCAACACGCCCCAGACAGTCCTAGTCATAGTATCAGATATTCCCACTAAAGCTCTCAGCAAATCTCCACAGACACAGGAGGGGCATCTCAAGGTCAAATTGTAGCCTCCAAGACCAGATCAACTTAACTAGAAACCTCCACCAATAAAGCTACGCACCCCTTCACAAATGTTTAGAGCTTCAGCCGGACGGTAGGAAAGGAATTCCCCCAAGCAGGCCCTGTGACGTATACCACCAGACGGAATCCCCCTCAGTTGCCCAGAACCCAGTCCAGAGCCAGCAAAATAGTTGGAATCTACCTTGCACTTATTGTATGGAAAAAGTGATCTGGTAATGTCACAGTATAATGTTATTTTTCAGTACAAAAGCGGCCTCAGAACCACCTCAAAATTGCTCAGAAAACTGCAAGATGATGTCAACTTTTCAGTACAAAACCGACCTCAGCCCCTTCCCCTCCCCTCCCCCCTCCACAGAACCCACAGTGATCCATCAAAATAGTTTGAAATTTCCGGACACTTTTTGTATGGAAAAAGTGCGCCAGAACTCTTATAGAACAACTACTATAGTGGTAAAACAAAATTTTCTAAGAATCTGGTAACAGTATGTTCTATCCAAAATCTAATAAGCAGGGAAAATTTTTATAAGAAATTGGTATGTTCTATACAAAATCTAAGTAGCAAAAAGAGAATTGCATGAGAATTTGGTTAGTGATTAGTGTCTTCTTGAATGCGAGACTGTTAAGATGAATACTGAGGAGTTTATAAGAGAATATTATAACATTTTTCTCGATGAGCATAAGAAACAAATTCAAGAATGCTATAACTTTTTAAAATTATATAAAAATATTGAGAAAGTCGAATCAAAATGTTATGAGCACCATGTAAGCTGGGCTTGGGCAAGAGATGATTCAACGGATTCAACAGTGTGCGTTTATGGCCGAAAATATAAACAAATTTGATACAAATGATTACCCAGAAGATAATCAATTCAATTTACCGCTCATGAATAAAAACATTCCTGCTCTAATGAAGGATGAGGTGAATGGGAAAATCATGAGCGAATTTGTAGGCTTGCGCTCGAAAATGTACAGTCTGCGTATAAACGATGGTAAAACTGTAAAGAAAGCAAAAGGAGTAAAGAATAATGTAGTCCACAGGCATATCAATTTCGTCGACTACGTCGAATGTTCGAATAACAACCGAGTATTAACTTCTAATCAGAGCTCCATACGATCGCATAACCATAATGTCTACACGATCAACCAAAAGAAGATTGCATTGAGTCCATATGATAACAAGCGGTATATTATGAGTGGGACAACGGATACTCTACCATGGGGACATTACTCTATTCAATCAGAACAGCAAGGAGCAGACGCTGAAAACTTTTAATCTCAGGCTAGTCTAAGATATATATTGTAAATAAAAATTGTATTATAGCTAAAATACCATTTAATTAAATAGTTTGTTTTAATTGTATTATAGTCTAAGATGATATATATTATTGTAAAATAAAGGAAAATATTATAATTATAGGGTAACCGATTTAAGGAAGCCTAATATTGAATGTTACCTTAAGAATTAAATGTTAATATAGAATAAAAACCTTAATAATTAAATGTTAATATTTTTGAATTTATAATAAATCAATAATAATATTTTATATATGGTATTCTCTTTATTCAACTTCCCTACTAAGTCCAGAGCTCCTGAAAGTTTTTTTATCAATATTTGCCCACTACAGCGAGCTCCTAATCGGGCGGTTAAGCGTTTTACCCAGAATGCTAGGATGGCTTGAGAAAAAACATTTAGGTGTGGGCTCAACTTTGACCCCCGTGGCATCACCTTTGAAACCGAAAGGGTGTCTGGTCCTTGACCTTCATCCGGAGGTGTGTCTTGGAGGCTACACCTTGATTCATAATCAACTACAACACAGAGGATTCCGTCTCTTGACCAGGCCAGTTTGAAAATTGTTTAGCTGTTATATGACCTGTTTAAAAGCTGATAAGCTGTTATCCCAGCTGTTTGGAAAGCTGTTAAGCTGTTATCTGACTTGTTTAAAAGCTGTTAAGCAGTTATCAGAGCTGTTTGAAAATCTGTTAAGCTGTTATCTGACCTGTTTAAAAGCTGTTAAGCTGTTATCAGAGCTATTTGGAAAGCTGTTAAGCTGTTATCAGAGCTATTTGGAAAGCTGTTAAGCTGTTATGTGACCTGTTTAAAAGCTGTTAAGCTGTTATCAGAGCTCTTTGGAAAGCTGCTAAGCTTGATTATAGGGAATCAAGGTTGTAGCCTCCAAGATACACTTCCGGATGAAGGTCAAGGACCTGACGCCCTTCCGGTTTCAAATGTGATGTCAGGGGTCAAGGTCGAACCCAAGTGTAAACGTTTTTTCTCAAGCCGCCCTAGTATACTGGGTAAAACGATCAACCGACTGATTAGGAGCTCGCTGTAGTGGGCAAATATTATTTGGAAGGTCTGGACTTAATAGGAAAATTGAATAAAAAGAATACCATATATAAAATATAATTTATTATAAATTGAAAAATATGAACATTTAATTCTTTAATTCTATAATGTATATATTAGACTATAATGCAATTAAAACAAACTATTTCATTAAATGGTATTTTAGCTATAATACAAGTTTTATTTACAATATATATCTTACAGTAGCCTTAGACTATGTTTTCTGCGTCTGTTCCTTGCTGTTCTAATTGAATAGAGTAATGTCCCCATGGTAGAGTATCCGTTGTCCCACTCATAATATACCGCTTGTTATCATATGGACACAATACAATCTTCTTTTGGCTGATCGTGTAGACATTATTGTTATGCGATCGTATGGAGCTCTGATTAGCAGTTAATACTCGCTTGTTATTCAAACATTCGACGTAGTCTTCGAAATTGATATGTCTCTGGACTACATTATTCTTTACTCCTTTTGCTTTTTTACAGTTTTACCATCATTTGTACGCAGACTGTACATATTCGAGCACACGCATACAAATTCGCTCATGATTTTCCCATTCAGATCATCCTTCATTAGACCAGGAATTTTTTTATTCATGAGCGGTAAATTCAATTGATTATCTTCTGGGTAATCATTTGTATCAAATTTGTTTATATTTTCGGTCATAAACGCACACTGTTGAATCCGTTGAATCATCTCTTACCCAAGCCCAGCGGACATGGTGCTCATAACTTTTTGACTCTACTTTCTCAATATTTTTATATAATTTTAAAAAGTTATAGCATTCTTGAATTTGTTTCTTATGCTCATCGAGAAAACTGTTATTATATTCTCTTATAAACTCCTCAATATTCATCGTAAGAGTCTCACATTCAAGAAGACACTAACCACTAGCCAAATTCTCATGCAATTCTCTTTTTGCCATTTAGATTTTGTATAGAACATACCAATTTCTTATAAAAATTTTCCCTGCTTATTAGATTTTGGATAGAACATACTGTTCTTCTGTATTCTTATAAAATTTGGTTTTACCACTATGTATTTGTAAAGCTATAGCCTATATCCATACAGCATATGGTCACCCTATTCTAAGCTCCTGGACATATAGATATCTAGAGTAATGAAGCAGCTGATGAGCTATGTGAAAAAGGTTCCCAAATGGATAACTCTGCAGTACTATCATTTATTTGAGGATCCCATTCGAAATTTTAAAAAGAGTGATTACCAGGTAAACCTGTGAAAAATCAAGTCTCCTGTTATAAAATTTCTTCTGCCTGTTTGATTTTGTATGGAACATACTCTTACCAGATTCTTATACAATTTTCTTCTACTTATTAGATTTTTTTATAGAACAAACAATACCAAATTCTTATAAACTTTCATTTTGTTGCCATCTAGAACATCGCATTGTTTCATCAAAGCTTTAAATTTAACCCACTCTCAACCTGATAAGAAAATACTCCAATATCGCAGCAGTTTCACGTGAACTATTTTCAAATATATATTCACCCAGCCCAGCTAAACACATGATAACCCCTGACAGGCAGAGCGTATAAAACAAACAACTGATAACACCAAGCTCCAAGCTGGCAAGTATACAGACCAGCCCAACACAAGCATGATAATTCCAGGCAGGCATAGCATATAAATCAAACAACTGATAACACACAGCTCCAAGCTGGCATGTAAACGATCATGTCGACCTCAAGCATGTATGTTAGAGCGAGGCAGATGTTGTGTGTTAGAGCGAGATGGTTGAAAGATATGGTATTCACTAAAACTTCCTACTAGATTATACGCACCCACCGCACATAAAAGAAACCTCAAGCATCACCAAACATAATTTATTCTCAAAATATTTGTTAATCCCAGACCCGAAAAATATAACGAATTGTAAACAAAACCTGTGGAATTCCTCATTGACCAATATGAATAAGATAATTTCAAGGTAGCATAACCGCCTCAAGTATGAACACAGATTAATGTTAGAGCGACACAGATGTGTTGATAGAGTCAGATGGTTGAAAAGTATGGTATTCACTAAAGCTTCCTACTATATTATGCACACCCTCTACCCATAAAATAAACTTCGAGCACCACTAAACTTAACCCAATCTCAACCGCCACGATCTTGGTAAAAGGTAATATCAAATAACCTGCTAAGCCATGTCATTACACCTGACAACCAAAAATTATTCTTTTACTGCTCCCATACAATTTCCATTACTTAATATCATAGCACTATCTTCTATCATCAAAGCTTTTACTTTAACCCACTCTCAACCTAAAGCCAACATGTACATATATACTCATAGCATATAAAGCAAACAACTGATAATACCAAGCTCCAAGCAGGCAAGTATATGACCAAATCCACCTCAAGCATATGTATTAGAGAGAGACAGATGATGATGATGGTTAAGGCGAGATAATTGCAAAAGTAAATTTGGACTTCCGTAAGAAATAACATGAGATTTTTGATGTCGAGCTTTCATCGCCTAACCAGAAAAGGATCACTTTGCGAAAAAGTTACTCTAGAAAGATTTCGTATTGCAACACTGGTCATTCCATTATACCAGATCACCTAAAATTAGGTTTTTACTTCACCTATACGACTTCCACTACTCATCTAAGTCCACATATAATACTATGTTAATATAACAGCAATATCTTCCTGCAAAGCTTTAAATTGGTAAGATTTTACATTTTCTATAAGGTGTGGCTACGCATACGACTTTCGCACTATGCTAAAAAGCTATTCTAGAAAGATTTCAAGTAGCAAGATTGACCATGCCATTCCACCTGATCATAAAAACAATTGTTAATAAGGCTTTCTTTTATTGCACCCATACAACTACCACTGCTCATCTAAGATATTCCTCAAATCAACATATCATACTACCACCTTCTTTTCTTAAACCCTTAAATCCTTCTCAATATTACGATAACATTAGTGTTCGATTCAACATTTTTTGAGAATTTCAGTTATATTTAAGCTTTGGATCATGAAGCCGTGAGAATACTTTGCTCCAATAAAATAAAAACATACACCTCCAATCCATTGTACAACATACATCGATTCAATCCCTCATACCAAAACCCCGAGAATACTTCCCAAGCCATGAAACAGAAATCCATTTGTGTGCATTGCGAGTCCGCTATCTAAAATGTTCTATATTGATACTTATAGAAAACTGCCAAACATTGAATTTATATATGCTATAGAGCCTAACTTACTATCCATACAGGAAAATAGTGTTCTAGTAATTTACAGCTTAGTTCCTTACCTTCCCAAAGGCTACACTTACTATATACCTTACTTAACAAAATAATAAAATAGTTTTTATTAAAATGTAACCTTACCATATTACGCCCACTAACTCCCAGCAGAATGTGTGTCTATTTGCAGCCGGAGCCCGAATCTGTAGGCAGCTACATTCGACATCATCAGCCCAAGGTATAGCGACATATACAATATTTACTCAACAGAGAGTTCTTGATTGAGGAATCGTAGTCATTTGGTTAAGGTAAATTTTTTTAAATAATTTTGTTAGGAAAGGTATAAACAAATTATTTTTTTCGGAAGATAAGAAAGTAGGCTTAGGATTATCCGAGCTTTTGCACCATAGCGACCTTCCCACTTTACGCAAAGCTTTATATCGCTATACTTGGGAACATTTTCCATGGTCTTACCAAAAGCTGCATTATTCATCTTCTTATAGCTGTCCTTCTCATGATCGCTAGTAGCCTGCTTCCGTTTGGTGGTATTTAAGTCAATATATGGTTTAAGCCAAGCTGATTGGTCGAATTGAAGAACCCGGTGCACTTTTTTCAGGATGATTCCATGTGATAAGCATTGCTTCAAATTTCGGTAGTGTATAACATATTTAGTTTTAGGATGTAATGTTGTCAAAAGCTTTTCTAATTTTGCTCCAAGTGGTGGTGCATGCTCAGAGCAAAACGGTAAGTCCTTATGCTTATCATGTAGATGTTGAGGATAATCCAGGTCGACTTCGAATATGTATCCAGTTGGAGAATCATCAGGAATTTCGAAAACGTCAATATTGGGAACATCAACCCATTTGAATCCTCCGGTTGGTAAATGCTGTGACATGGCCCATCCATAAATGTTGTTAACATCATAATGTTGTTAACATCATAATGTTGTTAACATCATAATGTTGTTAACATCATAGTAGGAGATCCACTTTCCCAGGAATGGCTGTAGCTATATCCTTAATAATGAAGTGGGTATCATATCCAGATAAATTGTGAAAAATGACTGGAACTATGGAGCAGTCTTGATACATGAGATTGCATGAATTGTGCGCTGGTCCTCGGTATTTTCCTGTTAAAACAAATTATGATAAAAAAATGAATGGAATTATGATTCTCGGTATTTACCTGGCAATGGTCCCGGACTTATTCCTCATCGGCTGCAAACGTTTTTCCGCATATATGGTAGCAAGTATTTTCTATATGTGAACGCCGTTGCTCTTTAGTCAGGGGTTTCATTGGTCTGATGTTCAGCTTTTCCTGTACAGCTATGGATGCAATTTTTTGCAATTTTTTGCAATTCTAATGCAAACCATTGTTGGCAATTCTTGCCTCGATATGCTCTGTAATATGAGAGCTTAGCATCATGTTTGCAGTGGAAATAGAATCCTACGCTGTGAACTTCATGTTCCTGGATTCGCTGTGATGTATTTTGATCATTTCCCTGCATCGGCTTCAATATTGACTCAAGATCTGCATACACACAACACGGGACTGGATTCTTATGGTTATAATTATTATATTCCAGCCATTTCTTTTCCTCTGAAACATCTTCTGTCTTTCCTCCGGCATACAACCTGCAAAAGTTTAAGGGCGACATACATCGGCACCTCCGCCGCTCTCCTCATATCCCTTAATCCTTTCCCTATCTCCTTCCTGCCACGCTGTGCTTTGCATCATAGGGTATCCCCTGAGCTTGGCTTAATAATATAAAAAAAAAAAAAAAAAAAAAAAAACCTGCAGTCGTTTTGTTTCTCGCATTCAGTGTGTGATGCTAATTTTTCTTCAGAGTAAAAGTAGAGCAAACATCTGTCGCATATATACCGTCTACCATTACGCGTCGAAGTTTGTTTCGATACAAGGCGTGAAAGATCTTTGATCCAGCAGAAATGATATCTGCAGCACCATCATCATCATCATGCATATGATCATCATCCTGATCATAGTCATCTTGTAGCATTAAGAGATTTTCATGTCGCTCCATCCTGTGTTTCGTAAGTTTAACTGGAACTGTGGTGAGGAAAAGCTCTTTCTCTAGGATGAATACGTTTATTGATAAATCGTTCTGGTCTTCAAATTGCGTGTCATGGGAAATGTTATCCCATTTAAATTAAGTACAGTTGAATAATGTGGATATGATGAGATCCTATTGGTGTTAATATTTGCAGGATATAGCGCTGATGTTACTGCCCACGCGAAGCAAGCTTCATCATTATTTTTCACATTAATGCATGCTTTCTTTGATGCAATTTCCTTTGGTAAGGGTATATACGAAGATCCTCGGAGTTGTTCAAACTTGTTGATGTGTACTGCTAGATGTATTATAGAGTGCAGTGCCCACCCACTGTCTTTTTCCTGGAATTCTTTCAGCTGAGTGTGTATTGGATCCAAAATGTTTGATTTCAACCACTCCTCTAGGTTATCACCTGCACTAATTGGAAATATTTAATGTCTTTTATAATTTCATTGTCACCAGTTTCTTTAACAAATTCACCGCAAAACGTTGCAGAAACTTTAATATTAAAATAATGTTTTAAGGTATTTTTAACACGACGCGTAAATTTTCCATTCTTACCATCCCAAGCAGACGTGATCTCTTTTTAGATATCGAATATCATGATCACTCTTGTTTATAAAAGATACATACAGACCACAACTTACGTTATAGTTGTTGTTGATGTTTTATCAGCAAAAGAAATTTTCAATTATAACTTCCACTACTCATCTAAGACAACATAATTGTTTTTTTCCAGCTAAAGAAATTGGGAATCTTCCATAAATCGTTCAATTTGTTTACTCGGGTCTGTGCGAATTTTGTTTACATTATTCGACTGCGATTTTGTTTACGTTATTCGGCTGTACGAATTGTTTATGCAATGAATCAAATTAGAAGCATTGCACCTGAAGATTAAAAATTAGACCATTTCTTATCTAAGCCAACATATCTACCTACGTTAGTTGTTGTTGTTGCTAATTTAATAACATGGTGCAATACGGAATATCGCCTGGTAGAAAACATTTTGGTATGACGTAGTGTGTGTGAGTGTGTGTGGGTGTGTATGGGTGTGTGGGTGTGTATGGGTGTGTGTGTGTCCAGCCTCGCAAAAGTGTCTTGATGTCTCTGTCCCCACAACTCTAAGCGTATATAGCAAGTTTAAAGAACATTCACCCAACACCTCCATGGCCTGATAGTAGAGCGCCTCAGATTTTACAAAACCAAGCGTTCTCGGCTCGATTCCAGCAAAAGCCAGCATTATTTTATTAAAAATCAGCTAAGACAGAGCTTGATCAGCCAACCAGATGACGTCATCCCCTGATCGGCCAGATGGTAGGAATTCCCCCAGGCAGGCCCTGTGACGTAGACCACTAGACGGAATCCCCCTTGGTGTCCCAGAATCCGATCCAGAATCACCAAAATAGTTTGAACTTTCCGGACACTTTTTGTATGGAAAAAGTGTGCCAGTATCCCCATAGAACAACTACTATTGCAAAAAAATGTAGGGAATTTAACCTTCTTCAAATTTATATTTTTGTCTCAACCATTGCGGAATTATTTTGAAAAAATCAATTTTTTATACCGCGCTGACCCCCCAAGATCGAAGACTTTGAATTTTTATCGAAGTCCGGAACTAAATAACAAATATCAAAATCGTTACTATCCCACCTTTTGTAGGGGAAAAACTCCTATTGAATGGACAAGTGGTTATCCAATTGATTTTGATCTAGCAGCGTTGTTTCTATGTGTGATAAACGGAATAACAAACTTATTATATCGCATGAGATTTCATCTACGGTATAAAAAGATAAGAGCTTAAAATTGGACACAGGTAGAAAAGGGAACCAAATAACTGAAACTAACCGAACGAATCACATAACGATGTGGGGATATGAGCTTTTAAAATGAGTCCTATGGAGAGCCAAACAGTATAGTGCAGTTAGACATATTCCAATCATTTAGGGATATTGCAGAGAAACTATGTGGGCTTAACCCCTCCAAAGTTTTCAGGCACTTTTAAGCAGTTAAAAAGTCATCATGAAACCTGGAGAAACTGAAAACCTTACAGAAATACTGTTTCCAGCAATTACGCGTTAAGCAACTTGCATTATAAACAGAGATGTCGTTAGACTATTTCATGATTTCTCAAGGAAAAACCCATGAGAAAAAGGTCGAGTACACCTATCCCCAATTTACACGGTACTGTTTTTACAACACTCAATTTCATGTTTCAAGAGCAATAGCACACGTTATACGAATTGCACTACGAAACATTTTTATACACCGAATTCTTGCCAACGAGTTAATACCACTATTTTAAACTTTTGTATCATTTATGAAATGAATGAATCTTGTTTAGAGAAGTGCATCCGATAAGTATTATTTGGACTAATAAAAACTATTTTTATATGTATAACTATGAGATATTTGAGTTTTCATAACAAACCATTTCATTCTTGCATATGAATGGTAATTTTAATAGCAATTTTAATTGACTTGGCGAGCATTAATTTGTTTCTCTTCAATAAGGAGTGATGCCATATTAGTTATTATAACATATTGTCACGTTTGCATACCCAACCGCGCTCCTTCTTGTAAATAACGATTACAGGTAATAATCTGTCTATTTATAAGATAAAAGGAAACACATGAGAAAAATTTCTAAACTAACCAAATGAGACTTCTTGCTTGTTCTGGTCTTTTGCGATGACTTCATTTTCCAAAATTTCTTTGTCAGAATTTTGATTTTCTTCTTTGTCGGTGGAATAAATGCGACGGGCACTAGAACAGAAAACAAAATGAGTTTTATTATAGTACTGAATAAAGGACATGAGTATAACAGTTTATTTTATATTTATGTACCGAGCAGAACTGTCGTCAAGATATTTTTCACTATCAGCATTAGTGTTGCAAGGTGTTACAGACAATTTGAGATTTAGAATATTTTCGGTGCTATCGCTTAGGTGTGAAAATTCATCTGTCGATACTGGTGAAATTTTTGGCAACTTCTCAGATAGTGTCGCAGAGGAGTCAATTAATTTTCGATTCTTAAATGTCTTGGTTCCTTTAATTTTTGAAACAGTTGAAGTAACAGCCAGTTCTGGCTCTGGAGAACCTAACGAAGAGTGTTGAGATTCCTTCGAACTAGCCAAAAATTTCTTTGATCTCGAAGATTGACCACCTTCTTCAGATTTTATTTCACTTTCTTCAGAAGAATTTTTTAAATGTGTTTTAACTGACTTATCCATATTACTTAAGGAAGATATCTGTGATGGTAACCTACATTGAAATATATTTTATCATAAATTGTTCACATGCTCTGTATAAGATAATAATTTCAAAATCCTTTCTTATAAATTATATTTATGTATTTAGGTATTTTAAATTTAATAAGTATAATGTACAAAAATGTACATATTTATATTCGCGATTGGATATTTTGATACTGTCAATATATTTATTTCCCTCTTCGTATGCCTTGAAAGCATACAGGCTAGTCTCTCCATTTGACTGTATTCTGGGCTATTCCGTTGACATCTACAGGGTGATTTGTAATTGGGTGGTCATAAATAAAATAGGTGGTAGATTGAAGGGCTAGAAATGAAAAAATTGTATGGTTGGACGCGGAGAAGGGGCGTTATTTAACGATTTTCCGGGTGGTGATTCATAACTGAAGGTTTTTCAGGTACTTGACAGCGTTTTTATTTCTTATTAAGATGTGAATCCAAACGCACTCCGGAATAGCCCCTTTTTAACGGCATATCACGCCTACTCATATAAAGTTAAAAAATAATTATAAGAAAACTTGCGAGAAATTTTTGTGTGAAATCGTTATGCAAATGAAACATTAACATAAGCTAACCGTGCCTAAAACATGGTTAGCTTATCTATTGGATCAGTGAAGAAAATTACATCAGCAATTTTCTTCACATTCCATAAATTAAAACAAAATTATTCCCATGGTAAATTTTGCCTTCAGCAAAATTTGCCAGTAGAAATTATAACTTTAAAAAAAAAATAAAGCAAAAGACAAATCGTACCTTCAGTACGATTTGTCGTGAAAATTATAATATGTATGTACGAACGTACAAAAGCTTTCGCGATAAGAAATGCGCGCCGCGAAATTACATTATATGTATACGCGCGCCGCAATTTCAATCGACGGGACGGTGGCTGATGTTTATAAAAACATCAAATTTCATTTTTTCAAGCCACCGTCCAACGAAAAATATTCTGGACTTGTTTAATCAAGTCCAGAATAAATGAAAATTTTCTCAGGGTGAAAATACAACTATGCATTTTCTACCCTGAACGAAGGCTCTTGATCGCGACAAAAGTGATCAAGAGCCGAGTTGAATTTTAAATTTTAAAGAGCGCAGTCGAATTTTTAACCAAAATCGAGTTGGATAAAAAAAGATTATACGCGGCGGTTCGGGGTTCGGATTTGAAAAAACAAGTGAGTTGGGCACGGCGCGAAAGAAACAAGGGATCGGTTTTGCTACGGAAGGTTTGGTAGTAAAAAGTAGTATTACGAAGAAAATTGTATAAACGAAAATAATAAAAAGTAGGATTACGGAAGAAAGTTTTATAAACGAAAATATTAAAAAGTAGTGTTACGGAAGAAAATTGTATAAACGAAAATAATAAAAAGTAGGATTACGGAAGAAAGTTTTATAAACGAAAATATTAAAAAGTAGTGTTACGGAAGAAAGTTGTATTAACGAAAAATAATAAAAAGTTATATTACGGAAGAAAGTTTTATAAATAAAAATAATTAAAAGTTGAATTGGTGAAAGAAAGCTATTAAATAAAAGGAAGAAGAAACTTTACCAGGGCTTGGATACGACCTCGGCAAACTGTGTAAGAAAAAGTAAGTACATTAGAAAAATTGGCGCAGCCGGTAGGATAGAGGAAGCCTACTTTGAAAAACAAAAAAAAGTATAAGCGCTCGAAAACCCTCTATCCTACGAATCTAAAAGGAGTTTAGGACGAGATCGAATACTGGGCAAGACACCCTACCCTCCGCCTGAAGTTGAGTCTGGCTTCAGGAGTATTTCGATCTTGTCGGCTCCCAACGCTCGGGGTCGGACAGCTTTAACTGCCTCTGTTTGCAAAACACGCAGCCACCCCCTCATCAAAGCACAAAGTGCCAACGTGGGACAATAGCGGGCTTCATCCCAGCCCAGGATAAAAAAGTCCACAACCCAAAATTTCGAAATTTACACTTGAAGGAAGGAAGTTTGGAAACCATCCGCTATCTGCGATCCGGAGCTGAAAGGGACTTCGAAGTAGGCAACGCGCCCCCCTTTCAGTTTTTATCCAGGGGAATTTAAGTAGGCCACGGGCCCCCCCGGCAGCAAAAGAACTTCAAGAAACCGAACCAACGATCCTGAATTGAGAGGGACCTCGAAGAAGGCAATAAGCCCCCCTCCCAATTTGAACCAAGGGAATTAAGACGGCAGAAGCCCCCCTAGCTGCAAATTTCACACACGGTGGTCCATGAGCGAGGAAAGCTCCCACCACGAAATACCGCCGGAAATCCAACTTCCATCAACTCCTCAACAATCTTCCTCGCCGGGCGACGCACAGGAAGATCCGTCCCGGTACGAAGGAGGCAACGCGGGAGCAACATCCGCAACAGAGGGTGCTAATCAAACACCCCCAACAAATTCAACAAAAAAAGGGGTAACACTCAGGAGTGGGACAATCCTTACAGGTCCCCAACAAGTAAGACCTTCTACTTTAAATTTAGAAAATTATTTAAAATATCTAGAGGGGAAAGTGCGAGACTCCTCCGAACTTTCTGTTATACAGTGCGATTCTATCGATAAACAGCTCAAAAAGTCCCGTGAACGGCGGATTGAGCAAATCGCGCAATTCAAAGAAAGTACGGAAAAATTTAAAGAAAGCTTAAAGCAGTTTGGAGAACTCTCGCACTCTCTCGAAACAGAAATTACAAATAATAGTGTAGAATTAAGAGAAGGTGCCATTGAGGACAGTGTTAGTGATTCTACCGTGAGTGAAATTCTTTTAAATTGGCTGGGTGACTCCCTTCTGGAAACCAGCATAGAAGAAACTAGCTCCCCAAAGGTGCCAAACTTTAGCTTCAGAATCCCCAGTATAAACATGGCAGATTACGCTAAAATCGCCAAACTGACTGCCCAGCTCGTCCCCCTATTCTCGGGAGAGCAGCACCCAAAATTGAGCCTTGAGCTCCAAACGTTCCTAGGATGCTGCAGGCAGGTAATCCAGTGCATTTCGGTGGATGAACTAACAGCATTTTTGCAAATCTTCCCCACCAGACTTCGAGGCGAAGCTTATCAGCTTTTTGCCTCAAATATGCCCACTACTTTCAAAGAAGTAGAAGAACGGCTAAATCGCACATACCTGCCTAGAGAAACTTACCAGGAACTGGTAAATAAATTAATCACTACAAGGCAGTATCCCTTAGAAAACCTCACAGCCTTCACGGCACGAGTAAAACAAATGCTGGCACTCTGCAATGAAGCAGCAGAATCCAAATACGGAGCCACAGCAGCACCAGCTGTCAAAACGCAGTTGGAAGATTTCGCGAAAAACGCACTGAAAACAGGCGTAAATAACCCATATATGTGCCAATACCTTCTGACCATGACAGACGGCACGGTGGATGACCTCGTACAAAGAGCACTTGACATGGAACGTCTCCAGCAAAGTGCCCTATTCCTGCAACCTTCAGGGCAATTTCAGCCAAATGTGATGCAAAATCCGATACCCCATTCAATGAGTGCAACAACACCAAATAACGCACCTTTTAACCAACTTAATTCATCCGCTAATCACAGCGTATTTACTCCCGGCATAATGCCATTCGCTCAAGTTCCTCAGACCCTGCCAAACCCAAGCAGTCACATACCAACGTCACAGTTCACACAGGCCGGAACAGCATATATTAAACAGGAACCAAGATCGCCAGATAAAAATTATAATGTAAAAAATAAAAATAATTATTTAAATAAAATTACTTGTAGTTTTTGTAATTTAAGAGGCCACACATACGCAGATTGCCTCAAACGTAAAAATACTCCGTACTGTGTGAACTGCAAAATATACAACCACGATATACGTGACTGCAGGAGGAACAACAACAATATTCAAAGATCAAGCAACAATGGTGGACCATCGAATCAACGCCCTAGAGAGCCGCAGAATCCCAATAACAATTCCAGAGTATATAATGTGCGAAAAAAGTGCGAATTTTGTGGTCGTTCTGGACATGCAGTTAATAACTGCCAACAAAAACGTAAATGGGAAGCCCGGAGTCAGGGAAACGACGTACAGTCGACCCAAAACTCCCCGGCTCGACTATAAATCTCCCATCTAATAAATTAGGGTCTCCTCAGCAGCCCGATTCCAGTGTCGCTACAGTAAAACTTCCTTTAGACATAGGCCTGAACGGCCAAACTAAACTAGTAGTAGACACAGGCGCTGAGGTAAGTATAATAAAGAAAAGGTTATTAAAAGACCTCAAAGAAATTAACCACAATGAGGCATGTACACTTCAGACCCCATTTGGTACGGGAAAGACGCTGGGAAATTGCCAGGGAAACTTCGTTTTCAAAAACAAAATTCCCTGCAAGTTTCAAGTCGTAAAGAACTTGCCCGGCCTTTCCGATGATGGACTTCTAGGAAATGATTTCCTAGCAAAAAACTGTAACGTTGAGGGTCCTAAAAAGGCACTAAGGTTTCCTCGCACGGAAACTAATCCAGACGAATTTGCTTTGCCATTAGAGTTTGAAACGGACAAGCTACATTCTGAAAAAGCAGTCGAAGTAAGAACACTTGCAGAAGAGGTAGAGTCTAAACAGGCTGAACTATCCACCTGCAGTGTCTTCAAGGCTTCTCAAACGAGAAAAGCTGGCTGCCAAGCTCCAAAAGAGCCCAAGGAAGGTGAAAAAGGCTGTCTGGGCGAACAAGAGACCGATGAAATCAGGCAGCAATTGGTTACCTTTAAGGAACCAATCTGCATACCTGCGCGCTCTCAAATTGTGGCCCCAGTGCCGTTACAAACTCAAGAAGAAATGCTCTGTTTATCCCAAGAGATAAGCGATGGAGTCTTCTTGGCAAACAGTTTGCTGTCATCTGGAGAAGAATTAGTGCTGGTTAGTATTCTCAACGCTAACAAGTAGTTACGCTATACAGGTTCTGGACCACTTTTTCCATACAAAAAGTGCAAGGTAGAAACCAACTATTTTGCTAGCTCTAGACCGGGTTCTGGGCCACAGGGGGATTCCGACTAGTGGTATACGTCACAGGGCCTGCCTGGAGAATTCCTTTCCTACCGTCTGTCTGACCAGGAGATGACATTAACTTTTTAGTAATAATTCAAGTTTTATTTTTTTTTTGCCCATGGTGTGCTGCGCCTAAATGTAGGCTTTTTTATTGTGATTTTGCTGTTTTCAAGTGTTGCACCTTAATGTAGGCTTTTGGTTTTGAACTAATATTAGTAATACTTAAAGTTAATAGTAGGACATTTTTGTTCATGCCAATGGATTCTAGAGCGTTGGGGTGGCGATATTAAGGGGGATAAAATTTTCATCAGAAATCCTCTACGAGCTCTGGTTTTCGAGATATTAGCGATTTGACCTTTTCAGATATAGTTAATATTATTAATAATTCAAGCTACCTAGGATAGTTTTGTTGATGCCAATAGATTCTAGAAGGTGTTAGAGGGGTAGGAGGTTAGAGGGGGAATAAAATTTTTGTTAGAAATCCTCTACGGGCTATGGTTTTCGAGATATTAGTGATTTTACCTTTTTAGATATAGTTAATGTTAGTAATAATTCAAGTTTATTTTTGCTCATGGGGACGCTGCACCTAAATATAGGCTTTTTATTATGATTTTTTCTTGAGCGTCTAAATGTAGGCTTTTGGTTTTGAACTAATATTAGTAATAATTAAAGTTAATAGTAGGACATTTTTGTTCATGCCAATGGATTCTAGAGCGTTGGGGTGGGTATATTAAGGGGGATAAAATTTTCATCAGAAATCCTCTACGAGCTCTGGTTTTCGAGATATTAGCGATTTGACCTTTTCAGATATAGTTAATATTATTAATAATTCAAGCTACCTAGGATAGTTTTGTTGATGCCAATAGATTCTAGAAGGTGTTAGAGGGGTAGGAGGTTAGAGGGGGAATAAAATTTTTGTGAGAAATCCTCTACGGGCTATGGTTTTCGAGATATTAGTGATTTTACCTTTTTAGATATAGTTAATGTTAGTAATAATTCAAGTTTATTTTTGCTCATGGGGACGCTGCACCTAAATATAGGCTTTTTATTATGATTTTTTCTTGAGCGTCTAAATGTAGGCTTTTGGTTTTGAACTAATTTTAGTAATAATTAAAGTTAATAGTAGGACATTTTTGTTCATGCCAATGGATTCTAGAGCGTTGGGGTGGGGATATTAAGGGGGATAAAATTTTCATCAGAAATCCTCTACGAGCTCTGGTTTTCGAGATATTAGCGATTTGACCTTTTCAGATATAGTTAATATTATTAATAATTCAAGCTACCTAGGATAGTTTTGTTGATGCCAATAGATTCTAGAAGGTGTTAGAGGGGTAGGAGGTTAGAGGGGGAATAAAATTTTTGTTAGAAATCCTCTACGGGCTATAGTTTTCGAGATATTAGCGATTTGGTTTTGAATTAATATTACTAATAATTCAAGTTACTGAGCTGACATAATTATTATACGATGCATTATGCCACCTCAACCTTAAAGTCCACTTTGCGACAGCAGCGCTTGACTAACTCCCTAACCTTTTATTAAGTATGCTGCACAGAGACAGCATCCCCCTGTCATTTCCAAGCTTTTGGTTTCTCGCGTTTGACACCGTCTCTTTCTTGTTGTGTCAGAATAGTACACGCAGGCGGGTGGCTCTTCGTTTATTGAATATAATTAATTAAATAATGTGCAATTGAATTAAGTTTAGATTAAGTGAATAAGTTGTGAATAAAACTCTAGTTAGTAGAATACATAGAGTTTGTCTTTATTTCAACCACAACATTGGTGACCCCGACGTGATCGAGCACTAAAAGGATTTCAGCCACGCCGCCTGCACGAATAAAAATATCAGAAAACGCAAACAGCGCCCACTGGAACTATAAAATCACAATTCCATGTAGCAGCGATGGATTTCTGGTATGAAGAATAAAATCAGATTATCTTTCAACCGATGGAAATACATGGTGCAGCATAAAACATAGAAGATTAGCAGTATTGTAGCCCAGCAACACAAACCTGTGACAATTTACCGCAAGTAGAAGTAAAGTACAGTTTACGCAAGCAACCTGATCACAAAAGACAACCGTTGCACTGGAGGACAATTGACAAAAAGGCTGATAAGTTTTGTTTTTCTTAATTTAAAATTTGTTGCATTGCGAATTAATATTTTAAAGCCTATAACCATTTAAGGACGTGAGCTAAAAGTTTTGATACATACCTACCTTTAGAATCTTGAATTAATTTCTTAATTATTTACAATTCAATGAAAAATAACCTTTGATACATAATTTTTTTTTTTTGCTTTTAAGTAATACGTATAAGGCACAATTTTTTTTTTTTTTTTTTACATTATTACCTTTCTCTTTTGTGTGAATCAATTCTTACGAGAAAAATAAGCGGAGAGCCATTATATAATTGCGTATAAAATTTTCAAAAATATGACAAATGTAGAGGATGCAAATTTGACACCTGAATCAAACAAAAGCGATCAAAAGGATTTGGAAATGATAGGCATTAATGCGACACATTTAGTTTTGCCAGATTTTTGGGCCAATAATCCGGAATTATGGTTTACGCAAATAGAGTCCACATTTTCTACAAATAAAATTTCATCCGAATCAAAACGTTTTGACTATGTAGTTTCCAAATTACCAACGAAACAAATTGAACTTGTTGCAGACATAATAAGAAACAGACCAGACAACTCGTATACGGCTATGAAAGAAGCCATTATATCTAGAAACAAATCAAGTGACCTCGCGAAGCTCGAACAATTACTACGAATGAACACAATGGGTGACAGAACACCTTCCTCTCATTTTAGAAAAATTCAAGAGCTGGCAGCACAATGTTCGGTGAAGGACAAGAATTTGATCAAAACATTCTGGCTGCGTTCACTACCCAATGATGTCAGTGCTATAATTTCCATTGTCGACGATCATGACATAAGCAAGCTTACATTAGCTGCAGACAAGGATTATGAAAAGCTTAGAATGTCTGCTAGCGATGTTGAACAAATCTCGCGAGCTTCACTACAGCCAAGCGATGTACAAAACCTCATTGAGAGCATAACCAAGACAGTGATAAGTAACGTATCACGGCGTTTTCAGCATAATCGTAATCGAAACATTCAAACTCGCTCCAGGTCTCGCGGGCAATCATTCGGAAGAAAACAAGAACGTGATAGAAGTCATGGTCGCAAACGCAATCCAGGGACTTGTTTCTATCATGAAAGGTTCGGGTCTCGTGCGCGGAATTGCCGCTCTCCTTGCAATTTTCTCTCACAACAAGAGCCTAATACCACCGCTTCAAAAAACTGAATACGCCTGCAATTGTGTCAACTGACTTTAGTCATCAAACTAAACGAAGACTGTTCATTAGTGATCCATTAACGAAATTAACATTTTTAGTAGACTCCGGCGCGGAAATATCTGTAGTACCAGCCTCAATATTTGACAAAAGAAAACAATCTCTAAATTATGAACTTATAGCAGCAAACGGTACCACGATTAATACATTTGGTACAAAAATGCTTAAGCTTAGTTTAGGACTAAGACGCGATTTCACACACGTTTTTGTCATCGCTTCCGTACAAAAACCTATAATCGGCGCGGATTTTTTGACAAAATATGGTTTGCTTATCGACTTACAAAGAAAGCGTCTTATTGATCCAAAGACATCATTGGTTGTTAACGCAATCATATTGTAATCTAGCACACCAACACCGGTTAAGACAAAAAACAATAAGGAATATAGTGAGATTGTTGACAAATTCTCGAATTTGGTACATGAATTTAACTTCAATAGGTTGGTGAAGCATGATATTCGTCATCAAATTCATACTTCTGGGCAACTTCCATTTAATCGTCCACGCAGATTAGAACCAGCAAAGCACAAAATTGCTAAAGCAGAGTTCGACCGCATGGTGGAGTTGGGCATTTGCCGGCCTTCCAATTCAAGTGTTGCGTCACCATTACACATGGTACCTAAGAAAGACTCAAATGAGTGGCGTCCTTGTGGTGACTATAGGCTTCTGAACACCGTAACAATACCTGACCGTTACCCAATACCACATATTCATAACTTCACTATTAATTTGTGGGGTTGCACGATTTTTTCGAAAGTGGATCTAGTACGCGCGTACCACCAGATCCCCGTAGCGGCTGATGATGTATTCAAAACAGCAATAACTACTCCGTTTGGATTATACGAATTTCTGAGAATGCCCTATGGGCTCAGAAACGCAACCCAAACATTCCAGCGATTCATGAATGGTGTAATTTCAGGTTTAGATTTTATATTCGTGTACATTGATGATATTCTGGTGGCTAGCCGAAATGAAAAAGAGCACAAAGAACACTTGAATTCACTATTCGAACGTCTCAGTCAGAATGGACTCAGCATTAAAGCTTCAAAATGCGTTTTTGGGGCTCGCGAAATTGACTTTTTAGGTCATAAAATTAATTCAGATGGAGTTAAGCCATTGGAGGAAAAGGTAAAAGCAATTGTAGACTACCCACAGCCTACTAGCATCCGAAAAATCCAACGTTTTGTGGGAATGGTAAACTATTACCACCGGTTCATCCCACATTTAGCCGAATTAATTGCTCCAATCTACTACCATCTCACAATACTGAATAAACAACGCAATAATAAGAAAAATTTCTCATGGCCAACTTCTTGTCAGAATGCGTTTGACAAAACAAAACTGGCACTTGCATCGGCTACTTTATTATCATTCCCAATGAACTCTACCAAGTACGCGCTTTCCACCGACGCTTCCAGCATGGCAATAGGTGCGGTGCTTCAGCAGTTGAATAATGGGGTCTGGGAACCCCTTGCCTTCTTTTCCAAAAAATTAAAGCCTGCGGAAATAAAATATTCTGCATTTGACAGAGAGTTGCTAGCGATTTACCTTTCGATAAAACATTTTCGCTATATATTGGAAGGCAGATCTTTTTCGGTTTACACTGATCACAAACCGTTGACGACTGCGTTAACAACGAAAACGGATAGAAGTCCCCGTCAATCTAATCACTTAGATTTCATCTCGCAGTTTACGTCGGATATAAGATACATTAAAGGAAAAGACAACGTAGTAGCAGACGCTTTATCGCGCACAAATGATATCGACAGTATTACACTCTCTGGACAGGATTTGACTTTACTGACACAATTGCAGGAAAATGATGAAGAACTCAAGAGCTTACTTGAACGAAATGAACAGTCTAAATTTGAACTTAAACCCATAAGATTTCCTAACCTAGAAAAACCAGTTTACTGCGAAATATCGAATAAAAACACCCGGCCATACATCCCTGAACCAATGAGAAAAAATGTATTCAATTCCCAGCATAACATATCACACCCTGGTGTTAGGGCTTCTAGGAAGATGGTTGCCAAAAAGTTTTTCTGGCCCAAAATGAACGTCGACACAGGCTACTGGGCTAAGACTTGTGTTAACTGCCAAAAGGCAAAGGTTCAAAGACACACAAAGTCTCCTTTAGGCACTTTTAAAATGCCGACAGGTCGTTTCGAGCATGTCCACATGGATCTGACTGGACCTTTGCCACCTTCAAATGAAAATAAATACATACTGACAATAGTCGATCGCTTCACTCGATGGCCCGAAGCTTACGCAATCCCGGACATGACAACACAGACCGTCGCAAAGACTTTTGTCAATGAATTCATCTGCCGTTTTGGTGTCCCGCAGCTAATAACAACCGATCAAGGAACACAATTTGAGTCTGCATTATTTAGTGAACTGACTAAACTTCTAGGGTCTCACCGCGTACACACTTCTCCTTACCATCCATGTAGCAATGGACTCGTGGAAAGATTCCACAGGCATCTTAAAACTGCTCTTAAAGCGCGCGCGAATACAGAACAGTGGAGTGAGGAGCTGCCACTTGTCCTACTGGGTATTCGTACTGCCGTCCGAGAGGACATAGAGGCATCTCCGGCCGAATTGACTTACGGTCAAAATCTAAAGTTACCAGGAGATATGTTTATGGATCCGACTAGTGAAGCTATACCATGTGATGATTTGATTAGCAAACTTAGGCAAACCATGCAAAACTTAATCCCTACTCCTACCAAGCAAATTATTTATCAGGACATTTTCATACCAAAAGCCTTAGACAGATGTTCACACGTTTTTGTAAGAGTGGACAGACCCAAACTGGGACTTACATGCCCATATGACGGACCGCATAAAGTAATAAGACGCTTACGAAAAAACTTCATAGTCGAAATTCGCGGAAAGCAAAAGTCTATATCTCTAGATCGCCTAAAGCTGCTCATTTGCTCAGTGATGTAGCAACCGAGCAGACAAAACCAAAATCACGGATTGTACGTTTTGATATGGGACGGAACAAAACTTACAAGATTTAATTCATCTGAATGCAAAGCAATCTCGAAGGGGGGTACTGAGCTGACATAATTATTATACGATGCATTATGCCACCTCAACCTTAAAGTCCACTTTGCGACAGCAGCGCTTGACTAACTCCCTAACCTTTTATTAAGTATGCTGCACAGAGACAGCATCCCCCTGTCATTTCCAAGCTTTTGGTTTCTCGCGTTTGACACCGTCTCTTTCTTGTTGTGTCAGAATAGTACACGCAGGCGGGTGGCTCTTCGTTTATTGAATATAATTAATTAAATAATGTGCAATTGAATTAAGTTTAGATTAAGTGAATAAGTTGTGAATAAAACTCTAGTTAGTAGAATACATAGAGTTTGTCTTTATTTCAACCACAACATTACCCTGGGGAGTTGTAGATATCAGCATGACGTCATCTTGGATTTGCTGTTTTCTTACTTGAATATTCCTTAGCGAGGAATTTGAAGATATCAGAAGTTTTGGATCACTTTCTATGTGGGTTCTGAGGCAGTGATATTCTGGGTATCAAATATTAAATGTTTACCAAACATTAGGCATGCTCCCCTGTTTATGATGTAATTTGATATCACCGCTGTAAACAAATTCGCATTTAAGCTGAATGGTTCATACACACCCGTGTAAACTTCCTGTTTACAAATTCGCATTTTAGCTGAATGAGTCATGCACACCTGTGTTATCAAATTTAAGCAATATCAGCACATTTATTCTTTTCATGTAATTTGATACCACACTTACTGTAGGCAGCCAAAAATTTTATTGTTCCAAGAATTTTACCGATCGAAACTTTTCATTGGAATTCACATAAAGTAAACAAATTTTCACATTTTCTCTTCATCTTGAAATGTGTTCATGTAAACAATCTCATTTGATATTTGCAAAATTGAACCAGCAGAATAAAGTAATGAAATTTAAGCAATTAATTTGAGTGATTTATGTTTTTTTGTTTATCGTGTAATTCAATATCATCTCAGCATGTAAGCAAATTCGTTGGAATTCATCCTGTGCAATGATTATTGCAGCAGCAGGATCATTCATGTTCACAAACTGTTGCTATAAAAGCCCAAGCAAACTCTTGGGGAGCATCAGTCAGTTTTAGTGAGTCTCAGTGATAGTTTAAAAACCATACAAAAAAAATTAAAAAATGTCTTCGGTGTTAGTAAATAAAAGTTTTTCAATAATTGAAAATTTGCGAAAAGATGTGATGGAGTGTTTAAAAAATTCAGTGAATAAAGACTATATTGTTCAAAAGTGCAATAGAAACATACATAAATTTCAAGTTGCATTTCGGAAGTGCAATAAGAGTTCTAGGAAACGACATTTCGAGAGCTGTCTCGAGCAAATTAAAGCATTGAGAGCACTATTGAGAACTCCCCGTCGAGGTGGAGGAATTACTCGCGTAAGAAGAAGTGATTTTGTAAAGTGGGAGGAAATAAAGACAGCGTTCGCAGACAGAATTCGACAAGGTGTTATTGCAAATTTAAAACATATCGATCCGAAGCTATTTATGCAAGACGCCGCCAAATTATTTACACGTCGTGTTAAAAATACCTTAAAACATTATTTTAATATTAAAGTTTCTACAACGTTTTGTGGTGAATTTGTTAAAGAAACTGGTGACAATGAAATTATAAAAGACATTAAATACTTCCAAGCGAGAACTGCTCCAATTAGTGCAGATGATAACTTAGAGGAGTGGTTTAAATCAAACATTTTGGATCCAATACACACTCAGCTAGAAGAATTCCAGGAAAAAGACAGTGGCTGGGCACTGCACTCTATAATACATCTAGCAGTACACATCAACAAGTTTGAACAACTCCGAGGATCTTCGTATATACCTCTACCGAAGGAGATTGCATCAAAGAAAGCTTGCATTAATTTGAAAAATAATGATGAAGCATGCTTCGCATGGGCCGTAACATCAGCGCTATATCCTGCAAATGTTCACTCCGATAGGACCTCATCATATCCACATTATTCTACTGTGCTAAATTTAACTTGGATAACATTTCCCATGACACTTAAGCAAATTACGCAATTTGAAGCCCATAACGAGATATCAGTAAACGTATTCATCCTAGAGAAAGAGCGTTTCTTCACCACAGTTCCAGTTAGACTTACAAAACACAGGATGGAGCGACATGTAAATCTCTTAATGCTACAAGATGACTATGACCAGGCTGATGATCATATGGTTGTTGATGATGATGATGGCAGATATCATTTCTGTTGGATTAAAGATCTTTCGCGCCTTGTATCAAAACAAACTTCAAAATGTAACTATAGAGTGTATATATGCGACAGATGTTTGCTCTACTTTTACTCTGCCGAAAAATTATCATCACACACTCCTGAATGCGAGAAACAAAACGACTGTAGGATTATGTTTCCCTCAGAGGAAAAGAAATGGTTGGAATATAAGAATTATAACCATAAGAATCCAGTCCCGTTTTGTGTGTATGCTGATCTTGAATCAATATTGAAGCCGATTCAGGGAAACGAACAAAATACCCAGCGAATCCAGGAACATGAAGTTCATAGCATCGGATTCTATTTCCACTGCAAACATGATGCTAAGCTCTCATATTACAGAGCATATCGAGGAAAGGACTGTCAACAATGGTTTGCATTAGAATTGCAAAAAATTGCATCCATAGCTGTACAGGAAAAGCTGAACATCAGGCCAATGCAGCCCCTGACTAAAGAAGAATGGCGTTCACATATGGAAAATACTTGCTGCCATATATGTGAAAAAACGTTTGCAGCCGATGAGGAACGAGTCCGAGACCATTGCCACTTAACAGGTAAATACTGAGAATCATAATTCAATTCATTTTTTCATAAATTCTTTTAACAGGAAAACACCGAGGACCAGCGCATAATGTATGCAATCTGATGTATCAAGATTGTCCCATAGTTCCAGTCATTTTTCACAACTTATCCGGATATGATGCTCACTTCATTATTAAGGATATAGCTACATCTATTCCTGAGAAAGTGGATCTCCTACCAATAAATAAAGAAAGATATATCTCGTTCACCAAGCACGTTGAAGGCAGTCATATCAAATTCAGATTCATCGATTCCTTCCGTTTTATGGCAGAATCATTAGATAAGCTATCATCATTGCTACCAATGGATAAATTAAATATTACAAGAGCTGTATGGCGGGAATTGTATGATGATGATTTTAAACTACTTACGCGCAAAGGTGTCTTCCCATACGACTTCGTTGACGATTGGGCAAAATTAGGTCTCCAACACTTACCGGCACAGGAGCAATTCTATAATAAAATGACTGACAGTGATATATCCGCTGAGGACTACAATCATGCTGAAAAGGTCTGGCAAACATTTGAAATACAGACACTTGGCGAATATTCCGATCTATACCTGAAAACTGATGTCCTCCTATTGGCTGATGTCTTCGAGAACTTTCGAGAAGTATGTATGAAGACGTTCAATTTGGATCCAGCACATTATTACACCATGCCAGGTCTAACATGGGATGCTATGCTAAAATACACCAAAGTGAAACTAGAGCTGATAACCGACGTAGATATACTGCTTTTCATAGAGAGAGGTATTCGAGGTGGTATAAGTCAATGCTCGAACAGATATAGCAAAGCAAATAATAAATATATGGATGATTTTAAGCCTGATGAGAAAGAGAAATACCTGATGTATTATGATGTAAATAACCTTTATGGATGGGCCATGTCACAGCATTTACCAACCGGAGGATTCAAATGGGTTGATGCTCCCAATATCAATGTTTTCAAGATTCCTGATGATTCACCAATTGGATACATATTCGAAGTAGACTTGGACTATCCTCAACATCTACATGATAAGCATAAGGATTTACCGTTTTGCTCTGAGCATGCAGCACCACCTGGAGCAAAATTAGAAAAGCTTTTGACAACATTACATCCTAAAACTAAATATGTTATACACTACCGAAATTTGAAGCAATGCTTATCACATGGTCTCATCCTAAAAAAAGTGCACCGGGTTCTTCAATTCAACCAATCAGCTTGGCTTAAACCATATATTGACTTAAATACTACCAAACGGAAGCAGGCTACCAGCGATCATGAGAAGGACAGCTATAAGAAGATGAATAATGCAGCTTTTGGTAAAACCATGGAAAATGTTCGCAAGTATAGCGATATAAAGCTTTGCGTAAAGTGGGAAGGTCGCTATGGTGCCAAAGCTCGGATTGCGGCACCCAACTTCCACAGTGCAACGATATTTGATGAGAGTTTAGTTGCTGTGGAATTAAGGCGACTCAAAATCTTATTCAATAAGCCTCTCTATATTGGAATGGCAGTTTTGGAAATTTCAAAGATATGCCTCTATGATTTCCACTACAGTTTTATGCAGCGTGAATTTGGAGATAAATGCAAAGTCATGTATACAGATACAGATTCTCTAATATATGAACTTGAAGAGAAAAATGTATATGAGTTTATGGCTGAAAATATAAACAAATTTGATACAAGTGATTACCCAGAAGATAATCAATTCAATTTACCGCTCGTGAATAAAAAGATTCCTGGTCTAATGAAGGATGAACTGAATGGGAAAATCATGAGCGAATTTGCAGGCTTGCGCTCGAAAATGTACAGTCTACGTATAAACGATGGTAAAACTGTAAAGAAAGCAAAAGGAGTAAAGACTAATGTAGTCCAGAGGCATATCAATTTCGAAGACTACGTCGAATGTTTGAATAACAAGCGAGTATTAACTGCTAATCAGAGCTCCATACGATCGCATAACCATAATGTCTACACTGTCAGTCAAAAGAAAATTGCATTGAATCCATATGATAACAAGCGGTATATTATGAGTGGGACAACGGATACTCTACCATGGGGACATTACTCTATTCAATCAGAACAGCAAGGAGCAGACGCAGAAAAAACATATAATCTAAGGCTAGTCTAAGATATGTATTGTAAATAAAAATTGTATTATAGCTAAAATACCATTTAATGAAATAGTTTGTTTTAATTGTATTATAGTCTAAGATGATGTACACTATTGTAAAATAAAGGAAAATATTATAATTATAGGGTAACCGATTTAAGGAAGCCTAATATAGAATGATACCTTAAGAATTAAATGTTAATCTAGAATGATATCTTAAGAATTAAATGTTAATATTTTCCAATTTATAATAAATCAATAATAATATTTTATATATGGTATTCTTTTATTCAATTTCCCTACTATGTCCAGAGCTCCCGAATAATATTTGCCCACTACCGTGAGCTCCTAATCGGGCGGTTGAGCGTTTTACCCAGAATGTTAGGATGACTTGAGAAAAAAACTTTTACACGTGGACTCGACCTTGACCCCGGCATCACCTTTGAAACCGGAAGGGCGTCGGATCCTTGACCTTCATCCGGAAGTGAATTATATATAAGTGTATAATCAAACATTTCACAGGGACTCCATATTGTTTTTCAAAACAGGTCTGATAACTGCTTAAAAGCTGTTAAGCTGTTATCAGAGCTGTTTGAAAAGCTGGTAAGCTGTTATCAGACCTGTTTAAAAGCTGTTAAGCTGTTATCAGACCTGTTTGAAAAGCTGTTAAGCTGTTATCGGACCTGTTTAAAAAGCTGTTAAGCTGTTATCAGAGCTATTTGAAAAGCTGTTAAGCTGTTATCAGACCTGTTTAAAAAGCTGTTAAGCTGTTATCAGACCTGTTTAAGAAGCTGTTAAACTGTTATCAGACCTGTTTAAAAAGCTGTTAAGCTGTTATCAGACCTGTTTAAAAGCTGTTAAGCTGTTATCAGACCTGTTTAAAAGCTGTTAAGCTGTTATCAGACCTGTTTTATAAGCTGTTAAGCTGTTATCAGACCTGTTTGAAAAGCTGTTAAGCTGTTATCAGACCTGTTTGAAAAGCTGTTAAGCTGTTATCGGACCTGTTTAAAAAGCTGTTAAGCTGTTATCAGACCTGTTTAAAAAGCTGTTAAGCTGTTATCAGACCTGTTTAAGAAGCTGTTAAGCTGTTATCAGACCTGTTTAAAAAGCTGTTAAGCTGTTATCAGACCTGTTTAAAAGCTGTTAAGCTGTTATCAGACCTGTTTAAAAAGCTGTTAAGCTGTTATCAGACCTGGTTAAGCAGTTATCAGACCTGTTTTGAAAAACAATATGGAGTCCCTGTGAAATGTTTGATTATACACTTATATATAATTCACTTCCGGATGAAGGTCAAGGATCCGACGCCCTTCCGGTTTCAAAGGTGATGCCGGGGTCAAGGTCGAGTCCACGTGTAAAAGTTTTTTTCTCAAGTCATCCTAACATTCTGGGTAAAACGCTCAACCGCCCGATTAGGAGCTCACGGTAGTGGGCAAATATTATTCGGGAGCTCTGGACATAGTAGGGAAATTGAATAAAAGAATACCATATATAAAATATTATTATTGATTTATTATAAATTGAAAAATATTAACATTTAATTCTTAAGATATCATTCTAGATTAACATTTAATTCTTAAGGTATCATTCTATATTAGGCTTCCTTAAATCGGTTACCCTATAATTATAATATTTTCCTTTATTTTACAATAGTGTACATCATCTTAGACTATAATACAATTAAAACAAACTATTTCATTAAATGGTATTTTAGCTATAATACAATTTTTATTTACAATACATATCTTAGACTAGCCTTAGATTATATGTTTTTTCTGCGTCTGCTCCTTGCTGTTCTGATTGAATAGAGTAATGTCCCCATGGTAGAGTATCCGTTGTCCCACTCATAATATACCGCTTGTTATCATATGGATTCAATGCAATTTTCTTTTGACTGACAGTGTAGACATTATGGTTATGCGATCGTATGGAGCTCTGATTAGCAGTTAATACTCGCTTGTTATTCAAACATTCGACGTAGTCTTCGAAATTGATATGCCTCTGGACTACATTAGTCTTTACTCCTTTTGCTTTCTTTACAGTTTTACCATCGTTTATACGTAGACTGTACATTTTCGAGCGCAAGCCTGCAAATTCGCTCATGATTTTCCCATTCAGTTCATCCTTCATTAGACCAGGAATCTTTTTATTCACGAGCGGTAAATTGAATTGATTATCTTCTGGGTAATCACTTGTATCAAATTTGTTTATATTTTCAGCCATAAACTCATATACATTTTTCTCTTCAAGTTCATATATTAGAGAATCTGTATCTGTATACATGACTTTGCATTTATCTCCAAATTCACGCTGCATAAAACTGTAGTGGAAATCATAGAGGCATATCTTTGAAATTTCCAAAACTGCCATTCCAATATAGAGAGGCTTATTGAATAAGATTTTGAGTCGCCTTAATTCCACAGCAACTAAATTCTCATCAAATATCGTTGCACTGTGGAAGTTGGGTGCCGCAATCCGAGCTTTGGCACCATAGCGACCTTCCCACTTTACGCAAAGCTTTATATCGCTATACTTGCGAACATTTTCCATGGTTTTACCAAAAGCTGCATTATTCATCTTCTTATAGCTGTCCTTCTCATGATCGCTGGTAGCCTGCTTCCGTTTGGTAGTATTTAAGTCAATATATGGTTTAAGCCAAGCTGATTGGTTGAATTGAAGAACCCGGTGCACTTTTTTTTAGGATGAGACCATGTGATAAGCATTGCTTCAAATTTCGGTAGTGTATAACATATTTAGTTTTAGGATGTAATGTTGTCAAAAGCTTTTCTAATTTTGCTCCAGGTGGTGCTGCATGCTCAGAGCAAAACGGTAAATCCTTATGCTTATCATGTAGATGTTGAGGATAGTCCAAGTCTACTTCGAATATGTATCCAATTGGTGAATCATCAGGAATCTTGAAAACATTGATATTGGGAGCATCAACCCATTTGAATCCTCCGGTTGGTAAATGCTGTGACATGGCCCATCCATAAAGGTTATTTACATCATAATACATCAGGTATTTCTCTTTCTCATCAGGCTTAAAATCATCCATATATTTATTATTTGCTTTGCTATATCTGTTCGAGCATTGACTTATACCACCTCGAATACCTCTCTCTATGAAAAGCAGTATATCTACGTCGGTTATCAGCTCTAGTTTCACTTTGGTGTATTTTAGCATAGCATCCCATGTTAGACCTGGCATGGTGTAATAATGTGCTGGATCCAAATTGAACGTCTTCATACATACTTCTCGAAAGTTCTCGAAGACATCAGCCAATAGGAGGACATCAGTTTTCAGGTATAGATCGGAATATTCGCCAAGTGTCTGTATTTCAAATGTTTGCCAGACCTTTTCAGCATGATTGTAGTCCTCAGCGGATATATCACTGTCAGTCATTTTATTATAGAATTGCTCCTGTGCCGGTAAGTGTTGGAAACCTAATTTTGCCCAATCGTCAACGAAGTCGTATGGGAAGACACCTTTGCGCGTAAGTAGTTTAAAATCATCATCATACAATTCCCGCCATACAGCTCTTGTAATATTTAATTTATCCATTGGTAGCAATGATGATAGCTTATCTAATGATTCTGCCATAAAACGGAAGGAATCGATGAATCTGAATTTGATATGACTGCCTTCAACGTGCTTGGTGAACGAGATATATCTTTCTTTATTTATTGGTAGGAGATCCACTTTCTCAGGAATAGATGTAGCTATATCATTAATAATGAAGTGAGCATCATATCCGGATAAGTTGTGAAAAATGACTGGAACTATGGGACAATCTTGATACATCAGATTGCATACATTATGCGCTGGTCCTCGGTGTTTTCCTGTTAAAAGAATTTATGAAAAAATGAATTGAATTATGATTCTCAGTATTTACCTGTTAAGTGGCAATGGTCTCGGACTCGTTCCTCATCGGCTGCAAACGTTTTTTCACATATATGGCAGCAAGTATTTTCCATATGTGAACGCCATTCTTCTTTAGTCAGGGGCTGCATTGGCCTGATGTTCAGCTTTTCCTGTACAGCTATGGATGCAAGTTTTTGCAATTCTAATGCAAACCATTGTTGACAGTCCTTTCCTCGATATGCTCTGTAATATGAGAGCTTAGCATCATGTTTGCAGTGGAAATAGAATCCGATGCTATGAACTTCATGTTCCTGGATTCGCTGGGTATTTTGTTCGTTTCCCTGAATCGGCTTCAATATTGATTCAAGATCAGCATACACACAAAACGGGACTGGATTCTTATGGTTATAATTCTTATATTCCAACCATTTCTTTTCCTCTGAGGGAAACATAATCCTACAGTCGTTTTGTTTCTCGCATTCAGGAGTGTGTGATGATAATTTTTCGGCAGAGTAAAAGTAGAGCAAACATCTGTCGCATATATACACTCTATAGTTACATTTTGAAGTTTGTTTTGATACAAGGCGCGAAAGATCTTTAATCCAACAGAAATGATATCTGCCATCATCATCATCAACAACCATATGATCATCAGCCTGGTCATAGTCATCTTGTAGCATTAAGAGATTTACATGTCGCTCCATCCTGTGTTTTGTAAGTCTAACTGGAACTGTGGTGAAGAAACGCTCTTTCTCTAGGATGAATACGTTTACTGATATCTCGTTATGGGCTTCAAATTGCGTAATTTGCTTAAGTGTCATGGGAAATGTTATCCCAGTTAAATTTAGCACAGTAGAATAATGTGGATATGATGAGGTCCTATCGGAGTGAACATTTGCAGGATATAGCGCTGATGTTACGGCCCATGCGAAGCATGCTTCATCATTATTTTTCAAATTAATGCAAGCTTTCTTTGATGCAATCTCCTTCGGTAGAGGTATATACGAAGATCCTCGGAGTTGTTCAAACTTGTTGATGTGTACTGCTAGATGTATTATAGAGTGCAGTGCCCAGCCACTGTCTTTTTCCTGGAATTCTTCTAGCTGAGTGTGTATTGGATCCAAAATGTTTGATTTAAACCACTCCTCTAAGTTATCATCTGCACTAATTGGAGCAGTTCTCGCTTGGAAGTATTTAATGTCTTTTATAATTTCATTGTCACCAGTTTCTTTAACAAATTCACCACAAAACGTTGTAGAAACTTTAATATTAAAATAATGTTTTAAGGTATTTTTAACACGACGTGTAAATAATTTGGCGGCGTCTTGCATAAATAGCTTCGGATCGATATGTTTTAAATTTGCAATAACACCTTGTCGAATTCTGTCTGCGAACGCTGTCTTTATTTCCTCCCACTTTACAAAATCACTTCTTCTTACGCGAGTAATTCCTCCACCTCGACGGGGAGTTCTCAATAGTGCTCTCAATGCTTTAATTTGCTCGAGACAGCTCTCGAAATGTCGTTTCCTAGAACTCTTATTGCACTTCCGAAATGCAACTTGAAATTTATGTATGTTTCTATTGCACTTTTGAACAATATAGTCTTTATTCACTGAATTTTTTAAACACTCCATCACATCTTTTCGCAAATTTTCAATTATTGAAAAACTTTTATTTACTAACACCGAAGACATTTTTTAATTTTTTTTGTATGGTTTTTAAACTATCACTGAGACTCACTAAAACTGACTGATGCTCCCCAAGAGTTTGCTTGGGCTTTTATAGCAACAGTTTGTGAACATGAATGATCCTGCTGCTGCAATAATCATTGCACAGGATGAATTCCAACCAATTTGCTTACATGCTGAGATGATATTGAATTACACGATAAACAAAAAAACATAAATCACTCAAATTAATTGCTTAAATTTCATTACTTTATTCTGCTGGTTCAATTTTGCAAATATCAAATGAGATTGTTTACATGAACACATTTCAAGATGAAGAGAAAATGTGAAAATTTGTTTACTTTATGTGAATTCCAATGAAAAGTTTCGATCGGTAAAATTCTTGGAACAATAAAATTTTTGGCTGCCTACAGTAAGTGTGGTATCAAATTACATGAAAAGAATAAATGTGCTGATATTGCTTAAATTTGATAACACAGGTGTGCATGACTCATTCAGCTAAAATGCGAATTTGTAAACAGGAAGTTTACACGGGTGTGTATGAACCATTCAGCTTAAATGCGAATTTGTTTACAGCGGTGATATCAAATTACATCATAAACAGGGGAGCATGCCTAATGTTTGGTAAACATTTAATATTTGATACCCAGAATATCACTGCCTCAGAACCCACATAGAAAGTGATCCAAAACTTCTGATATCTTCAAATTCCTCGCTAAGGAATATTCAAGTAAGAAAACAGCAAATCCAAGATGACGTCATGCTGATATCTACAACTCCCCAGGGTAACTTGAATTATTAGTAATATTAATTCAAAACCAAATCGCTAATATCTCGAAAACTATAGCCCGTAGAGGATTTCTAACAAAAATTTTATTCCCCCTCTAACCTCCTACCCCTCTAACACCTTCTAGAATCTATTGGCATCAACAAAACTATCCTAGGTAGCTTGAATTATTAATAATATTAACTATATCTGAAAAGGTCAAATCGCTAATATCTCGAAAACCAGAGCTCGTAGAGGATTTCTGATGAAAATTTTATCCCCCTTAATATCCCCACCCCAACGCTCTAGAATCCATTGGCATGAACAAAAATGTCCTACTATTAACTTTAATTATTACTAAAATTAGTTCAAAACCAAAAGCCTACATTTAGACGCTCAAGAAAAAATCATAATAAAAAGCCTATATTTAGGTGCAGCGTCCCCATGAGCAAAAATAAACTTGAATTATTACTAACATTAACTATATCTAAAAAGGTAAAATCACTAATATCTCGAAAACCATAGCCCGTAGAGGATTTCTCACAAAAATTTTATTCCCCCTCTAACCTCCTACCCCTCTAACACCTTCTAGAATCTATTGGCATCAACAAAACTATCCTAGGTAGCTTGAATTATTAATAATATTAACTATATCTGAAAAGGTCAAATCGCTAATATCTCGAAAACCAGAGCTCGTAGAGGATTTCTGATGAAAATTTTATCCCCCTTAATATCCCCACCCCAACGCTCTAGAATCCATTGGCATGAACAAAAATGTCCTACTATTAACTTTAATTATTACTAATATTAGTTCAAAACCAAAAGCCTACATTTAGACGCTCAAGAAAAAATCATAATAAAAAGCCTATATTTAGGTGCAGCGTCCCCATGAGCAAAAATAAACTTGAATTATTACTAACATTAACTATATCTAAAAAGGTAAAATCACTAATATCTCGAAAACCATAGCCCGTAGAGGATTTCTAACAAAAATTTTATTCCCCCTCTAACCTCCTACCCCTCTAACACCTTCTAGAATCTATTGGCATCAACAAAACTATCCTAGGTAGCTTGAATTATTAATAATATTAACTATATCTGAAAAGGTCAAATCGCTAATATCTCGAAAACCAGAGCTCGTAGAGGATTTCTGATGAAAATTTTATCCCCCTTAATATCGCCACCCCAACGCTCTAGAATCCATTGGCATGAACAAAAATGTCCTACTATTAACTTTAAGTATTACTAATATTAGTTCAAAACCAAAAGCCTACATTAAGGTGCAACACTTGAAAACAGCAAAATCACAATAAAAAAGCCTACATTTAGGCGCAGCACACCATGGGCAAAAAAAAAATAAAACTTGAATTATTACTAAAAAGTTAATGTCATCTCCTGGTCAGACAGACGGTAGGAAAGGAATTCTCCAGGCAGGCCCTGTGACGTATACCACTAGTCGGAATCCCCCTGTGGCCCAGAACCCGGTCTAGAGCTAGCAAAATAGTTGGTTTCTACCTTGCACTTTTTGTATGGAAAAAGTGGTCCAGAACCTGTATAGCGTAACTACTCTAACAGACATCAAGTAGTCATACATAGCTTAAAGTTACAGCTATATCCAATAAACGACTACACCATAGTCCCATTAACGCACTCAAAAGATCACAAAAGAACACACATTCCACTACCAAATATGGAGGCAATATCAAACAACACAAGAGACGGAACCGAGTGTCTAAAGCCTGCCAAAAAGGTGCATATAGCTCTTCCGTCCAAAATCCCGAGGCATAAATCACTGTTAAACAAACAACGGCCATACAAGAACGGTAGCGAGTCGCTAAAGCCTATACTAAAGGTGCATATTACTCCACCGTCTTCTAGCATAAAAAATCCTACATGGCCAAAAAATACTAGCATCGGCGCGCATGAGTATTTCACACAACCTAAGGCAAAGACCGCACAGGTGTATCAAACTCAGCCGTCAACAAAGCAGGAAGCAAGTACCCTGTTACATGCTAAATACAACAAAATAAAGCCTCATAAGGAATTAACTAAATTCAATCCAACTTCAGGACACAAATTTACAAGGAATAGGAAGTCAAACCAAGGTTCAGCCGACAAGACGGCGATATTACAACATATACGATATCTATACCCGGATAATGAGACTCCGGACGATCCAAAACAATACCCGCGTATTTCTAGGCTAGAGCAAGAACTCAGCCTAGACCCTAATTTAACCGCGGAAGAAAAAATGTCGATATCAGAACTCTGCGAAGAGTATAACGATATCTTCTTCCTCAAAGGTGACAAACTCACCTATACAAATGCGATAACGCATAATATTCCATTGGTGCAAGATCAAGCACCAATCAATCAAAAAAGGTACCGCTTACCTGAAACACAGCGGAAAGTTATTAACGAGCAGCTAAAAGAAATGCTAGACAGCGGGATAGTCCAGTCTAGTAAAAGCCCTTGGAATTCACCTCTACTAGTTGTCCCCAAGAAAGCGGGACCTGACGGTGAAAAAAGGTGGCGCGTCGTTGTCGATTTTCGTAAATTAAACGAAAAGACAATTGGAGACGCATTCCCGCTACCCCGAATCGAGGATATTCTCGACCAGCTAGGTCACGCAAGGTATTTCACCACACTCGATTTGGCCAACGGCTATCACCAAGTTCTTGTCGACAAAAAAGATCGACATAAAACTGCTTTCAGCACAAGTTATGGGCACTACGAGTTCAAGCGTATGCCATTCGGGCTCAAAGGAGCCCCCTGATTTTACAAAATCATTTAATCTTACTACTACGCAAGTAACGAGGCTCTGGGAGCTGTTCTTTCTCAAGGAGAAGTCGGAAAGGACCAGCCCATTGCCTATGCAAGCCGCACATTAAACAAAGCCGAAAGAAATTACTCTACTATAGAGAAAGAGTTATTGGCTATTGTTTGGGCTACCAAGAATTTCAGGTGCTATCTTCAAGGCCGGAAATTCACGGTCTACACTGACCATAAACCTCTCAAAGGTGTCTTCAATGTGAAAGACCCTACTTCCCGTTTGGTGAGATTTCACCACAAATTATCTGAATTCGATTACAACATCGAATATAAACCAGGGATGTACAACACTAATGCAGATGCACTAAGTCGCATCCCTCAAGCATCAAAGGAAGACAGTTTAGGCAACACCTTAACGGTAGAAGCCCTAGTCCACCACACGATGGACTCAGATGTGGAGGAAGACAACCCCACAAATAACAAAAAGAAAAAGAAATCCGCTCATTGTTTCGTCGTGACTCGAGCTCAGAAGCAGAAGGCTCAAGAGACAATAAATAGCTCCAGTGTGGAGACAGAAGAGCACACGAAAGCGGACCAAAACGAAATTCAACACACGGAGGCGGAAAAACTAAACCCAGCATCGCTTGAGCAAAAAGTAAGTACTGGCAAGACACCCGAAGTTATCACGAGCCCTACGGAAATCCGAACAATCTTAAAAGATTATCACGATTCTCCATTTGGTGGCCATCATGGTGTCATAAAAACTTACAAGCGCATAAGACGCAAGTATTGGTGGAGACACATGCTTAGCGACATCAAGAAATACATAAAAAAATGCCGAAAGTGCCAGACGATGAAAGCTTCTCCACAATATAAAATGCCAATGGTTATCACGGACATCGCAGAACAACCGTTCGACAAAGTCTACCTCGATATTGTAGGTCCATTAGAAGAGACCACGTCAGGTAACAAATATATCTTGACCTTCCAAGATAATCTAACAAAATTTGTCGACTGGTATGCAATACCTAATGCCGAAGCAGTCACAGTAGCGCAAGTTTTCTTTGATGAAATCGTTACGCGCTATCGCATACCCAAAAGAATACTCACCGATCAGGGAACAAATTTCCTGAGTGAATTATTCAAAAGAGTATGTAAGCTTCTAAAGGTAAAGAAGTTACAGACTTCGGCATACCACCCGCAGTCTAACGGAGCACTAGAGCGTGCCCACAGACCCCTGATTGAATACCTGCGAACAATCGTAGACGAAAATCCCAAAACATGGGACCAATTCCTACGAACCGCTGCATTCGTGTATAATAATAGTGTACACGAGGGTACTAAACTTACCCCAATGGACTGCCTATACGGCTTCACAGCGGATGTCCCATCAAATTTAAAACGGGATCCCGAACCCGTTTACAATCATGAGAGCTATTATCATATACTGAAGTATAAGCTCCAAAAATCATATGCCACGGCAAGAAAGAACTTATTGGCAAGTAAACAGCGCTCAAAGGGGTACTACGATAAGACAGTACGGCCCCTAACTTTCCATGTAGGAGACAAGGTCCTCATCAAGAACGAAAGCAGAAAACATAAGCTTTCTCAAATCTGGGTAGGACCTTATCAGGTAATAGCAATCCCAAGTGATGTGAATACCACAATCAAAATTGGTAAGCGAATGGTGACGGTACATAATAATCGTTTAAAACCATATTTCGAATAAAAGCATGTTGTACAAAAATGAACCAGGTTGACTTAAAATTCCTACTTCAATGTCCATTAAACGTCATTTCAATACCTCCCCAGAAACATTTGCGGTGGAGTCACTCCACTGCCCAGTTTAAAACGGCACAATGCAAGTACAAATATACTTAAAGAATTGTTTTCTTCCTCCGAATTGTCCACAGAAATGGCGCTAAAATTCATCGTATTTGCCCTCCTCATCCAATACACAACAGGAGAGATCGCTGACAAACCCTATATAAGGACCCAACTAAATGGCTCGGGCATATTTTTCGAGGACCTAGGAAGCCTCATGGTATATCATGACACCTGGAATGTCCTCACCGAAATAGATTTGGATGAATTAGATGCCCAGATAAAGCTAGCAGAATATGCGGAGCACTTAGTGCATAAACTCTGCATAAATGTAACCAACCCAGAAGACCTGTGTAACGTGCAGCAACTACACATACACGCTATAATAGACAGCGTACGAAAGCGCACGGAAACTATAAAGGAACTAGCACCAGCAAAACGCAAGGCCAGAACGCTATTTGATGGAATAGGCAATGCCATGCACTATTTGTTTGGCACTATGGACAGCAATAACGAAAAAGAAATTTACAGCAGGTTAGAAGAACTTGAATCGAATACACAAGCCCTAGCCGAGCTAGAGAAACAACAAATCAGTGTTGTTAAAACAACCTTGGAAAAGATTCAAAAACCGCTGGCCATGTTAATAGACAGACAACAAAAAATAGCACACCAGATAAACGATCTCCACCATGTGGCCGATGATTTAACTAAAAGGCAGCTAAGACAAGAGATTATATCAAGCTTATTGCTCCAAATCATCGAAGTTGAATATCGACAACAAGCCCTCCTGGATATAATAATGGCTAGTAAAACCAATCATATTCATCCACTCCTAATGTCCCCCAAAAATCTGTTAGAAATATACTGTAAGACGGCCTCGAATTGCCCGAATGACCAAAATTGTCTATCTGTTCTATACCAAACAGCAGGAGCTCAGTCACTCCTTATGCAGAGTAAATTGGTGGTGAGAATTACTCTCCCAATTTTTAATCTGCCAAAAATGAGGCTACAACAGATTCAATGCTATCCTGTACCCAAGTCAGCAACTTACTCATTAATTCCAGACCCTGGTTATTCATACATAGCCAATAGCGAAAAAACTCAGGAATTTCTCTTATTAAAAGGCGAGGACATGAAAATTTTCAAGAAAATAACAAGTAATTTGGAAGAAAACACGTATGTAGGCCGGCTGAACACGCCTATAATCAAAGCGGCAACGTCCAACGAATGTGCCATTAAATTACTATATAATCCTTTAAATGAAGTGCCCAAATGCAGCACCAGAGTACAAGCTCCCCAAAAGGACATGTTAATTAAACTAAACAAGCCAAATGCGTGGCTATTTTCATTTCTCACCTCCACGGTGCTACACTTCACATGTCCCGATCACTTTGTGATCTCGAAACTGGAAGGGCAAGGGATATTAGAGATAACGCAACCATGTCAAGTTCAAATAAGTGACAAAGTGCTCAAATATGAAGGTCAAAGTAGACGCCCGCACCCAAACAATTTCCACAATTTAATCATTCCTTATTTAATTTGAGTCTGGCTGACATTTTACCAGAATCTCAAAACCAAACGCAAGTCTCAATGGAAATTTTAACTGGAGACGATACTCACAAATCAGTCTACCAGGACACGCATTCACTAGAGGAAATTAGAGGCAAAATTATTAAATACCAGGAAAAGGTATCGAGCAGAAACTCCCATATCCTGTCCACAACTTCTCTATCATTTACGAGCCTACTAGTTCTGGCCATAATGATCGCTGTGGCTGTAAAATACCTTAACCCTGTTGTCATCAAGATGAGACAACAGAGAAATCAACCACAAGGTAACCCCGAAGTTTCATCAGAGGGAATCCCTTTAGAAGAGCAAATTCCTGCTCCCCAACCCAGTTTAAGGCGAGCCCGAAGCCTCCCCAAAACAAAATCAGTCCAAATCGTTTAAAAAAGGGAACACTGATACTGTCAACATGGATCACAAAATCAATGTCAAATTTAAACAAAATGAGTAGCCC
This sequence comes from Dioctria rufipes, assembly GCA_963924295.1. Taxonomy (NCBI): domain Eukaryota; kingdom Metazoa; phylum Arthropoda; class Insecta; order Diptera; family Asilidae; genus Dioctria; species Dioctria rufipes. Next base: position 140,012,527 of record OZ002740.1, read on the forward strand.
TGGTACACTATATACAAAAAGACTATAGAATTAAAAATAATTAGATTAATAATACTAAAGAAAACTTTGTTAGAATTAATATTACATAAACATAAAATAGGAAAAATAAAATAGCATACCGTACCTACTCGAACAGTAACAGGTAATCGGAAAAGAAAAATAATTTAAAATCAGGTACATAAAAAAGGCATTAAATTTAATTATTAAATAGTCGGTAAGCTAATAGCTTTAAAAGAAATTAGTTAAACATAAATAAATAAATAAATATGAAAATAAATAGAAAAAAAAAATAACACAAAATTATATTAAAACTAAATAATAAATAATTAACAAACTAAATTGTAGTAGAAAAAAAAGATGAAGCAAACCAAACTAACAATGGTTAAATAAACAAAAAAAAAAACAATGTATAAAAAGCATGCAGGACAGGCAGTAAGGCCGAAATAGGTTATGTATTACATGAATATCCATACGTACATGAAAACAAAGTGACATTAGAATTAAAGATTTATAAAAATAGATAAAATATTCCTTAAAAGTAGAAATAAAGAATAAATAAACAATTAGATTATAACCTACCAGGCTACCATTAGAAAAATAAATAATCCGTAAATAGGTTAGAAAAAGAAAATTTTAAAAATTAGCATTAACAAGAACATGCTATAACAAAGATAAAGGCAAGAACCTTTCAAAATAAAAACAAAACAAAAACAAAGTGTAAAGCCTAGCCGAACCGACCGCCGAATCCGAGCCGCCAAAATAGCCCCCACAACAACTTCCCCTGAGAATTATTCCTCTTCAAAGAATAATTCTCTTTTTCTCAGGGGGAAGGATTGTTATATATCTGAAACAGGCCTAAAAGTAAATTTATAAAATATATAAAATAAATAAATTCTATAAATTTCATACAATAAATTTTCACATAAGCTAACCATGCCTAAAACATGGTTAGCTTATCAATTCAATCAGTGAAGAAAATTGCGTCAGCAATTTTCTTCACATTCCATGAATTAAAATAAAATTATTCCCATGGCAAATTTTGCCTTCAGCAAAATTTGCCAGTAGAAATATTTACTTTTAAAAAACAAAGCAAAAGACAAATCGTACCTTCAGTACGATTTGTCGTGAAAATTACAATATGTATGTACGAATGTACATACATAAGTATCACAAAAAAGCTTTCGCGGTAAGAAGAGCGCGCCGCGAAAATACATTGCATGTATACGCGCGCCGCAATTTCAATCGACGGGACGGTGGCTGATGTTTATAAAAGCATCAAATTTCAAGCCTCCGTCCAACGAAAAATATTCTGAACTTGTTTAATCAAGTCCAGAAGAAATGAAAATTTTCTCAGGGTGAAAATGCAACTATGCATTTTTTACCCTGAACGAAGGCTCTTGATCGCGACAAAAGTGATCAAGAGCCGAGTTGAATTTTAAAATTTTAAAGAGCGCAGTCGAATTTTTAACCAAAATCGAGTTGGATAAAAAAAAAAGATTATACGCGGCGGTTCGGGGTTCGGATTTGAAAAAACAAGTGAGTTGGGCACGGCGCGAAAGAAACAAGGGATCGGTTTTGCTACGGAAGGTTTGGTAGTAAAAAGTAGTATTACGAAGAAAATTGTATAAACGAAAATAATAAAAAGTAGGATTACGGAAGAAAGTTTTATAAACGAAAATATTAAAAAGTAGTGTTACGGAAGAAAATTGTATAAACGAAAATAATAAAAAGTAGGATTACGGAAGAAAGTTTTATAAACGAAAATATTAAAAAGTAGTGTTACGGAAGAAAATTGTATAAACGAAAATAATAAAAAGTAGGATTACGGAAGAAAGTTTTATAAACGAAAATATTAAAAAGTAGTGTTACGGAAGAAAGTTGTATTAACGAAAATAATAAAAAGTTATATTACGGAAGAAAGTTTTATAAATAAAAATAATTAAAAGTTGAATTGGTGAAAGAAAGCTATTAAATAAAAGGAAGAAGAAACTTTACCAGGGCTTGGATACGACCTCGGCAAACTGTGTACGAAAAAGTAAGTACATAACATATAGTACATTTATGATTTATTCTTTTTTATGAGGTTCCCTTATTTATTTACAACTAATTTTAATAAAAAGCAATTGAAGCTACATGTGTGAAAAACACTTTTTAATTTCCTGAAAATAAGTTTTATGCTTGCAATCCCTCTCCACTCTCTATTCTCGAATCTCGACAGTCGACCCTTGACTTTCGCCTCTCGAATCTCAAATCCTGATTTGACTTCACTTTCGCTTTTTTTTGTTAACTTTTTTAACATTTTTTACTTCTTTTTTTACCTTTTTTACCTTTTTTAACTTTTTTAACTTTTTTTAACTATGTTTCACTTTTTTAGATTGTTTTAACTTTTTTTTTCCTTTTTTTAACTTTTATATTATTTATTTTACACTTTTTGTTTTTTTTTTACCTTTTTAACTTTTTTTCAACTTTTTTTAACTTTTTTTTTAACTCGACTCTCGAATTTCGATTGTAGAATCTCGACTCTCGAACCACGACTCACCATTCTCGACTCATATAATACACGGCTAAAATTGGACAACCTCAAGGATGGTAGTTACCATCCCCACTGTTAAATTACAGCCTTTTGTAATTTGTTCTTGTAATATACTGACGAGTAAGTTAATTAACAAACTCCTCGAATGTCACCAAGTGTCTATTACCATGATCTCGATTATTATCTAAACATGGTAACTTTAAGAGTTGCCAGATATGTAAACTATTATAGTTGTCTCAATAAATAAATATAATCGGATAGGACACAAATACAAATGATGAAATTGAAATGCAACATTTAACAATGTAACTACAATTTGAAATTCATTTAACAAATATAAAATGTGATTAATCTTGAATGTGACTTAACATATGCTGCCCGCCTTGAAAAAATCTGGTAGATGCTTTCAATTGTCCATTGGCAATGGAGCTATTTTGTGGATGGGTGGTCTTATGAGGATGATGGTTTTGATGTCGACCACGCGAGTCCTTTTGTCAGTGCCAGATATTGTAGATACGAGTCTCTCCAGAAGCCATTTCTGAGGCGAAAGATTATCATATGCGATAAGAACAAGCATATCCTTTAGGACATTTGATGATGGGGTCGTCCATTTGTGACGTCTTTGAAGTTCCAATAAGTAGTCTCGTGACCATCTATGCCAAAAAGGCTGGATCAGCGCTTGAAGATTATTCCAACGGTTTAAGTAACTGATATTTTGATTTGATATGTCTGGTGCTGGGGTGGCGACCAATGAGCTTCCAATTAGGAAGTGAAGTGGCGTTAATGCTTCTTCATTGTTTGGGTCTACGGACAATGGAGTAAATGGTCGCGAATAAAGAATGGGCTCAATCTGAGTGAAGACTGCTGACAATTACTCGAAGGTGAAACTTCCATTAGCGAATGTTTTGTGTAGATGCTGTTTTGCTGAGCGAACGACTGCTTCCCAAATGTCGCCAAAGTGTGGAACTCTTGGCGGAATGTGGCGAAATTCGATGTTATCTCCTGCACTGTAATGACCTTGTCCATATTGGTCTGCAGAAATCTACCCCGGTCTTGCGAAAGGGTCTATCTGGCTGTACTCGTTCTGCTGGTAAGTTGCCCATGATTGGTTGCTGCAACCTCGGTCGATAACGAAAGCAGTAGATTTGTTGCCCAAAGCTTCTCACGAACCATATTCATGAGAGCCTGTGAGTCTGCACGGAAGTGCTAGTAATGGAAATATCTTGTGTAGGTTTTAATAATTGGATGATTTGGAATTACAATCGGAAATTTAAAGCTAAAACGTATGTTTGCACTCTGCAAGCGGCCTCCTACACGCAGAAGATTGCGTGATGATATTCCATCCAAGAATTTAAATGGTTGATAGAACACTTTATTTCATTCGTGAAGCCATTTTGTTGAATAATGAATGCCACCAGTAGTTCCGCATCCAGTAATTCCTGAGCTGACTAGTTCGTTGTGTGACAAGACAAAGCGAGGAATTCGAATTTCATTGATAGTTTGCAACAGTTGACGAAATTGTACCCATTGGTGATGCAAGGATGCTGGCAAAGATTCATCCCAGTCAACCTTGAGCTTCCACAGCTCTTGAAAAAATCTCGCGCAGCAACTCATTATTATTTGAGTACCATTTTCTCAACTCGAATTGTGCAGAGCTTAAAATATGATCGATTTCCCTGCGAAGTTGTGTGATATCTTCTAATGAATCTCCGCTAGATAATAAATTGTGGACGAAAAAATCATTTTTAATTACTTTAGATGCGCATGGAAAAATATATGCGTATTCATCTGCGAGGTAACTCAAGCATCGTGTGGCGATGTAAGGTGCAAGTAAAGTACCATAAGTCAATATAGTAAGGCCATATGTTTTTAATTCTTCATTGGAATTTCCCTCCATAGAATGCATTGATAATTCGAAACTTACTTATCGACCTTAATTTGTCGATACATTTTGACAAGTTAGCAGTAAGTGCATACTTGTGAAATCGTAGTCGAAAGATTATATCAAACAATTCATTTTGTACCGTTGGACCCACCATTATTAAATCGTTAATTGATCGATTGGATGACGTGCGACATCCAGCGTCGAATACTATACGCAATCTTGTCGATGTACTGTCGGGCTTTATGAAACTCTGATGTGGTATGAAATATTTGATCGTTGACTGTTCTGTTGTGAGGAATTGCTCCATATGATTAGGTGCTCGTATTCGTTCAAGAACGCCGCGTACTGTTGTTTGAGGTTATGGTCTCTATTGAGGCGTTTTTCTAACAAATAAAACCGCTTTTCAATTATGTCAAAGGAGCTACCCAGCATTTCACTTGAATCCTTAAATCTGCCATCGGCACTACGACTAACAACTTCGATAAAGTGCCTTCGCAACTTTTGTGTTCCTCAGTCGAATTAATGTTTGGTGACTGTATATCTTCTATGGACCAGAATTGTTGAACATGATGTTTCAGTTGTTCTTCAGATCCCGTGGAATCTTCTTCGACAACATTACAAAATGATTTGTAGGTTCCTGGGAATCCACATTTTCCGGATATTAGCCAGCCTAGCTGAAACTTCTGTTGAGTTGGCAAGCTAATCTATCGGATGCTTAATAATCTAATCTATCGGATGCTTAATAATCTAATCTATCGGATGTCTATCTATCGGATGCCTAATAATCTATCGGATGCTTAATCTAATCTATCTATCGGATGCTTAATAAATTACAATTGCATCAAGGATATCTGTTTCCGAATCAATTGATTTAAGTGCATCGATGCTCGTATTAATTTCATTGATCAGGTTCCGTAAGTGAGGGTCTGAACCCTTTGAAACTTTGGGCAGCCCGAAAGTTTTAGCAATGTGAGCTTCAAAAATCAAAGCCTTTATATTGAATCGGGAGTTTAAACAATTGAGAGCCTCTTTGTAACTTTCGACGAAATTTTTCAATTGAGCTTAGTCTTGAATTCTCATTGACGTTCTTGAATATAGAGATAAAACTAGTGTACTCTGTAGAGTCCCCCGCAAAGGTAGGCAGTTTCACTTTTGGAAGGTTAGATGGTGCGCTTGAGGGAATAGCGAAGGATCACCGACACTTGACCGACGTTCTGACATGAGGGACGGAATTTTTGATTTTGTACTGGCGTACAGATCTTCCACTTCAATGCGAGCCTTATCATTTGTGTCATCTTCCGGTGTAAGCCTTTCAATTGAATCCTGATATGACAGAATTTGCTTGAAACAGTTTTCTAATATACCGAGCCTACATTCAAGTTCAGGCAACGATAACGCCTCTTGTTTCTTTTCGATGAAGTATTTGATTCGCATGATGCATCTTTTCTTGATGCACGCGCAGTCTTAAGACCTTCCACCTTTCTCTATCAAGAGAAAACGCGCACCACAACTGTACTACTAATAGAAATAGTCTACTAATACGAATATGAATATAACGATATGTGAATCGAAATTCCTATGTTTATCGAACTCACTGTGTAGTTTGAGTCGTTATGCTGTCCTCACATGAATAGAAATAATTTTCGTCGATCACTATGTGCTTAACTTCGCACAGCTTTAATTTTCGTTCTTAATTATATGTATTTTTGTTGCAATATTTTGTATATTACAATATAATAATATGTAGCTCTCAATATTGATATATTTTAAAACAATTGGATAAATATGAGTTATTTAAATGTAAAGAGAGGCACTGTTACCTTGGTCCAGTTATGTACAAAGCTCACAAGATCGAGACAAATGACGCAGCTCTGATAAAACAGCGTTTTTATCCGATACCACCGGCAGTACAGAGTTTGATGGATGCCGAATTAAGACGGATGCTATCGTTGGAGCTCTCCAGTCGTACTAGTGAGGAAGCCTGGAAAGGTTCGGCTTTGTTTTGACGCTAGGAAGGTCAACTGCGTTACCAAGAAGAACACCTACCTGCTACCACAGATAGACGCGCTTCTGAATCGACTTCCTCCGCCAAACTACATTTCGAGCCTGGACTTGAAAGATGCCTTCTGGCAGATCCCACCCCCTCTATCAGTAGTCAGTGATGCCATTCTGCTTCTGCAACGCTCCACAAACGATGTGTCGCCTCATGGATAAAGTCATTCCATTCGATCTTGGCTAGAATGTTCTCGTCTATTTAGACGATTTACTAATTCTGTCATCAGACTTTGACTCTCTCATCTCACGCTGCTAGCCCGTGTAGCTGATTGTTTGAGGAAAGCTGGCCTCACTATCAATGTTGAAAAGAGTAAGTTTTATATCAAAGAGACCAAACACATGCGTTTCATTGTCGTAAAAGGAGGTCTAAGAACTGACCCCGACAAGATTTCTGCCATAGTTGACTATCCGTCACCTAAAATTGTTCGGCAAGCCCGACGCCTACTAGGTATGGCGGGATGGTATAGACGGTTTATCCCTAACGATGCTGATCTAACTGCCTCCATCACAGAGACTCTGAAGAATCCAAGTCAGTTCCAATGGACACCTGAAGCCCAGACGTCTCTACAATCATTAAAACAAAAACTTACTTCTGCTCCGTTGTTAGTGAGCCCAGACTTCACCAAGCCTTTCACTATAAAGTAAGATGCGACCCAACAAGGTATTGGTGGAGTGCTTCTTCAACTAGACGACGATGGCCACGAGAAGCCAATAGCTTACGTCTCGAAAAAGTTGAACTCAGCGCAAAGAAATTACAGTCACGGAGCAGAAATGTCTAGCTGCAATCCTAAGTGTACAGAAGTTCCGGCTCTACATAGAACTTATGCCGTTTAAAATAGTGACTGATCATGCGAGCTTGAAATTGCTGATGTCTCAAAAGGACCTCAGCGGTAGACTTTCTCGGTGGAGTTTGAAGCTTCAGGGTTTCGACTTCACTATTGAGCACCGAAAAGGAAGCCGGAATGTCGTTCCTGATGCGCTGTCACGAATTCATTGCGACAGCTTGCCAACACCTGAGGATCCTGGCCCGGAAGTTGACCTTAGTTCTCCATATTTCAACTCGTTGGAATATGAAGAGCTGAGGCATAAGGTTAAAACAGCTTCTGGCAAACTACCAGATCTTTGCGTCGGACTGTTCCGAGAACAGGCGATCCGATTCAGGAAGAAGAAACTTGGAAGCATTGGATTCCACGAGGGCTTGTCTCCGATGTTATTTCAAGAACGCATGATCCACCACTAGCTTACAGAGGTGTAGGGAAAACGCTGGAACGTTTAAGAAGACACCTGTACTAGCCACGAATGACAGTTGATGTCAGAAACTACGTACGCGCCAGTGAGGTGTGTAAGAGACCAAAGCCCCCAATAATATTTTTAGACCACCTATGGGAGTCCAGTTTAGTAAAAGCTGTACATCGACTTTCTGGGTCCATATCCTCGGTCAGTGAAAGGAAATGTCTGCATATTAATACTTCTTGAAGAAATGCCTTCATGGGTCATGGGTCAAGCCACACATTGGGTGCCCGCAGCGATGAGGCCTATGTTTGAGACCGGCTAGCTCAGTCGACCATTTTTCAGCGTTGTCTGAACCACGGGTGGTCTAGACCACTCTACCCTGTTATGGTGGTAGCGTAATACATGTAGCAATATGCTACACTGAGCTAGGTACACGTCTACGCGACCCGTAGCAGTATGAGGTGTGTGCAGACTGTGTCCTACATGGATGGAGAGCCATACGCCCTGAACGCACCCGAAAAAGAAAAAGAAGAAGAAGAATGTCGACATCTGTCTTGTTGATCAAGTGAATCCTACAGAGAAGAAAATCGGAATTTTTTGTAACATCGGCAGCGGAATTATAATTCCTCACGTTTCGATAATATATGAACATATTAAAGAATTACCCTACTAATTGTTGGAATACTCACGCAATATAGGGGATTCGAAATTTAATTTGGACTCAACTTTAAACGGCATACTGTTACAGTTGTCAGCATTACATTTTCGGCATTTGTCGTTCTTATCTTTGCATTCTTTTGAATGTTCATCAGATAAACAGCCTCGGATCATATTAACTATATACTAATTTGAATAATCAAAGCATTTGTCATCTTTTACATAGTGGAGACAAGAGGAACTTTAATTATAACTCTTAATGGGAGGAGAATCGATAGATAGGCTTTGCAATCAAATGTTACGTATGTAATAGCCACATAGATTCAAATTTTCAAATGGACATCCTACCAGATTGGCGAGATTTTCCAGTTAGAGATGAGAAACTTCCGTACAGCTATTGCGGAAAATAACACAAGTTATTGAATTTTCGGTTAATAACTCACCACCAGTCGAATAATTTGAACCTGCGGTTTTGAAAATCAAACCAGCACAAATTACTGTTATCAGCGAGCTGGATTTGGTGGACGGCAAGTAGTCAGCTCATGTGATACTGATGAATGTAACAGCGCAGGATCATTAAAATTATCCTACCTTACCACAATCGCAATAGCATTTATCACCGGCACAATTTTGTCATTTAAACGAGTTTAATCTTTTTTAAAATATGAAGATAAATTATAAGATATAAGATTTTCCAAATACTGTTTAAAACAAAACAAGCAAACAAATGAGAATCATCACTGCAGAAGGAATTCATCATATTAAGCAAGTGCCCTGAAATCTGATCTAGACGTTTTCTTTCAATCAAGTGGACATCTTCAGCTAGAACTAAGTTAGCAATATATGCTAACTTTGGTGATCGTCTCGACTACCAGCAGACCAGATATTTGTTATGTTCTCTTTGGAACCTAATACCTCACCGTAATTGGACAATAATTTATAAAAATTTTTGATAGCAGCATAGCGGAACCTCTCGGAGGCGCCTCGGCGAGCGATCCTCATCAACCAAAGTTGTTGCCTGCTTTTTTTATTTTTTTTATGTAATTATATTGATCGTTAATGAACCTTATCACTATTAAATGTAAAGATAAGAATAGATATTCCTTTAGCTTTGTATATAAGAGTATCGCTTAGTGAACTATACATGCAGCTATTAGATGGAAGATGCAAAATATCCTTCTGAACTGAAGAGGTAACGAATAGCCTTAAGAAATAACACAGCCACTAGAGTCTTTTAAGTAGATCATTTTAGTTTCGTTATACATCGTTTTATAAAAAACAGCATTGAATTGAGAAACTTTCAAATGAAGAAGAACTTCTGCCATCAACAGAAGTGCATTTATTTAAAATTGAGTTACATAATGTCCTGACTCTATAGACTAATGGATGAATTTTTTGTGTGTTGGTTGTTTAGTGCCGTTGGCAGTAACTGCTGTAGGTTTGTACTTTTCCGCCGTATGCAATCTAAGGTTAATAACGAAAAACAATTTTCGTTATAACGTAATGGCGTACTGAGAGCCTTCGTTTTCTCCTTTCACTTTCCTGGAGCCCTCTCAGCGTGAAGGTCGTCTCGGTCCGCTACTCTTCTCTTTTCAGGTCAGCACAGGGACTCTGAAAATTATTTGCCCTCAGAGTCAGTTGGGTAATAATAAAACGATAGAGACATCATGCATGCAATTTTATATAAGTTAGCAGATAGTAATTAATTCGTAACAGACATAAGATCACTCTCAATACCTTGATCACAAGAATCACCAATCGACAACTCAAGATTTCGTCATCACAATAATCACCAATCGACAATTCAAGAACTCAAGAACTCAGGAAGCAACATCAACATCGAGAAGCCAAATAATCGACAATCAGATATCGGGCATTGAATATTGAAAATTCAATATAAACAATCAGATATCGGGCATGAATATTGAAAATTGGAAATTCAAACGAGCATTAGGACACCAGAAAGTAGAAATCAGGACACAAGAAACGAGAAACCAGAGAAACCATATCAACACCCGCAACACAAATCATCGTCGACATAGCCACATCCAATTATGTCAATATCGACAAAACTATAGTAAACTATAGCGATAACAAATCATCACACAATAATTATATAAATAATAATTTTTTTTATTTATATATGATCTTTATTTAGTGGCTCACTGGCTCTTTTAAAAATGTCTTAAAAATAGTTGGCAAAAGGCTCTACAAATGGTAAAAAAAAAAGGCAGTAGCTAAACTAAAGTTATAAAGTCAATAGGGACAAGTAAAACACTTAAACTAAACAAATGACACAAAACTAAAACAAAATGACACAAAAAGTAAAACAAATTCAAACAAAATGCTTAAAAGAGACTAAAAACGGACACAAGAATTTTGAAAAAGATCTAAAGTTTAACCAAAAATTTAGAACCAGTCCCAATTTTGACAATTAGGTAAGTGGCAGTTCCAAGGAGTTCCAAATTTCCAAAATAGACTAATATAAATAATGACCTAAACGAGCCAATTTAAACAACAAATTTTGCAATTTAGCACCGACACCGAAACCGAATTAAAAATGAGAAATCGAACGAACGAAAAATTTACCCGATACCGTTATAGAGCCCCGCGAGGGCGGCCTGTAGTATCATAGACCTCTACAAAATGCCCTCATCATCCCTTCAGCTTAGCATCTCTAACAGAGTACTTGTCCTTCCCACAGCACGTGCAACGATTCCTAAGCGGGGAGAAGTCCCGTGGACTAGTGTTGCAAATCCTGTGGCCTGCTATCACCAGCGAAAGACAAGAGCTCCGTCCTGCACCGACGATAGTGGTTGCCATGTGCAGTTGAATGTGTCTGCGTTCGTTGCCAGATATTCTAGACGTAAACGTCTCTTCAATCTGTCAACGAAGTGGCGCTTAAGTGCTTGTGCGTGGTGTTGTGGGTCAGTGTCCTGATTCCCATCTCCGGCTCTCATGTAGTACAAGTGAATTGTAGATTTGGCCAGTGTCAACACAAAGCTAATCAAACAGTTCACCCGACTACAAACCTTTGGTCCCCATAGAAACGATGCCCTAGTAATGCTGAAATTCGGGTGGATCAACTGACACATATCGCGCACCAGTTCCATCAGACTCTGCAAAGCTGGACAAGTGAAGAACCTGTGAAACAAGGTGCCTTCACCAGAACAAACTGTGCAGATCCTCTGAACCCGCCGGTCGATATGTGACAACTGATTAGGATGCATAAGACTGTGATGCAGCAATTTGAATGCTACATCAGCATCTTTGTAACTAGAAGGATAACTGTAGACTACTCTGCAAGTTATCCCTCCCATCACGCCCATATTCACCCCGAGGTGTGCTCGCCATCTGTTGTATCCTGTATACTCCGGAGGTCTTATTGACATAAGCACGTCACGGAGGACACGTGTTGTAAGTGTGCTGAAAGGTGTGTGGGGCGGTCTGTCCAGAACGAAAGCATCTTCCAACTTAGTGCCAGGGTCACTGGTCCCAAGTTGGCGAAGTCTCTCCCGCGCAGAAGCCGCCAGGTCGTGTAGTTGTGGAGTGTTCGTGTTTATTCGACAGTTTCCAGAGATATCAATAATATCTCCGAGAACTGTCAGTGTATGCGTGTCAACTTCAAAACCTCGAGCATTACTAACACTGAATCTATTAATTCAGGATTAAACCTGATTGGAATCGACGCGAATTGCGTATACCGTAGAAAATTCCACTTAAGGTGAAATGCTGGCCTGATTCTGCCCCAGGTCTGAATCGTTGAGATTAGATCCTGTGGCCAGTCACGAGGCTAGGGTGGTCGAACAGAAAGCAGGTAGTAATACTCCCCTATGCCGATCCCTCCCAGTACATTCACCCACAGTGGAGAAATTAAGGTGTCTCTCTGGCAAAACACTCGTTGGAATGCACGCACTTGGAGACACCTTGATTTCATAACCAAGTTAGTCAGACTTAATCCACCTATCTTGACTGGCAGACAGAGTGTGCTTTCAGCAATCCATCGTCTTCCGCACCAAAAGGCGTCTATCACTTTTGCTTGAAGAAGACCTACGAAGCCTTCATTAAACGTCTCTGACTTTAGCAGATGAACGATGGACGAGGTAATCAAATAGTTTATCACGACTGACCTTCCCATTAGGGATAGTGGAAACAGTCGACTACGCCATGAGTTTACAGCTCTAGAGAGTTTCTCAAGAGCGATGCGGCTATTAGTTGATTTACTCTCGCGTCCGACATACACACCTAAATACTTCAGGCAAGTATTAGTTCATTGGATGTTCAGTGGAGTATCTGTACGATCTCTCCACCTTCCATACGACAATCCTTGACTCTTGCTAAGGTTGATTTTAGCGCCCGCTATACGTTCGTACTGTTCGAAAACAACACGAGCGACCGGAAAAGCTTCATCTCTTGTCACGAAAATAGAAAGGTCATCCGCATATGCCAACATAAGAGGCCTCACATTGGTATATGGTAGATGCACTGAATATTGTCCGAGCATTCGACGAAGATTCACCAGTAGCGGCTCCAACGAAAGATCATAAAGCATACCTGACAATGGACAGCCCTGTCTGATACCTCGGTGAAACGAGATAGGAGCCAGAACTTGTCCTTGATGCTTAATCAAAATCGCTGAATCTCTATACAGTTTCCTGATGATATCGAGCCACCTGGGCGGGAACCCAAATGCCTCGAGAGCAGTCCGGATATACTCGTGCGAGACGCTATCAAAAGCCTTTTGCTGGTCAAGTGAAATCATGGCCATTTGTGTACCTGTCTGTTCATGGTAGGCAAACAAATGTTTGGCTACCGCGATATTGTCGTAGATACTACGACCAGGAACACAATAGGACTGTTCTGGGTGTATTACCGAAGCAATCACTGAGCGGAGTATCGCCCCTAATGCTTTGTAGACGATTTTATAGTCCACATTGCATAGGGTTACTGGCCTCCAGTTCCCCATCCTCTGCAAATCTCCTTTCTTTGGAATCAATCGCATAACAGACCTCCTCCAACTAGAAGGAAAGTCTGAATGTGTCTCAACCGCCGAATTGAAGACTTCCAAAAGGTCAGGAATTAATAAATCCTTGAAAGATATGAAGAATTCTGGAGTCAAGCCGTCATAACCAGGTGAAGTGTGTCGCCTTAGATCCTTTGTCGCAGCGATCATATCCTCGAATGAGATTACTGTATCCAGGATCTCTTTGCTGTCTTCAGAGAAAGTGGGAATATTCTCAAGAAATTCATGAGTGGTCGAGGATGTTGTCGACGTCGATTCAGAGTAGAGACTGCTGTAGTAGTCTCGAATAAACTCTGATAGCTGTTGTCCGTTGAGGACTTGTCCAGATTCATCGACTATCGATTCGACTTCACAAGAAGCAGTACGTCGTCTAGTTGCCTGAAAGAAGTACTCGGTTGGAGAATCGCCTTCCCTCAGCCAGCGTGATTGGCTGCGCAGCTCAAACTCCAAGCTGTGCTTGTAAGTTTGTGTTGCCAAGCGTTCCTTTATTCTGTTAAAATAAAGAATCAACTCCGGCTGAGTTGGGAGAAGAGCTGCCACCCGAGATACTTCGGCCGACAAGCTAGAAGCTTGATACCCACTTCGATTGAAATTCGTTTCGATAAAAGATCGAATTTGGAGCTTTCCAACATCCCACGATTGACTAAGAAGAGGAAAGTCACCTTTCCTCTCTTGCCAATCGTGCCAGAATTCAGTGAATTCATTGATGAACTGCTCGGAATTCAACAACTAGTTGTTAAATATCCAGTATGCAGTTCTTCTTTCAACTAGAGTGCTGGTTGCCACTACAAGAAGGTGGTCGCTAACGGAACACACTTCATGAGTGACACCAACGAAATGTTCTAGTATTCCAGGTGAGACGTAAAGTCTATCGATTCTGGAGCCTGCGAGACTTCCATGGATATTTCGCGAGACCCTCGTGTATGATCTAGTCGTAGGATGCATCCAACGATAGATATCCACGAGTCTGAAAACACGGACAAAATTCCTCAACCGAGTAGCATTGACAGAGTTGAACTCAACTCCGGAATGCCGATCCATTGAGGGATTTAGCGTGCAGTTGAAATCACCTCCGAGGATAGTTTCGCCACTAAAATTCACCAGACAGGATTGAACACTATCAAGAACTTGTCTTGTAATGTCCTGGTCATGAGGAAGGTACACGTTTACTACCTTGATATGTTTGTCTTGAACGACAAAGTCCAAGGAAGAAGCGAAGCCTGGGAAGATATCTGTATAGACAGGAGACGATAGTGTAAATTTGTTGGATACAATGATTGCCACTCCTGAGCCTCGGCGAGGCGTAGGTGTGGCAAACATTGCATAGCCAGTGTGTAGATAAGCATAGCGCTCAAGGTGTGTATACGTGTCTTGTGTAAAATTCGTCTCCTGCAGAAGTGTAATGTCTATATCGAACATTTTGGCATGTTCGATAGTACTGTGTAGTCTTGTATGAGCACTTAAACCCCCGGTGTTAAGAGAGCCTATCTTACACATTCACAGAGATAAGAAGCTCAAACGATGATGGTACGACGTCTATTGGCGAGGAGAATCGACCAAGCGATGCTCCTGTATCAACTCCTCCACCCTCCTATGGAGTCGATCTAGCCGAGATATACCGTTGTAATTCCCCTTCTTCTTGCACTCATCTTGTAGGAGTAGAAGTTGGGGAAGTAGCAACTCCGGCCTCCCCAGCTCCTCCACAAGAATAATCCAGATTTTACCTGAATTCTTCTTGTACAGGAGCCGGGCAAGAATCTTGGAGATCTTCTCCCTAGGAAGGGTTTCCATACCCTTCGAGACTTCAAATTGGCTACCAGTCGAAAAGGTGCTACCATACGACTCGTAGCCACTGAAGCTCGAGAGACCAGTCTCATCAAAACCGGTCTTATCGCAGTCCGAAAGCTGCTCGAGAGACACTTCCGTGTCTCTCACAACAACCTTCGAGCCGCGAGCACCACTATCGTCCTACTCCGAGTGGGGCCGTTTTGAAGCGACTGGCTTTGCTGGCTCTGGAGGAGGCAGCATCACCCGGTCCACCTTCGTCTTCCTCCTCGTCCTCCTTTTTCTGCCTACGTAGCCATGCTTTCACGTGCCGACGTGGCGCCGTATACAGCCGTAATAATTTTTGCCTCTAAGACAACTTCAGGCACCTTCACCACTGGCTGCTCCAAGATAGCAGGTTGAGTGCTGGCTGAAGATTCCTTCTCCAGAGCCACTACTGTAGTAGTAGTTTCCTTCGAGGGAGCCCTCGGTTCAGCCTTCTTCCCGCTTCTCTTGGGGCAGTCAGCAATAAAATGCCCTACCAAATGGCAAGCATGGCATTTCGCTTCGGTGCTCACATCAATCCAGTGTCTTGAGCCGGATATGCTCAGGTAGAAGCCTCTTGGAAGCGTGCACCCCTTATTTAGAGTGATGGACGCTTCCCGGCTGGTACCGAAAATACCCCGCCCAAGACCCTCGTCCCAATTTTAATGGGAATAGCGCGAACAATATTTGCGGTCCTTCTAAAGGGTTTTTTACAAAGTTGTGCCGACGCGACTGACCTGTTCCTATTATTTCCATATTCTAGTCAAGTCATCATGTAAACTAGGTAAACCATTTCGGCTAGTAATACCTTGTCGAACACAGACAGCCGTAGCTAGGAAGGCTTTGTTTTTGTTTATAACGTTGTTTTAAAAAAATATGTTTTGTTTTACAGTCTTGTGACAGCACTTTTAGAGAGCAGACAAAAAAAGAAAGAAAATATATCGAAATAAAAATTATAAATATCCAGGACAATTAAGACCAAACAAAAAGGGTTTTTCTTTAACTCTTTATGATCAATATTCCTTATTTCCAGAAACGCTCCAGCTAAAACTGGATCCGCACTCCGTGAAAAATTCCCCTGGAGCAAATTTGACAAGTAAGGACCACCATCGTTGTGGAACTCTGAAGGTACGAGTACGAGCAACCTCATTTATCTGAAAACTTCTGTTCGGTCTTGCACTTGAATTACCACTGGTACGACAAGTAAGGACCACCATTGTTGTGGAACTCTGAAGGTACGAGTACGAGTAACCTCATTCTTTTGACAACTTCTGTTCGGTCTTGCACTTCATGAATTATCACCGCACTTTAGGGTTCACGTAGTTATACGACTTGCACCACGGTCATAGGGACTGTAGGGGCATCTCGCTGTACTGGTTCCCATTCTGAAAGCTACATCGCACGCTGATGATAACATAACAAATATAATTTTTCAGTCGTATGTCAAGTTATCAGGTCGTATTATCATTGGGATAGTAAGACCACGCCACAGCCTCCGGAAGTTACTAGAGACCTCTCACCTGAACTAGTTTGCTCGAGGACAACTTCATACTGCTGTCATATGGACAGTCCTGTGTATTCGTGGACGACAAGAGAATCTCATCCGTTCTCCTCACTAACGGTCATAAGCACAGACAATACAAACTAATTTAATTATCCGTACCGGACGATTACCCCACTTATCTCAGATGGAGTAACGCCAACTATCTGGGAAACTAGACTTCCAGATCAAGATTATTTGGATAGCTTAGTTCATTGCTACTGGCTACACCCAATATTGAAGAATTTTGATTCGGCCTACCTCAATTATCGCAAGCAATTTTAACATCTATCCGACATATATGTATATATGTAACTCGAAGTTCAATCAATCAACTTATACTACGGATGACGATTAGTGACAGCAACACACGACCCGCATGCAACAATAGATAATCGGTAACCAAATCGATTACCAAAAAGTTTCTAAATAAATTATTGAAATCCTAAAAAAATTTAAATAATTGAATTCCTACACACTTTTTACGAAAGTTTCTAAATAATTGATTTCCTGGGAGTTGAATACATATAAAGGATTTTTGGAGAAGAAAATTTTTACAAGATTTTTACACAATTTTCACAAGGATTTGAAGAAAGGTTTTTACAAGATTTTAATAAAATTTAAATAACAATTGGTTACCTTTAAATAAATTTTAAATAACGATTGGTTTCCTACATACATATTTCTAGAAAGGTTTTTACAAGATCTCGATTGAAGCGTGGTTTCTCCTTGTAATTTCTTTGACAAGCCAGACTTGAGGATCTTTTCAAATACTGGAGATGACTCTCTGTATATATTGGAGATAGTAACATATATATAAAAATTATAGGAGGATTCGTTCGGAGATTCAGAGTTCATAAAAATTTTAGTTAATTCGGTTTTGCAGTTCAATTTGAATTTAGATTGCAAGTTGGAATGAACCATCGTTCGGAGACTCCGAGTTTATAAAGGTTTTAGTTAATTCGGTTTTGCAATTGAATTTAAATTTAGATTGCTGCTTCGAAAGAAACATCGTTTTAGACTGCAGATTGGGAATAAATATTATTTTCATCGGACCTCAAATAGACACTCTTTTTAATAGCTACTCATTTTCATCGGACTTCAAATAGATGCACTGAATTTTTACATGCAAATCATTTGAGGTTCTGACTGGACACACTTCATCTTAGCTACCAAAGTTTGTTCAGCTCCAGTTGGTGTTGAGTCAGTATATAAATTTGGAGGTAATCGGTTTGATTCCTTTGGAAAAGGTTCGAGAACAACCTCAGGTTCTTACATATGTACATTCCTTTGAACCCATATATTCCTGTGAACACAATGTTTTCTTAAACCTATGTTATTGATGTAAACCCGTGTTATTAACACGAATTGGAAATTTCAGTAAATACTCTTGGGCGACACGTTGTGTTGGTGCATGTGGAAATTATGCATGTACATGTGCGTATAAATGTACATATGTCTTTGCGTATGGGCACATGCATGCACGAGCACATTATACAAGAGAAAAATTTTTGGTCAACTGGAATCTTGAGCATGACATAGGTGAGGGATAATAAATTGAAAGAGAGTTTACGGAAGATTGAGACTCAACACCTCAAATTGTCATTTTACTCCAGGAAATTGTCATTTTACTCCAGGAAATTGTCACTTCACTCCTAGAATATATTACTTCAATGATGGAGAGTTAAGAAAGATTGAGACTCAACTGTTATGGTCATAGCGTATTGCATATAGCAATATGCTACACGAAGTACTGAAGCGAGCGTGTAAGCCGGCTACTGTTAAGCGGAAAACTTGAACGCACCCCGACCGAGAGAAGTGCGTTTCCTCAAGCTCGGTGTGACATGTTGACGGAAAGAAAAGAAGAAGACAATCATCTCTGTCCCGTCAAATATTCCTCACCATGTACAAGTGAAGAGTGAACTCTAGAATTTTCGTAAAACATTGGCTAGAAATTAAACCCCGCACCAGGAGAAAAATTCAAAAAAATCCGGCGAAATTCCAGCAGCAGCAAAATCGCCGCTTCTACGCTGTGAATAAAATATTTGCGAGAAATAAAAGAGTTAACAACGCGGACGATTGCCATAAAGACGAGCTTTAATAATTGCAATAAGTTGCAATAATCAGTGAATTTGGTCCAAAATGGAATAATAAAATACAAATGAAATTGGTGTCCAGCGGGTGGAATCCTGTTCTGGTGACAGTTCAATATCTGCCGCCAAGGTTGCAAATCCAGTTTCGAGGAAGTCTTTTAGAGATTTAGCAAGCAACCGAAATATTTCTGTGAAGTTACTAAAATAAATAAAACTAAACTGGAGAAATCCATCCAAAAGTACTACGCCAGAATTCCCCAGAAGGATTCAATCAAAGAGCTGCTGGACTCCTGTTAAATAAAGAATTAAAATATTTTTCCCAAGCATTGGAGAGCCCACCGAGACCTTTCTTAGCTATTTTAGGCGGAGTGAAAGTATCTGACAAAATTCAATTAATAGAAATCTACTACATAAAGTCAATGAAATGATAATCGGATAATGAAAACTAAGTTCGTTCACGTGTCATGTAGGGGTGTTGTGTAAATACGAGTGCCGCCGGCCAGTCTTACTCTGACTCATAAGAAAAATTGTGATAGAGCATACTGACATAGCAAGTCGAAGCCATTGAATTTTAATTTCATTCATTTAACTAGATGCCGGATGCTGAAGCGCTTCATCATGCCGTGGATTTTTAACCGTAAGTATGCTTGATATACATTGCACATTTTTTTTTTGTTTTTTTGACATACGTATACACTTTGGCTTCTGGAGCGACTTGCATATGTAGATACTTTTGCCTTAGTAATATTTTTTCATGTAGGAGAAAGTGGGTGAATGCCGCGCACTTAAGGAAGTAATAGGCTCGTCAGGAACCGGATCAATAAATGGAGGTACCGGGCAGGAGTTTTATTTGCTAACCCTTTGGCAACGATTTAGACCCTCTAGAAATTAAGCAAAATCGTTATTGACTGATCTACAATGCTAAAAGCGAAGGAACTCCTTTAGCGGCGTTACCCACACCCCTGGGTAATACCGCGCTGACTATGGGTAATACCGTGCATGGATTTTAACGTGTAATAAAAGCATGTGTACTGAAATGCAGATATTCGAAAAACTAAAACATTTATTAAAAATAAAAATTATCAGAAAGAAAACACAAAATTCAGACTCTTGTAAATTGTCATTATTATAAAAAAAAAACTACTCTTGTACCTCTAATCTACTCTTCAATTTTCGAGAATGGTGCTCAGAGAGACTAAATGCAAAAATCGCAAATATAATTTTTTCCCGTATCCACTCCACTACAAGCTTTGTCTATCCAACATCTACAAGCAACGCAAAAAAATTTCACTTCACCGACACGTCCTTCTTCCATACAAAGCAAACAATCTTTCTGATTTTTCACTCTTTCCATTGGAATCTCATCTTCCAATTCGGGAATGTCGTCCAGTTCATCGTCATTCAACAACTTCTCATCGAAATCTGATTCTTCAGTCTCACTTTCTTGAAATTTAATTTTTTTTTTTAGTTTTTTTACTTTCTTTTCTGCTACCGTAGGTTTCCGCTCTCTCTTTTGCAGTCTTGCCTTCCTCTTCACTGCAGCCTCTTCCAGAACAAGCTTCATAGGACTCTCTGTTAAAATTGCAGAATGCTGCTTCTTACGACCTCCTTGAACTTGTTTCCTAGGTTGTGGAAGTGGTGAGAGATGATCGAAGGTGGCAGGACCTGTCAGGCACTGGTCTGTGCACTTCTGACAATCAATAGCGGAGGCAAGGTGCACTTGAGAACTTCCTTCAGCGTTACTATCTAGATATTGTGAATTATTTATATTTATTTAGTGTAGCTGCTGAATTCCAATTTAATCATATTTTTCTTACCTCCATTTGATGCTTTTGGTTGGATGTTAATGGCTTCATCTGACGTTCTTGCTTGTGGTACGTTCGACAACTTTGATGTATATGATACTTTTCGCTGGCTTTTGGTGTTTACACCTGACGTGCCTGGTTGTGGTTCATTTGAAACCCTTTCTGCTTGTGATGGTCCAAGTTCAGGTTGTTGGCTTCCTACACTTGGAGGTCTCGGTCTTTCAGTTTTCTGACAATCAATGTTGTCAACGTCTGTGTTGAAATCAAATTCATTAAATTTATCCGGGTTGAAAGGATAAATTCCTGCCGCTGAAAACCCAGATATCGCCTTTTCTAAAGACGCCACTTTCAGGTATGCGTTTTTAAATATCTCCGCCATATCATACATTGAAATTTTTTGATATGCATGATTTCGTAAGAATAAGCTACATTCTTTATTGTAGGAAATTTTTAGAGGCCCATAAAACGTAAGATCGAGTGGTTGCAATTTATGAGACGTGTGGGGCGGTATTGTAACCATAAGAATACCATTAGTCTTACAAAACTCGTAAGATTTTAACGATATGTGGCTAGAGTGGTTATCCAGTACTAAAAGAACTGGGTTGTCTATCGAAGTGTTAACATTCATTCTGAAGTGTAGGTATATTTTGCCTCAGTTATGCCACCTTTTTCAAGTAGAGTTGTCATTCGTTTTCGTGGGTAAATGAAAAAAGGTGGGACATATATTCCTGAAGCGCTAAAAGAACAGATAACTGTTACGGTTCGACCGCGCTCACCAGAAGTTGCAGCACCAAGCTGTTTCGTACCTTTTGAAGCTAACACTCGAGGAGGTTTTTGCACATTGGTGATTCCTGTTTCGTCCATATTAAAAATTCGATTATTTGGTAAGGAATATTTATCTTGGATTGTAGCAATATTGTCGTAAAATATTTTTAGCTCTGTCGGATTAAAAGCGGTTATTCTGCTTATACTTGTACTCTTGGGCCTACGCAAACTAATTTCAGGATTTCGTCTTAAGAATAAACGAAACCAATCGGGACCAGCTAGTCCAGTATTTTTGTTAAATTTATTTTTTATATTATTTGCTTCTGCGAAGCTGAAAGCCAATCTTCGAACATCTCGAGGAGTTAGCCCGTAAAAGAGTCTGGAAAGCGTAATTAAGTGAATGGCCAACTCTTTCTCAACTGTCATTGTGAAGGTGGGTTTTTTTCCCATGCGAGGTTCGACAACAGAATCTTCTTTCAATTTATCCCGCAATGTAGATTCAGGAATTCCATGCCTTCTGGCGGCACCTCTTATTGTACTTCCTTCTTTCACGCTTTTAATAGCCAATTTTAAATCTTCAATGCTCCAAGCACATTTGGTGGAGATCCTCTTGTAACTTCGAGGCATCTGTAGAACGTAGGCATTTTAAATTTTGAACAATTCTCAAACATTCTTATCCGGGGTAATTCCGCGCACTGCGTAGTATTACCCCATACACAATGCGCGTAATAACCCCAAAAGCAAAGCAATTATTAAAATTATAAAACAAAAAAACCAACAAGGCTCAAGAAAATACCATACCTTTGTCTTTTTAGCAGCCACTACGTTGTTCAATATTAACACAAATCCAACTTATATGGTTGTACCGTTTACACAAAATAACGTTTTATAATTTCACTTAAAACTCCAAGCCCGACTACAGAAAACTTGATTGTACCACAGCTGTCAACAGACTGAAGCTACCATAGACAAATGTTCGTGCCTTAACTGCGCGAGCAACGGTCTTGCCTTCTGCCCGTGTTGACTAGTCAGAACATGTCGCAAAGACTTCAAGGGAGTATGCGCGGTATTACCCACTGCGCGGAAATACCCAACCTTCCCCTACCTATATATTTTTGATGTAATACTATAAATATATTTATGTGGCTCTAATTTTTGATATACTTATGTACATGTATATACCTTAAAATAATGGTACTTTTGATTTAATACTATATATATACATATATGGCTAATTTTTGATATACTTACATGTATATACCTTTGAAATAATGATATTTTTGATTTAATACTATATTTATATATACATATATGGCTCTAATTTTTTTGATATACTTACCTGTATATACCTTTGAAATAATGATATTCTTGATGTAATACTATATATATATTTATGTGGCTCTAATTTTTATATACTTACATGTAGATACCTTTGAACTAATGATATATTTATACATACATATATGTACCTCGGCTTGTAAATGAAGTACTACCTACCTGCAATTATAACGTGAACATGAACCATTAAGGGTTTTAATTTCTCCTTCTACTTTCCTGGAGCCCTCTCATATGAAGGTCGTCTAGGCTCGCCTAGCCTTTCTCTCTCTACAGGTCAACTAGGGACTCTGAAAAATCTTGCCCTCAGAGTCAGATGGGAGGATGGGGCATGCAAAGAAGGCAGATCATCTGCGCCTTCAACCGAATATGGGTAAGTGACGTAAGGGTCTCTTCAGGACCGAATGTGTACCGGCATTTTGTTTGTAAGCACGAAAATTTTTTTTTATTATGGCTGACGGCAGCGGCAGGTTTTTCGTGGAACCTCCCCACACTCTCCGCCAATGAGCCGAGGCGAGCTAGCGTACCGCCCTGCAGTCAACGCTGTCCGTCGAGTAATCTGTCAGCTCATGCTGGCAGTCTGGACTTAACGTCTGAAAGCCAATCACTCACTATAATTCCATAACACAACACCTCAAATTATCATTATTATGGCACCTCAAATTTTCATTTTATTCCAGGAAATTGTTTCACTTTACTCCAGGAAATTGTTACTTTACTCCAGAAATTGTTACTTTACTCCAGAAATTGTTACTTCACTCCTAGAATACATTACTTCAATGAAAGAGGGAGTACGAATAATTGATACTCAACACCTCAAATTATTATTATCGCGCCAAATTGTCGTTACCTCAAATTATCGTTATTATTATTATAGCGCCAATATTGTCATTACCTCAAATTATTATTATTATAGCGCCAAAATTGTCATTTACTCCATGAAAATGTTCACTTACTCCATGAAATTGTTACTTCAATCCTAGAATATATTATCTCAATCCAAGGAATATCACTTCAATCATAAAAATCGCCAGAAATTAGTATTCTCACCCCGTTATATATATTTTTCTAACTGATAACTTAACCACACGCATGATACGTACAATGAAAACTCCTGAAGATCCTGATGGCTCGGATGAAACGCGTAGAGCATAGCCAAACAAGTGCTTACACGGCCATAGTAACTACACATAGTTACTAGGACATCGAAATTAACACACAAACCTCATCCAACACTTATACACATCATACATATGAATTACTTGACTTGTATTCTCAGACCGATCCCGATTATGTATATACATATTATCCTATGAGATTCTTAGACCCGATCCCCTGGATATTTACTCAACCCAGATTCGCAGACCGATCCCTTTGATATCTGCTTGTTCTCAGACCTGATCCAGACCATACTCCATTCATATACACACCACATATACCTCATCATTTTATCAAGCCAAACACGAACATCACAACACATCAAAGTTATCAAACCGCCTTCATTCACACTTCATTCACGCCAGTTATCAAATTATCCATACTCCCATTCAAACAACTTTATCCACACTACCACACAATCTTCCATCACGCCACTTATTAATCACACACATGTCTTTAATGCTCTAACCACATACATATCCTTCAATGCACATTAGTCACGCACTAACCACATACATATCCTTTAATGCACATTAATCACCATCTAAGACCCGCTCTAAGATCCTGAAGTACACACATATTAGGTTTTACAGAGCTCACAAGTCAGTTTTTTGGGCATTCTCACTTACATACTCACTTACAGAGCGCACAAGTTAGTTTTTTGGACATCTTTAATGCACAAGTTAGGTTTTTAGACATCTTTAATGCACAAATATTTTCAAATGCATACTCACTTACATACTCACATACTCATTTAACGAATGATACCTAGAGATGGAATATACGTCAGTGTACAAGAGAGATTTCAAAAATTGGATCTTTCTAATTCAAATAAGAGCACAATCCAATCCAATCTAAAAAAAAGAGCACATTCCCTTTCTTACATTTGTGCCTAATTTATATAAATTTTACTAACTTACTTTTGTGCCTATCTTGACCGCCACTCATAATTCACGACCCATGTGCAGGCATTGTTGGGTTAGCCTGTTTTATTCACAGCGGGCTTCCATCAGATGGATACGTCATCGCAAGAACCCCCAACTATATTGATAACACAAATATAAGATAACGACAATGATTGTTTATTATCATATACATCTTGACACTAAGCCAGAATTTTAAACAATCATCCAGTGAGCAGCCAAAAATCTGCCTAGAAAATTTAGATATATGATCGTATCTACTGAGACCAAAAATATATCGCGCGCAAGCATTATATGCCACATTAAATTTCCCACGATTAATGCCGTCAATTCATCAACACTGACGGATATATTGTCAATATTGGCTGGAAGAAATAGTTTAACTTCATCAGCATACAAAAGTATTGAACAAGGTTCCACGACAAGTACCAAATCATTAATGTATATAGTGAACAATAATGGTCCCAACATTGAACCTTGTGGTACACCTGAGCAAAGACGTAATAAACCTAAGTTCGATTATGAGCTACAGTAGCTTGTTGTCTACCAATGAGATAGGACCGTATAAAGTTTGCTGATGAGATACAAAAATCAAACTGACTAAATAGTTTATAATATAATATACGATAATCTACCGAGTCGAAAAATCGAGTAAACACAGAATTATGGATTGTAGTAAATCAATGTTTTGTCGCATCTTCTCTATAAGATAGAGAAGAGCACTAATATTACTGTGTTTAGCTTTAAAACCAGACTGTTGATCGAAAATTAGATTATTACGATCAATAAATTCCCGGATTTGACTGTAACACAAGCGTTCCAATACTTTCGATAGCACAGGAAGAATACTGATGGGTCAAAAATCCTGAAGCGTACACCGTAAAAAATCATGAACTAACTTTGTGGAAAATCACTATGGTTAAAATAGTCACTACCACTTAAAATGTATGTATATACACATAATCATTAAGAAATTAAATACTTTTTACGTAATCTGCAAACTTCCTATTTTTAATTGGAAAAATAAGTAAAGTAAGTAATTTTTTAGTTAATTTATGTGATTTTACATTTAATTACACAAACATTTTGTATCGTACTGTCAATTTGTGCAAAATTACATACAGTACTGTGATTTTACATTTAATCATACAAAACTTTTGTATCGTACTGTAAATTTACGTGAAATTCCATATAATACTGTAATTTGCATTGAATTCCCCATATTTAAAAAGGAAATTTCAATAAAACATAAGTAATGAATTTTGCATTTATCTCTATTCTTTCCTTCAGTACTCTGTTCATTCTCATACGTTTATCAGGATGTGTTGCTATGCTATGAATCATTGTACGGGAAATTGTATCAGAATGTGGTCGCCGATCAGTGTATAGTTTGATTTGTTGGAGTGCAGTTGGTGATGGATTAATAATCATAAAACATGTAAAAAATGTTACTAGTTTCGATCCTAACAGTTACCTTAAAAACCTTTTAAAAATCAAAAAATATTTTTAGATACGCAGTATTTTTATAATTGAATTTCGCTAAAAAAAACTGAATCATGGAAATACTGCATACCTACAAATATTTTTCACTTGTTTATGTATGTAATTTATTAATTTCCGGACGAAACATTACATTGGCAATTGAAATAAATTTCATAAATTTTGGTAAATTCACATATTGTGCACTTCACATATGGAATTGAAGAAGTCATAAATAATGTCAAATCACATTAAACTTATGTAACTTAGTTCCACAGCATGATGTAACTTTGCATATCCCGTTTTACATCGGAAATTGAAAAATGGGTAAACAATGTAAAATAACATACAATTTATGTAACTTAGTTCCACGGCATGATGTAAATTTACATATCGCATTTTACATCGGAAATTGAAAAATGCGTAAAGAATGTAAAATTACATTCAACTTATATAACTTAGTTCGACAGCATGATGTAATTTTACATATCGCATTTTACATCGGAAATTGAAAAATACATAAACGATGTAAAATTACATACAGTGCGAAATTGCTTTACATAAGGTTATGCAGTGCGCATAAAGTTGTGTAAATTTCCGCTACCATTGTTGGCAATTTGTTGCCTATTATAGTAGCGGAATTTTCAATAGATATTTTTTACGGTGTAGATGCTTGACTTTTTTTCTATGTTGGGTATACTTTTTCAACCTGCCACCTGAGACAACTTACAACTAGATGTGCAAAACTCCATATAAACCCGAAAAGCTCTCTAACTTTATATTCATTCAAAAAAGGCTATCATTGCGATGAATTTAGGTAGCATAATACAGCAAAATAGAAAGAGAATGTGTAAAGCTTTCTATTAGAGGTCCATTAGCTCGTTTTAGTTGGACCGCATTTTTGTGAGGTTTTGCAAATCTACATGTAAGTTGTCTCAGCTTCCACTGAGCTGGAAAGAGATGTAGTAATTGCCGTATTAAATATATGCAAAATAGTTCGAATTATATATGAGAAAATAAGTCTAAGGAAGCGAATATCTATGTTATCATGGCCAAAAGCATTAAATTTAATAGATTTAAATGCCAATACTACTTCATCAAACGTCACATTACGAAATGTTATGGTCGTAGCATACTGCATGTAGCAATATGCTATACTGAGACGAGTCGCACGTATATGGGCGGCCCATAGCCACATGAGCGGCGAAGAAAATGCACGGAATGCCAGCAACAAAAAAGAAAAAGAAGAGGGTAGACATCTGTCGTGTGCTTTTAGAAAAGTTACGCTGGTGAAAAGACGTAGGAATCGGATACTGTTTAAAATCGTGAATTTCCTTTTGGCATCGTTCTCGTAATTTGATATATTCAGGTGAATTTCAATAATGTTTTAACATCTAAATAATTTACCTTAACAATTTCTGATATATTCAGTAATTGGGAAGAAAACCTGATAAGCAGAAAAAGGTGAGGAGTCAAGTCAGCGTACGACGCGGGAGAACAAAAAAAGCCACTTTAATCCACTTCCGTGGAAAAAGAAAGGCCTTTTTATAATTTAGTAATTATGCGAGACCAGGTGATAACTCCCTGGTCCTATCAAGGTATCGTACAGTAAAAATTAAAAATATTGGTAAGAAGAGACTCCGTATGTGCTAGGCGCGAAGTCCTACACGAACGTCACACAGCAGTGGGGCGGTAATCCGACGCTCACATTTTTTTAAGAAATAAACCAAATTCGACTGCATCAAAAGTTATATTCATGGTGATGCAAGAAGTTTCCATGAAATTAAATCTGCGCGAGGGCGAATGATTTAAGGTTATTCGGGTATTGCTCCGTAAAACGCCAGTGTCTTTAAAGAAAGAAAACCGAATCAAGGCCAACAAAAGATAAAATCCGGAAGCCAACTAGCTATAGATGATATATATTTTTATCTTTATCTTTACTTCAGCATCCGATGTACCTAAATATGGTCCATTACGTACATTTTAATTTCTACTTTATTACTAGATATACAGGGTGATTCAGATCAAGATACCTTCCGGTATACCACGCGATTTCTTGAGGCAAGCTGATCAAGAAATTGTTCCACATACCCCCCCCCCCCCCCTCCCTAGATATCTTCCTTTAGGAGTTGTGGCCAGTTAAAAATTTCGCCAATATTCGTGAGAATAAATGAGTATAACTTTTGAACCACACTCAACCACACTTGAAATTATTCTCAATTATTTCCAAAATTTTGATTTGTTTACACACAAAAGTTTTTGAAATAAATAACGGTATTTATGAAATTTGTGTTTCAAAAATATCAATGTTTTGGAAATATTTGGGAATAATTTAAAGATGCTTAATTAAAAAATACATAGTAATACACTTTTCGACAGCTACTATTCTGGGTTATTTAATAAGCCAACAATAACCAAAATCCATAGTGTGGTTCAAAGGTTATACTCATTTATTCCCATCAGGGTTCACGAATATCTTCAACTGGCCAGAGCTGCTAAATAAAGGTTTCTAGGGTGGTGGTGGGGGGGGGGGGGGGGGATGTGGAACAATTTTTTGAGTAACTTACCTCAAGGAATCGCGTGGTATACCGGAAGGTATCTTGATCTGAATCACCCTGTACATATAGCTATATTCAATTAAGTACAAACTAATTTCTTTTAAAAGATCGCAAATTATATATCTACCTCATTAGATATACACATCTATATTGATATATTCGCATATTAACATTTAAATTTTCAGAGAACTTAGTAAATGATCTATACTTACCTTATCACTAGATATACATAACCATAGCCGTAGTAATGAGATAATTAGTTTTGAAGGAGTTTACGTTTATATAGGACTTTATGGTTATATACTAACCTTATCGTTGAACTTATTCCAGAACACTATACCCAATTAATGGTAGACTTAATCGTGAAGGGTATAGCATGATGTAATTTTATATGGTCATTTTACGTGTCATATTATAGATATAGGGCGTTATGCCCCAAAGATAATACACATACCTGAATTTTGGAGCATGACGAACACTTAGATAGTAATGTAAAGGCAATCGCACGCGGAATTTTAAAATTGTCTTGCTCTTCCTATTTATTTTATTTACAGGAAATGGTTACTTCCCGAATGAAATTGCAAGAACAACACAGCTCCATGCCTTTGCAGATGCTTCCGAAAAGGCATATGGTGGTGCTATATACGTCAGTTCGATTATTACTAATGGGAGAATCATTATCAGATTGTTATGCGCCAAGTCTAGAGTGGCACCAGTTTAGAAGGTGTCCTTACCAAGGCTCGAGCTTTGTGTCGCAAAATTGGCTGCCAAACTTGTCAACCGTGCGAAGCGCACTTTAGAATGCGTGGATACGGTTATTTACCTCTGGATTGATTCCGAAGTGGTATTGGCATATATTAATTCATCATCTTCATCCTTTCACACCTTTGGCGCCAATCGTATTGCCGAAATTAAAAGACTGACAACTGCTCAGCAATGGCGCCATGTCAGCTCGAGGGAAAATCCAGCCGACGTCTTATCACGAGGTACCACACCAGACAAATTGAAGACACATAACCTCTGGTGCTATGGACCTCCCTACCTGCATGGAGAAGAGTCACTATGGCCTCCTGCCCGGCGAAAGGAACTTCAGATTTCATGTGACGTGGAAAGAAAACGCGCTGCAGAATCAGCCATTGCTACGGTTTCCAAGGATCATGATTTTTCCTTATCTACCACCACCAAATTAAAGGCTCAGAACATCACCCCACCATCAGAGGGGATAGCTCTTACGTCTAAGGAACTTGATGCTGCACTCAATGTTCTTATAAAATTAATGCAGCAATCCAGCTTTAAAGACGAGTTTCGTGAACTTGAACGTCAAAAGGAAGTCATTAAAAATAGCCCAATTAGCAGCCTCTCACCGTTTTTGGATAAAATTGAGATAATTCGTGTAGGCGGGCGATTGGAAGGATCAAATATTTCTTACGACGCCAAACATCCCATGCTTCTTCCTTATTCGCACCAGTGCACAAAACTATTAGTGATGGACCTACATAAGGAGAACCTTCACTGTGCTCCACACATGCACCTGGCTACTATAAGACAACGCTTTTGGCCAATTAAGGGCAAGACCCTGGCTAGATCTGTAGTTCAACATTGAATACGTTGCCCTAAGCCAAAGCCTAAGTTCCTATCACAGATGATAGGAAATTTGCCACCCAATCGGATTCAGCCTGCCCGACCGTTTGTTAACTCAGGCGTTGACTTCTGTAGCCCGGTTTACATACATTACCGAATCAGAGGTAAAAAACAGCAAAAGGCTTATATAGCGATTTTTTGCTGTTTCGCCACGAAGGCAGTGCACTTGGAGATTGTCGGAGACCTGACCACAGAGGCCTTCATATGTGCCCTTAAACGTTTCATTGGGCGGCATCAGCATCGTTGATGCATAACTGGAAACAGTAATTTTCGAAATTAAGGCTATACTAAATTCAAGACCTTTAATATCGATTTCAAGAGATCCTAATGATCTGACAGCGTTAACTCCCGGCCATTTTCTTATAGGTGAGCCATTGACTGCTTCAGTTAATTCCATACCAAAGCCGTGCAAAGCAAGCCTATTAACTCGATGGAAATTAGTGTCCCACCCCAAACAAGAATTCTGGCGTCGCTGGTCCCATGAATATTTAAACGAGCTTCAGCACCGGTTCAAGTGGAAGAATCGTTGCGAAAACGTAGAGCCAAGCACAATTGTCATCATAAAAGAAGACAACACTACTGTAATGAAATGGCCCTTAGGATACATAGTACCGATTCACAAGGGAACAGATGGCTGTGTTAGAGTGGCTGATGGGCGTACAGCTTCAGGTGTTTTACGAAGGTCTATCCACAGATTACCACCCTTGCCAACCGAAGCAGAACACTCCCATGAAGGGTCTATAGATCAAGAGAGTCAGGAAACCCATGAGATTGAGGAGAGTCATAACACTCCACCAAACAATGAGGCGGATGTTATTCAATCAACAGGCAACTCACGCGATCATTCCACAACTGTTCCAAGGAAAAAGGCGCGTACATCTCTCGGATCTTTAATAGTATCGGCGTGGTTGGTTTGCCTACTCGCACCCGCTATTAGAGGTAGCCTAGTGGAAGTATCCAAATTCGATACACGACCGGGCATACACTTTGACCAGTTGGGAACTACGAAGTTGGTATCTACGGAATGGAATCTAGTAGCTTATTATGATCCGGAGCTATACTGGACAGAGTTTAAAGCCTTTGAGAATGGCACCAGGACGCTTGAACATCTTTGCAATCAAATAAAACAAAAGGTTTCATGTAAAGCCGTAATTACTGAAGTTCAATATGCGCTTGAAGAGATAAGAAATGACAACGATTTACTACCAATACAAGGTCCAACCAACCGAAAAAGAAGAGTGTTTTGAATATAGTCGGAAATGTCGCCAATTCACTTTTCGGAGTGCTCGATTCTCAATACGCAGAAGAAGACATGGCTAAGAATATCGATTCCATTAAGGGAAATGAAAACCATCTGATGTTGCTCATAAATAATCAAACTTCCATTATTGATTCGACAATCAATATAATCAAACGAGATCAGAAAGCTAAGGACCAAAGATTTCGTGCATTAGAAACTCTAATACCCCATTTATCAGCCGCATCAACGACACCAGGAATGAAGCGTATCAGTACAGAATACTAGAGTTATTTTCGTCATTGGCTATTCAAATGACTCTGATTTCTAACAACTTGCAAAGGATTCATTCGACAATTGTGGATGTCTTGACCGACTTCCATCATGGTCAAATTCCAGCCTGGATGCATCATTAAACATGAATTCGTTACTCTCCAGGGCCACCACATATACTCGAGTGATTCAAGATTATTCTATACTAAATTAGGAGATATTCTCAATACCACAACACCACAGCAATTAGCATCACTTATTCAAGAACAAGATCGTTATCATCCTCAATTAAGAAGAACTGCAAACTCGAATTAGAACCAAGAGCTTCGATTTCCCATATGATATTCTACCCATACGATGCATACTTTGGCTTTCGGCTACATTGGACTAGCTTTGGTCTGTAATTCTCCTTGTAACATTCCCAAACCCAAGCCTCGACCTCGCCAAGTTCATCAAGAGTTCAACCGGAGGAGGATGTTAAGGTTCACGCATTCGATTAACTTCCAAAAAATAAAAATATAATATTAAAAAAAATTCTTTTTCTGTAATTCTCACGAAAGTTTTCCGCACAGTAAGCAAATTAATCATAAAATAGCAGACGCAAGTTGTGATGTGCATACATACATACTGACATGCTACTGCGTGCGAAAGCTTTCGTGAGTACCAAATGGAAAGTTGCGCATCTTATCTATTATATAAAAACGTGAAGTCGGTAGTTTCTTTTAAAGCATATTTAATAATTTCCTAGTTATTCAGAGTTGGTGTGATGGTTCAATACCGCTCACATCCACCACTTAAGTCAAGGTACAAGAACAGCGCAAAGTAAAAGAACTTTACACTCTGTTGAGATTTGTACACATAATGGTGCGCTGGACAGGATAAAGTGAGGAAGTGCTAAGGATGCCACTACAGCGTGATGATCACTAATTCCAGTTACAGAAACCTCAATTTGTCCTTTAACGAGATTAGGTATATTGACAATAATCAGATCCAATAAGCTAGCACCACTATTATGATATCGCTTAGGTCTGTTATTAATGACCTGCACACCGATACTGCTCAACTGCATCACATATTCATGCCTTATTTGCGCATCACTCAACATATTGATATTAAAATCCCCACATATCAAATTAATTGGGTATGTTCCTGAGAGTTGCATCAACGCATTATAGAACTCACTAATGTCATTCACTATATACACAACCCACTAAACACTTTTGCCGCAATAGGATTATCTCCAGAAATATATGTTCAGGGCCAGCCAAATTATTGACAGACTGAGAAATTGGTCTACTCTGAAGTTCATCACGTACGTATATGGCAACACCCCCACCTCTATAGTAGCTGCGGTCATTCCGAAATCCAGCTAGACCCACCGATTGGTCAGGGATGCAGGCAGTAAGCCAAGATTCCGAAATCATAATAAGGTCCAAATTGCTGTCAAAGAATGTTTCCCTGAATTCATTATTATGGTACTATGTTGAGTGATTGACGACTGGACGTTAAGTCGCGACTGGCAGCATGAGCTGACAGATCACTCGGCGGACAGCGTTGACTGCAGGGCGGCACGCTAGCTCGCCTCGGCTATTGGCGGAGAGTGTGTGGAGGTTCCACGAAAGCCCTGCCGCTGCCGCCTGCCCAAATCAAAAAAAATCTCGTGCCTTTAACCAAAACGCCGGCACACATTCAGTCCTGAAGGGACCTTTACGTCACTTACCTATATCCATATTGAAGGCGCAGATGGTCTGCCTTCCTGCATGCCATGCCCCAACCATCCAACTGACTGTGAGGGCAGATATTTTCAGAGTCCCTTGTAGACCTGTAAAGAGAGAGAGACTAGCGGACCTAGACGACGTTCATGTGAGAGGGCTCCGGGAAAGCGAAAAGAGAAATAAAAGAGTTTAGCACTTCATTTTTACGTTATAATTGCGATTTCTAGACTATAATTCTTGTTCAAGCCATAAGACATTTAAAAAAAAAAAAAAAAAAAAAAAAAACACCTAATCATGGATTCATTCTAACAAATAAATGTTAAATTAAAGTTATTTCTAATGAAATTATTATGAATTGAAGGTATATTCCTTATCTTTTAAATAATCTGTCCACTCGATATATTAAACGTTGATCTAATTATTTTATATCGTTTATTGTCATGACGGTGATGACGATTTGTTTAAATTTCTACATTGACTGAAGCTTAAAAGCAGCTTATAGGAATCTAAAATGTTATGTTTTCAATTTTTATTTAAATTTGATAAATATAATAAAATTGTTTGTTTTTATATTAAACTATTTGTTGGGAAAAATTAATTTCAAATTTTTGGCCAAAAATTTTATTACTTTGAGGGAAAACATTAACCAAAAGTGTGTGAATACGGTTGCTTAGTATTCAAGCTTATATCTGTTCTCTTCTTACACGCAGTCCTATTTTCCACACAAATCTTATGTCACCTTAAGCAGAGCGTATCAATCAAGTTCGAAAACGTTATCGTTTAAAGGCAGTTATGTACTGTTTGCAAAAAAAAAAAAAAACGAATAATAAATTTATGCAAATTAATATACCCTACCTACACGTCACAGTTACGATTGTAAAATTTACCTTATTTCAACTAAATACAAAGCATTATTTGTAAATTAATCCAGGCTGACTTTCAAATAACTATCTTAAAAATTAATTAATAAAATTTGATTTTTTTGATAAAATTTAGGGCAACTATAGCCTACAACATTTTCTCACATTTTTACGTTAATCATTGCGTTCTTATCTATTTACTTATTTCATTGATAGGGAAACAACTTTCAACTCTTATCCCTTTTTTCTAATTATATATTTATATTATAATCTAAACTCTTTACGTACATATCAAACACAATCTACAAAACGGTTGACTGGAAGAGTTTAAGTAGGTACTGCACCCACTGACCTGTCAGTTACTGCACTATGTTGCGTATCTTTTAGATTTTGCCATATTTAAGAAACTGCATACAATTTAATTAAATGCTGGTCTCCTATAACATTTTCGTTTATCTAATCAGTCTCGCTCATACTGTAATAGCATCCCAATTCGGTGGGGTACCCGTTTTATCGGTCTGTAAGGACGGGATGCTGTCCAACTTTGCTCTCCTAATTAATAATCGAATATGTCTGCTATTTTGTCTTGCTATTTTCATGATCTATTTCTAAGCTGTTTAATGACGGAATGTCCAGCGTTGTACATTGTTTTAAGCAGGGGCTTACAAATAAATGCTCTTTGCATTTAAAGAGTCCACGGATTGAAGACACGTTTATATGGTATCTGTTTTCTGCGACTTCTTGGTAATCGCACTAAATCTATTTTTCAGAACTTAGCCGACAATTGCTATTTGCTCCACGTAATGCCAAATAGCCGCAGTTAAATACATCGGTAAATTCCTTAGTTATACTTCTTCAGCATTATGATACTGCAATTTATTTTGCACGTACAACGCATTTAAACCCAAATCACGGAATGTTCTTTTTTTGCTGGACGAAAAGGTGGCGGATTACTTTATTTTTAGTGCGGGGTTAGATTATTCGCCAATGTTTTGGAAAGTAATTTCTCGTGAGCTCCTGTTCCACATCTTTTTGGATTTCACGGTTTGACAAGACAGATCGCTTGTCTTCTTCTTCTCTGCTGACAGGTACGGACTTTTTCGAGCTAGGGTGCCTGCGGACTGTCGGTATGGCAGCCGGCCGGCATACGTGCTGCAGTAATTCTCCGTGTAGCATATTGCTATATGCAGTACGCTACGATCATAACATCATCAAAATTCTGAAACCAAACTTCTAACATTAAGGTGGCAGATATTCAGGCAATAATTACCAACAGCAACAAAACTTTGTATTGCACCCTGTCAAAACCCTAGAGAATACTTCACAAACCATGAAACAGACTCCCTCCCTACCCACATGCGAGGCCCAACGGAGTCCTTACATTCTAAAATATTTGCAGTGATCTTATGTAAATCTGGAGCTGCCTACAGATTCACACTCGAGACTAGACACGACGTAAAACCGGTTTTTGTATCGAATGTGTATCTGCCCATGGTACACGTAGTTTATACACTGTTGATATGCGTTCTTGAGGCAGCAAAGAAAATTCATCATTTCCATATGTTCTATACGCACACAGCCATATGTAGTAAAACACTCGTGCATCATCCGAGTCTAAAGTATAGTTTACACAAGCGAAGTTACTGTCCCAAGTAACCTCGTTTTCAGTCCTTCACCTCCTCTTGACAAACCAACCAGTTTACTTGCTCTAGTACGAAAACGAGTTCCACTCACTTCAACTTTTTAGCGAAGTGGAAGTTGGGAAATAATCAAATTGAGTACATTTTCTCCAACTGGTACATTTTTTAATTTAAGTAGTCTTTAATAATATCAGCTGGTGTGGAACTTGTAAAATGTCAACCACTTTTATACGAAGGGAGTGCTTTTTATTTTTCAGTAAGAAATTTCGTAAATTTTAAAGATAATTACATAAGCAAAAATATTATTCCTTAGTCCAGTGACACACGATGATACACACGCGATACACTGTACTAAAAACTGGTTTTCTTAGCACTATTTTAGAACATTTTCGTGTATACCTCAATTTAGAGCAGAGGGATAGACTCGGATGATACACGAGTGTTTTATGACATATGTATGCGTGTACTCAAATTGTGTGCGTATAGAACATATGGAAATGATGAATTTTTTCTGCTGCCTCATAAACGTGTATCAACCGTGTATAAACTGTGTATACCATAGGCTGATATACACTCGATAAAAAAACCGGTTTTACGTCGTGTCTAGTCTCGAGTGTGTATCATCGTGTGTCATGGGACTTAGCAATCAATATGCCAAGAACGTACTCGCACTTTCTTTCTTCTTAGAAGTTTTTCTCCGAAATTGCCCTTAATTACATTGTTGCACAATTTATGACCTTTTCATACGTAATTTTTCACTTGAAACCATTTTCTCTCCAAAATGAATATCTTCAGATTTCACAAGTTCAACGCCAGATGATATTATAAATGACTACACACATCAAACTTGTACCAGTTGGAGAAAATGTACTCAATTTGACTATTTCACAGGTTCCACTTCGCTAAAAAGTTGAAGTGAGTGAAACTCGTTTTCGTACTGGCGCAAGTAAACTGGTGGGTATTTCAAGAGGAGGTGAGGGACTGAAATCGAGGTTACTTGGGACAGTAACTTCGCTTGTGTAAACTATACTTAACCCTCTGCTCTAAATTGAGGTATACACGAAAATGTTCTAAAATAGTGCTAAGAGAACCAGTTTTTAGTACGGTGTATCGCATGTGTATCATCGTGTGTCACCGGACTTTGTAATCAAAACTATTTTATTATTTTGTTAAGAGGAGTCAGTACCAATATTTGCAAGTTTCATACATTTTTCAATGCGAATTTCTGGCAAACTATTTGTAGCAGAATAATGATTTATATCTTAAATTAAAGGTAATGAAGAAGTCTAGTAAATAACGTCGGCAAAAATTAAAAAAGTGTATTGGAATGGAGATATTAGGTCGGAAACTTGTAAAAAATGGTAAAAATTGAAGTCTTTTAAATTAAATTGTGGGTGGGTAGGTATTCTCATTTCTTTAAATTGTGACTATTTTAGAAAGATAAGGCCTAGATCTAGCAAATAACGTAGATTTTTTTCCATTCTTACTGGCGCTTTTTATAATTATTTGAATCTAATAGTACTTGTTTTTCTCCCAACATTTCACCGATGAGAAATTGCAATATTTGTGTGAAAGTTGTTTAAATACAAAGCAAAATAGCATATTTAACAATTATAGGCAAACAAAATTAGGAGAGTTAATTCTCGTTAAAAATTTTCAATTTATATGAACAGCAAATTTTTATATTTCGTCTTAAATTGTATGGTTTTGTCGGATGTTTGGTTTCTATACTTTGCGGTAGATGTCTCTAATGTGCTCTGTGGTCTAGGTCTAGGTCTAGGCTAATTTTATATGAATTTTCTCACTTTCAGAACACAAACCCACGTATAGTAAATTTTATTACCTACAGGTTCGCTGGTATCTAAATTGAAACTTTTGCTTAGTACTGACTCCTCTTAAGTGAGGTATATAGGAAACATAGCTTGTGGGAAGGTAAGGAACCAAGCTGTGAATTACTAGAAGACTATTTTCCTATATGGATAGTAGTTTAGGCTCTCTAGCATATATAAAGTCAATGCTTGCCAGTTTTCTATAAGTATCAATATAGAACCTTTTAGAAAACGGACTTACAACACACACACATATAGACTTCTGTTTCATGGCTTGGGAAATATTCTCGAGGGTTTTGGCCCTGTCCATCCACGACATCAGAACTCCGATAAGTTTAACACAGTATGAGAGAATATCCCTTGCATTGTCACAACACTAATTTTCTTAAGAATACCTACATGCATGATGTTTACAAGAAAAAACAAAAAGATAAGAGAGCTATTATATAGGCTATAAATAATGTAAAACAAACTAATGGAATTTAAGAAGATAGAGAAAACAAAAAACACAAAAACGAAGTTAACTATCACAAAAGAAAATTTTGACATTAAGTCACTGTTCAGTTCAGTAAATGGCTCCTAGCACACCGTTTCCACAGACTTCAATAATATAGACTGCTAGCTGCAGGCCCTTAGAATATAGAGACAACAGGAAGGTCAGAACTATATTAAAGAAAGAGACAAATATATTTTCAGCTGTCAAACGAGGGGCAAAACATCCCAAATTACTGTCATGTTGCGGAAAATTACATAACTAGGGCTACCATGATTAGCTAAAATGAAGGGAAATTTTTAATTTTATTTTAAAAATTAATTCTGTACGCAAACCTTAATATTACGTATTTACGTTTTTCCCGTTTCAAATTTAAAACTACGCTTCGTACAATGCAACTACAATGCTGTAATAATAAATTTTATATGTTATAAGTAATGTAAGAATCTTAAGAATTGATAAATCTGCGCTGTATATGATTCTTAAAAATTTATATGTTTCTTCACGAATTTTTATTTCATGTAATTTCTTTTAAACTTAAGATATAAATATGGCGAAAATTCTCTGTACTCTGTGTACTTTTTTTTAATCAAATGAACAGCTCCAACAATTTATGTGGTGTGCATACAGTTTTAAAATTATTAATACCACTTTTTAAACTTTCTGAATAAACAAAAAAAAAACATTCTTCTGAGTGACGATACTATAAATCTTGGTCGATTTTTATATTTTTTTGACTATCAGAACCAGCTTAAAACATGCTCGCTGCATGGACACGTTTAATAAATAAACGGTCAATAATACATGCGTTTTATCACTTAGTCGGTGTTAGTATTAGTATGTTACACTAAACATAGACCAAACACCAGATAAATGACATGCATTGCGACATAGAACAAAAATATAAAAAACTAAATTAAATCTAACTAAAAAGTTTAAATATTATATAGACGTTTTTTTAAGCCATGCTTAGAGTCGTCAACGACAAAATGCTCAGTCAAATTATTAACAGCAATTAACATGCGATTAATAGGTTCATACATGCCAAAGTTAGACCTTGAGGAGTTGACATGCAATAGTGGTAGCCTTCTTAAATTGTGTCTATTATCACGGAAAGAGACGGGAAATCAACATTCGCGTTTAAGAGTTGGTGAACAAAAGTTACATCGGCAACCACCATGCGACGTTTCACAAGTGAGTGCATGTTCAAAAGCTGCAAGCACGATCCTCATAGGGTGGAAGAATCAATGAATTATTCCAGGGTAGGTGCTTGAGAGCAAATCGTAAAAAGTTTCTCTGAACAGACTCGATGCGTTCGATGTGTGTACCGTAAAAAGGAGACCAGACATGGCTAGCGTATTCAAGAAGTGGTCTCACAAAGAAAGTGTACAAACGCAATGTTATGGTAGAATTCGAAAACTCGCGGGACCAACGTTTTATAAAACCCAGCATAGAACTACTCTTTAATACCACGTAGTTTATATGGGAGATAAAATTCAATCTGCGATCACATTTGACATCCAAGTCATAGACAGAGTCCACACGGCGAATCGAGGAATCCGAGAACTCATAATCATAAGTGATCGGTGTCTGATTCCAATGGAAAGTTATAACCTCACATTTGTCGATATTGAGTCACCTTGTACCTGTTCACGATCGTGAACAGAATTAATCTGAGCGAAAAGCTTAATATCGTCAGCTTAAATCAAGATAATTAGATAGTCTGAAAAACGAAGGTAGGCAGAGGTGAGGTATTGCAAGATTCTTAATTTTTCTTGAGGAGCGGCAGTTTTGGCATCATAAAAAATAAGTAAATGAGTACTAATATTCGAATAATTCTATTGTCGACGACGAATACATTATAATTTCCTAAGAAAAGGAGCAAAATAATTAATATCCTGATGTCAGAATACCTAAACCATTGTTTCGCTTTGTTATAAATTTAGTCGCTATAGCCAGAATAAAGCCACCATTTTCACATCCCAGTTTGGAAGCTGAATTACCTATCATATCGGTCAAGTATCCATGCGCTAGTCCAAATACCTGAATAATGCTTGGTCTAATATGAATCATTCCTACATACCTACCTTATAAGATCATAATTTAATCTTCTATAAGATTTTTTTTTAATTAATAAAAACCTCCTTTGTGTTAACGATAAATGTTAAAGCATACAATTTTTGTTCTTAGCTTGAAATATTACTATGAAGTACCAAGCTAATAACATATTTATTGGAATAAGTAATTTCCTTTTATGCGTAACAATTTCCTTTCTGTAAATATTTTTCTTACTTTGTGGCAGCACAAATCGCTCGCAACAGAAAAAGCATATTTTATGCTGGCTTTTGCGAGCTGTCAACAGTCTATATATTGAAGTCTGTGACTGTTCCTATACATACAGAGTTCAGCTCTAACAGCCAAAGTAACAACACTTAGTGTGTTATGGTCGTTGCATACTGCATATAGCAATATATTACACTGAGACGAGTTGCGCGCATACGAGAAGGAGAAAAGTTTTGATGGGCGAAACATTATCCAAATAAATATTAAGAAATCCGCAATAAAAATAATAAAAGAACAAGGAATGGGAGATTGAAACAGTGTGGCGGATCAAAACAACATTTTATTATAACGATATATATCGTGCGATAGATTAGGAAAATCATCTCTTCATCAACGATGTGGTGTCTTGCCATATAATCCAAGTCATCACCTGTATTATAAGAGCCATATAATTTGGATCATCACCTAGCCACCTAATCTGAATAATCACCTGTGCTGTAAGAGCCACATAATTAGAATCATCACCCCGTACTGTTCGACCAAGTTTTACTTTATAAGAGACACATAATCTGAGTCATCACCTGCTATCTCCTCAGCTGTGTGGGGTTTCGAAAAATTCCTTATTGAAGGTATACAGTGAGGTAGATATGGATGAGTCGTCTCATCATCACCAGTGGGGTGTCCCGAGGTGCTTTTAATTAGAAGTATACAAGGCGATTGAGACTCTTTTATCCTCGCCTCTTCACTGTATCGTCCTGAAAAGCTCTTTTATGAGTGGATTCCAGGCGATTCCTCCACCCTGGTCAACTCGGAGTCGCCGGCAGCATTGTTTCGTTGTGGCAACAGTTTTGTTGGAGTACGATTATGTACTTTGAGCATTCACATTGTCCAGTCCGTCATCCCCAGTAGTACTTCAACAGTGTTAGTAGGGTATCATAAGTTGAAGTGTGTATCTATATGATAAGAATCAGATTAAAGTTTTAGATAATGGCTAAGCTGATCATCCTCGGAGGCGCCTCTGCGGTAGATCCTCAACACAAAATGAATGTAAGTTGAAGCCTTCTTTTCAAATTGTTTTTGTAAACTCTCATTTGTTTTTGAATAAGATATAAAAGGAAGAAAAATTTTCCACTTTTTCTGGGTTGGAATACATTATTAAGTCAGGTTCTACGAAAAATATATACATGTGACGACGATTATCTGAGAAGAGCACATAAATGAATTAGTTTATTGTAGAGTCATGCACGTCACACGCCTCTGAACGAATATATACAATAGATAACAACATAACTATATAAACAAAAGAAAGAGAAAACACGAGCATATTTAAATAAGAAAAAAAAAGGAAGAAAGAAGAAAGGTTAATAACAAATAGGAAATTTACGGAATAAGGTCTAAATCACCTGACCACTAATTTAAAAAGTATATATATATGGTAAAACTGACTGGTAAATGTAAACGATTCGTTTATAATTAACCATAAAAGCAAATAACGTTAACATCATTAGAGAGTAGCTTTTAAAGCTTTTATTTTTACTCCTTATTATAATTACTGATAGGATACTGTTTATTAAAGGAATTATTTTTATAACGTAATGGTCGTCAACAGGGATACTGTATCATATCGCCCACAGTATCGCAGGGTAGTTGGGGCAACGGCGATGGAAGCAGAACATCTGCGCTTCCAACTAAGTAAGTGGTAAGTAGTGTCAAGGTCTCGTCCGGACTGAATGTGTGCAACGGCCTTTGGTTTGTAGGCACGAACATTTTTTTTTGTATATGGCAGGTGGCGCAGCGGCAGGTTTTCGTGGAACCTCCCCACAAGCTCCGCCAATAGCCGAGGCGAGCTAGCGTGCCGCCCTGCACTCAACGCTGTCCACCGAATGATCTGTCAGCTCATGCTGGCAATCTGGACTTCACGTCCAAATCAATCGCTCTGACATAGAAACATAACAAGTGTCAATAATACAATGTTTAAAACAGTGAAAATAAAACCAGGTAAAATAAAGGAAATTTCCATTTTGCCGACGGTATTCCATGCACATGTGCTTGAACGTGAATTGTGTCTGTGAGGTAGACCAGTGTTTAGTGCTCTGTGACTTTTGTATGTCTATTGTGAGTATAATAAACACAAAGACACTTTTATAATAACCACGAAAAGTTGTAGTGAAAGACAAAATAAAATAACAGTGTGGAGATAAAGACACCTTTATAGTGCTGTGTATAAGTAAACAGTGAAAGAGATACTAATATGGCCAGTTAGGACCACATTTTCAGCGCCGTCAAGGCAAAGGTGCGTGAAGTTTTCACCAGTGGAAATATCAGCAACATTCCGGATGACATCATCGAGTCCCTTGCTATAAGGATGTTGCAGGAAAATAAACTCAGGATCATCAGGGACCAGTATAACCACGGCTGATTCTGAAAATATGTCTGAGGACTAACAAGACACTGAAAGTGGGGAGAGTGAGTACCATTTAGTTCAAGGAAAACGGAGACCACGCAAAAACCCACCAATCACAGAGGATAATGTGAAGAAAACTAAGCCATATACTGACCCTAGGATGTCCAACAATTATTACCAGTCACTGGATACAGAAAATAGGTTCATAATCCTAGCAAAGGAAAAGCCAACAAATGAAAAGTCGTCAAGAGAGCCGAAGCCAAGAAGACCTCCAACAATAATAGCGCATGGCTTAAATTACAAAGTGTTCAATAATCCGCTAAACTTATTGCAAGCCAGACCCAAATTCCTTATAAAGATTGGTAGTGGAAATAAGTGCACATTTAAACCCTTCACAGAAGAAAACGGGAAGGCGC
Organism: Dioctria rufipes; assembly: GCA_963924295.1. Classification (NCBI taxonomy): domain Eukaryota; kingdom Metazoa; phylum Arthropoda; class Insecta; order Diptera; family Asilidae; genus Dioctria; species Dioctria rufipes. The sequence goes on from OZ002740.1 coordinate 140,056,169, forward strand.
TATTGAAGCTGCTAAATGAAGTCAAGGTGGAATCCTACATCTTCACACCGAAGGAAGAAAGGAAGATGACTCTAGTGCTGAAAGGAGTTCAGCATACTTTCAACGAAGAGGATGTCAAAATTGCCTTGGAAGAAAGCTTCAAGGTTACAAAATCAAGAGCGTAGCAGAGTTCACAACTACGCGCAGCAAAGCAGCAGGAAAGCACATTGATGCCTTCATTGTAACCTTCGACGCGAAATACGAAGTCAACGACATCATTAAAGTGGACCGACTTCTCGATCAGATAGTCTACTGGGAGAAGCACATCGTCAAGGGAGTAACCCAATGTAAGAGGTGCCAGCGCTATGGGCATGAGCCAGTAACTGTGCGCAGATGTACCGCTGCGTCAAATGCGATAAAAAGCATGGACCAGGAGAGTGCTCCAGAGACAAATATGACGTGAAGACAAAACCTTATTGTGTGAACTGCGAAAACGAGGGACATCCAGCTAACTATCATAGATGCCCAAAATACAATGAAATCAACGTAATGAAAAACCAACGAAGGGAACAGCAGAAGCAGGAGGAGCTCTTCATCAGGGAAGCGGTCGAAAATTACATTAAGCCAGGTATATCGTTGTCTCAAATTATCAGTAACTATAACAATCCTAATACTAACAAGCCTCAACAATCCACTACAATCCCAAAACCTGTGTAATATTTCTTCTTTAATGCAGGAAAAGACTGGTAGGCAAAAGTGCCGATTTTAAAAGCTAGGCTATTACGCCGGCTTGACTTTTGGCAATTACGCCGATATATTGATACGCCGACTTCTGAATAAAAAAAACACTCCTGCTCAAGGTTTAGTTAATTCTCTTTATTCACAATCAATCACGCTAAATTTATACATAAATTTTACTTACGCTAGCAACTACGACCATCGATCATACAATGCAATCATGAGAAAGCGTCAACAATGGAAATCGGTCGGTCATTACACTTTATGCGATATTCATACATAACATGAATCACGGTCTTGAATTTTACTTCATTCATTGTAACCTGAATCATGCTTTCTTTATTTTATTTACTTTATGTCATTCATTGTGAGTGACGATTTTCTTTCTTGACCCATATCTGCCTTTGTTGATATGTTTCTCATGATTATGCCGTTATGTCGATTAATATCATATAGCATGTCGTAAGCATGCTTGTGACTCAATTTGTATTCATTTAGTGGTATATCTTAACTTGGATTAAGATATATTACACCTGCCCCAAGGGTAACTCAAGTCCCTAAGGCAGCGCAGGCCCCAAGGCCATCACAGAAGGACGCAGATAACTTCTGCACTCACGAGGCCAAAGCCCTTTTCGGGTGTTACCTTTTTACCCTTATGAGTAAAATTAATAATTTTATCCCCCAATATAGGAAATTTTCTTCCCTCGCAGAACGTCAAAGTGCTTATGTTCAGTTTGCCTGCATATGTCTAGGGAAATAAGCAAATTGAATATAACTGCATTAAACTGCAACTCTCTTGTAAGGCATATTAAAAGAATAGCCTTAAATTCAATCCTTGCAGAACAAAAACCCCAACTTTGTCCTTCTTTCAGAGATACATCTCAGTCCTCGCCACAAACTAGTTTTCGAGAAATTCTCGACCACCCGCTCAGACAAAACTGAATCTTCTCTTGGCATGGCCATCCTAATTCGCGATGGGCTTAAATGTGAATAATTTAAGCTCAGACCATTGTGCAACATGGAATGTACAGCAGTTAAAGTCTTTCTTACCTCTCAACAAACACTTCTCATTTCCCGTTATAGCAGATGTGGTGTTCGGGCAGCTCATATTAAAAAGAACCTCATCTACCTCAATAATATCTCCAAAGATTATACCTATACGGTTATTAGAGGAGATTTCAATGCCAGACATCCAATGTGGAATGACCCGCTGGAAAGTTCATCTGGCAAAACAATTGCAAATTGGCTCAACCGAAATCAGGATAGCCATGATTTCATTGTGGCTTCACCAACCACCCCAACCTTCCCCCGATCAAGTTCATACATAGACTTTTACCTTGTTTCTTCAAGTACGATTACCCTTCTTCCCCAAATCAATAACTTCAACTGCGTTACACATCATGCTCCGTCAGATCACCTAGCAATAGAACTGACCATCAAACCTAATTATCCGGTGAATATACTGACGAGACCTTTGAAAATATTAACAAAGTCTGTTCCAGGAAGCCAGAACTCCCGAAAGTCATAAAGAACAGCCAAAAACGCTATTTCTCCCACAAGAAAAAAGTGATGCATTCGCATCATATTTTCAAGACACCTTTAAGGATAACTCAATCCTTACTACTCCAGCCTTCTCCGTGGAGGTAAACAGCAGTGTTAATACTTTTCTGAGCGCAAAAGCCTCCACACCACAAACCTTCTTCCGCGTGGATAACCCCGCAATCTATCCTGAAGAGCAAAATATTTTCACCAATCCTCTGCATCTCTTCATCTTAACCAAGACAATAAACTCCAAAAAATCGAGTGGTCCCGACAAAATTGCAAATGCAATTATTAAAAAACATCCACCAATAGTTCTTGACTTCCTAGCAACCGTCTTCAACAATTGCATCAATAATTGTACCTTCCCAGAAAAATGGAAAATTTCACACATTTCTCCCATCCCCAAACACACTTCATTAAAAGACATCAAGGAGTTCACGCCCATCTCCTTAATTTCAAACTTAGGAAAGCTTTTTGAGAAAGTCATCAAGCAATAGGTTATAAACACCTGTGAAGAAAAAACATCCACCAAAACTCCCAATTTGGTTTCAAAACACAGCATTCCACCTTCCATCCACTACTAAAGTTTCATACGAATGCAACCAGAGCCTAAAATAGGAACGAATGTATCGTAGGCTGCTTCCTTGATGTCGAAAAAGAATTCGACTCGTATTTTCAAGTTAAATCAGTTCGGTTTCCCCCACACCTCAATATGTTAATCCACAATTTCCTAACTTCTAGGAAATTCTATGTGGAACTCGAAGAACATAAATCACCACTCAAGGCAATAGAAGCTGGTGTCCCCCAAGGCTCCATTTTAGGCCCAGTCCTCTTTAATCTCTATACTTCAGATCAAACTCCAAACGAAAATGGGACAACATTATTATCCGCTGATGACTCCCTCACGTATGCCCAATCTCGCTGCCCAAATTTGGCTACAAATAAAGTCAACCTGCACCTTAACAAATTAGACTCCTACCACAGAAAGTGGGGGATCAAAATAAATGTCCAAAAATCTGAACTGATTTGTAATCGGAAACCTGGCACTGGGCAAAACCGCCAAGCTGCAAAATCCAAGACTATTGAAGCCTTCTACAACAGGGGAAAAATAAAACCCACACAAAGTGCGAAATACCTGGGTATCAAATTTAATGAACTGTTAATATTCACTGACCATTAGCAAAGTCAATTTCGCATATATCTTACTTGGTCCAATAATAAGCTTCAAGGACGGGCTCTCAACTCAGACCAAACTTCTGTTGTACAAACCTGTTATTATTTACTGCTTCCGTATCTAGCATACTATTTCTCACACATATATGGAAAAGCTCAGCAAGCTTGAAAGAAAGATTCTTAGAGCTTGCATAGGATTCCATAGACGAGCCAATGGAAAATTCTTTCCCAACAGAGTAGTCTATGAGGCAGCCAACATCACTTCAATGCAGGACTACCTATTTTAACTTGCGAATAAGCAAGTTAAAAAAAATACCAAACCACCCAAACCCACCGATGAACAACCTGCCGGCAAACTCTATTTACCTCTCACCCCTGCTCTTAACAAAGTCCGAGGATAGAAACATCTACCATCTACTATGCGAGTAATCACATTTCAGCTACATTTACTCAGAGAGTGTCTCTGAAGGAAACCAATTCCTTAGGTACCATTTATTCCTAAACACTCCCAAAAATCCACATGCTATCGTCTCATATCTCCTTCTCCCGCCCTCCTACTAACAACTAACTCCAAAAGGAGAACGACATGAGGTACGGCTGATAAGGCGCATCAGCTGTAAATCAAAAGACGACAGTGAAACGGAAAGTTGGAAAGTCACAAAGGACTCCTGTCAACAAGAGGACATAAGATGACAGCAAACCGACCTAAGGGCTAAAGATGAGCCCCAACGAACAAATGAGGACAAATAGAGATAACATCGAGGGAAACTACGACAACGCAAATAAAAAAAAACGGCGCAAAACACACTTGACTTGACTTTCTATACTGATTGTGTATTAAAACCAAGGTCTGCAACTGATCGAGTGAAGTAATCTTTCAGGGAATTTCATCTCTGTTTTGACTACGTCGAATGAAGACAATGCCATGGACAGTAAATACCGATGCAAACACTCCGTTACATTTGGACTTCATGCACTCTTTAAATATTTGTAGGTTTGTAGCAGAGAGGCACTCCTGTGCATAAATGTTATTTTCTCCACTGAAACCAATCTGAGAAATTTTTGGCTTTTTTCTGATAGCTTTGATGAAATCCATCTTCACACTTGGCATACAAATTTTAACAGATATAGGGGTGATCACAGCTTTATTCACATTAATTTGATGGCTTTCGGCGGTACCATTATTTGAAATATTACTAGATTTACGATTACTACGCAATCTAAAAACGATCACATTTATTTGTTTATTTAAATATAAATTTATATACATATATACAGATTTTTACAAGTCCAATTATTTACTGCAAAAAGTTATTCATACAAAATAAAGAGGGATAAAAAGTGAATTTTAGTTGCTATAAAACATTATGCTGTAATACTTCGAGAAAGGAATTATATATTTCATTATTTATACTAGTGTTAAATACTTACTACAAAAGTGGTAAATACAAGGATGTTAGTGCTTTCTGGTACAATAAGTACTACTTCAGTCATTAAAACTAGAATAATTTCGCAACATTAAAGCTATTATAGTGACAAAAAATTCAAAAATAAAAGAGAAATTCTGATATGAAACTATTATTTACGAAACTAAAAAGTAATAGGACCCAGAGAGGAAAATAATTAAAAAGAGAAAACAAAGAGAGAAAGGCGAAATTGAAACAGGTCAAATTGAAGTTCAAATTGAAAAAAAAGCGAAAATGATTTCAAGAAGCTCAAATAACTTGTCTGATCTCATAGAGTACTTGTCTTTTGAAAGTCAGAAGGCTTGAGCGAAAGATGTCAGCATTATTAAGATATAAGTTATATTCCTTTTGGAGTCTAAATTTTGGCGACTTCGCTTTAAGATTAGTTCTACTAGAAGGCAAATTCAATAGGACTTGGAGTCTTGATGAGCGCACAGGTACGTGAAGATCAATTCTGGACAGAAGGCAAGGACAGCAGATATCTCCATTTAAAATTTTGAAGAGAAGGACGGCATCCAGAAAAATTCTTCGATTAGCTAAAGTCGCTAGATTAAGCCTACTTAGTCTATCATGATATTCGAGGGACACATAATTAAATTTAAACATAAGAAGCCTTGTAAATTTTCTTTGAACAGATTCGATTTGAGCTGAATATGAAACATAAAAAGGGCTCCATACTTGGCAGGCATATTCAACAATTCTTTTCACCAAAGAAATAAATAACGTTACAATAGATGACGTAAACTTAGATGAAATCCACAAGACGGAATGTCTTCGATGTCATAAAGTTAATATGGGAGGAGAAAAGTAACTTGGAGTCAAAAATTACACCTAAATGTTTGTGTTCAAAAGATCTGGCGATATATTTATTATTGATGGTATAATCGAGAAGAGTGGGTTTCAGCTTCCTAGTATAAGTCATCACCTTTCACTTATCAATATTAAGTTCCAGCGAATTTACATTACACCAGTTCGACAGTTCAATCAATTCTTCCTGATGATTACACGGAAAATTTTAGCATAATCTGCGTAAAGTAGACAGTTAGAATTTAATTGGGAGGGAAGATCATTTATACAGGCCAAGAAAATGAAAGTTCCAAGAACGGTCTCTTGTGGGACACCAGATATTTGCTTGTAGGAAGCAGAACGGAATCCGTTAAAGACTACAATACTTTCTCTGTCCATCAGGTGAGAACCAAGCAATAGTTCTGTTGCAAAATTCCACTTGTTCCATTTTGACCAATGCACGTTTATGATTAAGTTTATCGAATGCTTTTGAAAAGTCGGTATAAACACAATCAACTTGCTTGCCTATATCTAAGGTACAGGCAACTGTATCTGTAAACAAGGATAAGTTGGTTACTGTTGATCTACCGGAGAAAAAGCCGTGTTGTTTTTCGGTGATATAGTTTTAAATCTGCTGGAAATGTTGACTATAAGCAAACTTTTCAAAAATTAATGCTAAGCTATTTGAAATTGAAATGGGGCGATAGTTTACAACGCATCCAGGATCGCCAGATTTAAAAATCGAAGTAACAAAGCAATGCTTTAATAATATAGGGAAGGTGCTGTTATTAATGGACAAATTAAATAATTGACTAATAGGTTTAGCTAACGCATGTGAACTGTTGTGTAACACATGTCACCACATGCGGTACCACTCTCGCGCCAAACAGCAAGTAACTCGAGCACACACTTCAAGGACAGGTCATTCCCTTGTCACATAAATTCTTATTCTTAATTCTTAAAATTGCTTCAAAGTCATAAAATATAACTGATATGGGTTCAATATGCGCATTTGCTTGTTTATGCATTTTGTTTAACTTCGTGCTAGAAAGTATAGAGTTACCGCTGAGCATGCTGTTTTGCGTGGGAGCTGTGCCGTATGGAGGATAGACAGAAAATATGAAAACGGTGAGTACACTTCAGTCCGCCGTGCTTTAAAGAGGTCCGCTTTTATATTCTTTAATATTTCAATACATATAGATAAAATCAAAAGTCAAGAAAGTGTTTTTATTATAAACCTCCCGAGTTTTCAGCATCCCAACAAAAGTAAGCGAAGTGTGCCCCCCTCGCTGAGATTGGCGAGTGTAACATATAATTGGTGGCAGCGGTGGGATCCACGGAACGCAAGGATCTCTACCATTAAATTAGTATACTATACCTACTACTAGTTTTGGTGGAAGAAAAAAATTATTAATTTTTTTATTCAAAATACGCGGCGGATAACAAAAATATTCAAAATACGCGGCGGATAACAAATTAATCTGTGAATCGGTGTGGTTCGAAGCTATAAGTAGAGAAATCAAAAATATATAAATAAAACGAAAATCAAAGAGAGGAATAAAAAATTTTTACCTTGGGAAGTGCATTGGGTGTTGTATAGCCAAACTATCTACACACATACCGGCAGCAGAAGCAGTATGACGCTGATGGTAATAATTCTAATCAGTATGATCTACGAGTAAGTACCTACGCATGCAGAGAAAGTCATCTAATATCTAATATGAAAGTCAATGATGTGATGTGTTTTACAAAATATATATGTGTATGCAGTAGAAAATTTTAATTTTAATACATAAGTACTCACATAGATTTCATCATCATTTTATCAGGTAGCGTTTATCATAATTTTACCAGTGTAAAGAAACAAAAATATAAGTATATCTATATATATGTGTTTATAAGCTTTTCATGATCAAACAGAATTATGTGCGGCATAAAATCAAATGAAGTTCGGAGTGTTTTAAGTTTTTAATGAAACGGTGGAATTTTTTTTGACTAAAATTACGACAATTTCTGGAGTCTTCTTTCAAATATTGAAGAAGTGATGCGATCCCCTATAGACGTCTGGTTTATAATAATCGTTCACGTTTTTCCAATAAATAATTTCCTCTAATGTTGCTCCACTCAGAAGCATCTGTTTTGTTTATCAACCTCGATTAATTTATTCATGGTAACGGTTTTTCTTACCAATTTCCAATTTCTTTATCGGGATTTGCTTCATTAAGTTTATTGGATGATAATATTTGCAAAACAAAAAATATTCTAATTGAGCAATAGATTCGTACTCATCTTCTTCGGGAAGAATATTGCTCTATTTCTTTATTACATCTTTAGATTTTTTTTTATGATGACGCAAGGTCAAGAGTTTTTTTCATGCTGACGTAAAAGTGTATCTGCGATTTCTTTCTTTTAAGTGACAAAATCGTGTGCTGTGGTGGTAATCTCTTCGAATTCTTTTAATGATTCCTCTACGATTCTCAACTCGGTATAATTTCGGATTATATTATTATTCCCCGACAAGGAGGATTTCCGTTTCTTTTGACTGTATACAATCTCTTCTCGTTAAATTTTCGTACCCTTAATTTTCTTTGTTTTTGTAAACATTCAAACTAAGTTGAACCAGTTGAGTTCACATGTCGGTCTCTTTAAACATTTCATTAAGAAACGGAAAAAAGGTTAATAAGGAGATTGATAAGGGTGATAATCCAGGTTCTGAAGAACTTGTAACTTTTGACGAGTTAGAAACTAGTGAAGAACACTCTGGTGAAAGTTTTTCTACACCAGACTCCCAGAAAAAACATATTTTATTAAAAATGTCAACCTTTAATGTGTCACACGCAATAAAGCTTATCAATGAATTTGACGGAAGTCCGTCAACTCTTGCTAGGTTCATGCAAATCGCCAAAATACACCATTCCAAGGCCGCTGATGATAATGAGAAGGCTGAATTCCTAGACTTAATCAAATCGAAATTGACGGGAAAGGCTTATAATGTGATTCTTAGATACAATGACTATGAAAATTGGTCAGAGTTAGAGGTGGCAATAAATAAGCATTTTACGAAGTTTCGATCGGTGCAAGTCATTCAAGCAGAACTTTTCACTATTCGGCAGGGGCTGAGAGAAACTGTCTCCGAATATGCGGAAAGAGTTGAGCGATTGTTGGATGAGCTAAATGTAGATACTGTAAAAATATGGGACATTCAATACAAGACTGCAGGAAAAGACAGTACAATAATACCAGGCGACAGCATCCGATTGTCGAAAACACCATTTCAAACGCGAATTCTAATCGTATAAGCTCAAACAATTTCCAATCACGTACACGCCCAAATGATGGACAAACACGACACACATATTCGGGAAACTCCAGCGAGCCTAGCCGCAATGGCGCAGTGGTCCGGGCAGAACACTTAACCTAAGGCGCGGCGCCAAGACGAGTACATCCCCCAACTAATTACGAACTGTTCACAAAATACTACTAACCAAAGTCTATATAGTGGTCAGACCAATAAGCTTAATTCACACGAATCTTCCAGCCCAATTCTAAATCTCGATACGCGTAAAACTTTTCAAAGTGAAATCGTTTTAAATATTTTAAACTCGAAACATTACAAAACCACTTTCCTCCTCGACACAGGTGCTTCTATAAGTCTAATCAAAGTCAGTGCTCTTGAACCAGATGTGGATGTATACACTGACTGGGCCATTCCTCTCAGAGGTATTTCAGATAAACCAACTAGCACTAAAGGTATTTGCCACTTAAATATTCAGTTGTCGGAAAAATCCTCACTTACACATCGATTCCAAGTAGTCCCTTCTGATTTTCCTATCAACTGTGACGGAATTATAGAGGAAGATTTTTTTACCAGAATGAATTCGGTGCTTAGCTATAAAGATCAAGTTCTCATCCTACATACCCAAGAAGGAGAAGTTAATCTCCCTTTCAGATATTCCAAAAGGAATATAACAGTTCCCGGTAGAACCGAAATGGTACTAAAATTTGGGCCTATAATTGAAGGTGACGACATCATTTGTTTCCCCACGGAAATAGCACCTCAGGTATACACATCGGGATGTGTTACAAAAGCAGAGAATGGATACATTTCTATAGATGTAGTAAATTCTTCCGAAAATGAGGTTAAAGTCAATGGTGAGACGGAGCTAAGGCGGGACAGTCTACAAAATTATGAGGTGTATAATCTCAAAGCTATACGCAATCAAGACAAAGTGGAAGAACGCCTAGCAAAACTCGGCTCCCTACTGAGCTTAGAGCACCTCAATTCAGAAGAGGAAAACTCCATTCAAGATATCTGTCGTGAATTTAATGAGATATTTTTCCTTGAAGGTGACAAATTGAGTTTCTCTCCAACAATTTCTCATACAATTCCTACAGTACCACATCAAAGTCCTGTAAATATAAGACCATATCGGTTACCAGAGATTCATAAAGCAGAAATCAAGAATCAAGTAAACCAAATGTTAGAGGATAATATTATTCGACACAGTACTAGCCCTTGGAATGCCCCATTACTGGTCGTCCCCAAGAAACCAGATGAACAGGGTAATAAGAAGTGGAGAGTGGTAGTCGACTTCCGAAAGTTCAACGAACTAACTTTAGCTGACGCCTATCCACTGCCCAATATTGAGGATATCCTTAATCAACTAGGTGACTCAAAGTATTTCACTACACTAGATTTGGCAAACGGTTACCACCAGATCCAAGTTGCTGAACAGGATAAACAAAAAACTGCTTTCAGTACCTCCCATGGACACTTTGAGTTTAATCGTATGCCTTTTGGTCTGCGCAATGCACCGCCGACATTTCAGAGGTTAATGAATAAGGTCTTAACTGGTCTGCAGGGTATACGGTGCTTCGTCTATCTTGATAATGTTGTCATTTATGGCAGAGATTTAGATGACCACAATAGTAGACTTAGGGACGTATTCGAATGCCTGAGAAGGCACAACCTTAAGCTTCAACCCAACAAATGCAAATTCCTATGTCGCGAGGTTAGCTATTTGGGACATGTTATAACTGATACGGGTATAAAACCAGATCCCAAGAAGGTCGCAGCAATTAATGCGATCTCACCCCCTAAGAATGCGAAGCAAATGAAATCCTACTTAGGATTGGTTGGATATTACAGAAAATTCATCCCGAGATTCTCAAAACTTGCTAGTCCATTGAATAATTTACTTAAGAAAGATGTTCCTTTTAATTGGGATGCTCATTCATTGCGATGAGTCTTTCAGATTATTAAAAATGGCAATTATGCAGGCGCCTGTCCTGCAGTATCCAAATTTTGAGCGGCAATTTTTCATTACAACGGACGCCAGCAATACAGCGATAGGCGCAGTTCTCTCCCAGAGAACTGATTCTGACGGCATGGATTTACCTGTTGCATATGCAAGCAGGGTCCTGAATAAAGCCGAAAAGAATTACTCAACCATCGAGAAGGAAGCGCTCGCAGTCGTATGGGCAACCAAACAGTTCAGACCGTACGTATACGGTAGGAAGTTTACTGTAGTGACAGATCACAAACCTCTAGTGTGGATCTTTGGCCTAAAAGATCCATCCTCCAGAATTATGAGATGGAGAATAAAATTGGAGGAATACGACTTTAACGTAATTCATAAGTCGGGGCATCTTAATACGAATGCTGATGCCTTATCCCGATTGAATACCGAAGAAGTCAACATAGTAACTAGATCTCAAGCTAGAGCGCAACCAATCCTGGAACGCAGTACTAATATTTCTATCCCAAACACTACGAAATCAGTCCCCCATAATGGACGAAAATCAAGTGCCACATCTAATTTCAAGGGAACCATCGAACTCGAATCCAATTCCAAATCGTAAAGCACATATAAATGAAAATTCAAATTCCGAATCGACATCCAAATTAAAGGAAAATTTGCAAAACTTGTATCCTGGGTCAGATCGCATTATTCTAACTGACAAGGAAGAAATTTCCCGCATACTTCGTGAATATCATTGCAGCCCTACTGGCGGACATCAGGGCATTGCTCGAACAGCTAAACGTATTAAACAGAAATATTTGTGGAAAAACATGTACAGGGACATTAAAGCATACATATCATCTTGCGAAATATGCCAAAAAAGTAAAATTACCCATAAAACAAGAATTCCAATGAAAATAACTACGACTTCTAAAAACCCATTTGAACGCATATCGTTAGATATCGTTGGTCCATGCCTATTTCTGATAACGGAAATAAATACATTCTCACGTTCCAAGATGACTTAACGAAATTCATACAAGCAACTCCCATTCCTAATCAGGAAGCTCAAACTGTAGCAGAAGCATATGTGCGAAAAATCATTTGTCTCTTTGGAACTCCACGATATTTACTGACGGATCAAGGAACGAATTTCCTAAGCGATCTTTTCAAGAAAACCTGTAAGTTACTGAAAATACGTAAGATACAAACTTCCCCTTATCACCCGCAATCCAATGGATCTCTAGAAAGGTGTCACCGAACTTTGGGTGATTACCTGAGAAGCTATGGAACGAAAGATCCAAATAATTGGGATACATGGATTGATTACGCAGTATTTTGTTACAACACTACCCCACATTCCGCTACAAACTATTCGCCTTTTGAAATCCTATTCGGAGTAAAACCCGAAATACCATCGTCTGTTACAAGAACCGTGGAACCAGTCTACAATTACGATGACTATGTTATAGAAATGAAGGCCAGACTTCAAAACGGTTACGCTTTAGCACGCGAAAATCTGGTTAAAGCAAAAGAACGAGCGAAGACATACTATGATCGTGGTAGTAAAAATGTTGATTTTAAGGTAGGTGACAAAGTACTGATGGAAAAGAAAATAAAAAAGAATAGAAAGCTCACGATGCTGTATGAAGGCCCCTATGAAGTAATTGATATCAATTCCCCAGAAACTTCAATAATCCAAAAAGGAAGAAGTACCAAACTAGTCCACAATAACCTTCTCAAACCCTATGTCTCATAGATGTCAAGCTCAGGATACGAGCCGCCATAGTCAATTACTCCACCCAGACCTCCTTTCATAATTCGGCACATCCATTACCAAATTTTTTTATTGTTTTCTTTCTCTCTCTTTTCTCAACACTTGTATTCCTTGCAGGGTATTGGTGGTCTCTTTCTGCGGACTCCACGGCCAAATTCTTGAACCACAGTATATCAATACTCCCATAAACAATTCCAGTGGTATTTATTTTGAGGAAATGGGAACACTGGAGAAATCGACTTCAGCGTGGAGCCTCGTTGTGTGTTTCGACTTTACCAGGTATGAACAAGAAGAACAACAGCTCCAGTGGGAGTACTCAGAACTCTCAAAATTTTGCGACGAGCTCAGATCAATTATATTTGTGGATCCATGGAAATTTAGCCTTAAAGTAATAAATGCGACGCTAGCTGAAGTCATTGAAAATAATAACATCCTTCACCAAGTATTTCATCAACCACAAAAACACCGGAAACCAAGAGGAGTGGTAAACGGTATCGGGAGATTATCAAGATTCCTTTTCGGAACCATGGACGACGAAGACTCAACCAGAATCGATGCAGCAATTAACACACTCAAGTCCAATCAAAAGAACCTGTACCACACGGTTGCAGCTCAAACTGCAGTGATGCTAAACGTAGTTCGCTCACTGAATAAGTCCGAAAATGCAATTAATCAGCGTTTTCATGAGATCGGAGCCATTCTTCATAATCTATCAGAAAGCTTCGATAACCGAACGAAGGCCACACAAACTCTGCACCTTTTCGATGAACTGTCTAATAGCGTCTCACTCTCGATGGGACGAATTCTTGCTAAACAAGAAGAACTAAGTAACATAATCCATGAAGCAAAATTAGGCAGAATGGACAAGCACCTGTCTAACACCCAGACTTTTATCGACGCACTCAAGGAAATACAGCTAGAACTCCCACAAGGTCTTGTATTACCAGCTAAACCGACTGCTGAAAACTTGCCTGAAATAGGAAAAGTCTCTTGCGTCAACCCACAGTATACCAAAACGTCTCTCGTAATTAACATAGAAATTCCACTGATCAGCGATATTTTTAAATTCTATAAATTGAACAGCATTCCGGCAACATATATGAACAATTTTTACTATTTTACTAAAGTAGACTCTGAATACGTTGCTATTAACGAAAAATTGAGACAATACCTATTCCTAAAACAGAACCAATTTGATAAATGCCAGAATATAAACCATAATTTTTACATTTGTACTCAAAATTATCTTACCTACAATGAAAATATTCAAAACTGTGTAATACGTCTACATTTAGGCTATAGAGACACACAAACGTGTGAAATTAGAATTTTTAAAGCCATACAAGAAACATGGTATGCATTAGATAAAGAGAACATTTGGTTGTATGTGTTACCCAAGGAAACTAATTTAAGAATAATTTGTAATAATATAGCTTCATCTATAACAATTTCTAAAAGTGGTATTTTAAAACTTTTTTCTGGTTGTAGGGCATCAACAAGCCAAATCACTTTAGAGACTAGAAATGTAATAAAAAGCTCTACACCAATAGTTCAATATTTTGATAATATAGTTGTAAATGAAATTAAAAATCTCACAATAAATTACAACAAGACTAATTTTCATCCACTTGAAGATACTAATTTAGGAAGTTTTGATTTTGAAAAAATTAGCGTAAGCTTAAAGAAAATAAAGGAACAAACAAAAAATTATATAGAAAATTCCGAACCCCAAACAAATAATACATTTATTATTACTGTAACTTTAATGTGTATAATCGTAGTATTTGCTACACTTTTATATCTAGCTAAAAGATATATAAAATTTAAATTACTTAGAAACAATGAAAATGAAAATGAATAACAAAAAATTTTTATAAGAATAAAGTACTATTTTGGTAGGCATATTAGAAAAAAGAGATACATTTGTAAATCAAAAAAATATATTAGCACATAGTACAAAAAATATTTTTTTTTACTTTCATAAGGGGGGAGGAATGTTGTGTAACACATGTCACCACATGCGGTACCACTCTCGCGCCAAACAGCAAGTAACTCGAGCACACACTTCAAGGACAGGTCATTCCCTTGTCACATAAATTCTTATTCTTAATTCTTAAAATTGCTTCAAAGTCATAAAATATAACTGATATGGGTTCAATATACGCATTTGCTTGTTTATGCATTTTGTTTAACTTCGTGCTAGAAAGTATAGAGTTACCGCTGAGCATGCTGTTTTGCGTGGGAGCTGTGCCGTATGGAGGATAGACAGAAAATATGAAAACGGTGAGTACACTTCAGTCCGCCGTGCTTTAAAGAGGTCCGCTTTTATATTCTTTAATATTTCAATACATATAGATAAAATCAAAAGTCAAGAAAGTGTTTTTATTATAAACCTCCCGAGTTTTCAGCATCCCAACAAAAGTAAGCGAAGTGTGCCCCCCTCGCTGAGATTGGCGAGTGTAACAGAACATTGTTCGTAAAGGATATTAGGAGTTTTGTCTGGTCCAGGGTTCTTGCTACAGTCAAGCACTTCCAATATATTAAGAACTTCTTGAGGGGATATATCGGATAAAGAAATGCCTTCTGAACCGATATTAGAACCAGATAACGGACATGTCGTAATAGGATCACTATTTATAAAAACGGATGCAAAATGCTTGGAGAACATTTCACAAGAGTAGGAGGAGGTATCGTCAGCGTACAGCTCTTTCGGGTATTGTTTAGAATTCTTCAGGTCTTTGCAATACGACCAAAAAACTTTAGGTTGATCCCTTAATGCATGTTCCGTTTTACTTATGTATTCATTGTAACGTTCCTTGGGAAGTGATTTCCACTTTTTCTAATTGCGGAAAATGTTTTGTAAACTTCGGGATGTTGAAAAGACTTCACAAATATCTATACTTATTTTTAATTAGAAGAGCACGAATAAGACGTGAATTGTACCATACTGGATACGTTTTCCCTTTTTTTTTTAATTATTTCCGGTATATATTTATTAACCCAATTATTTAATGCTTCATAAAACCTCTCAATAGATTACATCAGGTGTAAATAAACTGAGAAAATTTATAGACCAAAAATATTCATTTAAACTATGATAATCACCTTGTTTAAAATTCTTTGATTTGGCTTTGGAAAAAAAAAGAAGAAAGATGAGGAAACTGCGAAGGTCCCACCTCGTAAGGGATGTCATGAAGAGGAAACCTCAAGGAAGAGAACTCACGTTGGCAGTTACGGCATATTAGCCACTGAGTAGTTACGGACCGGATGGCATCGTATCCGGAAATAGAGATTGCAGATGCCCAGCGATTTTATTTGTAGTTATTACAAGTTGAACTATACATGTAGCCTGGAACGAAGAATGGAGAACTACTTAGTTAAGAACTCATGTGATTGTAACATTTTAGTCTTAGCTTTTGATTTATATAACTTAGGATAGAGATGCCGAAGAGGTGTACAGTTGATAGCTGACAGTTCTAGAACGTAAGATCTTCTTTGTTTTTTTTGCTCAGACTAATGATAGTAACACATTCCTTTTAACCATTAAGTATTGAACTCGATAAAGTAAAACTTTGAAATTGGAAATCATAATAGAACTTAACTTACAATTATAGCGATAAGTATAGATTCTTTTGGCAATCAGTCCCACATTTTACTAAATTAAATTACCTCTCGCTGCTCCGCGTGCTGCTCTTTACCCTATTAGTAATTATTGAAAATATAAATAGAACTAATTATGAAGCCTAAACCGTCCAGGGTTCCTCAGAAAAAAAAATAAAGGACAAACAATGTGTTAATAAAGTAATACGCTAAACCATCGACATACAATATTAAGCCAAAGTGCAATAAAATACTACCTGTATAAAATTACGCAATTACTATAACAAAGTAACAAGTGTAACCAAATCAAATAGACACATTCAATAAACTACAAGTATAAACCTGGTCCACTAATATAAATAGACAAACCAAACAATGTGAAGGTACCACCTTAAAGTCCGGTTCAGTAATCTAAGAGGTCTAACGAACTAATTAAAAGTCATTAAAAGAATAAACTAAGAATCTGGCGCAGTGATATAAATAAATAAGTTGAACAAGCCAAAAGTACGTCATAGCTACAAGTGATAGCCGCATTCTAAATATAATACCGTGTAAACGCAATCCATAACATTTAAAAGGTTTATGTGTCAATCGCGGTGATCGAATGCATTTGACAATATTTTCATAGTGGGCGCGGAGGCTGATGTGTCAGTGAGACCAAGAGGAAATCAATTTTACAAAAAAAACAGGGTTTTCCGGGCTCTTGTTTTCTCGAACATTCTAGGCGAGCAGACGTATGTTCCCTGGTGTCTGTGCTTATTTAAAAATAAAAGAAAGGAAAAAAAAGTTTTCGAGAAGGAGACGAAAGCAGACGTGATCTGAATTGTTATACACGATTCATAAAAGTGAAAAAAAAAGAAAGTAAACGAAGGAAGAAATAATAATATAACAGAAGAAAACTAACAAAAAAAAAAAGAAAAGAGGAATCCTGCTCCTACGGCTCGATTAGTATCGCCTCTCGGGACAAGTTCCACCCAAGCTGGGATAAAGTACAGCAGCGATAGCAGCTTTGGGGTTTGCATTGGATAATCGAGATGAGTATTTCGCTATAGTTTTTTTTTGTGTATTTATATTTTATTTATATTGCTCATATTACATACATCTAAGTATTTGATTTTTGTACTATTGCACGCTTATACATATGGAATTTAAGTATAGACAATAGTGTGGACTAAGTATTACGAAAGATAGTGTGGTTAACATATAATAGATATATATATATTAGCATCCTTCTAGGGTGTCACCTTTAAACGAGCGATTCGCATCACGATCCTCGTTCATTACGGCATCTCTTATGTCTTTTATATAGCCATTTCCTTGTGAATATAGATTCTTTTATATGGGTCAAAGTTTTTTTGTTTTTATTGTTCTTTCGTAGACTGGGCTGAAATCATTAACGCTGTTCTAGGTGCTGAGAAAAAAAACCCGGTTTCGTGATTCAACCGGCCAGGAAAGCAAAAATCACGTGGCGCCCAATTCTGTTCTTTTAGAACCACCCCTTCTCCTGAGCCAGCTCTACGTACTGTGGAGTACGTAGCATAAATTTTGGCGCCCAACGTGGGGCCTGTGGTGGTTAAAGTATAGTGGTCATAAAGAATGATTTTCATTTTCAAAACCGGCAATCGCATTACCTAGGATTGCTCGTTTCAAGCGTAAACCAATTATCCAGCACCTGTACGGTACCATCCGCGTTGTGCCGGTGACATAGCGGTGAATTAAATCCGGTTTCAGTGAAAGAATAGATCTTTTGTGGAAACCCGTTATTAGCAAAATTTAAACTCGTCGCCGCTGCATACAAAAGGTCAGAAGCAGGTCAAGCCCAGTGAGGCATACATATTTTTTTTTGTTTGAAATCATAAGTGTTACCATAAGGTATTTAGTTTTATTATATATATATATATATTTTCTTTGATATATTTTTACATAAAATGTGCACGAGGCACACTGAATGTGTTCAAGCCTCAATGTATGAAGTGGAAACAGATTTATTATTTACTTAGGTATAGATACATATATAACTCGCTTTGATAGAATTTTGGATATAGTGCGTATACAAGGAGATATAAAAGTTTCTTTAGTTGCAAAGGGAGTAGAAGGCATTGAATTGAACATCGTATAAGTATATTCAACAAGGGAACTTTTTTTTTTTTGCCACGAAGTATTGTATATGATCGCCTGTGGCGTGGCGGACACGATTTTATGGTTAAGCACATAAATAAATATTTAGGTACAAATATATGCTACATATGCTGAGTGAGGTCAGCAGGGATATTTAATTTGCTTCATTAAAATTCTTTTTTTTTTAATTAACGATTTGTTCTATCAACCGAGATTGCTCAAGGTTAAAAGGCGCCTTCTCATAAGTGAACGTCGAATTGCCATAGACTCTCCGGGAAATATCAGTGGAATCCCATCTCTATAACAATTGGTTTTATCCCGAATTGGTGCCAGCCCTCGACGAATAATATACTGATTAAGTGTGGGAAAGTTGTTGATCGATCTCTGTGTAGAAGTTAAACCGTAACTTGCAATTATACCTCTTTTGTCCTCTTTTATCTTTTGTGGTCAATAACCGTCCTACCTGGCAAGGGCCTAAGGTGCGGTACATGTAGACATTTGAACGGACATAACAATTTTCTTTAATTAATTTAACAAAGTACCACCAACACTCACTCGCAAAGTCTTGGTTAGTCATACATTGTGGTACGGGTGTATATCTACATATATACGTATATGTATATATAGGTTCTTCAATTTTCTTGAGGGAGATAAGTAAGTAGCTGCGTTCTAAGCGAAGAATGTTGAATGCGAATAATTTTTTTTTTTGTAGAGGTTACGTCCCGTCATTTGATATTAGAATCGCGCAACTAGCAGAAATTGATTTGAATGCCCGGGGCTCATATGTTCCAAGTCTAAAGAATTCATACGGAAAGTAAAGGAAATTATAGAAGGAAGTAGACTGAAACCAATAACATATTCTTAACAGAGTAATTAGTGATCTAGTTAAATACCGTCGCTGTGTATGGGTCTGACTTTCTTTAGTCGTTCTCTACCCGAGTGTGCCATTGATTCTAATTGAGTTGGAATTAAAATTTTTTTTTTTTGCCGTTGTATTCAGGAAATTTTTCTTATTCCGAGGTTAATCACAAACTGTCAAAGAAGACATCGTTCATCAATCGGATTGTCTCTCAATTGGTGGTCTAGTTGAAATAGCAAAAGATTTTGTCCTATATCTGCGGTACTTTCACGAGTAAACACATTTACGTAAGCACTTCCCAGTCGCTCTAATAACCATTTTCATTTTTTTTCTCAGCGGTCCAAAGGAATGCAGATCGTGCTGTGTACTAGACTATTTAATTAAATACACTACAATTTTATAAGGTTCTCGCTTTTGTCTCAGCGGTCATCAGTGGATTGTTTTTTTTAAACTTTTCTTTTGCGTCAGCGTGTTGAATATTTTCCGTGGTTTCCTGGGGAAACCTAAATAATTTTTTTTTATTAAATATCTGAAATAAGCAGGCAACCACGCAGTATAAGAGCGACTCTTACAAAGAAGGGCTTCTGTAGTACAGGTTATTCTTATAGTTCGTTAACCCCTTTTCCCAGTCAAATATTTTAATAAACATGGAGGTGAACAGGCTCAATCAAGAAGAACTCACCTATGAGCTTACTATCCGTGGTCTTCCCATAGGAAAGGTAGACGATATGCGGGTCCAGCTTCGAGCGGCCCTTAAAACCGAAATACTAGGCAAGACAGTGGTTGTAGAACCATACCCAATTCCAATAGAAGAAGATATAGAAGCTCTAACGAAGAAGGTAGAGGAGATAAATGGGTTGTTAGTTTCGTTTAGTGGGGATGTAGGTTCAACGGAGTATAAGAAGATACTGACGAAATTAGAATGGGCGCTAGGAAGACTTGCTAGGGTTGAACCTGATGAAGAAAAGGATATAAAAGAAAAGAAGAAAATAAAGGGGGAGCTAATTTTGTCACTAGGATCTCTCCAAAGTAAGGCGAAGGGCGATGATGGGGAGAACACATCCGACTCGGGCGATGACCTGGTCACATCTCTCAACACTACGATTCTCGCTTCGCGGTCACGAGTGCCATTGTACAAATGGAACCTTACCTTTTCCGGAGAGAAAAGCCAATCGCTTAATTCATTTTTAGAACGCGTTACGGAATTAGCTGAAGCTAGGGGTGTTAGCAAAAGTCAACTATTTCGATCGGCCTTAGATTTATTTTCCGGCCGTGCTCTGGTGTGGTACAGGGCGAATAAGAGTAATTTACACAGTTGGGCAGGTCTGATCGGAGAGTTAAAGAAAGAATTCTTACCCGCGGACTACGACGAACGCCTCCTAGATGAAATCAAGAGGAGAACACAAGGCAAAGAAGAGACAATTGGAACTTACGTAGCAGTGATGTCAAGTATGTTTTCAAGGCTTGTAGATCCTCTGACGGAAGTACAACAACTCCGAATACTCAAAAGAAACATGAGCCCTTTCTACCAAACGCAGTTGGGCCTCACAGAATTTAATACAACTCAAGAACTCGTTGATCTAGGTAGACGCTTAGAGGCAGTGCGTATATCAGTCGAAACGTTTAATCCTCCTCCTTCGAAGCGTAACACAAGTTTATTAGAACCAGACTTAGCATATGTTGTCCCAGAGAACCCTTCAGTTTCTGTACTGTCTAATACTGAGAGTAATTCAAGACCAAGAGGAATAAAATGTTTTAAGTGTGGTGGTACGGGCCACATAGCACGTTTTTGTCAACGCAACTTGAAATGCTATGGTTGTGGCGCACTGGGCACTATTAGACCGAGATGCAATAATTGTAGGAATGCTCAGCTACAGGGGAAAGGGGGCAATAATGATTGTAATTCCAGGAACCAAAATGTCCCATATACGGGAAACGCGAACCGAGCTCGAGTATAAGCGGCGTTTCGAGCTCAGACAAATCACTAGGGGCCGCAATAATCAGAGGAAGTTCAAGTAATAAGGAGGCCCGCACGTTACACACTTTGGTGGATTATGTTTTTACTCATGTAAAAGACGACGTGCGTCCCTTCTTGACGGTATCAATTTTCGGCACAGATATTATTGGGTTACTCGACTCGGGCGCGTCACGTACAATCATTGGAGGACCTGCTTGGAATTTGTTGAAAGGTTTAAATTTAACTTTTGGGAAAAGAATGTCTGACTTCGTAACACTTGCAAATGGAGAGCGTATAAGAGTTTTAGGTGAAATTTGCTTACCTATAAGATTGCGTAGCCAACTGAAAATTTTAGACGTGCTAGTCATCCCAGAGCTCCCCCACAGTATGATATTTGGAACAGATTTCTGGAAATTAATGAGTATTTCTGTGAACTTAGCAAGGGATACATAGGAATTCACCGATAATACTAAGGAATGCCACGTAAATTCATTAGAAAGTAAATCGAAATTATCGGTTCCGCAAAGAAAGGAACTCGAGGATCTAATCAAAAGCGCAGAAGAAAAGATGGGTAAAGGTCTAGGCTGTGCGAATCAGGTTGAGCATGTGATTCAGACTGATTCCGCTCCTATCAAGCAGCGGTATTACCCGGTTTCACCCGCCATACAGAAAATAATCAATAAGGAGCTTGACAAAATGTTAAGAGAAGGTGTCGTTGAACCATCAAACAGTCCTTGGGCATCACCAATTGTTATGGTTAGGAAGAAAGACGGAGCCTACCGTTTCTGCGTCGATTATAGGAAGTTGAACAAGGTTACTAAGAAAGATGCATATCCTTTACCTTATGTTTCCGCTACATTAGACAGATTAAGGGACGCTAGATATATGACCTCTTTAGATATTAAATCCGCTTTCTGGCAGGTACCCATGGCGAAAGACTCTAAACAATATACCGCCTTCACCGCACCGGGGAGGGGACTATTTCAATTCCGTCGCATGCCGTTTGGCTTAACGAACTCTCCAGCTACATGGCAACGCTTAGTCGATAGAGTCCTTTCGGGATATTTAGAAGAACACGTCTTCGTGTATTTAGACGACGTTATAATAGTCACACAAAGCTTTGAAGAACATTTGCGAGTACTGAGGGAAGTTTTAGATCATCTGCACGAGGCTGGACTTGTAATAAATTATGAGGAGTGTGAGTTCTGTAGGCCTGAACTCCGTTATCTAGGTTATATCGTTGGCGAGAAAGGGCTTCAAGTCGACCCAGAAAAAGTCAAAAGTATTTTGGATATAGCCAGTCCTAAGTCTATCACGGAAGTACGTAAGTTTATTGGAACAGTAGCCTGGTATAGAAGGTTCGTCCCAAATTTTTCCTCTCTACTTGCACCCATTACGGAGCTCCTCAAGAAAAATAAGAAGTTTATGTGGACTTCAGAATGTGAAACTGCATTCCAAGCAGTCAAAAATACATTAATCTCTGCACCAATATTACATTCCTCGTGCACACTGATGCCTCAGGATATGGGTTGGGGGCAGTTCTGATGCAAAATGTCAATAGTGAGGACAGAATTATAGCGTATTTAAGTCGATCACTAAATAGGTGTGAAAGGAACTATTCCACCACAGAGAGAGAGTGTCTGGCAGTGTTATGGGCCATTGAAAAGTTAAGACCGTATCTTGAAGGCATGCGGTTTTCAGTAATCACGGATCACGCTTCACTAGTTTGGTTACACAATCTAAAGGATCCTACCGGAAGATTGGCTCGCTGGTCTATGCGATTACAGCAGTATGACTTCGACGTAATCCATAAAAAAGGTAAAGAACATCTACTTCCCGACTGGCTTTCGAGATCAGTACCAGTAATTGATTGTGTTTCTGAAGGACAGCAAATAGGCGACAATTGGTACCTCAAGATGAAAGCTGAAGTTACAAACAATCCTTCTAAATACCCTGACTGGCGTGTTGAGAGAAACCGCTTGTGGAAACATGTTCGGCCTAGATACCCTGCCCTCGCTCTCGGAACGGAATCTTGGAAGCAAGTGGTACCCAAAGGAGAACGAAAGAACATTTTACACAACGCACATGATGTACCTACTGCTGGGCATGGTGGTATTCAGAAGACGTATGACAGACTTGCCCAACAGTTTTACTGGCCTAAGATGAAATCGGACGTCGCGATGTATGTAAAGAAATGCTTAATATGTCAATCGGTCAAACCAGTTTTAAAGAAGCCGGCGGGACTCATGGCTAGCCGTAGAATTGTAGATAGACCGTGGGAGACCATTAGTATGGACCTTATAGGCCCCTTACCTCGATCAAGTCGCGGATATTCGTATATTCTGACTATAGTCGATCAATTTAGCAAGTTTCCCATGTTGTTTCCATTACGTACAGCCTCAGCTCAAACAATTTCTATCATTCTGGAAGAGAATATTTTCTTGTTGTTAGGTGTTCCGGGATCCTTAATATGTGATAATGGGCCCCAGTTCAGGAGCCGTGAATTTAAGAAACTCTGCGAGTCTTATGGTGTAGAAATCAGGTACACAGCTTTCTATCATCCCCAGGCTAATCCGTCCGAAAGGACTAATCAAATAATCAAGTGCATGCTCCGTACATATGTGTCAGAGAACCACAGGAAGTGGGATTTAAGCCTAGCAAAAATTGCGTGCGCCATCCGTACGTCCACACAGGAAAATAGTAGGTTGACGCCGTTCTTTATTAACTTTGGGCGTGAGATGATCACCCATGGGAAGGCCCATGACAAATCGAAAGGAGGGGAGGTATACGACCCGATGGCTCGTTCGATAGCTCTAGAAGAGGTCATTAGAGATGTTAGGAAAAGGCTAGAAAAGGTAGCGAAACATGGAAAGAGAGTTTACAATTTACGACGACGGGATGAAAGGTATTATATTAACGATCTAGTATGGCGGAAAAATTACGTTTTATCGGAGGCCTCAAAATACTTTAATGCCAAGCTAGCACCTAAATATATCGGCCCATTTAAAATTATTAAGGTACTATCTCCTTGGACATATTCACTGCAAGATGAGAAAGGTAAAGACCGAGGAGTATGGCACGCGAAAGATCTTAAACGGTACTACAGGAATCAAGATGATGACTAGGAAGTATATCTCCTTTTCTGGTCGCCCCAATAAGGCATCCACCCAGCTTCACTGGGCAACTATAGGGTATTAGGGAGCCGCTTAAGTTCGCTGCGGTCGATACTCTTTTGTATAACTTTTTTTTATGCATGGTGTCGTCAGGTAGGCATCAGCTTACCGGCTATTCCAAATCTTCTGAGAAGTAGTCGTTCGAACGGGGAGTATTATCTAGAGTGTTTGGCTCATGGTGTTGGGATTGTACGCAGTGGGAAGCCCAGTGAGCCCAGGTCGATACGGGGTAGCCTGTGCCAAAAAAAAAAGGATACAAATATTCGTAATCAATGGGGACCAATAAAAGTTATCGGCGTGACACCTTTCGGAAGAGTTAAGGAGCTTAGGATAGACGCTGAACTTAAGCGATTCCACACCATCAGTTGAATTGGTCCATTAATTAACATCCATCGAAGACTATGGCGCCATCTGCCCTCCTGTTTCACATAAGATTGTTGACGGCATCTGATAATAGCGAGATCAAACTTGGACAAGCTTCGGAAGAACTCATCGAGGAAATCACGTTTTTTTTTGTATTTTGGGTAGACAGTACTCTTTAAAGACCACCAGGTTTTAAGCTCCCTTTATAGTGGATAGAGGTAGAACGTGTTAATTTTTTTTATGGCGGAAGGTTGTTTTCCGTTTTCCCTACCGTGAAAGCTAACGAAACCCTAAGCTAGGCAGTACGGATTTTAGGTCTTAGGTCAATGTGAATTAATAATAACTAGCTCCTTTTTTTTTCGGAAATTTAGAAGGAAAATGTGCGAATGTATCTGATAGTTATATCATAGTGAGATCGTTCACAATTTAGCAATAAAAAGAGGAAAAAAAAATTTTTTGTAAAGAATTCGATTATAGACGGGAATCTTGTTTTAGGAAATTTGAGGGAGGACACACAAGATTTCTGAATATGAATTAAAAAAAGAATGGAATATATTAGTGCTCAGTTAGGTTGTAAGTTTTGCCGGTGAAATCAAATCTTTTTTTTTATAATGTGTGGACTGCGCGGTTGTTGTCTGTTAAATGATGACGGTCCTGATGAATAACTAAACAGTAGCGAATTTCATATCACTTACCGATTGCAAACTGGGAATTTTCAATTTTTAAAGTTTATGATATTAGTATAGGTTTAGCGGTTACCGTAGGGTGTACCCTCGAAAGCGCGATTAAGCATTGGATTTGTTGATTCCAGATCTGAATTGGGAAGGAGATGGACACCAACTTCACCCTCCATAGGTATTGTGGGATATCTGTCACGTAGTAGTGTATCGCTCGATATATTTTCCGGCTTGTTGGATATGGTAATACGCTGGCGTATAATTCCGGCCTGGAATGAGATTTCTACTAAATCTCCCGGAAGAAGGGGAGGTGTATGTTACGGTCTCCGGGGAAGTTTTCCTCTGGCTGTGGATGTTGTTAGCAAAGTTGTCCGTCCCTAGTACTAAGTGTTATTGTACGAACTGTGTGGTACTGCAGCTATTCTTTCTTTTAAGCACCAAAAGTACAATCATCCACCAAAGAGAAGCGATTAAGAGTGGCTTTGGAAAAAAAAAGAAGAAAGATGAGGAAACTGCGAAGGTCCCACCTCGTAAGGGATGTCATGAAGAGGAAACCTCAAGGAAGAGAACTCACGTTGGCAGTTACGGCATATGTAGCCACTGAGTAGTTACGGACCGGATGGCATCGTATCCGGAAATAGAGATTGCAGATGCCCAGCGATTTTATTTGTAGTTATTACAAGTTGAACTATACATGTAGCCTGGAACGAAGAATGGAGAACTACTTAGTTAAGAACTCATGTGATTGTAACATTTTAGTCTTAGCTTTTGATTTATATAACTTAGGATAGAGATGCCGAAGAGGTGTACAGTTGATAGCTGACAGTTCTAGAACGTAAGATCTTCTTTGTTTTTTTTTTGCTCAGACTAATGATAGTAACACATTCCTTTTAACCATTAAGTATTGAACTCGATAAAGTAAAACTTTGAAATTGGAAATCATAATAGAACTTAACTTACAATTATAGCGATAAGTATAGATTCTTTTGGCAATCAGTCCCACATTTTACTAAATTAAATTACCTCTCGCTGCTCCGCGTGCTGCTCTTTACCCTATTAGTAATTATTGAAAATATAAATAGAACTAATTATGAAGCCTAAACCGTCCAGGGTTCCTCAGAAAAAAAAATAAAGGACAAACAATGTGTTAATAAAATAATACGCTAAACCATCGACATACAATATTAAGCCAAAGTGCAATAAAATACTAACTGTATAAGATTACGCAATTACTATAACAAAGTAACAAGTGTAACCAAATCAAATAGACACATTCAATAAACTACAAGTATAAACCTGGTCCACTAATATAAATAGACAAACCAAACAATGTGAAGGTACCACCTTAAAGTCCGGTTCAGTAATCTAAGAGGTCTAACGAACTAATTAAAAGTCATTAAAAGAATAAACTAAGAATCTGGCGCAGTGATATAAATAAATAAGTTGAACAAGCCAAAAGTACGTCATAGCTACAAGTGATAGCCGCATTCTAAATATGATACCGTGTAAACGCAATCCATAACATTTAAAAGGTTTATGTGTCAATCGCGGTGATCGAATGCATTTGACAGTATCTTCATAGTGGGCGCGGAGACTGATGTGTCAGTGAGACCAAGAGGAAATCAATTTTACAAAAAAAAACAGGGTTTTCCGGGCTCTTGTTTTCTCGAACATTCTAGGCGAGCAGACGTGTGTTCCCTGGTGTCTGTGCTTATCTAAAAATAAAAGAAAGGAAAAAAAAGTTTTCGAGAAGGATACGAAAGCAGACGTGATCTGAATTGTTGTACACGATTCATAAAAGTGAAAAAAAAGAAAGTAAACGAAGGAAGAAATAATAATATAACAGAAGAAAACTAACAAAAAAAAAGAAAAGAGGAATCCTGCTCCTACGGCTCGATTAGTATCGCCTCTCGGGACAAGTTCCACCCAAGCTGGGATAAAGTACAGCAGCGATAGCAGCTTTGGGGTGTGCATTGGATAATCGAGATGAGTATTTCGCTATAGTTTTTTTTTGTGTATTTATATTTTATTTATATTGCTCATATTACATACATCTAAGTATTTGATTTTTGTACTATTGCACGCTTATACATATGGAATTTAAGTATAGACAATAGTGTGGACTAAGTATTACGAAAGATAGTGTGGTTAACATATAATAGATATATATATATTAGCATCCTTCTAGGGTGCCACCTTTAAACGAGCGATTCGCATCACGATCCTCGTTCATTACGGCATCTCTTATGTCTTTTATATAGCCATTTCCTTGTGAATATAGATTCTTTTATATGGGTCCAAGTTTTTTTGTTTTTATTGTTCTTTCGTAGACTGGGCTGAAATCATTAACGCTGTTCTAGGTGCTGAGAAAAAAAACCCGGTTTCGTGATTCAACCGGCCAGGAAAGCAAAAATCACGTGGCGCCCAATTCTGTTCTTTTAGAACCACCCCTTCTCCTGAGCCAGCTCTACGTACTGTGGAGTACGTAGCAACTGTATTTACATACTTATTGCGCGTAATTCTTACAACAAATCTTACTGAAGGTAAGACTTCTTTTTTATTTACTTTTACTTTCCTTTTTAGGGTTCCGTACCCAAAGGGTAACAACGGGAGCCCTATTACTAAGACTTCGTTGTCCGTCCGTCACCAAGTTGTATCTCATGAACCGTAATAGGTAGACAGTTGAAATTTTCACAGACTGTGTATTTCTATTGGCGATATAACAACAAATAAAAAAATTAAATAAATTTAAAAATTAAAGGGGGCCCCCATACAAGACACGTGATTTTTTCGGCGTTTTTTTTCCTCGTTTTATTCTCAATCTTATTATTATCTCGGCTCTATCTCATTAACCGTAATAGGTAGACAGTTGAAATTTTCACAGATTGCGTACTTCTATTGCCGTTATAACAACAAATAAAATAAAATAAAATTAAATTAAAAATTAAAGGGGGCCCCCATACAAGAAACGTGATTTATCTCATTCTTATTATTATCTGTCTGTCACCGGCGTGTATCTCATTAACCGTAACAGGTAGACAGTTGAAATTTTCACAGAGTGTGTATTTCTATTGCCGCTATAATAACAAATAATAAAAATGAAATTAAGTTAATAATTAAAGGGGGCCCCTATTCAAGAAACATGATTTTTTCGGCGTTTTTTTCCTTGTTTTATTCTCATTTATTATTATTATCATAAGTAGGCATTTTTTTTTTCAAATGACGCCTACTCTCATTTGAAAAAATAAATAAAAAGTACATAGCGTTAAATTTTGTACGATGGTACGGAAACTTTCGTGCGCGAGTCCGACTCCCACTTGGCCGATTTTTTTTTTTTTTATGCAACTGTGCCAAAATTTTTCTTATGGCAAAATTTGCCGTTGGAGTTTTCTATTAAAACGACTTGGATTGCAAATCGAAACTTTTGATTTTCCGAAGTCGTTTTGTGAAGATACTTTTTTTCATTTTCAAATTTTCAATTGAATGAATTTGATGAAATTCCTAACGCAATATCTTAGTCTTTTTGAAAGGTAAGCTAATCATGTTTTAGGCATGATTAGCTTATATGAAAATCTATTGATTATATATTTATTTTATATTACCCCTTTATAGGATTTTTAGGTATACAACAGGGATGTGCGTTGGGCCAGATAAACAAAAACAAAGATTCAAGTGCAAATCTTTCTATCAATATGTTACACAAATGGTTTCGTCTCGCCAATATGATAAATCATGTTGGTTTCTTAACCAGAGAGAAACTTTTCACGAGTGAAGACTTAATTATTTATTCGTATAATGTTCTGAAAATGTTACAAAAGAATTTCTATTACGATTGTTTAGTTAGTTTTATAATATGTAAGATAGGCATGTAATTTCAAAAAGTAAACGTACCCATCACTCAAAATGGAAGAGTTTAAGGAAGTAGACATGATCGTGAGTTGTTCTTCACCATTAGGTTTTATTGCGTCTCCATTTCCTCCATCAGAGAGACTATTGGTAGACTCTTCACAGTTTAATCCCGAGTATTTTTCTCGGTTCGCTGCTCGTTTTGATCTAATTAATTAAAAAAATATGTGGTTAGTTCAAACGAAATACTTTTTTCAAACAGCATACTTAACACATGGAGCTCTATATTTGGTACGTGCTTGTAGTCGTTCTTTGGCTGCTGAATATGATGACCTATTCTTTATACTAGCAATACGTGTCTTTTCCTTGCACCACTCTACGTGCCTATCGTAAGCTTTTGCCCCGAAACATCGCTCACAGTAAGGACATTGCTCCGATGGTGGTATTAAACTTCGCTTGGCTACTAATTTAGGTTTTTCTTTTTCCTTTAGTTGAGTAGACCCTATAACAGATTGCGAAATTGAAGATTCTAAAGTTTTCTTCGGGGCAATCGGAGTTTGTTTTACAGGCTCTGATTGTTTTCTTGGAGAAATTATTGGTGCACTCTGAAATGAAAGATATACATAATTTCACAAAATAGTAAATATTTGCATATATTAATATTTTTTAAATATTCCATTGGAGATAATTATGCATACATAGGTTACACAAATGTCAGTTCTTTATATTCGGGCAAACGTTCTTTATTCTGAATTTCTTGAATTTAAAAAACTTGTTTACAAGGGAGCATATAATAAAAAAGTTACAGAGTATCCAATATCCAATAGTTTCAGATTATCCAATATAAGAGCTTAAGTACCTATGTAGTAAGTGTTATGGTCGTAGCGTATTGCATATAGCAATATGCTACAAGAATTACTGAAGCGTGTAGGCCAGCTGCGTCAACCATAAAAAAAAATGAACGCACCCCGACCGAAAAAAAGCATTTCCGCACGCTCAAGACGACATGTTGGTGTGGAAAAGGAAGAAGAAGACACTCTTCTCTGAATGTCAAGTCATCGAAGCGACGAAAAAAGTGGTGAACGTATCCGAAGAAATATTCAAACATCCGTGTGGAAATAAGATCTCCGACAACAAAGAATCTTCTAATCGAAATCAAGGGCTCTTAACTAAAAGATTTCTCGGACTGGTCACCCAAAGATATTAACAGAAATCTTCCTTTCAATTATAATACGCACGCATTGGCATCATATTCCTATTTGCCATCATTTAAACAGTTTTGTGATCGTGTTAAAAGTTTACCTTGCTGGAAGATTTAAACCACGGTTAGCGAATTTCAATTCGGAGGTGGCGGAATGCTTGAAATATGGTATAAACTCAATACTTTTTCAAAGGGGAATATATCCTGAGCGTTTTGTGAACACGCAGCAATATGGATTAGCAATTTTAATGTCAAAGAATAGTAAAATCGAAGAGTTCTTGAAAAACGTACTCTCTCAAGTTCAAGAATGGTTGTCTAAAAATCTTCTTGAGAAAATATTCATGATTATTACACATGTTCACACCAAAGAAGTTCTGGAGTGGTGGGATTTTAAAGTGCAGACAGAACCGGGCGACAACAGTTCTGGTGATCCGAAGAACCCAATATCTAATAAGGAGTTGAAGCGTATCCAACAGGAGATTCGGGATGTAATGAGACAAATCTCTGCAAATGTTAGCTATTTGCCACTTTTAGACTGCATTTGTACTTTGGATATACTCATCCACACATTGCGAAACTGCGAAGTACCTGAAGGGTGAAACGAAACTGAAGCTGTTTTCATACAAAATAGTCAAGCAGTTCAGTTGAGAGCGTTTTCGACGGGATTGCACAAAGTAGATACAGTCGTCAACTATAAAATGAATTTGTAAATTGTTTTAAATTTTAATTTTTATTATAATTACGTTCCGCACTTTCTTATTTAATTTCGTTCAAGATATAAGTGTAGATACAAGTGCCACCGGGCAATATTATTTGAACTCAACAAATTAGTTTGTGATAGAGCCTACAGACAGCAAGTCGAAACATTAAATTTAGATGGCGGATGCTGAAGCGCTTCATCAGACCGTGGAATTTTAACTGTGAGTATTATTGATATATTGCACTTTTCCTTTGACACATGTATATACTCCGACTTTTGTAGCGACTTGCACTGTAGAACTTTTTCGTCATTGATATTTTTTTTCATATATTTACATAGTTTCAATTTAAAGCTATACTTGCACATATATATATGTATGTCTGATTTCATGGTATAATTACCTACACATGTATATTGGAATCCAGACCTTTTTGAATTTTTTTGATTTAATGCTTTATATATAACTAGCTATAGTTAATTTGTTGAATACTACACATTACCGAAAGTACCGGACGGAAAATTAGAACAAAAGCAATTTTTCTAGTTAGATTTAAGTGTATAGTTTTGAACTGGAAGATATGCATATACATAGTAAGCCTGAAGTATGAGTGAAATAACAATTTTCAATCACTAAATTATTGCCAAGTAAAGTTTTCGAAGGAAATTATTTAGAGATTAAGTGTAAAATAATATTGTTTTGTAAAGTACAAGCTCCTATCTTAATTATTCAAATTCTTCAACTTTTGTAAGAATTCAAAAACGCCTTTGTTACGTAGAGGTGTCATTCCTAATTACACAAAAGAAAAGTATCTTTTAAAGAAATTTTTATTTTCATCAGAATTATAACGTAACTATGAAATTTTGAAAGTTTTAGTTCTTCCTTTACTATCTGGAGCCCTCTCACGTCTAGTCTCTCTCTCTCTCTACAGGTCAATTAGGGACTCTGAAGAATTATGCCCCTCAGAGTTAGATGGGAGGATGGGGTAGGCAAAGAAGGCAGGACATCTGCGCCTTCGAAGGTATACAGGTAAGTGACGTAAGGGTTCCTTCAGGACCGAATATGTGCCGGCTTTTGTGTTGATAGGCACGACATTTTTTTGATTATGGCTGACGGCAGCGGCAGGTTTTTTGTGGAACCTCCCCACAGTCTCCGCCAATAGCTGAGGCGAACTAGCGTGGCGCCCTGCAGTCAACGCTGCCCGTCGAGTGATGTGTCAGCTCATGCTGACAGTCGGGACTTTACGTCCCAAGCGAATCACTCTTCATAGTTGCATAACATAAGTAATTCTGAAAGTAATTGGTCTAAGACCAATTCTTATCAAAAACAAACAAAGGTAAAGATAGATAGTATTTTATTTTGAGAGGATTTAAACGTCTGAGTATAATGAAATCTTTTCTTGAAGATTGTAGCTTGAAATGTACAATCTGCAACTGTAGATCATCGAACAAGAACAGGGTTTGGGACTAGTTCAAATATCTAGAAGCCGAGAATCATGCAGGAGCACAAAATTCAGCTGCACAGGAGATCATTTTTCAATTTAGTGCATATTAAAAAAATCATTAAGAATAAAAATCCGCTTGGCAGTATCTCACTTGCTCTATCATTTGACATCGCTTGATAAAAGAAGCTCAATTTTTGTTATGAAGGTATTATTAATTGGGAGTGCTTTAATATGGTAATAAATCAATGTCATACATTATTTGATTGATATATTGATCGAGTGAATAGATCAGTTGCAGTTTGTCGTGTTTTTTTTTTGTTTTTTTTTTTTTTTGTAATAAATTTGGGAGCTAGTTTATTCCTTCTATTTTCGGATGCATATATGGTATCATTTGTTTCGAAGTCTGGTGGTTCTTTGCGGTTTTCGTTTAGTTTGTTTATAGTGTTCTGTTTATATTTTAGACTGTGTTGATATGCAATGTCGGCTAGATTATTGTATTCAGTTATATGTTGTTTCAAGTAATCTTGTTCTGTATCTTTGTTGGGGTTAAATGAAAAAGGGGTAGAATTATTGTAATGTCCTGTTATTAGTTCGAAGGGTGTTAATTTTGTAGTAGAATGGATAGAATTATTGTAACTAATAACGGCTTCGTTCATTATTTCTTCTATGGGTTTTTTCTTATTTTGGCTAAATATATCTTACAAGTTCTGTTAAAGTGGAGTGGAATCTCTCTACTATAGAGTTGCCAGTAGAATTTTTTGCGGTTGTAGCATGCAGATCTATCTTGTATAACTTCAAAAAGTCTCGAAATGTGGTAGATAAAAATTCTAGCCCGTTGTCGACTACAATCTTACTTGGGACCCCGTGGTCTGAGAGGAAATGTTTTAGGGCTTTGATTATGTTTATACTGGTTCTAGCTGCTATAAGATAAACACTTGCAAATTTGCTAAATTTG
Source organism: Dioctria rufipes (assembly GCA_963924295.1). Lineage (NCBI taxonomy): Eukaryota > Metazoa > Arthropoda > Insecta > Diptera > Asilidae > Dioctria > Dioctria rufipes. The sequence goes on from OZ002740.1 coordinate 140,089,764, forward strand.
TTGACGATCGTTAAAAAATTCTCTTTATGTATAGAATAGATATCTAAATGTAATATCTCTAGTGGTTTATTGGGTGTTTCTGAAATTTCGCAATTAAGTGGTTTTTTATTTCTCTCGTACTTATTCTCTAGACATATGTCACAATTATTTATCACGCGAGTTATGTCTTTCATTCTTGGGAAGTAGTAGTTTCGTTTCAAGTGCTGTAACGTTTCTGTTATTGCTCTATGGTTGGATGTCCGATGATATTCTCTAATTATTTCTTCCTAGTTATCTATTTCAATAATGTCTTGTACCCTAAACGTGCATCGGATCAATTTAAGACGACTATTATTAAAGTATTTAGAGTATATGGTTTGTATAGCCTTGAAAGTATTGTCATCCGTAAAAATGGCTGTTATTCCCTTTGGGCATACATATTCCTTGAGAATTTTAATTAGAATTTCTTTATTATCTATATCATTTCGTTTGAATGTATGCCTTCTTTTGTTTTGGAATATTAGCTGGAATTGGCTTGGTGGCTTGTTTGAGTTATTTATTTTTTCATTAAAGAGGAATTGTGCTTTGGCAAAGTGTGTTCGGCAACTGTGTCTATCCAAAGGACAACGTCGCGTCATAGGCCGCTGTCGGTCGGTAGTTCAGAGCAAGTTTTTTTTAAAGAAAAAGAAAGAAAAAAAAACTCCTGTGTTAGAAATCCAGTAAGATACACTGGCATCAAAATAATTACAAGATTGATTGAAAATCACATAAACTAGTGATCTCAACTTGACATTTTGCGCTAAAATTTTAGTGTCTATATACATCCTTGTATGTTTGACTGCTTCTGAATTCAGTGTGTACTCGAAGCGCAATCGATATAAAAGAAGTCGAACATAAATAATAAGAGGTCAGATGGTAAGCTGAACCACGGCCGCCTGGAGACGGGATACAACAGCTAGGAATAAGGAACCAGCTAGTAAATTTTACAAACGCTAAAAGATATTCCGCACGAGGAAGGAATCAACTCTGTTTATCAAATTGTTTCGCACGGAGAACATGTTCGTCCAACTATGATTCAGTCTAGTTAAGTAGATTTGTTCTTTTTATTATTGTATCTTGTGAGATAGGTAGGACAGTCCGTTTATATTACGAATATTTCTTTTCTATCTCCTTTAGCTCGGAAAGCTGTAAAGAAAAAAAAAAATTTTTTCATCCAGTGACATGATGAAACCTCATGGGGCGCCTCAGCGCGGGAGCATCGGCAACAAAAGTATGTAAGTTGTGTCACCCATTTGTTTTTTTTTAAAGATTTACTTACTTTAGTTTTGGACTATTGAACTCAATTTTCATTAGCTTATAAGATTAATATCATAAACAGGTGCTAGTATTATTCGTACTTACCTTAGTTTTGGATTATTGAACACAAAATTTTCATTAACTTATAAGATTAATATCATAAACAGATTCTAGTATTATTCGTACCTACCTTAGTTTTGGACTATTGAACTAAATTTTCATTAGCTTATAAGATTAATATCATAAACAGGTGCTAGTATTATTCGTACTTACCTTAGTTTTGGATTATTGAACTTGAACTTTAGCACCACAAATTTTTAAATAATTGAATTAGAAGGTCTATCGTCGTTCGTCTGGCATCACGGGCCATCTTACTCTTTCCTTCTGAAGAGTTAAACATATAGGCAACTATGACGTCCGCTATCATATGATCTTGTCGCTTAAATGTCTATTTTAGTTAGATCCTATTGTTACAATGTATTTGCATAATTAAGTTTAGATTCGAACAATGCTCAGTGTACCTAAAATAGGTCTAGCATCATGTATGGATGAGATCTTGTAAAATTTTATTATTAAAGAACTTTGCTAAACAGAATGAATTTATAACGTAATGGCGAGTTGATTTTCTCTCATTTCTTCCTTCACCATCCTGAGGTCCTCACACATGGCATGACGGTGGCCTAGTCTCGTTTGCTCTCTTTACAGGTCAATTAAGGGACTTTGGACGATTGTGCCACCCAAAGTCAATGGGAGGATGGGACTTGGCCAAGAAAGCATGCCATCTGCGCCTTCATGGGAATGCAGGTAAGTGACGTAAAGGTCCCCTTCAGGACTGAGTGAGTGCGAGGCTTTCGTATGTAGGCAGGCAGGTTATTTCGGGAACTCCCCCACACTCTCCGCCACTCTTAGCCGAGGTGCTAGCGTGCCGCCCTGTACTAACGCTGTCATCGAGTGATCTGTCAGCTCATGCTGGCAGATTGGACTTCACGTCCTGACCATTCACTCTCAACCTACATCCATAACAAAATGGCGCCCAACGTGGGGCCACCTCAGTTGGACTTCGGTGTCTAATTATGACTTTTACCGAGGACTGCGATTACTTGAGAGATGGACATTTGGCTGTTAGCTAAATAGTCTGACTCGGTAATCGCATAATCGGTAGAAGTTATTTGCGGACCTGAGTCTAATTGTTTGTTATTAGAAAATTTTTTTGTAACGTAAAGTTTACAGTTTTTGATATTTTGAATTTTTTTTTTTTTTTTTAAATAATAATAATGATTAAAGTAGCGTAATGCTTTGGAAGTTGTTTTGAATTGAAAGCTCGACTTTAGGTTTGAACAGTTGTTTTTTGAAATTTTTTTTTATGACCTTTCCCGCTGGCCTTCTGCCATGGAAATGGTAGGTGGCTCCACTAAAATTTTTTTTTGATTGCGTTCCCGCGGACAACTGTTCTGTTGGCCAACTAGCTGGACAGAGTTATGAGTCTGTGAGACGACTTTTTGGCTTCCACCTAATTAGTTGACCAGATTCATGACTCTGCCCGGCTAGCGAACTAGCTGGAGGATCCGATGAGGAGGAGAGGAGGGGTTCTCGGAGGGTGAAAATGATGCTGGAGATCTTCAGTAATCAGGAGTTGGCATACTGCTAACTGCCTGGCTGAAGAATCTCTAGTGGCATTCTCAGCCTTTGACACCTCCAACTTGACTTTTCCCAGAGTTCTGTGGGAACCCAAACAAATTTTTCATGCACCACTCACGTCACTTGCTTGTATAGGTATTCTGACCTGGAAAGGGAGAGATCGACCTGGATACCTCTTATGTTGAGGGTTAGCTTCGGGAAGTGAGGGAGGAATCACATGTTTTGATAGGATTCTTTTTTGTTGAAACGCTCGGTCGGACGTTTGTGATCCTGTTGGTTTTTCACACTTTTTGGAACGCATTAATTGAACTTTTTGAAAGAAACCCTTTATTCGAAGAGTTACTATCTCTTCAGAACGTTTGGATTTTCGTTCGTTAAATCGATACTTCTGTTAACTCAATTTGGTAAGACTCTGCTAACTTCTCCGAGCCTTTGAATTTTTTTGAATTATTTTTGGAACTTCTTCGATCGTTTGGGAAGAAATTTTGTTTTGAATTTTAATACAATTTCGCCGGACGTTTGGGAAAATTTTTTTTTGTCTGGGACTTTATTATCTTGTCCCAACCTTCAATCTTTAAAATCATTACTTCACTATCTCCATTGTTAAAGGGCCTGTTCATTTTTGAACTGCTGGACTCTTTAGATTTCCTTGACATTCCTTGCGAACCTTTGGTTTGTGAAATTTCCCTGACTTACGTCTAAATTCATAATGGCTACACAGAGAACAGCACCTCCTGGGCAGAACGGTGTGACTATGTTGCGTGAGCCATGCACGATCTGTAGAGACATAAGTTGGTCAGCTGAACAGAAACCAGTCATGACCACGTGTGGACTGTCTTTCATGAGGCATGTATCCAGACCTGGATAGGCGAGCATTCCAGTTGTCCTAACTGTAGACGCCGCCTCACGCCACAGGACCTCACTGGTTACACTGGTGCCTTTCCTAAAAGAACGAATAAGGTGAAGCCCGCGAAGTCGACTTACCACCACCGAATCGACGATCTTTATCACCAGGAATGCCCGATTTGCACTCAAGGACTTTTGTAGACCTGAATCCACGACAGGATAGTCCAGCGCGTACAGCTCAAGGCCATTCCCCAGCTACGGATGCGTTGATGGCAGGCTTATGCTTACAAATGCAGGACTTGGTACGTGAAGGTCTCGAACAGAGCCTCCATGTTTTGCGGACTGAGTTAATAAATAGTGTCCGTCAGCAGGTAGCAGCCGCAATGCCACCAATAGACTTTTCACGACCTCCTCCGGCTATGGGTAATCCCAGACCATCTGACGATTTTCCTAATCTGCATAGACAATCCTTTAATCGACCTTCATCAGCTTTTGGTCAGCCTAGAAGTCAGCCTGCACCAAACTTTGTACCACCTCCACCACCGCCACCTAATCGTGTCCGTAGGTGGAGTATATCCTACAGCGGTGACAGCTCTCGGCTCACAGTGGATCAATTTGTATTTCGGGTAGAAGCCTTGACTTATTCGGCTTTGGAAGGAGACTTCGACCTGTTGGTGCGTCACATGACGACTCTGCTTTCTGGACCAGCAATAGACTGGTACTGGTCTCTCCTGAGGCAAAATTCCACGCCGTCATGGGAGTATGTGAAAGCAGCTCTATTAGCTGAATGGGGAGTCCCCAAAGACGACCTTAAAGTCAAGGTCCAGCTTATGTTGCGCAAGCAGAAAGCAGGGGAGTCATTTGCTACGTACTACCAGCACCTGGTACAGCTACGAGACCAACTGCAGAACCCGTTGCCAGACGTTAAATTTTTGGAAATAGTCAAATCAAATTTACTGCCAGAGATCCAAAACAAAATTTGTTTGCATCCTACAAACACCATCCACCAGCTCAGGATTCTTGTGAATCAAATTCAAGCGACGCAGCAGCGCATCGCGACAGCAAGTAGTTGGAACGCTTATCGCGGACAAAGAGTCAGTGAGGTGGATGGCTACTATTCGACTGAGGCTGAAGTGAATACGTCACATGAATGCAGTGAGGAAGTCTCACTATCTGCTATTTCAACCCCTAAAAATGTAACCTGCTGGAATTGTGACCAGCCCGGTCACTTTTACCAAGATTGCCGGCAGGAACGACAAGTTGTGTTCTGTTACGGATGTGGACGGAAGAACACCTTCAAGCCAGATTGCATTCAATGTCAACAGAAAAACTTCAGACGGGTCGGGAATACCACCACCTCTTTCCGACCAGCGTTGACATCACGAGCAATCAATGCAACGAACACTCCAGTTCAAGCCTTGAACAAGGAGGAAGGTCCGCTCCATTAGCAGATACTAGCGATAACTCCCTGATATGTCCACTGATATCATTCAGTGACTCTGATGATATCAGTAAAACACCTGATTGTACGATTACTTCATTGACAGAGGCGGAGAACTTGATAGACTTCTCCGCAGATCTTCAAGCTCCCATTTCCACTTCTGGGGAGCCTATGACATTATTAGACACTTCTTTAGAAGAGTCTTTAATCTTCGATGTCCCGTTGACACCTATAGCACGCATAGCTGACAAGGTTACTGAGCAGAAGATTTGGCCTCCTGTCATTTCTGTTTTGAAACGGCGTTCGTTGGCTTGAATACTGTCGACGAATGAAACTAGAAAGAAAAAACCTGGCACAGATTTCCGTGTCGATGCCAGGCGACATTCGACCGTACGCCGAAGTACAGCTGCTCGGGCGGACTGAGACTGGATTACTTGATAGTGGTGCCACTGTTAGCATCCTAGGTCAGGGAGCTCTAGAGAAGCTTGCGGAAGCAGATGTCGAATGGAAGAGGTGTCGGACACAGGTCCAAGTAGCTAATGGTGGTGCCATGACGACTGTGCATGGTCATGTGAACTTGGACATCACTTTCCGTGGTAAGACCCAAAATGTGCGTTTTTACGGGGTTCCTGGGCTCACCAAGGCACTATATCTGGAATGGACTTCTGGCGTCTATTTGGGTTGGCTCCAGATATTCTGGGTATTGTTGCAGATGTGATACCAGGCCAATAAGCTGCCGCACACACTGACTGCAATGTTCTGTCGGTTCAAGACAGTCAACGCTTGGAAACCACTAAACAGCTTTTTCCTTCCTTCGCCTATTTGGGCTTAGGAAAAACATCCTTGGTCACTCACAAGATCGAGACGAACGATGGATGCTGAGTTTAGGCGAATACTGTCGCTGGAGGTGATAGAGGAGAGCCAGAGTCCTTGGAGCTCTCCAGTTATTCTGGTGCGGAAGCCTGGAAAGGTTCGGCTTTGTTTTGACGCCAGGGAGGTCAATTCCGTTACCAACAAAAACGCCCATCCGCTACCGCAGAGAGACGCACTTCTGAGTCGGCTTCCTCCGGCAAACTGCATCACAAGCCTGGACCTCAATCACGCTTTTTGGCAGATACTAGACCGCTTTTACAGTAACTGGTCATCCTCTCCATCAGTTCACCGTGATGCCATTCGGCCTATGCAATGCTCCACAAACTATCTGCCGCCTCATGTTATGCGTGACGCACTCTCCGTGCTCTTTGGGAGAGAGCGAGCGTAGGATTTTCGTAAATAATTTCACACAACTTCTTCTGATTGGATTTCTTTTATTATATTTCCTTTAATTGCACTTCTTTTACATTTATCCAGTAGATTTCCTTTAATATTTTTTCACTAAGAACTTCTTTTTCTTATTATATTTTCCAACTTAATTTGCTTTAATATTCTTCACTAAAAACTTCTTTCTATATTTTTCAAGTAACCTTTTTATTATATTTTTTAAATAAATTTCCTTTAATATTCTGCACTTCTTATTATCTTTTCCAACTTAATTTGCTTTAATATTCTTCACTAACAACTTCTTTCTATATTTTTCAAGTAACCTTTTTATTATATTTTTTAGATAAATTTCCTTTAATATTCTGCACTTCTTATTATCTTTTCCAACTTAATTTGCTTTAATATTCTGCACTAAAAACTTCGACGAGTAATCCAGACAGGATGAAAGAAACGACTCCTCGAGGTTTGGGCTTGATCTCCCCAGGTACCCACGCCCAACTTTTTTAAAGCTTCCTTTTTGTTTTATTGCTTTCTCACGACGTAAAAAAAAACGTACGTGAAAAAATTCAAAAAGTTTAGATGCACCGCAAATGCAGCAATGAAAAACTGTAATCTGATATGCACTTGTGCGCGCCCGCAAAATGATAATTTCAAGGCGGCAAGAATAATTACATGTACATATGTATTTATGTACGTGCAATTAGATTTAAAGAATTAGGTGATATACGTATGTACAGTGTACATACGAAAAAAGAAGAAGATGACACTGTAGGTAGGTAGGTATGTATGCATATCGTGAGAATGGAATGTGTGTCTGATAAAAAAATGCAATTTATGCATAATTGCATTTTATTATAACAAGGGAGAATGGTTTTTAGCGAAATTTAAATTAAATGGAAATGAATGAAATAATTTTTGGTTTTCAGGGTCAACTTGAGATACATCAATATATTGTATAGGACAATATATTGATGTATTGCCCTTATGGTTGTGATTCGGGGTATTGGGCACCTGAGTCACAACACTCATGGATAAGGTCATTCCTTTCGATCTTCGTGAGAATGTTCTCGTATACTTAGACGATTTATTAATACTGTCAGTAGACCTTGACTCGCATCTCATTCTACTATCCCGTGTAGCGGATTGTTTGAGGAAAGCTGGCCTCACTATTATTTATATATTGGAGATATTTATTGTGGGGATAAAATGGGAATTAAATTTGGATACTTTTACGTCATGTCCGTGCAAGATGAATTCCATGCTTCGCACATAACAACCGGGGTAGATATACATTGTTCCTGTTCCTTGTAGGGTTTGTGAACTAATCGAATCTTCACAGATGACATCTATATGGAGGGATTCTTTAAGGAAGAAAAGCCAAGCGTTCTGCTGTGATAATTGCATCCAATAATAATCCTGTTCTAATGTTTGGATTTTACATTTCGATGTAATTGGTTTCTTCTTTATTAGATTTATTTCGCATTGATTTGTTTTTGCATTTGTGTTAAGGATGGGGGATGATAACCTGCAGTAAAAATGCATATGGTCCAACGTTGCGCAATTGTGGATATCCTGGACTGCTAGTTCCAGATAGTGTTCGCGATTGTAGTCTATAATATATATTCGTTTGATGGTTTAATATACACGAACGATCCGTTAAGGAGTGTAGGTAATGGCATTACTTTGAATATTTGGTATGGTTCCTTGAATCGAAGTGGAATTCGGAGCTCAATAATTATTTTATTATTGAAAATATTCGCTGCTATTGTACTCAATTTGTAAAATTGTGATAAAATATTGTCTCTAGAATTTATGGGAAGCATCATTGAATTTGGTAATTCCTGTCTGATGTTCAATAAGAGTTCTTCAATTTGTCTAGGGGAAATGAGTGTAGGATGACATTTTCCATGCCTTGAATCTGTTAAGAGATCTATTAATTCCGACTGGGTATTTTGGTATCTGAATGCCATTAACGAAACCAGAGAAATAAGTGATTCAATTTCAACGGATATTTTGCTATCCAATGTTCTGTTTTCCATTGATGATGTAGTTATCTGTATTGATGTCAACTTTTTTGCATAACCAGAAATTCCTTCTCAATTGCGGCTTTAGTTTTGTTGAAAATGTTTGCGGTTGTTTCGACTATCGCAGTTTGGCTTTTCATAAGGGATAGGAGGGAGTTTTGGTTTAAAGTAAGGTTCTGAATCTGTTCATCATAAAGCTTGGCATCATCCTCGTTTAATGTGCCGAAAAGAGCTTTTGAATTTGAGCCTATAGCATTGAAAAGCGCTCTTTGTTTTCTATTTAGGGTTACCAGTAACATATTCCTATACTCTATGTTTGCTATAATAAGATTTATTTGTAGCAACGTTCCATTACAAGTGTGGCTCAAGGCTGAGTGTTTCTCCAGTTTCTGGCAGGTCGCTGTAATTTGTTGGGCTATGAACTGGATTTAAAATTCTCTAGGTCGTAATAGGTGACGATTTTCCATTCGTTGGCGTAGAAATTGGCTCTGCCAATTTCCTCAAAGTAAATGCCCGCACTGGCATTTAGGTGGTTTACCTCTATTCCTGAGCCGTGGATGAAAGGGATGAAAATTAAAATGAATTCTATTTGCATCATTTTGAAAACCTGGAAGATGATATTGCGTTATTCACTTGGAATAAAGAGGATGAAGCTGTTGACATTAATATTACTCTTTGAAAAGTTTTAAGTCATTATTATGGACTCTCTTATTTTTATTATTAATTTTATAGTGGAATTTTCGGGGGAGTTAATCTCCATTATCTCATACAGACCTGACCATAGTGGTGAAAATTTGTTTTCCCGAACTCTGCTTTATCGCCTACCATAAAAGATTTTCATTTTCCTTTATTGGCCATGGCTATGTCTTTAGCTATTTTGAAGCTATGCTGTAGACGAGCTTTTAATTCGTTTGCATAATTGTCATAATTATAGCAAACGATTAGAGAAGATTTTAAATTATTCGGGATTTCGGCTGGGAATCGCAGAAGTGAATCCAAGTGGGATAGCTACCTCTGACACCGACTGCCACGTCCTTTCTAGTTTCGATCAGCAACGCTTGGAAGCTACCAAACAGCTATGCCCCTCTTTCGCCTCTTTAGGCCTTGGGAAAACATCATTGGTCACTCACAAGATTGAAACGAATGACGCAGCTCCGATAAAACAGAGGTTTTATCCGATTTCACCGGCAGTACAAAGTTTGATGGATGCCGAATTGGGACGAATGCTATCACTGGGTGTGATAGAGGAGAGCCAGAGTCCTTGGAGCTCTCCAGTTGTTATGGTAAGGAAGCCTGGAAAGGTTCGGCTTTGTTTTGACGCCAGAAAGGTCAACTCTGTTATGAAGAAGGATGCCTATCCGCTACCGCAGATAGACGCACTTCCGAGTAGACTTCCTCCGGCAAACTACATAACGAGCCTGGACCTAAAAGACGCATTCTGGCAGATCCCACTAGACACTGATTCCAGAGAGAAGACCGCTTTTACAGTGCCTGGTCATCCTCTCTATCAGTACACGGTGATGCCATTCGGCCTATGCAACGCTCCACAAACGATGTGCCGCCTCATGGATAAAGTCATTCCTTTCGATCTTCGTGAGAACGTTCTCGTCTATCTAGACGATTTATTAATTCTGTCATCAGACTTTGACTCGCATCTCACGTTACTATCCCGTGTAGCGGATTGTTTGAGGAAAGCTGGCCTCACTATCAACGTCGAGAAGAGCAAGTTTTGTATCAAAGAGACCAAATACTTGGGTTTTATTGTCGGAAAGGGATGTATGAGAACTGATCCTGACAAAATTTCAGCTATAGTTGACTATCCGTCACCTAAAACTGTTCGGCAGGCCCGACGCCTACTAGGTATGGCGGGATGGTATCGACGGTTCATCCCGAACTATGCTGATTTAACTGCCTCCATTACAGACACTTTGAAAAACCCTAGTCAGTTCAAATGGACACCTGAAGCCCAGACGACTCTTGATCTACTTAAACAAAAATTTACTTCTGCTCCGTTGCTGGTGAGTCCAGATTTCACCAAGCCGTTCGTCATCATTAGATTTGAATTATTATTATGTTTTACTTTACTTTCCTTCTTCTATTTTCAGTTTTGTTTCAGTTAATTTTTTCAGATGATACAATTTTTTCTTTTGTATTGGATTTGCATGTTGATTTATTTTTGTTCTTTCAGTTTGTGGTTGTGAGTATTTTCAAGTGGTATGACACATTTTAGTGGTATTGCATGCTCTGACAACATAAATGAGCAGGAACTGATCTCTGGTTTCATTAGTTCTCATAATAAGAACTTTAAGAACTTTATTAGTTTGCGATCATATTTTGACGAGTTTAAATACATTTTTATGAAAAGTGGCCTTGATGCTATATGTATTTCTGAAACGTGGCTACACCCCAGTATTAGTTGTTGTGAGTTTGATTTTCCTGGGTTTTCCTTGTTTCGTAATGACAGGCAGTATGCTGTAGGTGGGGGTGTTGCTATTTATTTAAGAAATAATCTTAAAGCAAAAATTATTTGTGAATCTAATAGCCTTTACTTAGGCCTTGAGTATTTGATCATTGAAGTAGCTTCCAACACTACTAAATTATTACTCGCATGTGTATACAAACCTCCTTCCGTTAGAAGTCTTGATTGCTTGTTCGAGGTATTTGCGCAACTTTGTCCAACTTATTAAACCAATATTATCTGCGGTGATTTCAACATAAATATGCTAAAGAAAGATTCACTACAGGATAATTTTATTAATAAATTAAAAGCATTGAACCTCAACATAATCAATACTCTTCCAATCCGTATTCACCAAAATGGTGAATCTCTATTGGACCTTTTTATATCTGATGGTTTGGACTTAGTTGCTTCGCAGACTACAGTGGCTCTTCCTGGTATCTCGGATCACTTTGCGGTTCTGGTTTCGTTCGCGATTGAGTTTTTGAAAAATCGCACAAATAATACTTTTTTTTTATAGAAATTATAGTAGACTAAACGTTGACGGCCTTTATGCCGCTTTAAATAGTAGGTACTTACTTTGATGATATATATTTAACTAATAATGTCGACATGCAAGTATCCATGTTTACAAATACAATCAATTCACTCTATGACTTCTTTGTTCCACAAAAAAGGATTAAAGTTCGTGCTGAATGCCCTTGGATGAACTCTTGTATGCTAAAACTAATCGCGGAACGAAATTTTGCTTACTCGCAATGGAAACGTTTTGGTGGAGACTATCTATGGATTAATTATAAAAAGTTGCGCAATATTACCTCTTCTGTCATTCGTAAGACTAAGAACGAATTTATGCGAAAGAGACTTGACACTTCTCTTCCAGCTCGTAAATTATGGCAAAATATTCGCAACTTAGGCTTAACCAAAAATAATGTCAGTTGTGATGTTGATCCTGATCACCTCAACGCACATTTTATTGGAAATTTTCCGTCTTCCTCCTCTAGTACTATATTGCATTTTTCCATGCCTGAACTAGTTGACCATGATGTGGATCTCGATAAGCCAACATTTTCTTTTCATTTTATCTCGATAGTTGATGTTATTATAGCATTTAAAAGTGTTAAGTCTAATGCCATTGGTTTTGATGGTGTTGATCCAAGATTCATTAGAATTATTTTGCCATTCATTATAAAACCTGTAACTCATATTTTTAATACTATTTTTACCACTTCCAACTTCCCTTCCTTATGGAAGAACAGCCGCGTTACTCCTATTCCAAAGGTACGTAGACCTTCTGTGCCTGCCGATTATAGACCAATTAGTATTTTACCTTTCTTTTCCAAGGTGCTGGAAAAAATTATGTCAACACAGATTACCAGTTTTATTGAGAAGAACAAACTCCTATCAGACTTCCAATCGGGTTTTCGGGCAAAACATAGCACTGTATCCTCCCTTTTATACCTTGCTGAAAGAATTCGCCGTGGCATTGAAAATAAAGAAGTAACGATACTTGCACTGCTTGACTTCTCGAAAGCTTTTGACTCCGTAGACTTTACTATACTCTTGGATAAGCTTATTTCTCGTCATCAATTTAGCTTGGTGGCTGTTAAGTTAATTCATAATTACTTAATAAATCGTAATCAGACCGTAGTGTGTGAATCTCGTCATTCTGCTGCTCTAAAGATAACATCAAGCGTTCCACAAGGCTCTATCCTTGGGCCCCTACTTTTCTCCCTATCCCTATCCTCGTGACTGGCCACAGGATCTAATCTAACGATTCAGACCTGGGGCAGAATCAGGCCAGCATTTCACCTTAAGTGGAATGCTCTGCGGTACACGCATTTCGCGCCAATTCCAATCAGGTTTAATCCTGAATTAATAGATTCAGTGTTCAGTAATGCTCGAGGTTTTGAAGCTGACACGCATACACTGACAGTTCTCGGAGATATTATTGATATCTCTGGAAACTGTCGAATAAACACGAACACTCCACAACTACACGACCTGGCGACTTCTGCGCGGGAGAGATTTCGCCAACTTGGGACCAGTGACCCTGGCACTAAGTTGGAAGATGCTTTCGTTCTGGACAGACCGCCTCACACACCTTTCAGCACACTTACAACACGTGTGCTCCGTGACGTGCTTATGTCAATAAGACCTCCGGAGTATACAGGATACAACAGATGGCGAACACACCTCGGGGTGAATATGGGCGTGATGGGAGGGATAACTTGCAGAGTAGTCTACAGTTATCCTTCTAGTTACAAAGATGCTGATGTAGCATTCAAATTGCTGCATCACAGTCTTATGCATCCTAATCAGTTGTCACATATCGACCGGCGGGTTCAGAGGATCTGCACAGTTTGTTCTGGTGAAGGCACCTTGTTTCACAGGTTCTTCACTTGTCCAGCTTTGCAGAGTCTGATGGAGCTGGTGCGCGATATGTGTCAGTTGATCCACCCGAATTTCAGCATTACTAGGACATCGTTTCTATGGGGACCAAAGGTTTGTAGTCGGGTGAACTGTTTGATTAGCTTTGTGTTGACACTGGCCAAATCTACAATTCACTTGTACTACATGAGAGCCGGAGATGGAAATCAGAACACTGACTCACAACACCACGCACAAGCACTTAAGCGCCACTTCGTTGACAGATTGAAGAGACGTTTACGTCTTGAATATCTGGCAACGAACGCAGACACATTCAACTGCACATGGCAGCCACTATCGTCAGTGCAGGACGGCGCTCTTGTCTTTCGCTGGTGATATCAAGCCACTGCATTTACAACTCTAGTCCACGGGGCTTCTCCTCACTTTGGAACCGTTGCAAGTGCTTTGGGAAGGATAAGCGCTCCGTTAGAGATGCTAAGCTGGAGGGATGATGAGGGCAGTTTGTAGAGGTCTATGATACTACAGGCTGCCCTCGCGGGACTCTATAACGGTATCGCGCAAATTTTTCGTTCGTTCGGATATTACGTTTTTAATTCGGTTTCGGTCTCGGTGCTAAATTGCAAAATTTTTTGTTGAAATTCGCTCGTTTAGGTAAAATATTTATTAGTTTATTTTGGAATTTTGGAACTTTTGGAACTGCCACTTACCCAATTGTCAAAATTGGGACTACTAAATTTTTTGTACATCTTTTAGATCATTTTTCAAAATTCTTGTGTCCGTTTTTAGTCTCTTTTGAGCATTTTGTTTGAATTTGTTTTACTTTTTGTGTCATTTTGTTTTAGTTTTGTGTCATTTGTTTAGTTTAATTGTTTTACTTGTCCCTATTGACTCTATAACTTTAGTTTAGCTAGTGCCTTTTTTTTTTACCATTTGTAGAGCCTTTTGCCACGTATTTTTAAGAATTTTTAAAAGAGCCAGAGAGCCAACAAATAAAGATCAAATATAAATAAAAAAAAAAAATTATTATTATCCAGTTCGATGCGAGCCAACAAGGTATTGGTGGAGTGCTGATTCAACTAGATGACGAGGGCCACGAGAAGCCAATAGCCTACGTCTCGAAAAAGTTGAACTCAGCACAAAGAAATTACACCGTCACAGAGCAAGAATGCTTAGCCTCAATCTTGAGCGTACAGAAATTCCGGCCTTTCATAGAACTCATGCCGTTTAAGATTGTGACTGATCATGCGAGCTTGAAATGGCTGATGTCTCAAAAGGACCTCAGCGGTAGACTTGCACGGTGGAGTTTGAAGCTTCAGGGCTTCGACTTTACAATTGAGCACAGGAAAGGAAGCCTGAACGTCGTCCCTGATGCGCTGTCACGCATTCATTGTGACAGCCTGACCACAAATGAAGATCCTGGCCCGGAAGTTGACCTTAGTTCGCCATATTTCAATTCGTTGGAATATGAGGAACTGAGGCATAAGGTTAAAACGACTTCTGGCAAACTACCAGATCTTTGCGTCAGGGATGACTTCGTTTATATTCGGACTGTTCCGAGAACAGGCGATCCTATTCAGGAGGAAGAAGCTTGGAAGTTTTGGATTCCACGAGGGCTTGTCAACGACGTCATTTCAAGGGCTCATGATCCGCCGCTAGCTTCACACGGAGGTATAGGGAAAACACCGGAACGTCTACGAAGACATCTGTACTGGCCACAAATGACAGCTGATGTCAGAAACTACGTAGGCGCCTGTGACGTGCGTAAGGAAACGAAAGCTCCCAATACTATTTTACGACCACCTATGAGAGTCCAGTCTGTGACAGAAAGACCGTGGCAAAAGCTGTACATTGATTTTCTAGGTCCATATCCTCGGTTACTAAAGGAAATGTCTGCATCTTAATAGTTCTTGACCACTTTTCAAAATTTCCGATTCTCAAACCTATGAGAAAAGCGTCTTCACTCAATGTGTGCCAATTCATTGAGACTGAAGTGTTCCACGTGTTTGGAGTCCCGGAAATGATCGTCTCTGAAAATGGAGTCCAGTTTTGCTCGACTCAGTTCACCAGATTACTGGAAAAGTATGGGGTGAAGCACATGCGAACGGCAGTCTACTCGCCGCAAGCAAACGCCTCAGAGCGAGTAAATAGGTCTCTATTATCGGGGATTAGAGCATATATCAAGAAGAAACACACGAGATGGGATGAGAAACTAAGCCAAGTAGCTAGTTCCCTCAGGAGCTCTTTCCATCAAGCTACTGGTTTCTCTCCTTATCGAACACTCTTCGGTCAGCAAATGATAGAACATGGCAGCTCCTATTCCATCTTGAGGAGCCTTGGAACTCTTAGTGAGCAATGGAGAGTAGACGCAGAAGATAAAATGAGATTGATCCGTGCGAGAGTGCAGGAAAATTTACACCATGCATTCGAACAGGGTTCAAGAGCCTACAATCTCAGGGCGAAACCTGTCGAGTTCAAAGTTGGTCAGGAGGTATTTAGACGAAATTTTGCTCAAAGCAATTTCCAACAGCAGACTAGTGCTAAACTGGGACGGAAATTTGTTAAATGTCGTGTTAGGGCCAAGAAAGGAAACGCTTATTATGAGCTTGAGGATCTGCGGGGAGGACTGTTAGAAGTTTATCACGCCAAAGACATCAAGCAGTGATCACCATTAGAAAAATGTCGTCTATATACCTATTGTCGTTATTTCTGGTAGCCCTAAGAAGGCATCCAGCCAGCTTCACTGGTAAACTATAGGATATCACGAAGCCCTCCTATAGCCCCGTCAATGGTGGGTGATATACCTGTTGGAATCCATTCCCATATTCGGCTGTCAGCATGTCACTACTTCGACGACGCCTTGGAGGCACACCCTTGAACAATCACGGTCTGAGATTGGGGTGAGATATTGCGCCGGGAAAGCTTAGTGATCAGCTCTTTAGGTTACTGATCGCAGGGCTTCCTCAGCATCTCGGTGAAGGAGTGCAGAGAGGCATCGACTGGCTGGATTTTTTGGGCTACCAGCTTGTCGATGTACCTCTGGCTTCCTACACGGAGAGGGATGTCGAGGTCTGGTCGTAGACTGACGGTACTTCAGGGATGTGTCTTCGATGCGTCATCGGTCAAGTAGAGTTCGAGAGATGAGGAATACGCATTGGGTCGTGGGTCGAGACACACATTGAGCGCCCGCAGAGATGAGGCCTATGTTTAAGACCGGCTAGCTCAGTCGACCATTTTTCAGCGTCGTCTGAACCACGGGTGGTGTAGACCACTCTGCATTGTTATGGTCGTAGCGTATTGCATATAGCAATATGCTACATTGACGATACTAAAGCATGTAGGCTGGCTGCGTTAAACATAACAAAATAGAACGCACCCCGACTGAGAGTAATGCTTCCTTCAGCTCGTGTGACATGCGGATTTGAAAAAGAAAAAGAAGAAGAAGACGTGTCTATCTTGTCGATATTTCTGTAGTGAGTGCACGGATGAGAACAAAACCTTATTTTCCAAAAGCATCGGAGAGGACGTAAAACCTGTAAGTAAGTGCAAATAATTTTTCATCCTTACCGGTGAAATATTAGCAATCGGTAAAATCGTTTTTCATTTAGATCCGGCATAAAGAGAAAAAACAAAACCCGCACCGGCGAAAAATTTCCCGAAAGCAGCGAAATTCCAGAGGGACAGTCGCGGAACAAAAGAAATTTAAAGTTATGGCTGCCGTGACCTGCCCTTACACCTAGGTTTGGCAAAGTGGATTATCTATTGCTTTTGGTGCTCAGAGCCTTTAAGTGCGACCTCATTAAAGAGGAATTGTGCTTTGGCAAAGTGTGTTCGGCAACTGTGTCTATCCAAAGGACAACGTCGCGTCATAGGCCGCTGTCGGTCGGTAGTTCAGAGCAAGTTTTTTTTAAGAAAAAGAAAGAAAAAAAAAACTGCAGTGTTAGAAATCCAGTAAGATACACTGGCATCAAAATAATTACAATATTGATTGAAAATCACATAAAGTAGTGATCTCAACTTGACATTTTGCGCTAAACTTTTAGTGCCTATATACATCCTTGTATGTTTGACTGCTTCTGAATACAGTGTGTACTCAACGCGCAATCGATATAAAAGAAGTCGAACATAAATAATAAGAGGCCAGATGGTAAGCCGAACCACGGCCGCCTGTAGACGGGATACAACAGCTAGGGATAAGGAACCAGCTAGTAAATTTTGCAAACGCTAAAAGATATGCCGCACGCGGAAGGAATCAACTCTGATTATCACATTGTTTCGCACGGAGAACATGTTCGTCCAACTATGATTCAGTCTAGTTAAGTAGATTTGTTCTTTTTATTATTGTATCTTGTGACATAGGTAGGACAGTCCGTTTACATTACGAATATTTCTTTTTGTATCTCCTTTAGCTCGGAAAGCTATATAGAAAAAAATTTTTTTTCATCCAGTGACATGATGAAACCTCATGGGGCGCCTCAGTGTCTATTTTAGTTAGATCCTATTGTCACAATGTATTTGCATAATTAAGTTTAGATTCGAACAATGCTCAGTGTACCTAAAATAGGTCTAGCATCATGTATGGATGAGAACTTGTGAAATTTTATTATTAAAAGAACTGATTAAAGTACTTTGCTAGACAGAATGAATTTAGAACGTAATGGCGAGTTGATTTTTTCTCATTTCTTCCTTCACCATCCTCTCACATGGGATGACGGTGGCTTAGTCTCGTTTGCTCTCTTTATAGGTCAATTAAGTGACTTTGGACGATTGTGCCACCCAAAGTCAATGGGAGGATGGGGCTTGGCCAAGAAGGCATGCCATCTGCGCCTTCATGGGAATGCAGGTAAGTGACGTAAAGGTCCCTTCAGGACTGAGTGAGTGCGAGGCTTTCGTATGTAGGCACGAAAATCTTTCTTTTGATTATGGTTGGTGACAAGCGGCAGGTTATTTCGGGAACTCCCCCACACTCTCCGCCACCCTTAGCTGAGGTGCTAGCGTACCGATCTGTACTAACGCTGTCATCGAGTGATCTGTCAGCTCATGCTGGCAGTTTGGACTTCACGTCCTGACCATTCACTCTCAACATACATTCATAACAAACTCATTTAAAGAACGTTCCGATATCGGTATCCCGTCATCTAAGTTTTCTAAGGCAGAATGAATTGTTGATGTAGACCTTATTACGTCGTTAACATGGGAGGTTTCTGATGTATGAATCTCAACTCTAGATAATGCATCGGCATTAGTGTTTTGTTTACCTTTCTTATACACTATCTGGTAGTCGAATTCTTCTAGCCTTAACCTCCATCTCACTAGTTTTGAGTTCGGTTCTTTGAGGCAAAATAGCCATGTCAGGGGCTTATGGTCTGCAATAATTTGGAACTTTCTTCCGAAAAGATACGATGGAAAGTACTTTTTAGCCCATTCGATGGCCAAGAGTTCTTTCTCGATGGAACTATAATTTTGTTCGGACACTGTTAATGTTCTATTGGCATAGCATACGGGTTTATCTTATCCGAAAGAAACTTGCGATAAAATAGCCCCATATCGCTACATCGCTGGCGTCCGTAGTCAAATTAAAGCATTTAGAAAAGTCGGGATATTGAAGAATAGGATCGTTGCAAAGAATTGCTGTGCATGTTTCGAAACATTCAATATACCTTGAATCTAGTCTTTTTTTTTTTGTTTTTGCCTTTTCGTAAACATTCAGTAAGGGGTTTGGTTATTTTAGCGAAGTCCTTTATAAATTTTCGGTGGTAACTGAGAAGCCCACGAAAGGAATTAATTTGCTTCTGGGTTTTCGGCAGAGGGAAATTATTAATAGCTTTGATTTTGTCTGGGTTTGGTTTAATCCCTTCAGATGTTACCAGGTGACCTAGGAAAGCTACTTCTTTGTGGAGAGATTCTGGTTTATCTAATTGGAGCTTCAGGTTTGCTTCTCTTAATTTTTTAAAGACTGCTGTTAGGTTTTCTAAATATTCTTGTAGTGACGATGAAAATACAAGGATATCATCCATATAGACTGACACACCTTTCCTTGGAGTTCGCGTAGAACATTATTTATGACTCTTTGGAACGTGGAAGGGGCGTTTTTCAGCACAAAAGGCATTCGAATATACTCATATCGACCATTGTCTACAGTAAACGCTGTTTTAGGGATATTTTACGGTTTAACCTCGATTTGATGGAACCCTGAAGCAAGGTCTAGGGTACTAAAATAAAGGCATTTACCTAATTTATCCAGAATTTCTGTGATATTAGGCAAGGGGTATCTATCTTCTACTGTTTTTGAGGCCAGCCCGTCCCTTTCACTCGTATACGAATTTGTCTGTCTGTATATTTATATATTTCTTTTTTACTATTTTCGACACTCTCGTAGACCCACTTTTCGTCACCACAGCGAGCTGAAATTTGGCACACAGGTTCATGTCGCGTGACAATTGAATCTATCAAAATTTGAACCGGAAATTCCATGGAAAACCCGGAAAATCGGGAAAAATTATTTGAGAATTTGGTACAAATTTGATTAGTAATAAATCCGTTTCAGGAAAAATGCAGAGTTTTCCGATTTTTCCGAAAATTTTTTCAGGAATTTTCCGACAAAGTTTTCAAAATTATGCAGGATCAAGTTTCCTATCAACTGGCATCATTACTTTCTCTCCGACAATGGCGAAAACCTGCAGAAAAAATTGAGGAAAATTCATGTAAAACGCTTTTCCGGAGTTTTTCCGACCAAGGAAGCGTTTGAGCGTTTTGCAACCTAAGACAAAGTTGTAGAGCGAAATAAGTTGCATAAAGTTGCTTTTGTGGAAAACTCCATGGAAAACCCGGAAAAGCGTGAAAATCGTCGGAAAAATTTTCATCGATATGATTAGTGATAAATTTCAGGAAAAATGCAGAATTTTCCAATTTTTCTGGAAAATTTTCCGAAAATTTCCGGAATTTTCCGTCTTTTTAAGCTATGCGGAATCATTTTTTTTCCGTCCTACTGGCATCAATACTTTCCCTTCAACAATCATGAAAACTTGCATGAAAAATTGAGGAAAATTCATGTAAATTTTTGAAAAATTTCATAGTAATAGGAAAAGTCTGTGGAAAACCTGGAAAATCGGGAAAATTGATGTTATATGGGATCAAGTTGGAATACAGATAAAAAGCGCTGTTTAAAACATAATTTTAATTTCAGAAAACCGTTGCAGTACTTCAACGATTTGATACTCGAAAAATTTTTGTTTTCGGATCGGCACCAAACATGACTTAAAATGTCGGTAATGATAAGCTGAACAAAAACTTCCAGGCAACCACGGTGCTGACTTCCAATCATCTCATCGTAACTGCCTTCAAAATTTCAAACTTTTCGAAACTTCGGTAAACCGTAGTCCGAGTTATCGAAACTGTTCGGATTGTGTTCGAAGTACGGTCAGTCGATTGGAAACTCTCGAGTCGTATGGACGCAAAAAAATATTCACAGTGAAATTTTTTTGCGTCCATACGACATTCAAAAATTGACTCAAAATAAAGAAGAAAGAAAGAAATATAAGGATAAATATAAGAAAAATTAAAGGCAAATGGAAAATTATAAAGAAAGTAAGAAACTAAAATTAAATTAGAATTAAGTTCGGTTAAATTGATATTAGAACAATTTAGTTAACGTGAAAAAGGCAGAAAATAAAATAAGTAAAAACGAGTTTTCAAACAAAACTGAGGCCAAGCCGCATGAAAAAGTAGAAAATAGGTGGACTCAGATTTTTTGATTGGAACATTTCTCTTGAATATTCTTTCTCTTCATGAATCAAATCACTTATTACCTCTGATTGATCATACTGAAATATATCGGTGATTGTCAGCGAATAAAGTCTGAGTCCACCTCTGTGTGTGAAGAAAAGTTTATTTTCTACTTTTTCATGCGGCTTGTTTGAAAACTCGTTTTTTACTTATTTTATTTCGTTTAAGTTTCGGTAATCCACGACCAGTCTCTATTTCTGTGTTCCACTGGCATCCAATTTTTTTTGGTACAATCCAAATTGGGGATGACCATGGTGAGAAGCTTGGTCTGATGATACATATCTGTCATTTGTATTTGAATTTCTTCTTTCTTTGATGATTATGGGTTTAATATAAATATCACCAGACTTAATATCGACGGGAAGGTGACAAATCAACTTACTGTTTGGTGGGACTATTTAAGATTTGGACATATTATTTGGTTTATATATCAAAGGTAAACGGGAATTCTTTGATTCTAATACAGAATTGTGTAGGTCTAATTTTATTTCAAATTGTTTCATTAACTCTAACCCTTCCGTCAAAATAATTATGAAACTTGAAAACTAGGAAATTTAATTTTACTTTTGTTTTGAATTCCCTAAAACCATTAAATTTTACTTGTTTATTTATAACATGTGTATTAAAAACTATTTTTATTTTAACAGTAAAAAGGATCGATGTTTATTAATATCTAAGTAACCTATCATATCTCCAATGCGGCTAGCCGAAAATTTTCGTCATCTATTTCGTTTTGAGCAAGGTTATTTCCGTCATAAAATTCATCAAAATTTTGATAATATGTTTCTGGGAAAAAATATTGGTCATGCGTTTCTGAAACAATATTGTCGCTACTTCCTGCAGTATTTTGATCATTATATTGAGAGTTTTTGGATCGTGTTATGTTGGTTGTTTCTACATTATATAATTCCTCGGATATAATTTTTGGTACGTTGTTTGTTCTTGTAAAATTATGGAATCTGGGTTGAGGCCTCAAGTTGGTGTTCCCACTAGATGTATCCATTGGTTCGGGTTGCTACTGAGGTCTCGTAAGATAATTATGTGGTTTAAATTGCTGAGTTGGGGATGTTGAACTAATTTGTTGGGGTGGTCGAAAGTTGGATTTAACAAACTGAGGTGGATTGAACATTGGTTTAAAAAATGGTTTGGAACTATTCTGTGGTTTGAAATTATTTTGTGGTTGATTGGGTTTTGTAGATGACCCTTTTGGTAGGGTAAAAGAGTTTGTTTGTAATGTATGTCTGATATAGTAAGTGTTCTGTTCCTTTAGAGAGTAATTCAGGGCTTCGGTTAACTCTTCGGTCATGGCTCTAATGGTGGACCCTAATGGTTCTCCGATTCCAGACAGGAATGTATTTAAGCACATTTCCGGATGTAATTTCTGTTTTGCTTGAATGACACTAGTTATCTCCTCATGTACCTTAACATGATTGACATTGTGGAGAGGATCTCAATTATTTTTGAGTAAAAGGTTTCGATTGCATCGTTGCCTTGCTTGAGGAAGTGCAAATCTCTAATTAGGCTCGTTTCATTCCTCTTATCCGAGTAATGAATTATTAAATTATTTCTAATTTCTTTCCACGATACGGGTGTTCCATACATGTTGAGAACTTCGTTTGCTTCTCTACAATTTTGTTTCTAATAGCTCTTAGTATTACCTTTGCGTATGGGGTACCATTTATGTTGGGATTCAAACTTGATATTTCCTCGACATTACTAAGGAAGTGTAAAGAAGGTGGGCAAATCTTTTATCGCGTCTGGGATCCTTAACGAATTAAATATTTCACATGATCTATACTTGCGTTGAAATTTATTGCTGGTTTAATAAGATTGTTCGCCGGCCTATCCGTTGGATTACCGATTGAATTATTTTTTTCATTAGTCGTCATTTCAAATTAGCTAATTTATTTTATTACTTCAAATTTTATATAGCAAAGTTACTAAAATACTGGAATCCGTGGTTCGAGAATCAATAACTCTATATTCTGTAGCTTTTATTGACACGCATATGTGAGGTTTGTACGGAGAACTGTTGAGATTATTAGCTTTGGATTTTATTTAAATTTATTGAGTTTGGGGGATGATCATAACAGGGATGAACAATTATCTGAGACTTACCAAATCAATGATATAGACAACATGATAAATTTAATTTCTGTAGGTCTTTGAGCCAAAAGATTGTGATCTACCAAGATTTAACGACTTGTGCTCTGCTTCGATTACAGTTGCGGCCAGCGAAGATTACTTCCAAATCGACGAGTTCTGATATAATTCCACAGGTTGTGGTCACAAATTCCTATATCGATTTCCTTTGATACTTGAAATATTTTTGATATCTTTACTGTTTATTGTATTTAATAACTCACATTGATAATTCACAGTTTCACTAGTATAAATATTCCTTTGATACGAAGTGGGGTTTCACTAATCACTTCCGAATCCTGATTTATAATTATCAATTTTATCAATTACGATGCGAACAACTGTTTTATCACTTAGCTGGATGCTATTGAAGCATCCTACCGACTGCGCCAGCTACGATATGTTACAATTCAATGAGAAAAAAAAAACAGAAAAACGGATTTAACACGATGTCGTGGTGAAAGCATTTACACTTTGATTTATTTAAATTTCCAATTTGGACTTTATTAATAGTAATACACAAATTTCTGAATAAACCGACAATTACAAAATCTCCGTCGAAACTGATTTTACTTGATTTTAATATTTATACTTTTCTATGAACGTGAGAATTTTCACTTGTAACTTAGCTTTTATGAAATTAAACACCGTCCCCTGTCATTGCAGACGCTGATACGGCAAGAATTGAGTAGAAGAGTGAAAATTCTCACGGGAACCTGCTTGATTTTTATGTACATATGTAACCTTGGACTTGCGGATTATGTTTTTGTATCGTGACAACGTGACTCGCGCTTGTAATTGTAAGTCCCGGCTAAGGCAGCGGGAGTAGTGAGGGCAGGTTACTAAAGTATCCCGCCTGGTGCGACGACCGACACATAATAAACACTAGTGAAGTGAATTAAAAAATAAAAACAACAGTGTGGTGATAATGACACCTTATAGTGCTGTGTATGACAGTGACAAACAAAATAAAACTTGTACAAGTGCGGTATAAATAAAATTAATGTATAGTGTGTGATATAAACACATTAGTTTTAATTGCCCATATAATTTTGAGTAGTGCCTTATTTATACCAACATGAGTGAAATAAACTTAGTGAATATGAAGCCCGAGTTTGAAGCCGAAAAAGCGACACTCAGGGCCGCTGTCAAGAGCAGCCTAAGACGGCTGTATAAAAAATACGAAATGGGACCCCCAGATAATGCCGCACAGGAAGCAGCCATGAACCTCTTCAGCGACGAAGTTGCCCCGCCACCTGAGGATACAAGAAGAGTAGCCAGCGACGTAGAAGTGATGTCTACCGACTCAGGTAATACATTTTCATCTGAGACATCACCATCTGAGGATGAAAACAATATCATCATCGTGGAAAGTAAGAAGCGGAGAGTTAGGAGGAGCGCTGTGTCATGCCCTAAATCTGCCGGAACGCGAAGAAGAAGTCATCAGGATCGTAGCAGCAACCACCCAAGGAGGAAAACACTGGTGGATTTTACCAAATTCTGGGAAACTGGAAGGAGTTTCAGATCCAGCCCAAAGCAACTGCGGCTCAAGTAATAAAGGCAGTGAGACCACCACCAATTGTCTGCCAGAATGTAAACGTTAGAGCATTCAACAGAAAGCTTGATAAGCTAGAAAGCAGACCTAAATTTTATATCAAGACGGCAAAGGGCACCGAGAGCATTATTAAGCCAATCTCTCAGGACGCTCATAAGATGCTATTCAGCATTATTAAGGACATCGGCGTGCAGAGCTACACGTTTACGCCTAAGTGCGACAGGATGACGACACATCTGCTGAGAGGAGTTCAGCAGACATACCACGCAGAGGATGTGAAGACAGCACTCGTGGAAAAATTTCGTGGTTTTATAATCAACTCGGTCGTACATTTTAAAACGCCCAGAACTAAGGAATAAAATTCCTTCGGTATAATTTTCGGTGGAAATTATGACGTTAAGTACATAATGACAACAAATCGCCTACTAAACAAGATTGTTTACTAAGAAAAATACCACGCTTCTGGAATCTCCCATTGCAAGCGAGGAACTGCGCCGTCGACTACAGATGCGTGAAATGTAAAAATGTACAGTTACCAGGACAATGCGAGCGAAATAACGAGAAGGGAGGTACCCCATACTGCGTCAATTGTAAAACTGAAGGACATCCAGCCAGTTATAGAGGTTGCCCCAAGTACAAGGATGTAGTACAACAACGTTCCAAGAAGAATGAGGAGCATCGCCAACGTGAAGAATTCGTGAAGGAAGCCACAAGGAACTACGTGCAACCAGGTAAATCTTTCGCCCAGGTAATATAAAAAAACACGTTTAATAATAATAATTCTGTTAAACCCACAGCTCCCAAACCCCAAGCAGGACCTAGGTCTGCCCCCAAGGCAGCTCCTAGAAATCCTAGAATGTCAGAAGTTGACGATTTCTGCACCAAAGAAGCCATGTCTCTATTTGGCTGTGACCTTTTCGTCCTTAAATGTAAAATCAATAATTTCTTTCCTAAATACAGCAAGCTCTCTTCCATCTCGGAAAAACAAGCAATTTACCTTCAATTTGCATTTGGACTATGACTAGGAAATTAAGTAAGCTGAAAATCATGTCACTGAACTGCTGTAATGTATGTATATATAAACCTTTCAATACAAATTTATGTCACCTCAAATAGATAAGATTACATATCGATACATTTTGACTCATTCAGAAATTGTGTGATCAGAAATGCTGACACTACAATTTCTGATTATTAATTTTGTATATTGCAATTCTGCAATAATCCCCCTTTAGAATTGTAAAGAAATATTGAGTCCTTTGTAACCATTTTATATCATGCTATTACAGCGGCATACTCTGCCTTAGCAAAATACAACATCGGCACACTCTGCCATCCTTCTATAATGTCGGCATACTCTGCCTTAGTACAGGTAAACAGCGGCATAGTCTGCCATACATTATAAAACGGCATATTCTGCCTTTAAATATAAAATAGCGGCACACTCTGCCACGCATATTACATTGGCATATACTCTGCCTTTATTAATATTATTACACTGCTATTGCTGTTAAAGCTTAGCAAAAGAGCAGCACTAGATCACTTCTTCATTGAGCATAAACCCACGTTTATGTTCCTCTCTGAAACTCTCCTCACTGAGAGACATAAGTTAGCTTTTGAGCACTAAAACTTCGTCCGTCAGGACAAATCTGAGACCACCCTAGGAACTGCCCTTCTCATTAAGGAAAACCTTAAATTCGAAGACGTGAAAATAAGTAACCTTTCCAATATGGAATGTACTGCTGTCAAGTTAAAACTTCGAGACAACTAGTCTCTTCTCTAATCGCCCTATACAATAGATGTCACGCCGCGGGAGCTGATACCCAGAATAACTTGAACAGCATTTCCCACATTTCAGACAATTTCACATACACGTTGCTTGGTGGGGATTTCAAGCGCCAGGCACCCGTTATGGAATGACTCTGTTGTAAGTCCGTCAGGCAAGGTAGGGCATGACAGACTACTTTTTAACACCACGCACGATTTCGTCGTTGTCTCGCAAGATACTCCGACCTTCCCGCGATCTGGGTCAATTATTGACTTCTATATCGCAAATTCTAATCCAATTAATCTCCTACCCCAATTTTCAAATTACGTCTGCACAGCGCATATGACTGAATCTGATCACTTGGCAGTTGAACTCTCAATCAGTCCCAGCGTGCTTTTATATATCTTCACTTCTGACCCTCAAGCCTCAACCTCACTTAATGACGTTGACTGGCAAAAATTTCGAGACAAGCTCTCCCTGACTCGTAACGGAACCTCACAAACTTGGAAATTGACTTCCACATTGATTTCCTCAACAACGCCATTGAAGGAAATGTTCCCTTCTTTTCGAGTGTAGTGTCGACTAACCACTACAAATACAAGAATCCCCCGCCTCAACTGCAAAAATTATATAAATTTAAGCAGAAACTTCGAAAATGAAAGTTTTACCATTTGACCTGCGAGAAAACGTCCTTGCTTATTTGGACGATTTACTAGTTTTATCCCAAGATTTGAACACTCATCTTGTCTTGCTATCACGAGTAGCGGATTGTTTGAGGAAGGTTGGACTCATGATTAACATAGAAAAGAGTAGGTTTTGTTTAAAGGAAACCAAATATCTGGGCTTCATTATTGGCAATGGAGGAATTAGGACTGACCCCAATAACGTCACAGCCATTACTAAATATTCACCACCGGAAAATGTCTGACAGGTTCGACCCTACTGGGCATGGTGGGATGGTACAGGCGATTTATTCTAAACTATACTGATTTGACAGCGCCCATCACTGATGTATTGAAGAAAGCTAGAAAGTACGAATGGATATCCGAAGCACAATCTGCGTTCGATTGCCTTAAGACAGAGCTTACATCCGCCTCCCTGTTAATAAGTCCAGACTTCTACAAGCCATTCATCATCCAGTGTGACGCAAGTCAACAAGGAGTGGGCGGAGTCTTACTACAATTAGATGATCATGGCGTGAAGAACCCATCGCATACATTTCCCCATTTCCCAAATTCTGCTCAACGGAATTATTCAGTAAAAGAATTAGAGTGTAGCAGCTCTACTTAGTGTAAAAAAGTTCCGTCCGTACATCGAGCTATTACCATTCAAAATGGTAACGGAGCCCGCGAGCCTGAAATGGCTGATGCAACAAAAGAATCTAAGTGGAAGGTTGGCCAAATGGAGCCTGAAACTTCAGAGCATTGATTTTACAATCGAACACAGAAAAGGAAGCCTTCATGTAGTCCCTGATGCACTGTCCAGAGTTCACTGTGAGGAGCTGTCGGCGTTTGAAGACCTGGCCCCGGAAATAGATCTCAATTCTCCTGCGTTCATTTCTCCTGAATATACCGAATTGAAGCAGAAGATCTAGTCTATTCAGTCAAATTTACCGGACTTGTGCATTATAGAAGATTTCGTATACATACGAACCGCTCCGAGGACAGGGGATCCAGTGCAAGAAGAAGAAGCCTGGAAGCTCTGGGTTCCACGAGATCTCGTGATAGATGTCATTTTAAGATCGTATGACCCGTCATTATCTGCGCATGGCAAAATAGGCAAGACACTAGATAAAATAAGACGATAATTCTACTAGCAACGTATGTCGGCAGATGTCCGGTCCTACATAGCTTCTTGAGATACCTGCAAGGAAATCGAACCAAATGTCTCCCTGCGATTACCCATGGGGAATCCAGTTAATACAGAACGACCCTGGCAACGTCTCTATCTAGATCTGTTCGGCCCATACCCACACACCAAAGCGGGAAATGTCTGTATTCTAATAGCTCTTAACCATCTTTCCAAATATGCCATCCTAGAGCCACTCAAGCTACAGGATTCTCTCCATACAAGAGGTTTTGCGGACTCCAGATGATCGAGCACACCTCCGCTTACAACCTCCTGCGAAACCTCGAAGGACTCACAGTGAACCAATAACTACAGACATCTCCGATAAGCTTCAGCTCCTACGTGCCAAGGTTCAGAAGAACCTTGGTGGAGCATTTGAGGTGAGCACTAAGTCGTATAATCTTCGAACCAAACCTGTGAATTATAAAGTAGGACAGGAAGTATTTAGAAGGAACTTCCAACAGAGAAGTTTTAAGCATCAACGTAGTGCAAAGCTCCGAAAGAAGTTCTTAAAAGTAGCATCCGATCGCAAAAGGGAAGCTCCTTATATGAATTAGAGTACGTGCAAGGAAAACTAATCGGGGTATTTCATGCCAAGGACATTAGGCCCTATCATTCATATCGTATGTCTTCTGAAATAAAAACGAGTATTTACCCTTACAATTGTCACCATCCCCTCAGGATACCATAGCACAGCAATTATTTGACCTACGTTGCATAGCCAACAGTTTCGTATACCGACCTTCTCATAATCGCTCGCTCAGACGGCCATTTCCCAGCGTCGTCTGCCTCACAGATGAAACACAAGACTCTGCCCTGTTCTGGTCGTTGACAATATTATGAGGCAGAAATATCACATTTGACATGTGACAGCTTAAATATCAGGTGATATATATCCCAGCAGGGAAGGTTCTTAAATCTATGTCGTTTCGGTTGTTTCGATTAACACGAAATTGGTCTCATTCCCAAAGTCGGGCAGACCGGAGATGTCGGGAGTACCACCCGAGAAAGATGAAAGGCCACAGGCTAAGGCGGCGGAAGAAGAAGAAAAGGGAGAAAAACCGCGAATGTAAAAGTGCAAGTTCATCGTTAAGGTGGTTAAAAGAAAAACACGTACAAAACGAGACCCAAGTTTAAATCGAAAAGTTTTAGAAATAGTAAAGGGAAAATTTCTGATTTCCGTCTCCTCTTTTCAAAACGGGGAAAATTCGAACGGTAAATATGCAAACATGGGGATATTTAAACAGCAAGGCCCAGAATATACATGGGATGGATGGGACACGGCCAACACTAGGGACAATCACCAGTAAGTCCTGATAGCGGCAGGATTGACTCATCCTGACTGTCCCTCTGCCCTTAATCTTCGGTGCCCGATCCCTTTCCTTTCCTCATCCTAACCTTGATAAATTTTGGAATGATAAAATTGTTGTTATGATTCTGTGGAAAGAGGCAGGTTTTCATTTTGAGCGCCCCCCCCCCTATCTCCGCAAAGCTAGCTACAAGCATGGCACCCTGCCGATAACTGTCACAGGGTGAGCAGCTGCTTAGCTCAGCTGACAGGACTTAAGATCCTCAGTCCTGAGCCCTGAATAATATGAAGGAAAGCACATAACATACTACTAATAAAACTACAAGCTAATTTAAATATCTCCAGATCCGCAAAATTCCACAAAAGTCTCCGTAAAGTCTGGTTATAAACCTTTGTACAAATTAAAATGCACTAAAAAAAAAACTCTTGTATAGGCTGGAAATGTCAAACGAACACTACAGAATTAATTGGAATTCAAAGTATTCTATATGTAAGAAAGGTGTGACAACCTTCATACCTTGTATCCTCTAAATCCTCTAATTCAAAGTTCGCGGTTGCTAGAAAAAGCCCCGAGAAGAAGAAGTGGGGAACTGATGCACTTGAAGAAGGGGCAGTTTTAGCTATTACACGAAACTTGTTTCAAGTCGAAACTTTACGGATCACTGAAGCAAAGAATACGTAGTAAGAAGACAGGAAGTAGTAGAGCAAAATTCGAAATTTTTTTGTGTTTTTTAGAATGAAACAAGTATAATTCATATACTTTCGTCTTTTGCATTGGGGGAAAAGAACTTGGGATTGTGACTGAGACAACGAGTTAAAAATAAAAATCGAGAGAACGTAGGATTACCCGAACGACAAAAAGAAATTTGACGCCGGCGCTTCCGCTAAGGCAATTTCTTTTGGTCAATATGTTGCACAGAGGGTGTGAGGTAAAATCGTTTACTTATTATCATTTTGAGTTAATCAGGTGGCTCCATTATACGTTTCGCTGATTGTTTTCATGCAAGAAATCCAAAGGTTTCTTATTTACGTGTAGACAGGTGACAGGCCTTGTCTATCTAAGAATTATTACCGTGGACATGGGTACATCTAATTCCTCATTATATGTTGCAACTTGACCACAGTCGTGTGCGCATAGTTGTTTGTTTATTGTTCTGATTCTCATTGTGGGATCAGATAACCGTGATTTATGAATGGGAGATGCTTATTTGAATTTTGTAGGTGATGCGTTATGAATCAGAGGCAATTGAAGTGGTTATTGCTTGATCATTTTATTTGGATTATTTTGGGGATTCATAACAGCTATGCACTATTGTAGTGCAACGAGAGAACGTAGGATTACCCGAACGATAAAATCTTATTGAATTCCTCAAAATCCTATCAAACTATTCATAATAATGTACTTCGGGTCACACTACCTCCCATTTTAAAGAAAAACATAAATTTCGCTTTCGCCCAGATGCTAAAAGGAGATATAAAGTTCCTCTCAAATAAAATTCTCATTTTTCCCGAAAATATCAGAGAATCCAGCATGAGTTCTCCCACTTAATCACTTCATAGCAAAACAAATATAAACAGAAATATCATAGGATTACAGCAACAACATGTGTCCATTTACCGCAACAACATGTGACCAAACATTGTTAATATTTCATGAAAACCGGTTTTCACAAAAGCACGGGAACATTTTATGAGAGTAAAACATGAAAATTTCATCCTCTTATAAATCAAAATTCATACTCTAATCAAATAAAATGGCAAATACAAAACAAAATATTTTCAAATCTTCTAAATCCACATTAAAAAAATAGAAAATAATTTCTCCCTTCACCTGATGAATACATCACACAAGTTCTCTAGAGTTTCCCTTCATTTTGCATTTAATTAAATATTAAAATTATATTACATTTGTGTATAAATTTTAAAATTTTCAAGAAAGCAAGATCTGGGCCGGATTGCTCGACTATTAGTTTACGCGTGCACACATTATTTTGTGTACATCACCTTGTTTCGATTCCACAAAAATGGAAATGAGTTTTTCTGTCAAAATTTTTAACTTTAACTGACATCTTCTCTCCGCCATTTTGGTCATGAATTTTGAAAAGGAACTATTTGTTATATTATTTATTTTACCTTTTTCTAAGCCTAAAATGAAATTTGGAGCTCCTAATGTTTATCAAAGTACTTGATTAAATTACTTTGTGTCTCGGACGTGGGAGGGAGTGCCGGTTTATAAAGGACAACTCAGTCGTTTTTAAAAATTCAAATATAAAATTTTTTCTTCACAACTAAATGCTTAAGATTATATCGCAAATTCATTCAAAAAAAGGAAATTCAGAACTAAAAACTAACTTATAAACTACTATAAAATTCAATACAAAATTCAACAATAAATCCAAACAAATTAAAAATTTAGCATAAAATACAATAATAGTGACGATCGCGTAGTCCGCCTCCTTTAATTCGTCTTATTCTAGAAAAAGGAAGAAGAAGAATTAATCGTCTATGAGAAAAGTATTCTAGAACAAGGAAGAATTAATCGTCTATGAGAAAAGTATTCCTATATAAATTTAAGAGTGCTATTTTTAGGCACACGGGCAGGAAAATGCTACTACAAAAAAGAAGAAGATTACAGATTATTCTCTGCAGCAGAATTATTCTTCAGCTTAGGTGTGGGCAGGAGCTTGCAGATTATTCTCTGCGGCAGAATTATTTTTCTGCTTAGATGTGGGCAGGAGATTGCAGATTATTCTCTGCGGCAGAATTATTCTTCTGCTTAGGTGTAGGCAGGAGATTAGGCAATGGATGGATTTTCAGATTATTCTCTGAAATATAGAATTATTCTTCTATTTTGGAATCTCCGAATCAGATGAGCTCTGAACCAAGAATGATTTTCTGCTGCGGCTCGTCGGCTTTATATAGCCGCCGCATCCAGTTATGTCTCTTTCGCCTCTTGGTGTTGCCCTAGCGACGGCTTTTACATTTGCTTAACTTTTGATTGTGGCGAAGACAGCTGACTGTGGTAATGTCATTAAATGACACTACGAATATGTAAACATGCAGAGGTACGTGTACTATTAGGTAAGTTATGATATTTTTATAGAATTTTGTTATAAATAATAATAATTTTGTATGTTTTAGGCGTTGAATCTATTTTTTGGAGTGTTTAGACGTCACTAGGCTAAAGGAAGGAAGTTCTTGGTTCAGATAAGTAGTTTCTTTTCATTTATTTTAGAATTAAATTCTTTGTGTCTTTTTCCCTTTTCTTTAGGAAGAAAATATTTCGTCGCGGGAATTAAAAAACGTCGGTGGACTGAACACTTTGCTTTGACTTTGCTTTCTTTGTGTACCATGAAAATTTTAAAATTTATACACAAATGTAATATAATTTTAATATTTAATTAATGGAAAACTCTAGATAGTTTTATTAAAAAGTTATTTGTTATATTTATTATTATTTCTTTTTTAGTCATAAATTATTCTCAAAAAAGTTCAAATTATACCTTTAAGAAATTTTCAGTGCAAGC
Source organism: Dioctria rufipes (assembly GCA_963924295.1). Classification (NCBI taxonomy): domain Eukaryota; kingdom Metazoa; phylum Arthropoda; class Insecta; order Diptera; family Asilidae; genus Dioctria; species Dioctria rufipes. Next base: position 140,123,028 of record OZ002740.1, read on the forward strand.
AAAATTTTTGCACTTTTTTGTGATCGAAAACTCACAAAAGCCGGGTATTTTGATGAAAAGTAGTATGTTGGGAAAATTATCATTGCAGGGGTAATTAATCTCAGATTCAGTTTTCCTGCAAATATTTAATTTAATTTTATACATATATTAACCATACCTAATTAGCCTGTCCAGCCCAGGAAATCATGGTGTTTGAACGAAATGCAAGCGACCTTTATATGAAAAACACCATCAGTAAGACAAGCAAGAAGTGTATAATGTCTCTTTTCTGTGAGACACAATTCTTTATGGATCCAGACGGCTCCAGGAAAACCCATTATTAATATATCGCGGGAGCATGTTGTGTCTGGCTCTATAAATGAAGGAAAGAGTGTTAAGTTCACATATTGTCTGGAGCGGTCCTGGAAGAAGGAACTGGGTCAGCAATGCAACATGAGATTGACGCCTCATAACAAACAAATAACGTAAATAGGCTTTGAAAGCACGCTGTAATTTTATCAGAGCCGAGCTTTGCAGAGGAAACAATGCAGTATCGGCGTAAAAGAATAAAGGCAGCAAGAGAGCAGAGGCAAGACGGTTCCGGACATGAGGAAGCAGATGGTGGGACACTGCATAGAGAGACCGAAGACCAAAGTAAATCCTGGAACATATCAGGTTGACATGGGCATGCCAGTTGAGGTTTTTATCCATAAGTAAACCGAGGTATTTTACATGGGAGCCATTAATCGGAATATATTCGAGGAGTAGAATGGGGGGAAAGGAGTCTTGTAGTGATTGCTGACCTGGGGGAAGTAAATCATGGATTGAGATTTGCTGGGATTAAGCGCAAGTCCATTTCTGGAGCGCCACTCGCTGATTCTGGCCAAATTAGCATTGAGTTCTATGACTAGTCTCGGTAGATCCGGAGTAGGTGCAGCAGCATAGATCTGCAGATCGTCATATATGTGAAAGTTTGTATTTGCCAAGGGGGAAGCAATATCATTAATAAACAATGAGAATAGAAGAGGAGCTAATACAGAACCCTGAGGGACCCCAGTCAGTACAGGTTTGACACCAGATCTTCGGCCGTCACTGCAAACAATCAGTCCTGTCAGCCAGATAACTAGCTACAAGCGCACACGCCGAGGTGGAAAATCCAAAAAAGAATCTGAGCTTGTAGATCAGTTAATCTATTTCGTAACAGTTTCTGAAAGAGAAGCTGGAGGAAATGGGTTGAGGATTAGCCGAGAAGGTCATAGATGGCCTAAGAGGCAGAAAGTCGATACCGAAGGTAGGATACCGTGAGGGAAGGGGAGAAGAGGAGGAACAGAGAAAGTCCACAAAGTCGTTGGGATCTATATCAGCGTGGACCTTAGATTTAGAAGTGACTCCCAGGTTTCGAATTTTATTCCAGTTAAGCTCACCCTCGAAACTGCTTTGAATGAGTTCCCTGGTTTTGAAACGTATGAGATAATCAGCTTTTCGATGCATTCGACGAAATTCAGAGCGGCTAATTTGGGATTTAGATCTTTTCCATTGTATATAAGCAATGTCACGAAGGAGAGCAACATCAGGTCTGCTAAGAACTCTAGAGCTAATGTCTTTAATCTGAACGGTTTTGAGAGGAACATGTCTCTGGAAAAGAGATCTGACTTTATTTGAGAAATGCAGAACCGCATCCTCCGGGTCAGATAGAGAAAGCAGAGCCGACCAGTCTATTCTATGAATATCAGTTGAAAGAGCCTCAGGTTGTAGAGCAGAGAAATTGCGGAAGGTGATCCAGGAACTAGGAGGATGGTATGGAAGATCAAAGGAGGCGAAACACCCGGGCATTGGCCAGAGGACTAAGGAGGGAAGTTTGGTGAGGTGATAAAGAGATCCAGCGTAGTAGCAGAGGAGAACCCGTGTCGGTAGGTTCGCAATTAATTAGTTGCAGCCCACTCTCAACCAGTAACCATTCCAAATTTGTCTTAAGAGAGGAATTACCACCCAAGCTCCCCCAATGACAATTCGGGAGAATTGTTCAATGGCCGAACCTAGTTCCCGGTTCAGAGCAGAGAGCTGATAGTCAGAGAACGTCGACTCCTTTCTATAGACCACTATGAGAGCAATCGGGTCTAAATGCGAGATATTTTTCCACATTTTCACTGCGAGCAGGATGTTGGGAAGCGTAGAACGAGCGGGAAGAATATGATGCATTAGAAGTACTTAAACAGAGCCGTGGACTAGTAATTAATTTATTAATAGCTGGTATAGATCGGATGTGAGGCGTTCCCACCGGGAATCGGGTGAGCAGTCTGCAGATAATCTGGATACGAGTATCTTACGATTTCTGGCGGCCACTTGTATTACCAATTTATTACGTTTGAGAAATAGAGCCTTGTGTAACAAATCGAGTTCATCAGTATCGAGGTCTTCGTTAACAAACACCCTGACGGACAAGGAGTCGGGAATAATGGAGTTAAGAGTCAGAGGAGTAATTTTGAGTTGCCGAATGTAGGCGTTAAAAAATGTTTGACAATGCTCCTCCTTAAGAAACTTGTTATAAGATTTGGGTCTGCTGTTAGGTGAAGTACTATTAATAGATTTCAAATTGAAGGGAGCCGTATGTTCAATATGCCTAGAGAAAGAGGGATCCAGTCCCACACTGCTGCAAAGAGCTGCAAGAAGAAGTTCCTTTTGAGCAAAAGATGCTTTTGGTAGATTGGTGATGATGAGTGACCTTTTTTTTCACTAGCAAGGGATTTATCTTTGATGATGCGTAGGACTTTTTTTTAGCTTATATGTGGTCTCTAATATTGAAACCACACTCTTAGCAGTTAAGTCTAGCTTAATAGATAAATCTTTTAACTCGTTTCTTACGAAGCTGAGTAAAGAGGCTGAACTAGCCACCTTCCTGCCTACAAGATGATGCTCCTTTGCAAAGCTGATGCAAACTTTGCAAACCCAATCTATAGAGGTTCCTTGATAATGCAACAGATAATCGGAGACCTCAAATTTAGCACACTCCATGTGAAAACATCCTGCGCAGGCAGCACAATAAATCCAGCTGATAGCAGTGGCTTTGCGATTTATTGTTTTATTCTTGTTTATGGGAATCTTAAGGTTTACAGAAGCAGGATCTACTAAATTACAAACACAGCATTGAATAGTCTTGTCAATGCCTTTATTGTTAGCTATGATTAATAACTGATTGTCATTATTCACAGTCGGCTGAGTCGGGAGAATCGGGTCAAAGGGGCTACCACAGGTCTTGCTTCCTTTTGGACTAAAAACAATTTGTAAGTTTTTACTCTTTTTAACTGCTTCCTTCGTTTTTTTTTATGGATTTGGTTTGCGGGTCAAGGGTTGAGGGAGAGTCAGATGGACCAACACTACTCGCTTTTGAGCTCTGGTGGAAACCATTGATATAGCTTTACATAGTTTTAAAGCTGAACTAAGATATTTGTAAATATAATTGAGAAGCAGAACACACTCTTGAATGCGCTCTGAGCAATAGTCGAGGAATAATAGGCACTAGTGTTAATGAGCTGTCTATTGAATAAATGAACAGGATTGAGCGTCAAATTAAAAGCAGACTGTAAGTTGGAAATTTAATTTTAACTGTGATCACCTGGCTGAGCTTTAAAATTTAGCTTTTGGTTTTAATTGCTTGATATATATAGACAAATGTCGTCAAGAATCTCAATAATTTAATTTTAGTTATGTTAAGTTAGTACACCGATAAGTAATTGCATATAATTAGTTGTGCTATATCAATAAAAGAAGTTAGAGACTCATGTGACTTATGGTATTAGATTAAGCCAAAATGAGATACCTGATATTCCATATCATATGAAGACAATTTAAATATAATAGCACTACTAACAGGATACCAAATGCTGGACACGAATGAACCTTAAAATTTTATAATATATTAGAAGATAGTCCAAGATTGTTCATCAGCAGGTGATTTTATAGTTTGTAGATGCTGTTACTGATAGTTAAACAGGCATTCCTTAGTGTTCAGAAAAGTCCCTTCCAAAGTGAATTGTAGTGCTGGAGTCCTTACTGCATTCGCTTTGGTTCACACATATTGTTGGATTAATTATACGTTGCTATATCACTATGAAGTCAGCTAGTATCAGATGCTTCTATTTAGAATTAAGAATTCCGCGCTAATATGCAAGATGGTTAATTTAAAATAAACATAAACACGATAATTAATTAAAAATTCCTGATATTTAATGTTTTCAATTTTAAAAAGTGGTAAAAGTGAAAAAATTGACAAGTGGAAGTTGATGTAATTGAAGATTTGTGCCTTCTATTAATTCGCAGAGCCTTAATGACAAAAATTAATAAATGGAAGTTGATTTAATTGAAGATTTGTGCTTTCTATTAATTCACAGTATCATTTTTATTCAATATTAATTTTTACGTTGCACTTTTAATCATTTAGTAATAATTTAATGGTTTGGACACATCGCGTTCTTACGGAATGAGCGATTCTTAGCGCACTATACTTACCGAAAATTGAATATTTAAACTTAACGAAAGTTCCCCTCACGCGAGTCAAAGTTAATTTGTGTACGCCTGTTAAATTAAAGGACGCCTTCGCTTTACGTAAGTGAATATACTTATTTATATGTATATTGTAGTTCAGCCTTAACTTGTTGTAAAGTTCACTTTGACTTTAGATACAAATAAAGACGTTCCGTCAGTACCTGAAAAGCCATCGGTTGTGAATATAGGGTGGAACACTCTTTAAGACCCCCCCCCCCCATCCTTTTATTCCTAACACTTCAACCTATAAATTACAAACCACCCTATATTTACCTATGTATGCATAATTATTTATTGTTACCTGTGTTATTTTAGGTGAAATCTTCGCTTCCAGTTTCGATGGTGGAAGGCCAAAGTTTTTCGGCAGAAAATCGGCTAAATCAGTTCCTTCTCGTCGCTGTCGTGATGAATCAAACTTTTTTCTTTTCTTCATTGCCATTTTCTCGCAAATCTTCACATGTTTTGAGAGAGTGACTGGAACAAATGTTCTTGTGCAGATTGGACATGGTTCTAGATCAAGTCTTACTGGCTCCGGAACAATGTTAGTGTAATCTGAAAAATATGAAATAAATAAAACAACGAGATATTAAAAAAGTTATTATATACAATAATTCTTAGTAGGTATGATTATATTACATGAAAGCTACGCATATATAGATATTTTGGATGGAAACTGAACTTTAGGAATTGGAAAATGAAAGTCTGGCGAAACATTACAAAATTATATCCGAACTCAACTGATGAGTACCAGTCTTTAAAAATAACCTTGAAATAGGTACAGACCTAGCTACTATTCTATTGCATTGGCATATGATAAGAGTAATATCAACGAAAACAAGTAAAAACCTAGAATTGGTCTACGACCAATTCTTATGATACCCTAGATGAATGCCCGTATAAAATTCCGTATGGTTACCGATCTATGCAAGTTTGATTGTTGAATAGGTTTTTCGCATATATTTCTAGAACGGTTCGTCGGACAGAAAAAATTATTATAAGCAATTTTATAGCATTTCGTATTCTGAAGAAGTTTTTAGTACAATAAAAATGCCTAGGACTGATGGTTTTCACAGTATATGTAAAAAACCTAAATTTTTATATGGTAACATCAAGGGCTTGCCCGATTTAGTCCATTTTTGAAATTTTAGTTGCTATTATTATGAAAACACCATGTACCAGCTCTCTATGTCGATGCAGTGTCCAAATATATAGTGGAAAACGAAAGTTTTGTATGGCAACCCCACGAATCATTTTCAAACTTAATTTTACTTTTTTTTTAAAGTAAGTAGAGTAAAAAGTATTAAGATTTTTAAATGTCCATTTATCTTTCTGTTAACTTAAGCGTTGTCCAGTGAATAAGCATGTTTTGTTTTTTTAAATTCCATACTCCCTTGCCAACTTCAGTTACTGTGAAAATTTTTTTTTTCGATGGAATAGTCAAAAAGTTTAACCGCCGCTCATTTTGAAAAACTAAAGCTAAAGCCAATAAAAAATATAATAATTATAGAAATTATTATTGTACTGAAACTGGACTGACAGTCTAGGTAAAATGCTGAGGTCTATTTTGATGTTTTTGAATATACATCTTAAAGTTGTGTTTTTTTTTTTAATAATATCCAGAAAACAGTTCATCGAAGCATAATAATAGTCATAAACAATTTCATAAACGCACGTTTTAGTCAACTTTCGAAATAAAACCAAGGAATATACCTAAATCAATAAAGAAGCGCCACAGCGAGATCACATGTGCTTTGAGACACTCGTCACTCATAGTCTATTATCTATAAAACCCTTGTGTATAGAACTATTTGGCAATCACTGACATGAATAACATGGACCGCTGACACTACTGAAATCGTTTATATTGTCATAGGATCACTTTTCTATAGTTGTCTCTTTTCGGTTTAAGTGCTGTATTCCCCTGAACTATTTAGCAATCACTGACATGAATAACATGGACCGCTACTAACACTACTAAAATCGCTTATATTGTCATATGATCACTTTTCTATAGTTGTTTCTTTCGTTTTAAGTACTGTATTCCCCTGAACTTCAAATAATAATTTCTATACCAAATCTACCATAGTTCAGTTTCAGTTCAGTCGATTTTAGATGGCAATACAACATTTGTAATCTTTTCTCTGTCCCACATAACTTTTGGGGATAGGCAGACAAAATTTGCTTAATTTTATTAAATCGAGGTTAAGGAATATTTGATGTTATAGGAGATAAGCTTCAAATAAAAATAATCATTTTGAATACCGATATTTGGAATTTGTTGAGCTTGTAGTGTGAATGAAAATGAAACTTAAAATGAAGATAATTTTACACCAAAAAAAGTGGACCCAAATGAATGTAAAAGATCAAGCCAAACATAACGTAATCATTCAGTTAAAGGCTGAACTACAATAGAAGTAAAAAACTTTACGAAATTAAAAGAGACTGAGGTTTACTTACGAAAAATTGATATTTTTAGCCTAAATATATATCACATTCAGTAAGAGTTATTATCTTGATATTTAATGAAGGCCACAATTTTTTTTAGAAATTTACTGGAAATTTTTTCCTTAGAATTGGAGGCTGACAACCGGTGCTTACAATTTTTATGACCGCAGAAGCGTGAAGAAAAAGTTTCGAAAGAATTTTTATTCAGTCTGGTGGCCAACTGGAGTTATTTGCAGATAGAATATGTGCCGTTGTCGGCCTCAAAAAATGCATATAAATTGTAAAGAAAAAATGTCCAGTAAATTTCTAAGAAAAAATTGAGGGCTTCCCTACATCTGCAGTTTGTTTCTGTAATTTCAGTTAAGAAAATTCTCTATTCGATGACGTCAAGAAAATTCGTCATCCTTAACTCTACTAGTTGAATTTATTCATTTTTGTATATGCACCGTACAGAGAATACAAGGTCCACCATTAGGGGACAAAATGACGTGTAATGTAAAGGAAAGCATGGTTAGAGACAAAATACTCTCTCCCCTCTCTGCTTTTCAATATATATAAATGTATATTATATTAGCGGACAAAATTACGCATTTTCTGTACCGTGTCCGTGTGTTAGTTGATAAAGGAATGGTGAGTTGTATGGGATGTAAAGGAACTTCCATTTTGTAACAGCAATTGAGCAGTAGAAATGTCAAAACCTATTAGTTTATTCTATGCTGTCATTGTGGTTATTATGCCCCAGCTGAAATCTAAGGCAAGTGATCAGGCCACTGATATTCTGATGTACTGATGTGTTGCTGTACTGATTATCAGCAGCATTAATATCTTAATGAGGCATGCACATTGTAAAAGGTAACTATTTACTAGGAATGCTCACGATATTATCAATTAACCTATATATCGATATTTTTTTCGAAATATTTCGATATTTCATATCGATATTTCTTTTCCGATATATATCGGTTATCGATTTTTCAAGCCGACAGCCGAGCCGATTTTCAGAACGCCAACCAAAATCAACCCGTACATTTCTTTCTGTCGATCAGCCGATATGATTTTCGGAACGCCAACCAAAAAAACCAGCGCGCCCCCAAGCCACAACACCAGCCAACCAATAGGCAATAAGCTTTTAAGAAAAATAATAAAACCAACGGGCAACGCGCCCAAGCCAACCAATAGGCGATGATTTTTATAAGAATACTATAAGAAGACTAATGCAGTACAGCTATTCTGAGCTGTTGTTGGCTGGCTAGGCTAGGTGATTTTTCATTTTTATGTGTGGCGTGCAATGAAATGCAATATTGCAATTCTTCTTGTGTGTTCTGTTATGAATTTGTGGTTGATTTAATTTAATCATTCGAATAGGCAATAGGATTTGATGAATCCGTGTCGAGAGAAGTTTTTAAACAAAACAAATTTCAGTGTAAGTAAATAAAATATATTTTCAAAGTGAAATAAAAGTGGAAAGCTACGTGCTTGAGGTTTTTTAAAAATAAAACGAAAAGTCTGGCAAATTCTGACTTCTGTCTGATATTGATTCTGATTTCTGACTGATTCCATCATCATTACAATAATTAAATAAAATTAACTTATTAACATTCGATTCCAATTGGATTTGTGGTGCAGTTGCTGTAATAAGATTTGGATTGTGCTGCAAGCAAGTAAGTGTGCATTGTGCAATATGATTTTGATTTTGATTGATGTCGCCATATAAGAGATCATTTTTTAATAAATTAATTTCAGTCTCGGCGTGGCGTCTATTCAAATTTTGATTCCGAGTTCTGACTTCTTCTGTTCTGATCTGACTTCACCTTATCTTCATCATTACGATTACATTAATTTTAAACCATTCGAATTGGATTTCTTTGTGCAATTGCATTTGCAATAAGGGATTGTCCCATAAGATTTTGGTGTCGCTATATGGAGCTTAGAGCAGTTTTTAAAAAAATTACAACGCAAGGATTTGCGCAATAAGATTTGGATTGTGCTGCAAGCAAGTAAGTGTGCATTGTCCAATAAGATTTTGATTTTGTTTTTTATGAATCCGTGTCGCCATATAATAGAGCAGTTTTATAATAAACAAATTGCAGTCTCGGCGAAACGTCTGCTCAAATTCTGATTCTGAGTTCTCTGATCTGACTTCTGTTCTGATCTGATTTCATCTTATAATCTTCATCATCATTACATTAATTTTAAAAAGTTTGAATTGGATTTGTTTGTGCAATTGCATTTGCAATAAGGGATTGTCCCATAAGATTTTGATGTCGCTATATAGAGCTGTTTTTAAAAAAATTACAACGCAAGGATTTGTGCAATAAGATTTGGATTGTGCTGCAAGCAAGTAAGTGTGCATTGTCCAATAAGATTTTGATTTTGTTTTTTATGAATCCGTGTCGCCATATAATAGAGCAGTTTTATAATAAGCAAATTTCAGTCTCGGCGAGACGTCTGCTCAAATTCTGATTCTGAGTTCTCTGATCTGACTTCTGTTCTGATCTGATTTCATCTTATAATCTTCATCATCATTACATTAATTTTAAAAAGTTTGAATTGGATTTGTTTGTGCAATTGTATTTGCAATAAGAGATTGTCCCATAAGATTTTGGTGTCGCTATATAGAGCAGTTTTTAAAAAAATTACAACGCAAGGATTTGTGCAATAAGATTTGGATTGTGCTGCAAGCAAGTAAGTGTGCATTGTCCAATAAGATTTTTATTTTGTTTTTTATGAATCCGTGTCGCCATATAATAGAGCAGTTTTATAATAAGCAAATTTCAGTCTCGGCGAGACGTCTGCTCAAATTCTGATTCTGAGTTCTCTGATCTGACTTCTGTTCTGATCTGATTTCATCTTATAATCTTCATCATCATTACATTAATTTTAAAAAGTTTGAATTGGATTTGTTTGTGCAATTGCATTTGCAATAAGGGATTGTCCCATAAGATTTTGGTGTCGCTATATAGAGCAGTTTTTAAAAAAATTACAACGCAAGGATTTGTGCAATAAGATTTGGATTGTGCTGCAAGCAAGTAAGTGTGCATTGTCCAATAAGATTTTTATTTTGTTTTTTATGAATCCGTGTCGCCATATAATACAGCAGTTTTATAATAAACAAATTTCAGTCTCGGCGAAACGTCTGCTCAAATTCTGATTCTGAGTTCTCTGATCTGACTTCTGTTCTGATCTGATTTCATCTTATAATCTTCATCATCATTACATTAATTTTAAAAAGTTTGAATTGGATTTGTTTGTGCAATTGTATTTGCAATAAGCGATTGTCCTATAAGATTTTGGTGTCGCTATATAGAGCAGTTTTTAAAAAAATTCAGTGATTTAAAATAAATATAAAATATATATATTTGAAAAGTGGAATGAAAAGTTGCGTGCAGCTTATGGTTTACGAAATAAAACGAAAGGTCTGCCTCTGCTTCTGCCTGCTTGGGCTTGCTGTCCTGTTGGTGGCGTTGGACCGTTTTAATAAAGCTCTTCTTCAGTGAGTATGAGTACTGCGCTGTGTTCATGTTTTTTTTTTTCTACAAAATTGCAGATGTGCCCGTAGAACTAGATGTCGCATGAAGTACCAAAGAAGAGTATACAAATTTTATATGATATGGCTTGGCTGGATGGTCCATTATTGCCATTCGGGAATGGACCACAACATTTGAAATGATGTATGCGTCGAGTGATTTATATTTTTTCGCATCTGTCGTGTAGAGGAAGTCGATCAAATGCATAAAAAATTGCTGTTAAAGAAACATTTGCTCATGACACGCTCTAAAACATGTTATGCTTTATGGACCATTCCAGAATTGTAATACAATTCAAATGCACACCTATTTAACAATCTGTATACTCTGCTCTGGCATGCCATGCGATATCTACATTAGTTCTTGTGCCTTCTATGATTACATACATAGCACTTGTCTTGTCTTTTAATTTTTGGCTTAGTTTTCTTGTATGAGTGGCTTTTGATGGAAATTTTATTTGTGGTGTAGCAAAACAGTTTTTTAGTTCATTCTAGTCACGATTTGTAATCTGTTCTAGTTGCACAATAATTTATAAAAATATACTTGCGATTATTATTGATTTAGCAAGAAAACTTTAACTGAATTAACAGAAGAATATTGCGATTTAATTAAATAAAGTGATATTTATATTTCCTCATCTTCTTTTCAGAAAACTGCAATATTTCTATTGTCGTTTATCGTTATGCCTATTCCTAAATTGTCGATTTGGCGTCATTTTACGAAAGTGGATAAATCCACTGCGATTTGTAACATTTGCAAAGCAAATGTGAAATCGTCCGGAAATACATCGAATCTGCTAAGTCATTATAATAAAAAGCATGCAGATGAATTATTTTGTAAAAAACAACAAGAGGATTCGGAATGCTCACGTTTTAAATATAAGCAGACAAAGCTGTCAAACTCAAACGCGTACGGGATATCTGAATCTGAACATTCTGAAGAATCTGTTTCTGTTGCTGGACAACAGGAGGTGGATCTGGATAATAATATCGTAGTATTTAATCCTGGATCAAGTAATGATAAGGAGTATGACTATGAAAGCGAAAGGTCAACAAAAACGCCAAAGGTACACAAATTAAATACATATCTTAATATATGCAATTTATCATTTAGGAATCACTAACCGTGTTAAAAAGAGACTTAATATTTTGTGTTTTATGTCGATTTCGATGGGACTTCAGTGCACCACTTGTGTTGCACTTTTCTAGCAGTGCAGCACTGAAAATGTTCGATGGGGCAACTTTTATAGCAGAAGTGCAACACTAAGTTTGCACTGGATATTTTCTCGGTATTACAAATACATATTGAAGTCATCTGCTCTTTCAAAGCGTACTGTAACTATTATTTGTTAAATTTTTGAGTTAAATGAATTAGAGGATCTTATTTTGATTATTTGAATGAAGTTTAAAAAGAAATTTGTTTCGATATATCAATAAAGAATATTTATTACGTTTGACAGTTCCGTGTCTATAATTCGTGCATACACAAATGCATTAGTACAAGGAATATGACACTGTCCTGTCAGAAAAAGTGGGCAACTACCAGAAAAAGTGCAACACTGAATTGGTCCCATCAAAATCGACATTAATATTCCCAAAAGTCGTAAGAGAAAGAATTAAAATTAAACTAAAATTTCATTTCTGTTATATACATATATATATATCAAATTTTAGAATATAACATCAAACTTACGACAAATGTCCATGAAAAGTTCGTTCGGAAAAATGGAATCTTACAAAGGTAGAACTTAAAATATTTCCACAATTTTCGAATTAATTTATTTTTGTATACCTACCTTCTACCTTGTAGTGGGAGGAACAAAACACAAACAAATTACCGACGATATCGTGTACATGATTACAACGGAGAACCAGCCAATAAGTATTGTCGAAAACAAGGGCTTCAGAAGGTTACTACATAACTTGGTACCTTTATATAAGATTCCATGCAGGAATACGGTGTCGAAATATATTGAAAAAAAGTTTGGCGATGTATCGAATCAAGTCAAAACAAAAATAAAAAACAAATCTATTTGCCTCACTGCTGATGTGTGGACAGAAACTCATACAACAACAAGCTTTTTGGGTATTACGTGCCATTATATTGAAAATGAAGCTGAAAACGTACGAGTGAAAAGCTGCTGTCTTGGAATATATGAGCTAAGTGAGCGACATACTGCAAATTATATTTGTGAAAAGTTTGATGAAATTTTTGCTTACTGGGAAATTGACAAAAAAAATGTAACTGCGATTGTAACTGACAATGGAGCCAACATAATAAAAGCTTCAAAGGATTTTTTCGGGAAAAACCGTCATCTGCCTTGCTTCGCCCACACATTAAATCTTGTATCAAAAAAAGCATTTAATAACACAAATGGCTTAACGGCTCTGACCGACAAAGTTAAGCGAATCGTTACATTTTTCAAGCAGCACGTAAGTGCGATGGACGAATTAAAAAAGGTGCTTGGAGATGATATGGTAAAATTAATTCAAGACGTCCCAACACGTTGGAATTCAACATTTTATATGTTGAGACGCTTTGTAAGGCTTTCTGATGCAATCAACACGGTTCTTTTTAAATTCCCGAAAGGGCCACAAATGTTGGGTGCTGCGGAACTTGAAACTGTAAGTAGTATCTTACCCCTCTTACAACCAATTGAAGAAGCCACACGGATATTTTCAGGAGAAAAATACCTATCCGCAAGTGAAGTTATTCCTGCTCTGTATTGCATGAAGGATAGTATCAAGGATTACGTAATTAATGGAAGTGATATAATAGCAATAAAGTTAAAGGAAAATTTATTGAAGGAGATTGGATATCGATTTGCACAAATTGAGGAGGTGAGACTTTTGACCGCTGCAACTATGATAGACCCTCGGTTCAAAAAAATACATTTTGAAAATCCTTTAAATGTTGTCCAGACTATAGCTTTTATCGAGAAAATCGTTAAAGATTTCGAGAACTGCGGAAGGACTAAAACGTTTAGTTCAATTGAAGATGTAAGTTTAACTTCAAGGCCCCAAAACAAGGATAACTCATTTTGGAATCGCCACACACAGCGTAAATCTGCATTAGGAACTGGTCGTGGAAGTAACAGAGATGACCTTAATACGTTTTTGAATTTGCACGTTATTGAGTTGACAGATGATCCTCTAAAGGCCTGGTTTGCCTTTAAAATAATTAACCCATGCCTTTATGAAGCAGCTATGTTTATCCTTACAATAACTGGCTCATCAGCGCCAAGTGAAAGACTTTTTTCTCGAGCTTCGAACGTAATTAATGGGCGATGCAGACTTTCAGGTGATAAACTATCCAAATTATTGTTTTTAAACTCCGTCGGAGAGTAAGTAACTATTATGTTATATTTAAGTCATAAAAAATGTTTTTTTCGTTTCTTTGTACTAGATTTATACATTTTTTTAATTGAAAACATTGAATATTTAATATTTTTTATTTTGTTTAATAAAATATATTTTGAGACTGTATATACATATTTACTTTTTACCAGAAAATTTAACTTCAGAGTGGCATGTGTTAAATTTTAATTCTTTTATAGCCAATAAGCTATATATGGCCTCATCATAAATCAAATCTCCTCTAATCCTTAAAAAGACATAATGTGGAGCTGAGCTCTACACCGGACTCTTTTCCGCGATGCCTTAAATTCACTTCACTCGTTGTTGCCTACTTTAACAAAACTGCGTACGCGTACATGAAATCAATATTTTACTCGTGAGTGACGTGAGGATAGAAGTGAAATGTTCATCCTTTTCTGCATCCCCTCGGGGCCTCCCTTGCGTTGCATATTAGCGTTCCACTGTCGCAAACAAATGCTGAATTTTTTTATAATCGTATAACGTTTCCGCTGTTATATGATCTAAATCTCAGTCTAGGATTTTTTTCAATGTGTACAGAAATTTCAAATTTTCAGTTACAAGATTGAAATCCGATGTATCGATATTTCTCGTACGATATTATTACTGTATCGATAACAATTAAAAATATCATATGATATATCGGATATCGCGATATTGGATAGCAAGTCACATTCCTACTATTTACTGATGTGATACTGATCTGGAGCCCTATTCTTGAATAACGAATGGTTTTTACGAATTGCGTAAAAAACGAATGGTTGATAACAAATCGAATACCCCGTTCGTATTCTTGAATCTCATCGTTATAAAGTCGAAGTGGTGAAAAAGTTTTTCAACATAACGAGTGCGATAAGACTAAATTCGTCAATTTACGAAACAAATACTGTCAACTTAATTAAAAACAGTTTATCTTCTCTTTTTAAATGTGTATGATAGTATTTACTTTCAAATATAATTTGCATATTACTTTGCTTTTATATAGAATTAGCCACAAAGAAAATAAAAAGGCGATGTCTCTCGTTAGCTCCATGGGCTCAGTTGTTAGAACATAGAAATAAGAAAGTAAAAGCCCGAGTGATCGTGTCACTGGCATATTATTACTTTTTTCTTCTTGAGCCAAGTTTATGTTTCTTTAATTTTCGAAATGATTAAAGAAATTATGCAGTAGGTATATTTTATCTTTTTTGTGCTGTCAATATAAAATCAGCCAGCAATTATTCCTAATAGTCAAATTCATTCAATGGTACTAATTCCCATAGTAGGGTATATCTTATGTTAGATAAGTTACACTGATATTTTTGTCATTGCGCGTAAATCTTCCCTTTTCTTCAAACGTAGAATACTAGCTGATTCACTCTTCGTTTGGCGTAATGCATTGTTGAACCCACTTGTTAAATAACGAAGGGTTTGCGTTCGGTATATAACGCATTCAGAATTCAAGAATACCACTTGTGTCGATTCCGAATGGTTTTGACAGGCCAACCTTTTTAGCTTCCAGGATTTCACCACATATGGTGCCACCGCCGCCATGGGTTTGAGTCCATACTAAAGTCTGGTGCGTGCCTTGGCTGTACTGGTTTATGTCTTGGATGTTGGGGATACGAGACCACTTTTAAGACTATCCAGCATAGGGAAATAGCATAGGATTTCGATTTTGTTTCTGGAGTTCGCTTATTTTTCATCTCAGACTCGTAGCCTCTAAGTTAACATCAACATTTTTCATCTCGAGCTTTGGGGATACGAGATAACTTTCAGTACTCTGCAGCATAGGGAAATAGTATAGGTTTTCGATTTTATTTCTGGAGTTCACTTATTTGTCATCTCGGTGATCGTAGCTCTAAACATTTGTGAAGGGGTGGGAAGCTTTATTGGTGGAGGTTGCTGGTTAAGTTTGATCTGGTCTTGGAGGCTAAAATTTGACCATCCTGTGTCTGGCTACTGGAGGATTGCTGAGTGCTTTAGTGGCAATATCTGATACTATGACTAGGACTGCCTGGGGTGTGTTGGAATGGGCTACGTTACCTGTACCAAGGCTTGGGTAGAATGCGTGCGGCTTAAGTAATGATGTGAAATGCTCTAAGCGAATTTATATCGGGGCTGTATACTTGTCAGCTTGAGTTTGGTTTCAGTTGTATACTTTAGTATGAGTGCCTGTGGTATGTTGGGCTGGGCTACTTGGTGGCTGAGGAAACATTACCTAAGGCGTGGATGGATGTATGCAGCTGTGTATTTATGTGGATAAGAAATGTTGTGAAATTCCCTAAGTGAATTAGTATAATTAGTATTAGTAATAATTCAAGTTAACCCTAGAAATTTTTGTTCATACCAATAGATTCTAGAAGGTGTGGACTAATTTTTTATCAGAAATCCTCTACGGGCTATGGTTTTAGAGATATTTATTAGACCAATTCTAGTTTTTTTTTTTTGTAATGATACAGTTTAATAACTCTGTAAATATTTTGCAAAGAGTAAAAATAAATAGGCATTTTAATTTACATTTTTTTTTTTCCGGTTCAAACTCATTTTTCGTTTATTTTAACTTTTTGCATAATTTTTTTCAAGTGTTGACCACATACTCAATGACAACAATGTCAAATCAAACTCTACTCGTGGCATTACAGAAAAACTTCTAGTTGTCTATTCATATGGTAAAAGCTCTGTAGTAGATATAAAAGATAATAACAAGCCACACGCTAATCTGTTTGCGTACCCGCAATCCTTTGCATTCCCAGTTTATACTTTATTACTGGTATGTGTGTGAATGACATAACACGCCACGATTACCCGCGTGCAATAATGGGCATTGCATAAGGCGTTCTTTTGTGTATCTTTTGTTCTGCCCTGCTCTGCGGACACAAAAGAACACAACTACTGAGTTTCAACTAAGAATTCTTTATTTTATAACTTAACAACACACACATTAATCTATGACCCTTACATTACTTAATCGACTATTAATTACTGATCGACATCAAAGTTTTAGCACGGAATCTTTTTAAAATAACTTTGATAGGAATAACTGGAAAGGAAGGATTTTAATTCATGTTTTTTTTTTTCAAGCAAAAATATGCAAAAAATGAAAAATTAAAATACAAAATAACACAAAATTGTTAAGTGGTATCCTTCCGTTAACCAATTAAGCTGGTTGGATGCCTTCTTGAGGCTATCTTAAACTCCAGTGAATTGGGACAAATCGATTAATATAAAATTATCTTTTGAAGTTGTTACACTCTTGAAAACTGGTAGTGATGGTTTCGGTTATAATGTTGGATTGCCCTATAAAAGTGTTGATTCTTCTCTGATCCTCAATTTCAGGACAAAATATCTAAGCAGTCAAGGAGTCGAGCAGAACCAAAATTCCCCTACACGTGTTTGACACGGCAACGCGCTAAAGGCGATTAACATAACTCCGTTGGAACAAGAGCCAATGCAGCAATCGGCCAAGAATAATCCAACTGTATATACATCAATTACTTAACCTTAAATTGATAATATGTCAATTTCTTGTAAATGATACCTAGTTTGATATATGTATGCCAAGGAGAAGAAAAATCTTGTTTTAGAGTACTTACTTACCGTAAATTTGGATCAATAGTTAAGTCAAATTGGATGAAGTTGTAATCGCAGAGCCATCTAGCCGCTTATATAGAAACGTATAGAAAACTACAAAATAGATGATGTAAACCTCCCTTCCTTATGGGTTAGATTAAGAAAGAGTAAAAAATGAAAACCCGTATTCCAGACTCCTTACTAGTAAATCCTCAAGGAGAAAAGGGAAATTTCTAACAACTAAACAACCTGAAATAAATAACATAATTTGATACTCTCAAAAGTAGGTAATACGAAATTCTAATAAACCATTTTGTTAATAATTAAAAGTGGTAACGTAAAACAAAATCCCACACAAACATTCGTGATCTAACCTTCCCCCAGTAAAAGATTACGTGGCGGTCTATTTGAGTTGATTGTATGCATTCTACCATAGGTGGCACAAGAAATAGATGTCGCATGCAGTACCAAAAAATTATACAAAATTTATATGTAGTCCAGTCAATAGGGTCTAAATAAGGCCTTTGCCTTACAAAAGGTGGGGTAGTTGTGATTTTTATATATGTTATTCAGTTCCGGGCCCCGATGAAAAATCCAAGTTTAGACCTTTTGAGGGGGGGGGCTCCGCGCGGTCCGTCATCTTGGATTAAAGGTACCAAAAATTGATTTTTTTCAAAATTATTCCTCAACGGTTGATCCTATGACAAAAATGTAAAAATATAAATTTGAAGAAGACTAAATTCCCTACAATTTTTGTAAGTCTGATGCGTAACGAGTTACAGCGGTGGAAACGTGAACATTCTTCCAAAACAATGCATGCACTAGTACCATTTATACAGGGTGTTTCGTCCATGGTGGTCCATACGACATGAGGTGATAGTAGTCACCTAGTCAAACAAAAAATTGTATGGCAAGGGGGAGTGGCATCTCAACCGTTTCGGAGTTAAAGGGTGATTAAGAAAATTCGGTAGTCTTTGACAAAATACCCTTTATTTTAAAAATTACAGAGTATATGGCGATTTACAGAGCTCATTGTATGCAGAACTTCGTGATCTTTGCAACGACTGTTCGACCAGCACCGTACTCCTCTCCCCTCAGGAGTTATGGTGGGCTAAACTAAGAATTTCGGATTTTCTTACCTTTTTTTACTTTGACATATTTTTTGTTTACAAAAAGGTGGTTAACATAATTTTTTTATAAAACTGTAAATTGTCGACTCTCCTCTTTAATTTGATCTTTATACCTATGTGGACACTATAGCCATTAAACATTTATTAGCTCATAACCTATTCAAGTCATACCGAAATTAGACATATTTTTTTTAAAATGAAGTGCTTTCAGTCACTAAGGGAATAAATTATCTCTAGTTTAGGCCATCATAACTCCAGAGGAAAGAGGAGTACGGGGCTGGTCGAGCAGTCGTTGGATAGGTCATGAAGCTTTGCATACAATGAGTTCTGTAAGTGACCGTACACTCTGTACTTTTTAAAATACAGGGTACTTTGTGAAAGACTAGCAAATTTTCTTAATCACCCTGCAACTCAGAAATGGTTAAGATGTTGGCCCCCCTTGCCATACAATTTTTTGTTTGACTAATTGACTAATATCACCTTCTGTTCTATGGACCACCTGTATAAATGGTACTATATGTATACATTTGTTTGGAAGAATGTACAGGTTTCCGCCGCTGCAACTCGTTATACAGCAGACTTACAAAAAAAGTGTTTTTAGAAAAATGTAGGGAGTTTAGTCTTCTTTAAATTTATATTTTTACATTTTTGTCATAGGATCAACCGTTGAGGAATAATTGTGAAAAAAAAACAATTTTTGGTACCTTAAATCCAAGATGGCGAACCGCGCGGACCCCCAAAGGGTCTAAACTTGTAAAATTTTAAAAATTGGAAAACGTTATTTTCTGCTTATTAACTTCAAAAAGCTTATGTAGAAAATTTATTCAATTTTGCTCAAATTTTCGCCATCCCCCCGCTCCGCAAACCAGAAAAATAAAAAAAAATCATTGAATTTTCATTTTTAAATCATTTTCAATAAAAATTGGGTAGAAAACGTTGTTTTGTTGCCTTAGGTGTTTGAAAAAATATTCCATTAATCAATTTACGATTTATTAAAAAAACTAAACGCCCCGCCACATCTTGCGAATTGTGCACCGAGCTGTCCTATTTATGACAGCGACCCAGTCTTAAGTCTGGCTTTTATATTGTCCCAATTTTTGTCCTAAAATTTTCTGATTTCCATCAGGTCTTCTCCTTGTATTTTTGACACCAAAATTCTCTGTAAATATGCCTTTTATGCTGGGTCAGTTGTCAAGTTATCAAAAGTTTGATAACAGTTTCCACTTTTGTGATAAGTTGAATTGTCTCCTCGGAACTCTGGGATGGATCTTGCTTCCTGAACAATTTCTTTGAATGAAAGTGTGTGTCATAGTAAGTTCTTATTGTGATTTGTTAAGTTGTTTTTGATATTCTCCAGTTAGTGGTTGTACTTTGTTTCCCGTAGTCCTTTTGCTTGTAGATATTTTGACCACTGAATAGTGAGGATTACTCATAGGACACTATTAAGGGGAATTTCACTTGATTTTGTAAATTTCACTGTTTCTAAATGAATTCGCAAATGATGAACTTAAAATTTCTATGCAACTAATTTTCACTTAATGGACTTCGCGATCCTACCGCCTGCGCCAGTTTTATATGTTTTTTTCGAATTGAATAATCGAGCACTGAGTTTATTTTATAACTTAACAACACACTTTAATGTATGACACTTAAATAACCGACTATTAATTACTGATCGACATCGAAGTTTTACTTTCAATTCTTATCAGGTATTATTGTGTATTTGCCATTCTCATGAGTTTGCATCTATTATCTTAAATTCTCTATTTTCATGGAAGGCAAATATAAGGTATTTATCATATTTGAATACATACTTGTTATTGATTATGATTCTCATTTAAGAGATATAAGACATTTCTCATATTTGAATATTTGTTATTGATTATGATTATCATTCTAATGTTAGTCATGTAAAAGTTTACATGAATTAGTCATGTAAGAGTTTACTTACATGTCGAGAATGGGAGTTTTCCTATCTTGGTGAAGGGGTTCTACATTTGATATAACACGTGCAATCTTGTCAGTCGTAGTTGATTACTTGAAGTGTTATGGTCGTGCTATTTAGTTTGTGATATGTCAGATCTACGGTGCATTTTCAAGGATGTTTTGGTTAATTTTATTGATATATATAGAAAAACATCCAGCTTTCTGGAAAGTGATACTAATGTGTACAAAAATCGAAATCTCAAAAATAGAGGGAATAATGAATTACTTGAGTTTTACAAGCTAAAGCTAATCGTGAAAGTATAAAAAAAAATTCAATCATTAAGAGGATCGTTTAGAAAAGATTTAAATAAAGTTAAAAAATCGACGTGAAAATTCGGGGGATGAAATCTATACCCCATCACTTTGGTATTATGATATGTTATCGTTCACAATTGAAAATGAGGTGGCAACTGACAGCTTGGATAACATTACTTCTGATCAGGATCACAGCATATTTTCTTTGGATAAATCTAACTCACAGAATGAAAATGAGGACGAATTGGATCGGAACATGAAGGGGTAAGTTCAAATAATTTTTATAAATAAATTTGTACTTATATTTGTTTTATACAGGGTGTTTCCCACTAGGAGGTCAATAGAGCAGGAGGTGATAGTACTCACCTAGACGAACCAAAAATTGTATGGGGGCATATCAACCGTTTAGGAGTTACAGGGTGATTAATAAAAAAGGCTAGTTTTTCACAAAACACGTTGTATTTTTAAAACTACAGGGTGTACCCCTCTCCCATCAAGAATTATGGTTGTCTCAACTAAAAATTTCGGATTTCCCTACCTTTTTTTAATTTAACCTCTATTATTTTTGTAAAGGGTCTTTAACATAACTTTTTTTTATAAAAACTGTAAAATGTAGACCCTCCTCTTTAATATGACCTATTACACCCTATGTGTTAACTGTAGCCGTTAAACAGTTATTAACTCGTAACCTATTCAGGTCACAGCGAAATTAGACGATATTTTGTAAAATTACGTGCTATAGGAACAAATTATCGTTGAGAATAGGTTTGAAAATGGGTTTGAGAATAGGTTTAGAGCTGATAACTCTTAAAGGGCTTCAGATAGCACATTGGGTGTAATAGGTCATATTAAAGAGGAGGGTCCACATCCGCAATTTTTAGTTTAGATAACCATAATTCTTGATGAGAGAGGGGTATGGGGCTGAGCTATTAACTGTGCCCGTACACCCTGTAGTTTTAAAAATACAGCGTATTTTGTGTAAAACTAGCCTTTTTTATTAATCACCCTGTAACTCCTAAACGGTTGATATGCCCTCCCCCCCCCCCTCTGCCATACAATTTTTGGTTCGTCTAGGTGAGTACTATCACCTCCCGCTCTATTGACCTCCTAGTGGGAAACACCCGTATAGTATATTTAAAGTTGTAGTATAATGCTCCACTTGTTGAGGTGCTCTTATTCCACAATAAATATGTAAAAAATATATTTATTTGAGGCTGCTTGTTCTTCGGACAAAAAAAAAAAAAAATTTCAAAAGAAAGACAGAACAACAAGAATTCTTGAAGGCTTGTACAGCAGGTTTGGGTGCTAAGGCTACAAATGGAGAGGACCAATCAATGAAAAAAAAAACGAATTTTGACGCATTTTAAACCGAACCGATATCCCGGGATATTTGAAAAGATTTACGTACAGGTTTTTATTTTGGCCTAGGTTTCACTTATGATGACTTTAATACATTTTATACTTTAATTGGCCGAATAACACAAAATTCTTGATTTCGCGATGACGATGATTATCACAGCTTGTTGCGCGAGGGCAAACTGTATTCTTGTCTGATGTCTTACAATTACGGGGTGTGTGGATTTAATGGAGTGGGGATGTTGGATGGGAGGGGGTTTGGATGTTGTGAGATCTTCTCAAGTTGTTTGACCGCGAGAGTTAGGTTGGAATGATGTTTGCATTGTTGTACAAAAAGGTGTTGGGAAGGTAGTGTCCGTCAGATCTCCTGTACAGTCCTATACAGGCTCGTAGGATCTTTCTTTCGAGGGTGCCAATTGTCTTCATATACAGTGGCGAAATGGTGTGCCATATAGGGAAGCAATAGCAGATGATTGGGCGGATAAGCAGCTTTGTATATTTTTAGGCGTGAATGTTGAATTTCAGCAGACTATTGAAAGAGACACCAAGATATTTGGTGTTCTGTGATGGCTAAAGCTTTTTGTTATAGAGTTCGATTTCGATGTTGTTGGCTCGTGTGTGTTAAGGGGTTTTGGATGCAAATCATTTCAGATTTGCTCAGATTGATTTTGATGCCCCACTTTCTGTAGAACCCGTCTCGTCGACTTTGATAACATGCCGCTCCACTTTTGTAGCAACGAAGTTGGTTGACATGGAGTGGGCGTTAGTAAAGGAGTCACCAGCATAGAGCAGTGTGGTGTAATTTGAGTCGTTGACAGGCTGATCTTAAGTAAAAAGATTGAAGAGAGTTGGTCCGAGGACCGAACCTTGGGGGACACCAGCACTGACAGATTTTGCTTGAGACTTGGCATTCCCGATTTCTATGTAGAAATTCAGGGATGAAAGAAAGCTATGAATAACTCGGGTGAGATAAGGCGGGAACGAGATTTATAATTTAGAAAATTGGCCCATTTGTCCAGACTAAGTCAAACGCTTTCTCTATATCAAGGAAACAGCCTGCTGTATGCTCCTTCTTGTCAAGGTGGTTTGTGGAATCGGAGAGGAATTTGACCAAAGCGTGAAAAGTGGAGTGCTGGGGGGCTTTAAGCTGAATTGGGTGTCCTGCTTTTTTTGGGAATTGGGGCTATGAGCGCGGTTTTCTAGACATCAGGGAAGTATGAATTACTGAGACAATTATTGAAAATAATTGTCAGAAATGCTATGGCGATAGCTGGGAGGTTTTTGATAACTTTGTTGGAATGTTATCTGAGCAGTGATTGAAAAGGGGGCTTAAGGTGTGTAATTAAAGATTGTGGCAGAGGAACTTACTGCCTGGGCAGTGAAGTCTTCAACGGTCGAGTCTACAGTGGTCCTAAAATTTGCATCGCTTAGAGATGAGTTGTCTTTGAAAGTAGATTGGAAATATTTCGTGAAAGCGTTGCATTTTTCTTGGGGAAGGTTTTAAGCGCTCGAGCCGCTTAATATGATTTTGGGGAGTTTTGCCTTTCTGTTGCAAACCCTATTTATATCCTGAAAGTAGTGTGGACCGGATTGAATGGAAGGCAGCTTCTTCCTATATTCTTTATCGAGAAACATTTTCGTTTGTTCCTCAATAATTGTTGACAAGCAATTAATTTGCGACAACATAGTTCTGTAGGCTGGGTTGTGGCTATTAAGGGTTCGGTGAAAAATACGGTTACGTATCTTTCGACATTTCTGCCTAAATTTATATAATGTGCGCAGTTGAGGCGGGAAATTTTTGTATTTGTAGTGTTTTCTCCCCTTTACACTGGAGAAGCACGCGACATTTCCTTCAATGGTGGTGTTGAAGTCAATGTGGAAGTCAACTTCCAAGTTTGTGAGATTCTGTTGCGAGTTAGGGAGATTTCCTGGCAGGAATTGAGAGAGCCTGTCTTAAAATTGTTGCCAGTCAACCTCTTTGACTGAGGTTGAGGCTTGAGGGCGAGAAGCATACATAATTTGAGAATTGGGGTAGGATATTTACTAGATTGGAGGTTGCGATATAGAAGTAAAGAATTGACCCAGATCGCGGGAAAGTCCAAGTATCTTGTAAGAGAACCACAAAATCATAGGTGGTGTTAAAGAGTAATCTGTCATGTACTGCCTTGCCCGATTGACTTACGATAGAGTCATTTCACAACAGATGCTTGGCATTGAAATTGCCTTGCCACCAAGCACCGTGTATGTGAAATTATCCGAGATCCGAGCAATGCTGTTCAAGTTATTCTGGATATCAGCTCTCTTGGTGCGATATTATATAGGGCGATTAGGAGAAGAGACTCGTAGTCTTGAAGTTTTAACTTGATACCAGCGAATTGCAGTTAAGTGACCTAATTTTTAGTTTTCCTAATTGCCTAGACATAGCCTGAATGCAAATTGAAGGTAAGCTGCTTGCTTTTCCGAGATGGAATTGAGCTTCCTGTATTTAGGAAGGAAATTATTGATTTTCCCCATAAGCGCAAAAAGGTCGCAGCCAAAGAGAGACTTGGTTTCTGGGGTGCAAAAATCGTCAGCTTCTGACACTCAAGGTTTTTTATGTGCTCCCTTGGGAGCAAACCTAGGTGATGCTCGAGGCTTGGGGCTGTGGGTTTCACGGAATTATTATTAACAGTTTTATTTGAAATTATCTGAGCGAAAGATCTACCTGACTCCACGTAGTGCCTTGTGGCTTCATTCACGAAATTTTCATGTTGGCGACATTCCTCAATTTTCTTAGCGCGTTGTTGTACGACCACCTTGCACCTCTATAGTTGGCTGGATGGCCTTCCGATTTACTGTTAACGCAGTATGGGGCACCTTCCTTCTGGTTTTTCTGCTCACACAACGATACTCGATCGCGCAATTTCTCGCGACGTGTCCGAAAGCCTGGCAGGGCTTGCATTGGGAGATTCTCGAAGCACTATATTTCTCCCAGTAAGCAATCTGATTCAGAAGGCCATTTGTTGTCATTCTGAATTTCACATCGGAATTACTGCCGAAATTAAATACGAAGGAATTTTATTCCTTGGACCTGGGCGTTTTAAGGTGCACGGCAGAGTTGACTGTGAATCCACGCAGTTTTTCCTCGAGGGCGTTCTTCATATACTCGGCTTGGTAGGTATGCTTGACTCTCAGCAGAAGTGTCGTCGTCCTATCACACTTCGACGTGAACGTGTAACTCTGTACGCCGATGTCCTTGATAATTCTAAAGAGGGTCCTATGGTCGTCCTGGGTTATATGTTTAATGAGTCACTTGGTGCCCTTTGACGTCTTGATGAAGAACTTTGGCCTCACCTCGAGCTTATCGAGCTCGCAATTGAATGCTTTAACATTCAGATTCTGGCAGATGATCGAAGGGGGTCTCACTGCCTTTTATCTCGAAGGAATTTCGGATACCCAGAATTTGGAAGAAACCACCCGTATTTTCCTCACTCTGTGGTTGCTGCTTTGAAATCGTTTTCGTCCCCGGAGGAGCTCGATTCTGTTGAAGAAGATTCGGCCGATTTAGTAGACATTGATTCAGCATTGCTGACTGCTTTTCCTGTGTCCTCAGTTGGCGGAGCATTTCGGTCTCTGAGCATGCTAGTTCTTCCTCAATGGCAACTTCCGGGATGCCCATTTCGTATTTAATATACAACCTCTTTAGACTGCTTTCAACAGCGGCCTTTAGAGATGATTTTTCACTAATGTTATATTTCACTTGATGTCCTTTATCACCGTACTTGTACAAATTTATTTTAATTGACGGGGCCCTTGAGATTTGTGTTTGTGTGTCGTACATCTATATTTACTCAAAGTTTACACAAACACAAGGGTCTACTCACACTTTTTGACTTATGTGTTTCTATCACTATCACACCACTTGTCAATTAAAATTAGCATGTATGGGTCTGTATCACATCACACTTCACTGTTAGTTGACTATGTGTTTGTGTGGTTTGCACATATACACGGACCTTCACGCACTGCAGACTATGGGAATGCCGTCGGTAAAGTTATAGTATGTGATATTGAATATTCGGAATATTCGCTGTTTTTCAAGAAGTTGTTTGATTTTCGATAGCAAAATTCCAAAGGTTGTTGTGACCATTCTCAAATAATTATACAAGTCATGAGGACTACTATCCTGCAGTTCTCTTATGAGCCGAATATCACTAAATCGTGTCTTAATTGTAACCACTTCTTTTGCCACAAACGTCTCCTTTTTTTATTCATTGTTTCACTCGCTATATACATGAGAGTGTTATGGCCCAATATACGGAAGATTCTTCCAGCAGCCAAATGCATTACAGCGAAATTATCAGCAATTGCTAAACAATAACCTCGTATGGTATTGTTCTGCAACTGTCGGTTGTTTTGCTGATTAGCCTAACAGCTGGCTGCGATGTGCGCTTAGTGGAGCAATCGACGATTACAATAATAATTAATCTCGCATGGTAATTATTATGTAAAGCGATTGCTTACTACTAAGCGACTCAGGTGCTGCAACCGGTAGAACAAACGACAAGGTCGTTGTCGTTTGTTTACATCCGCGCTGTGAGTAAAAGTTTACTTCGGAATATTGGGGCATAAAAGACCAATGACAAGACAGTCATAGTGGAGTCAAGTTTCGGTTCGGGTTAGATTGTCCGTATTGTTAAGATAGGTGAGTTCGCGATAAATAAAGAATTATTCAATGTTACAAGAAATTCGAGTGCTGTTTTTATAAAGTTTTATGGTAATTAATTGGTTTATTTATTCGATTGGTTTTGGGACACGACAAGAGCACAAACAATTGCTAGTTCTTTTTTGTTTACCATTCGATATTTAAATACTCACCAAAATCGACGCCAGACCTTTTCAAGATCCTTGAGGTATCGTAAATACCTGCATGGGTAATTAGAGATGTATGCATGTACATTGGAAAATAAACAAGTAGGATACTTTCTGGTTCCGCACAAATCATTCAATCGAAAATGTGTTATGGCGGAAGTATTATCAATTTACATTTTCCAAGCAAAGTTGGTGTGTTTTTAATTTAAGAAAAGTTAGTGTTATTAATTATTCAAAAAAGAAGAAAAAGAAGAAACTTAAAAAAAAAGAGTACAGAAAAAGGAACGGTGAGTTATCTACTCACTGAGCCTAATGTGGTAGTGTAGTATATAGTATTAGTTAAAAATCTGTTGAGTTGCTGCTGGAATGTAGTTGTAGTAGTAAGGAAGTGTGTCTGTGTGTGAGTAAAGGCAGTAGGAATTGGTACCCTCTTCACTGTCTTTAAGGATGGCTGTCCTCCTTATATCTTGATGGGGTCATATAAATCGCGGATGGCTCTCTTCTCAGTGTTTATGGGGATGGCGCTCCTCTCCATCCCATTGGCAATTTCATGATTTTAGTTTTGCTATCGTCTTGTTGCTCTCGTTGACGATACAACTCACGGAACTAACTCTCTCCTAGAGTTAATATGTGGTAGAACTGGCAACTACATTGTGTGAAGTAGTAATATAGTAATAGATACTCAATTATTTTTTTAACATTTATAGGTACGGCAGTCCACCACATGGTTAAAACGGACGTTATAAATTATATTAATATACCGGCAAATAACGCGTTTAAAAAAACAATAAAAATAAATAAATATGACTGCACAGTGCAATAAACAAAGTTTTGTTCTGTTCTTTTTTTCTCTTCTCTCTCCAAATTCAATTCAATTGTAGTTTCGTTTTTATATATTACATATTGGAGCGAGGCATTTCTAACTAAGTCAAACTTCGTTTCGCAACCACTAGATAGTGCTATACACAAAGATAAAACTATGAGCTCTCTAAAAGTATCTCAATCCAAATTTCATCTAACTATGTCAATGAAGTTTCCACCAAATCAACGAGTTTTTGGATTATAATTATAAATGGCATAAATGGAATAAAACAAAATTCGGCTATTGTATGCGGGTGCAAAGAAAGCAGCAATAGACAGTTGCTGTTGCTGTGGGCAGACGTGTTTTTGATTGCTTTCAGTCATATCAATTTTTAATCATTCGTTTATTGTTCATTTTCTTTGTGTTTCACGATGACTAGTTCTCATATTTATAATAGTTGCAAGAATACTCTGCATGCTAATTCTAATGTATTGGTTTGCGGTGGAATTTGCGATTGTTTAGCTCGTTCAGCTCCTTCAATTTGCCACATGGAAAAGCGGTTGGCTGAGCTTACGGAAACTAATGACAGGCTTGTAGCAGCATGCTCAGCTCCTGGGATCGGATCGATGGTAAGGATAAACATCGGTCATTGTCATCTTCTGTGGCAACTTCTATTGATCAGTCCTCTGCAGTTATACAATCACCAGAGGTGCGCATCACACGTAAATCTTCGAAGTCGTCATCTGCTAAAACATCAGCTAATAGCAGATCTGCAATGAAATCAATAAAACCGTAAAATCTCTAAACCACCTGTTGCCTGCAGTAGTGCATCTGCACTTGTAAAGAATTCATTGCATAACATTGCTCGTACTGACGTCATTCAACCTATTGCTTGTGATTTGCCTCAGAGCAACAACAACGATAACAAAAATTCCTCATCAACTGCACCGATATTACCGATATTATCGTCAGTGCCTAACCAGTTTGCAATTTCGTCTCCCTTTGGCACCTCATACATCAACTGACGACGTATCAAAGTATATTGCCTCCAAGATTAATGTTCCAGTGAACAATGGATATAATTACCTATTAATGAACTCATCCCTTGATAATAGATTTGTGTCGTCATTTAAAATTTTTTTTTGATAAGACTGGCACAGTCATTGATTTCACCTGACTTCTGACCAAGCGAAGCTGTGGTTCATGAACTTATAGCCAGAAGTAATTTTTTAGGCAAGGCATTAAAAATCTTTCATCAGAATGTAAACGGGCTTAGAACCAAAACCTCTACTGCCTATTTTAACTCTTTTTTATTGGACTGTGGCATAGTGACTTTGTGCATCAATTTTTGACAAGGAACTTTTTGCTGAAGAGTTTAATGTTTTTCGACGTGATAGACATCAGGACCAGCTGCAGTGCCCGATTGGGGGCGGTGTTTTGATTGCAACCAAGAGTTGCTGGTTGAAACTATTAATGTGTATCAATCTGGCTCTTTGGAATCCTTGTGTGTCCGAATTAAATCTTATGCTTCCTGGTTTTATATTATTGTTCTGTATATACCTCCGGGATCTAATTCTGCCGTTTACAAGAACTATCTTAACTGCATCAATTCGGTGTTTGACATGTCAAATTCAGATGATGGTATGGTTGTTGTTGGAGATTTTAACTTGCCTTCTATATGTCGGACTCCATCGCTTGAGGAGGGCTCTTTAATTCCAACAGAGTTTACGTCTGTGCCATACTCTGAATGTGTTATATTCTTGTGGGCTTAAAGAAGTAAATGGTATTCGTAATGTACGCAACAGGATTTTGAATCTTGTTTTTGTTAATGATGACTGCAGTGCTCGTGTCTCTCGTTTATTGGATCCTATAGTAGGTGAGGCTCCTGATCATCCAGCACTTGTAATTTATGTCGACGATGCTTATAATGCTACTCCTGATTATTATGTAGGATTTTGATTTTGGTAGAGCAGATTTTGTAAAATTGAAGTTGGTACTAAGCAATATTGATTGGTCTATTTTGTTTAAAGTTTCAGATGTTGATTCTTGTTTACCTATTCGTAAAGCTTTAAACTTTAGTTGTACTCCTAACTGGTTCGATGACAGTCAACGTAATTTGCGTAATGCTCGTAACAAGGCGTGGAGAATCTATAGAAATTCTAAATCTATGAGTGATTATCGCAATTATTCTCGTTTTAGAAAACAGTATAAGGAGGAGGCTCAAACAGCTTACACTTCTTACATCAATAACGTTCAAAGTAATATTATTTTGGAGCTTTCTTAACGCGAAACGTAAAAGTGATGGTTATCCCTGCAGCCTGTCCTTTTTGAACAGTTCTAGTCATGATCCTTCTTTTATATCTAATTATTTTGCGGATTATTATTCTGAGTCTTTCAGTGTTGACAATAGCAATGCGAACGATTTTTCTTATGTGTCGTCTTGTCTAATTGTTCTAGCTTAGATATTAGTATTCAGTGTATTAGTGAATATATGTTATGTGAGCATGTTCGTAAGTTGGATTCTTCCTATTCTGTTGGACCAGATGGTATTTCTAGCATTGTTCTTAAACAATGTATTGATAGTCTTTCGCGGCCGCTGATTTATTTATTTAATTTATCTTCGTCAGCGCGTGTATTTCCTGTTGCTTGGAAATCGTCCTGTTTTTAAAAATGGAAAGAGGGACATCGTTAGTAATTATTCTTTTTGAAAGCATGGTTTGTGACCTGCTGACGTTGGATTATAAGTTATTAATTAGCTCTAAACAACATGGCTTCATTAAGGACAGATCAACATCAACCAACTGGAGACTTTTAGCTTCATTTATTGCTAATACATTCGAAAAGTGGCTGCAGACTGACTGTGTCTATACCGACTTCTCCAAAGCCTTTGACAAGCCCTCCCACAGACTGCTGGTGTTTAAGCTGTTAAAAATAGGGTTTTCTCCTTTGTTGGTTGATTGGATCTCATCTTATTTAAGTGGTAGAAATTTTAGTCCTCTTCAGGAACGCGCTTTCAAATGTTGTTTGTACGGAGTCTGGAGTTCCACAGGGAGGCCATCTTGGTCCCTTATTGTTTGTCTTATTTATTAATGATCTTGTGATAAAATGCTCAGAAATTTTAATATATGCTGACGATGTTAAGATCTTTGAACAGATTCATTCACTGAATGATGTATGTGCTTTAAAACTGTGGTGTAAGCATAATAATTTATTTTTAAATATTCTCAAATATAATTTTATTGCCTTTAGTTGTAAGTTATTCCCTTTTGTGTACCAGTATCATATAGACAATGTTCCTATAAATGTAGTAAATCTGGGCATTATCTTTGACTGAAAACTTACTTTCTCTCGCCATCTTGATTATATTATTGAGAGAGCCTATTCAATGCTTGGTTTTGTTAGGCGTTGGGCTAAAGAATTTAATAATCCGTACGCATTGCGTTCCTTAAAGGATTATCTTAAATGGGAAGAGTTTTCAGAATTTTTAAATAGTCGGTGTCAAATCTTAGAAAATAGAGAGTTAACAAGGAAGGCTAGTCCGGCCACGTTTTCTTTAAGATCATCTGCCACTAAACCCAAACACAACATCAATAATCGAAACAAATCAACTGTTTTAACATCAGTGGCTCAAAATGCATCTGCTGTCGGTCGTCAGAGCATAATATTGTAAAATGCAGAAAATTTCTTAGCAAAACGCCCATTAATCGATTTTATGAGGTAAAACGATTATCGCTATGCCTTAACTGTTTAGGAAAAGGTCCTTTCAACCATCAATTGTAGTAGTCCCAGATGTAGCACGTGTGGAGGTGCTCATCATGCTCTCTTACATAGGGATCAACCCAAAGCATTGTCCCATCAAGGTTCTTCGAAATTGAGCGACTATTCGCGTCCTGTAGATCATGTCTCAGCCAGAGCCTCGGCATCGGGACTACAGCCGGGAACGAGCGCTGGAAGTTCTCTCGTTACTTCATTTTTGTCGTCAGAACCTACGAATAGGTCGCCGGCTCATGGATTGCACACCTTCTTAGCGACTGCCATCGTTTACATTGGGGACAAGTGGAGTTCCCTTATACCCTGTCGAGCGGTTCTGGGTTCGGCGTCTCAGTTAAATTTCCTTTGCGAGCCCTTGTTGAAGAAATTGAATTTAAAGAGATTTCGTATAAGGGACGAAATTCATGGTATCGGAGACATAAGCAGCAAGGTCAATTATAAGACAAATGTTACTATAAAATCTCGTTGTGCAATATATGTGACCAATCTCGAAATGTGGGTCCTGCAGTCAATAGCGGACAGTCAACCGGAAAGTATAATAGAGATAGATGATTGGAAGATTCCAAAGAATATTCAGTTGGCCGACCCACATTTTAATTGTCCGGGAAAAATTGATATTCTGATTGGGGCTTCGGTTTTCTTTGAATTATTGTGCGTTGGACAAATAAAATTAAAATAGAATTTACCAATCCTACAAAAAACTCTGTTAGGTTGGGTCGTAGCAGGACAATGCAGTTTCTCGGGAAATCATCAGGGGTTGTGTAGTATGGTAGCCATGAATTCGCACTCCCCTGAGGAGGGACTTATGAAAATATTAGAGAGATTTTGGAATATAGAAAGCATTCAATCACCACCTGTGATCTGGACTCAAGAGCAACAGGATAGTGAAGCACATTTTCGTGAAAGTTGTAAACGGACAACTGAAGGTCGTTTTAGGGAATTCATATGAAATTGCTACTCGACGTTTCCTTTATTTGGAAGAAAAATTGGACGAAAACCCAGAATTGAAAAGACAATATGTGGCTTTCTTGAGAGAATATCAGGAGTTAAAACTGATTATTATGTAGGATTTTGATTTTGGTAGAGCAGATTTTGTAAAATTGAAGTTGGTACTAAGCAATATTGATTGGTCTATTTTGTTTAAAGTTTCAGATGTTGATTCTTGTTTACCTATTCGTAAAGCTTTAAACTTTAGTTGTACTCCTAACTGGTTCGATGACAGTCAACGTAATTTGCGTAATGCTCGTAACAAGGCGTGGAGAATCTATAGAAATTCTAAATCTATGAGTGATTATCGCAATTATTCTCGTTTTAGAAAACAGTATAAGGAGGAGGCTCAAACAGCTTACACTTCTTACATCAATAACGTTCAAAGTAATATTATTTTGGAGCTTTCTTAACGCGAAACGTAAAAGTGATGGTTATCCCTGCAGCCTGTCCTTTTTGAACAGTTCTAGTCATGATCCTTCTTTTATATCTAATTATTTTGCGGATTATTATTCTGAGTCTTTCAGTGTTGACAATAGCAATGCGAACGATTTTTCTTATGTGTCGTCTTGTCTAATTGTTCTAGCTTAGATATTAGTATTCAGTGTATTAGTGAATATATGTTATGTGAGCATGTTCGTAAGTTGGATTCTTCCTATTCTGTTGGACCAGATGGTATTTCTAGCATTGTTCTTAAACAATGTATTGATAGTCTTTCGCGGCCGCTGATTTATTTATTTAATTTATCTTCGTCAGCGCGTGTATTTCCTGTTGCTTGGAAATCGTCCTGTTTTTAAAAATGGAAAGAGGGACATCGTTAGTAATTATTCTTTTTGAAAGCATGGTTTGTGACCTGCTGACGTTGGATTATAAGTTATTAATTAGCTCTAAACAACATGGCTTCATTAAGGACAGATCAACATCAACCAACTGGAGACTTTTAGCTTCATTTATTGCTAATACATTCGAAAAGTGGCTGCAGACTGACTGTGTCTATACCGACTTCTCCAAAGCCTTTGACAAGCCCTCCCACAGACTGCTGGTGTTTAAGCTGTTAAAAATAGGGTTTTCTCCTTTGTTGGTTGATTGGATCTCATCTTATTTAAGTGGTAGAAATTTTAGTCCTCTTCAGGAACGCGCTTTCAAATGTTGTTTGTACGGAGTCTGGAGTTCCACAGGGAGGCCATCTTGGTCCCTTATTGTTTGTCTTATTTATTAATGATCTTGTGATAAAATGCTCAGAAATTTTAATATATGCTGACGATGTTAAGATCTTTGAACAGATTCATTCACTGAATGATGTATGTGCTTTAAAACTGTGGTGTAAGCATAATAATTTATTTTTAAATATTCTCAAATATAATTTTATTGCCTTTAGTTGTAAGTTATTCCCTTTTGTGTACCAGTATCATATAGACAATGTTCCTATAAATGTAGTAAATCTGGGCATTATCTTTGACTGAAAACTTACTTTCTCTCGCCATCTTGATTATATTATTGAGAGAGCCTATTCAATGCTTGGTTTTGTTAGGCGTTGGGCTAAAGAATTTAATAATCCGTACGCATTGCGTTCCTTAAAGGATTATCTTAAATGGGAAGAGTTTTCAGAATTTTTAAATAGTCGGTGTCAAATCTTAGAAAATAGAGAGTTAACAAGGAAGGCTAGTCCGGCCACGTTTTCTTTAAGATCATCTGCCACTAAACCCAAACACAACATCAATAATCGAAACAAATCAACTGTTTTAACATCAGTGGCTCAAAATGCATCTGCTGTCGGTCGTCAGAGCATAATATTGTAAAATGCAGAAAATTTCTTAGCAAAACGCCCATTAATCGATTTTATGAGGTAAAACGATTATCGCTATGCCTTAACTGTTTAGGAAAAGGTCCTTTCAACCATCAATTGTAGTAGTCCCAGATGTAGCACGTGTGGAGGTGCTCATCATGCTCTCTTACATAGGGATCAACCCAAAGCATTGTCCCATCAAGGTTCTTCGAAATTGAGCGACTATTCGCGTCCTGTAGATCATGTCTCAGCCAGAGCCTCGGCATCGGGACTACAGCCGGGAACGAGCGCTGGAAGTTCTCTCGTTACTTCATTTTTGTCGTCAGAACCTACGAATAGGTCGCCGGCTCATGGATTGCACACCTTCTTAGCGACTGCCATCGTTTACATTGGGGACAAGTGGAGTTCCCTTATACCCTGTCGAGCGGTTCTGGGTTCGGCGTCTCAGTTAAATTTCCTTTGCGAGCCCTTGTTGAAGAAATTGAATTTAAAGAGATTTCGTATAAGGGACGAAATTCATGGTATCGGAGACATAAGCAGCAAGGTCAATTATAAGACAAATGTTACTATAAAATCTCGTTGTGCAATATATGTGACCAATCTCGAAATGTGGGTCCTGCAGTCAATAGCGGACAGTCAACCGGAAAGTATAATAGAGATAGATGATTGGAAGATTCCAAAGAATATTCAGTTGGCCGACCCACATTTTAATTGTCCGGGAAAAATTGATATTCTGATTGGGGCTTCGGTTTTCTTTGAATTATTGTGCGTTGGACAAATAAAATTAAAATAGAATTTACCAATCCTACAAAAAACTCTGTTAGGTTGGGTCGTAGCAGGACAATGCAGTTTCTCGGGAAATCATCAGGGGTTGTGTAGTATGGTAGCCATGAATTCGCACTCCCCTGAGGAGGGACTTATGAAAATATTAGAGAGATTTTGGAATATAGAAAGCATTCAATCACCACCTGTGATCTGGACTCAAGAGCAACAGGATAGTGAAGCACATTTTCGTGAAAGTTGTAAACGGACAACTGAAGGTCGTTTTAGGGAATTCATATGAAATTGCTACTCGACGTTTCCTTTATTTGGAAGAAAAATTGGACGAAAACCCAGAATTGAAAAGACAATATGTGGCTTTCTTGAGAGAATATCAGGAGTTAAAACACACGGAGGCTATCCCTGCAGAAGAAGCACATTCAGTGCGATATTATGTTCCTCATCGTCTACTACCAAACTTAGAGTCGTCCCACAAGTTCAAATATTTCCCTCAATGAGATTCTGATGATAGGACCCCCACTTCAACTAGAATTGTTTGACTTCTTAATCCGTTTTCGATCGCATAAATACGTCCTAACTAGTGACATATCCAAGATGTATCGTCAGATTTTGGTTGACGATAAGGACAAACGCCTACAATGCATATTATGGCGGGAAGATTCTGCCGAAACGTTGCAGACGTTCCAGTTGAATACAGTCACCTATGGAACTGCGGCAGCACCGTTTCTCGCTACGCGGTGCCTGAAGCAGCTAGCAGATGAGTACGTTGGCACATACCCAATGGGGGCTAACATAATATACAGGATTTTTATATGGATGATGTCATTACTGGGGCAGATTCCATTGATGGGCATTTCAAGATAAGAACCGAGCTATGTGAAATTATGAAGAAGGGACAATTTGAACTACGGAAATGGTGCGCGAACGAAGACAGTATTCTGGAGGGCATTCCATTGTCCGATCGGGAACAAACATTGAAGTTTAATGATTCCGATATTGTCAAAACTTTGGGTCTTGTTTGGCATCCTAAAGATGACAAGATGTGCATTCGATATTCTGCGGATACTGTCTCAAGGAAAATTTCTAAAAGAACAGTTCTTTCGGAGACTGCCAGAATTTTCGACCCCCTGGGACTTATAAATTCAATGACAGTACTAGCGAAGATATTTCTACAAGATTTATGGAAATTAAAATTGGACTGGGATGAGTCGCTGCCCATGAAATATTTGTATCAATGGGAAAGAATTGCAAAACAGCTCAACAAAATTATACACATAGAAATTGCACGATTCGTACTGGTCAACAAAGAATATCAAAGGTAGAGCTATACGGTTTTTCGGATGCGTCCCAAAGAGCATATGGGTGCTGTATATATTCTCGGTCGATTAATACCACGGGCGAAATTGTCGCTAGCGTTGTTCCAGTGAAGACGATTACATTACCCAGATTGGAACTGTGTGAAACTGAGCTTTTGGCGCATCTGATAAACCGGATCAAGAAAAATATCAATCGCTCAATAGACGAAATATATTGTTGGACAGATTCGGAAATTGTCCTAGATTGGTTAGCAGGTCACCCGTCCGATTGGCCCTCATTTTTAGCATACCGAGTGGCTAAAATTCAAGACGTATCGACTATCATTAAATGGGGACATGTACCAACGAAGAGTAATCCAGCAGATATAGTGTCGAGAGGAATGCTGCCAGAAGCCTTAATGCAATCAACACTTTGGTTATCCGGTCCAACCTTCCTGCATCAACTACAAACGGAATGGCCCACCAGAAAGCGAGCACCCCCTCCCAATTGCCTAAATGAAAAATTCCCAGAGTCGAAAGTAAATGACAAAGTTATGTTAACGGTCAATGCAAGAGTGGAGCCAATTACAGACCTCATCCGAACCCTTAAGCCGATTAGTTTATTTGGAAGGCTGCAAAGAATATTCGCCTATGTCCTGCGCTTCGCCGCTATCATTCGTCGCCATCCAAAGAAACCAGAGACTCATCTAACCGAAGAATTTTCCGCTGAGGAACTGGACTCATCGCTAAGAGCAATAATCTGGAATATCCAGCGAAAGGAACTCGCGCCTGAAATAGTCGCATTAGAAAAACAGAAGGAGGTGAATAATAAAAGCAGCCTGAAATCCTTAAGTACCTTCCTCCAAAAGGATTCCGCAAGCTGATACTTCATATCCGACGAAACATCCCATAAACCTCCCCAAAAACCATCCCTTTACCAAAACATTACTGAATCATTTGCATTTAATTAATTGTCATGCAGGTCCCCAAGCCCTAGTGGCCATCTTGAGACAACGATTTTGGGTATCGAACGCTAGAAGCTTAGCCTGTCAAATTGTTCGCCGCTGCATAAGGTGCTTTCACTTTAAGCCACATAAGATCCAGCAGCTGATGGGAATTCTACCACCCGAACGCGTCCAACCCGCCAGGCCTTTCGTCAACTCAGCCGTAGATTTCTGCGGTCCAGTTTGGACGCATTTTCGTATTCGAGGCAAACGACCAGAGAAGGCGTACATAGCAGTTTTCTGCTGCTTTGTAACGAAGGCTGTCCACCTGGAGTGTATTTCGGACCTCACGGCAGACGGGTTTATTGGCGCCTTAAAAAGATTCGCGCTAGAAGAGGCCGATGTAGGAAGCAGTTAGCAGAATTGCACGAAGTCTTCAACAAGCAACCTGTTAAGGATTACATTATTCGAATGTGCGCACAGGATGGGAT
The DNA here is from genome assembly GCA_963924295.1 of Dioctria rufipes. Lineage (NCBI taxonomy): Eukaryota > Metazoa > Arthropoda > Insecta > Diptera > Asilidae > Dioctria > Dioctria rufipes. The sequence goes on from OZ002740.1 coordinate 140,160,881, forward strand.
CGATTTTCATCATGTGCCACCCCGCACGCCTCATTTCAATGGACTAGTCGAAGCAGCAGTAAAATCCATGAAGCACTTATTGTATCGTATACTCGCGGAAGCATCTCTAACGTTCGAAGAGCTGACAACCTTGGTAGCGCAGATAGAGGCGATTCTAAACTCGCGTCCACTTACACCACTTTCTTCAGATCCAGCAGACTTCGACGTTTTAACGCCCGGCCACTTTCTCGTAGGAGAACCTCTGGTCGAACCAGATGCTCGGGAGTTAAAACTAGAATTGCTTCGGTGATGGCAACGTCTTCGAGTATTGCAGCAAACTTTATGGACGCATTGGAGGAAGGAATACCTAACGAATCTTCAAAATCGCTGGAAATGGTCGTCCGCATCGCCAAACATTCAAAAGGACACGATGGTTTTGGTTTCTGACGAAGATTTGCCACCACAACGCTGGTTGCTAGGTCGCAGTGAAAGGATTCACCCCGGTCCGGATGGTCACGTGCGAGTGGTAGATGTCCGAACGAAGGTTGGTTTAATTCGTCGATCACAAGGTATGTTCATTGCCCGTCGAGGATCCATCATGTTGAAATACTACGTTTTGTCAAGGGCGGCGGAATGTTAAGTTCAAGCTTTGAACAGGGAGGAAGGTCCGCTCCATTATAAGCACTTATACTAACGCATTTGGAATTTCGGAGGGACAAGGTTTGAATTAAAATTTGGTCATTTTAAACTCATCACTAGTAATATAATTGTACTGCAAATATCTTATAAAACAAACTTTACCAACCTCGAACTTAAGCTTAATTCTATAATGCGCTGGCTCACGACGACCTAACTTATCCTGAGTGACGGTTTTGTATCTTATTCAATGACGATGACCAGGTCGACCTGCTTCTCGTGGTCTCGTGCTTCCATGTGACTCCTTGAGGAAATTTTATTTTCTTCCTTTTCTTTTTTCTGCTTACTTTTCTCCCTTTTCTTCTTTCTGCTTACTTTTCTTCCTTGTAACGCTAATCCTCAAACGGGATCTTACGGGCCTTGAATTCCTTATATCCTTTGATCTTTTAGCGGCTGACAACTGGATGTCTCTCCTTTAACTAACAAAATAAATAGAAATGAGTGTTATTACCGAGATTCATTCTGTAGGCTTGGTTCTTTTTATTTTTCTTTATACTTTCTTCTGCGTTTAATCCTGCTCTTGCTTCTTCAATTTTCAGTTAATATTCTACGCTTTCTTCTTTGCGATTAGTTCTTCTCAATTTCAATTCGACATTCCTTTATTTCGACACAGTGTTTTAAACCACTTTTAATAACTTAATTAAATTTCTTCTTGATTATATTATCTTCACTTTCTTTTATTTTATATTTCGAGCCTGTGACATTCGCACTTCATACCTTTTGTAAAATGTCCTCCGGAAACTCATCTCGTTGGTTGGCTTCTCGATTCGGATTCCCATCCGAAATTAACCACGCGGTGCGATGGGGAAGCACTGCCTAAAGCCGATCACACATATGCTACCTTAACACTAATTCACCAGCGGAACCTACGCGCATTGCTTTACTCTCTGCCACTGTCTAGTAATATGCTCTAACATTACAAATTCATATCTTACTTGCTAATTGTGACAATTCAAAAATTTACTCTTGAGGACTGTAATCACTCAAATTTCCTTCCTCAGTCTTCTGGAGTACCACAAGGCTCCATTCTTGGTCCTCTACTCTTCAGTCTATATATTAACGATCTGCCGGACATAATTCAAGATGTCAACATCCACATTTATGCTGACGACGTTCAAGTTTATTTCAGTCGCCCACCTGGTCTTATCGAAGACTGTGCGGCTCGGATGAACGACGATTTACATAATATATACACCTGGTCGATTAACAATAAACTTGAACTTAATCCAAGCAAGTCACAGTGTATCGTCTTTTCCTTCGGGACTCTTAACTCTTCATACCTTCCTCCTATTCTTTTGAATGGATCTTCAATCCCCTATGTGGATAAAGTCCGTAACCTTGGGGTCACCCTTAACTCCAATATGAACCTATCTAAGATCTACGCCACCCTCCGTCGTCTATGGTTGTCCACTAAAATGCTCACCCCTAAAATGCGCTGTCATCTTGTCAAGTCCCTAATATTACAGCATTTCACACACGCTTGACTTGTTTTCCCGAAGCTAGATTCGCACTGCTCCAGAAAATTACATGTTGCATTTAGCGATTGTGTAAGATTTGTTTTCGGCTTACGAAGATTCGATCATGTTTCTCACCTGAATTTTGTACTGCTAGGTTGCTCTATTGAAGTATATATATAAAGCATAGACCATTATTCTTCCTTTTCAACTTATTGCACAACTTTCAGCCCGCTTACTTGAGAACCATGTTTCAACCCTTGAACTCTGCCAGAGGCTATAAACTGCAAATACCTCGTTTTCAGACCTCTGTACTTGATGGATCCTATATTGTGCAAATCACTCGAATGTGGAATTCATTACCACACAATATCCAGAAGGCTAATTCAATCGGCACTTTCAGGTGTCTTCTTGTAAATTTTTTGACGTAAGTAGTTTTGCTGTTGTGACCCTCACGCGCAGATCATATATTTGTTATCGAAGTTATCTAATTTGGTTTTATCTTATTTTATTCTCATTTGCTATAATTGTTTTCGTAATTAAGTTTTGTATCTTAATCTTACTTATTTATCCATAATTTATTTGTTATTATTGTTTATATTTTTTTTCCATCTATTATCATTGTTGTAGTATTAACATTTAATTTCTATTCAGTTGTATTATTTCCACTCTAATTGGTGCTAAGAAAAAGATATGTAAATCTTGTAGTATCTCTTTCTAATAAACAAATATTCTTATTCTTAACTTCATTTGAGAGGGACTTTACAACTACTTTCAGCATCTTGGCCAAAGCGAAATTTATCTTTTGCTTAAAAATGGGAGGTAGTGTAACCCGAAGTACATTATTATGAATAGTTTGATAGGATTTTGATGGATTTAATAAGATTTTACCGTTCGGGTAACCCTACATCCTCTCGATTTTTGTTTTTAACTCGTTGTCTCAGTTGCACTACAATAGTGCATAGCCAAGTTCTTTTCTCCCATTCATGCAAAAGACGAAAGTATATATGAGAATAATATGCAAGTTTATGCTAAAACCTGTAAATCAAATAGGAGCAAGTTTACAAATAAGAACCCACGATTTAATATCACCAAAAGTTTATTCAATAACTCACAATTCCAATACATAACTCTAAACACAATTCTATAACAAGTTACTATAAAAATGATAGAAATAATATTTTGGCCAATTCATCAATCTCTGGAGACCAGATATATTTAAAGAGATTTACTTGACAGTCCTAAGCCACGCCAAGCTTACCTTTCAACACAAGGTAGAATATATATGAAAATACTTGACGGTCCAAAGCGAAGCCAAGACTACCTTTCAACACAATGTAGAATATATATGAAAATACTTGACGGTCCAAAGCCACGCCAAGACTGCCTTTCAACACAAAGTAGAATATATATATGAAAATACTTGACGGCCCAAAGCCACGCCAACACTACCTTTCAACACAAGGTAGAATATATATGAAAATACTTGACGGTCCAAAGCCACGCCAAGACTGCCTTTCAACACAAGGTAGAATATATATGAAAATACTTGACGGTCCAAAGCCACGCCAAGACTACCTTTCAACACAAGGTAGAATATAATAAATATTTAATATTTATTAGTGAAATAATGAGGGTCTTTCCTTGATGGTCGTCTGAGGAATAATGAATTTTACTGTGCTGCTTTCTGCCTTATATACTCTGGAGCTCCGTAACAATAGTGAGTCATCCCTTGTAGAATATGGCCGACGTCACTGGTAAATTTCCCAAGTTATTTTCTTTATCAGTGTGTCCAACCTTCAGAAGTGAATGCAAGAGTTCATTTGGTTACAGCGGCTTACAAATTGTGAAATTAAAACCTAAATGTCTGACTGCAGGCCGGTTAATATTATTTAACAGAGTAGATGTCCAGATCTGTCAGATAAGTATTTCTATTAATATTTATTTCATAAATAAATTTTTGTGTTAATAATAAGAATTTTTTCTTTGTAATTTTATTTGTTTTCCTTTCAGCACTTAACTCCAGGACTGAGCTACGTAATGACCTAATTTGTGAAATAAGAAAAAAGTGTGAATAAATAGATTAAAATTAACCAGTGTTTGTTGTTGTTTTTAGTGTAAAAAGTATGTACATATGTGTTGTATTATGCTGCAACATTCTCCGGCCCAGCAATGAAACGAGAGTGTCCCCAAGAAAGAGAAAAGTGAATGAGGGAAAATTAAGAACACTTATGTTAGAATAATTATATATTTATTTCCATGTTACTCGACCGTCTTTATATATACGAAATTTCACAACCATTCCACTCTCCGTCCTATATCGGAAGCGCCCCTTCTTTGATTTACGCAGCTCATACGGAGTAGGTATGATGCCTTCGAGTGACGGCTTTGGCCATTTACGTCGTCTAATACGAGGTTCACGAGGTCGGCTTCGGATGATATTGCTCTCGACACTGCCGTCGTTGTTTTGTGTATTGTTGTCGGCATTATTAACTTCCTTCGATGTTGACGGAGCTGTATGAGTTGGAGAAGATGGTTTGCTCTTTATTTCGCCTAATATTTGGTTGAGTAATTCCTCAATTTTCTTCCCCGGGGTTGGTGGGAGATTTGTATTTGGACTTCCTGGTGGTGTAGAAAATGTTGAGTAGTCGTCTACTATTAATATATCCTCCATACTTTTTGCTTGTTTCTAATCCAAGGTGTGAAAAGAACTAAACATTAATACTATCGTTCTGGCTTATATAGTAGGCAGTCGTAACGGTTTTGTTAAAAAGTGCTCCTTTAACTATTGCTGCAGCTGTTGGAAACTTTTCGTTTTCATCACTGGCTAGCTGTAAGAGTGTTCTCACAGCTAAATATGGCGCTGATGTTGTGCCAAATGTTACCGTAGTAAGAACATAGTCAGTTACATTTTCATCCTGTCCTTGTCTCCAAAAAATTTTTAAGTGTTGATCTTGTGGATGTATGTTAATCTGACTATAAATTTTTTTAATATCGGCAGACATAACGAACTGGTGTTTCCAAGATCTCATTACTATTGAAAATAAGTCCTGCTGAAGGACAGGCCCTGGTATTAAAAATTGATTTAGCGAGCTTACATTCGACGACTTACAAGAAGCATCGAAAACCACTCGTAGTTTAGTGGTAGTGCTGTCCTTTAGAACGGCATGGTGTCGTATATAATATTCGTTGGTTGGTTCTGTAGTTCGTATACTCCTGTTTAAAGGAGTCATATGGTTCAAAGTGATGTATTCACTTAAACAATCAGTATAAAGTTTATGAATGTATTCGTCTCGCTTTAATCTCTGTTCCATTTGGTAAAGTCGGCGAATTGCCACAGGTCTTGAGTGTCCTAAAACAGGTGGTAGCTGATTTTTGAAAGGCAATCTAACTTGATAACGTCCTGAATCATATCTCTTAACTGTTTTCTTGTAGAAGTTTTCACTTTGAACGTGTTCTGGGTCTCATGTTCTAGTCATTGACACTTCTTCAATTTCCCAAAACCTGTTTAGATCCTTGTCCAGATTTGCATTATCATCGCATTCAATAGATATTCGATGTGTGTGTACTGAGTTGTCCTCTATGTTACAATCAGTTGGTCCGAAAAGTATCCATCCTATCTCTGTATTTTGGGCCGTGGGGCAACCCTTTTGGTCCCTTTCTCATTCCCTCAAGAATAATTGCCGCATATACTTTTGCCCCTAGAAGTATGTCAATTTTTCCAGGTAAGAAATATTTTGAGTCGGCAAGATCTTAATTTGATATATGCTCCCAACTTTTGAGCACACGAGATGGAGGCAGAAAATCTGTAAGCCTTTTGAGTACTAAGGCATTTACGGAAATTGAGAAATTCTGTCCTCAAATGCTTCGATTTCATGCAAACATTCTGAAAGTTTGCCTTTTACACCAGATGCAGATTCGTATTGTACGACTTTCAAATTAAAAAGAAGCTTTAGTTGCGTGTTAACAAGAACCCTTTTATTGCTATATCGATCAACGAGCGTATCCCAAGCAATTTTATAGTTCACAGTAATGATTTGTATATGCTTGAGAAGTTTCTCAGCTTCGCCTGTAAGCGAAGACTTTAGGTAATGCAGTTTTTGTACTGAAGGAAGCTCTGTATTGTCGTGTATAAGCGTTACGAAAATGTCATGAAATGACCTCCATGTATCATAAGCACCCGAAAACTTGGGTCATTGAATTTTTGGTAGATTGATATTCGGAAAAACTTTTTCCCCGTGATCTTGTTTTTGATCACTCTCAACTGACGACGCTTTATTTCCTTTAATCCTGAGGAGCAATTCCCATAAATCCCCAGTATAAGTAAAGTTCTTCGAACACAGAATATGCGTTTTCCTTGAAATAATCTATTTCCTCAAGAACCTCATCATTTAGCTCATTAACCATTTGTATTATTTCGCTATAGTTCTCACTGTGTTTTTCCCTAACTGGTCTTATAGTTTCTAGTCGTTCTAATATATAACCCTCGGTCAATACCTTTTGCTCTGATTTCTCCCATAATTTTTTGAGATTAGCCTTAGCTTGTTGGACTTCACTTACACAAGCCTTTTGTTTAGCAATAAGTCTCTTTAATTTTACATCCATCATTAGATGAAGTTATATAAGTTAATTCAATAATTCAGAAAGTAAAATAAAAATTGAAATTGTGACAACAGGCCTTAAATATTGAAACTGTGAATTTCCAAACAACCCCTGGTGAAAATATCGGGATCCGGCTCAAAGGACCAATGAATAATATGCAAGTTTATGCTAAAACCTGTAAATCAATTAAGATCAGGTTTACAAAAAAGAACCCACGATTTAATTTCACCAAAAGTTTATTCAATAACTCACAATTCCAATACTTAACTCTAAACACAATTCTATAACAAGTTACTATAAAAATGATAGAAATAATATTTTGGCCAATTCATCAATCTCTGGAGACCAGATATATTTAAAGAGATTTACTTGACAGTCCTAAGCCGCGCCAAGCTTACCTTTCAACACAAGGTAGAATATATATGAAAATACTTGACGGTCCAAAGCGACGCCAAGACTACCTTTCAACACAAGGTAGAATATATATGAAAATACTTGACGGTCCAAAGCCACGCCAAGACTGCCTTTCAACACAAGGTAGAATATATATATGAAAATACTTGACGGCCCAAAGCCACGCCAACACTACCTTTCAACACAAGGTAGAATATATATGAAAATACTTGACGGTCCAAAGCCACGCCAAGACTACCTTTCAACACAAGGTAGAATATATATGAAAATACTTGACGGTCCAAAGCCACGCCAAGACTACCTTTCAACATAAGGTAGAATATATATGAAAATACTTGACGGTCCAAAGCCACGCCAAGACTGCCTTTCAACACAAAGTAGAATATATATATGAAAATACTTGACGGCCCAAAGCCACGCCAAGACTACCTTTCAACATAAGGTAGAATATATATGAAAATACTTGACGGTCCAAAGCCACGCCAAGACTGCCTTTCAACACAAAGTAGAATATATATATGAAAATACTTGACGGCCCAAAGCCACGCCAAGACTAGCTTTCAACACAAGGTAGAATATAATAAATATTTAATATTTATTAGTGAAATAATGAGGGTCTTTCATTGATGGTCGTCTGTGGAATAATGAATTTTACTGTGCTGCTTTCTGCTTTATATACTCTGGAGCTCCGTAACAATAGTGAGTCATCCCTTGTAGAATATGGCCGACGTCACTGGTAAATTTCCCAAGTTATTTTCTTTATCAGTGTGTCCAACCTTCAGAAGTGAATGCAAGAAATTAAAACCTAAATGTCTGACTGCAGCGCGGTTAATATTATTTAACAGAGTAGATGTCCAGATCTGTCAGATAAGTATTTCTATTAATATTTATTTCATAAATAAATTTTTGTGTTAATAATAAGAATTTTTTCGTTGTAATTTTATTTGTTTTCCTTTCAGCACTTAACTCCAGGGCTGAGCTACGTAATGACCTAATTTGTGAAATAAGAAACAAGTGTGAATAAATAGATTAAAATTAACCAGTGTTTGTTGTTGTTTTTAGTGTAAAAAGTATGTATGTGTTGCATTATGCTGCAACAATATGAAATTACTTGTTTCATTCTAAAAAATACGAAAAATTTCCTATTTTGTTCGCCTCTGTCTCTACTTATCCTTAGTTATACTTTGACGACGTGTTAAAGCTAAGAATGATTGCCTACGGAAATAAGAGCTTGTCCCTTTGTAAAAAGAGATACTGTCAAACAGAAAAAGAAGCCTTAGCGCTTGATGGACGGTTGGACATTTCCATATTTATTGGTATGGAAAAGTCACTGGTCATCAACCATTGGAATTTATATTTTCACCAAGGAGTAAAACGTGAGCACGAGTAGAAAAATGGATACGAAGACTGCAGTCATACAAATTCACTATAATATCTAAACCAGGAAAGTCAAAAGACGACTACGAACCAAGGTCTGGTGGCCAATATGATCAAGATGATGAGAAGCTAAAAAAAATATGTAAAGGTTGTACCCTAGTTTCAACGCCGACTTACCCAGAGACTTTAAAGGGGAGAGAAATGCCTGATGCTCCGTGGATAGACATAGCAATCGACTTCATGGGACCACTGCCAAATGGGGAGTACTTGTATATTATTGTGGATTATTAAAGTCGATACAAGGAAGTGGAGATAACTAGAAATATAACAATGACAAACGCTATTAATATTTAAAAGAAGATATTTACATGAGTAGGTTATCCGCAAACCATTAGAACCGACAATGGCTCAAAATTTAAGAGTGAAGAGCTCAAAAACTTCTGCAAAATATATAATATAAAACTTTTCAAGACAGTCCCCTTCTGACCAAAAAAAATGGACTAGTAGAATAGAGACATACTTAAGAGAATGAAAATAAGTAGGGCATTCGGTACAAATTGGAAATCAGACTTGCAAGACTATTCAATGATGTATTATAACACACTCAACGACGCACGGGTAAACAAGCAATATTATATTACAGTCGATTACTTAAAGACAAAGTCCCCAGCTTAAATGAATTAAAAAAAGACGAAGAAGCAGCAGAGAAGGACAAAAGAAAAAAAGAAAAAAGGAAAATTTATGCTGTCTCAGCCTTGGCCTTTTATCAAAAGTGAAGTATTCGGGGGTTGGAAAAATTCCATGCTACCAGGCAAAGATAACGTAATAAGAAGATAGGAATCAGCCGAACAAAATTGAAAATTTTTCGTGTTTTTTAGAATGAAACATGTCATATGCTTTCGTCTTTGCATGAATGGCGGAAAAGAACTTGGCTATGCATTATTGTAGTCGGTAGTGCGATTGAGACAACGAACTAAAAACAAAAATCAAGAGAACCGACAAAATCTTATTGAATCGCTCAAAATCCTATCAAACTATTCATAATAATGTGTACTTCGGTTCAAACTACCACACTTTTTTAATAAAAAGATAAATTTTGCTTTGGCCAACGTGCTAAAAAGGAAATATAAAATTCCTCTCAAATAAAATTCTCAATTTTCCCGAAAATATCAGAGAATCCAGAATGAGTTTTTCCCATTAAATGTTTTCAGAGAACGAATGTAAATAGAAGCACTGCTATTCAAATATGATAGGAATTACATTAACAAGCATTGGTTTGGCTATAAAAAATTGGATAATTCTCACATATTTCAGGAAAAACCGGTTTTCATAAAAGCACGGAAACATTTTATGAGAGTAAAACCTGAAAGGTTCGCCCCTTCTCATTTATTTACGAAAATGAATCACTTGCATGCAATCAGCGCTTTCACATTTTTTATCTTTGTTCATAAAAGTTTTAAAGAGAGTTTGATTTTTTTTTCTTTCTTCCTTTTCTTTCCGATTCTTAACTTATTGTTAAGTTAACTTTGCTACGAAGTTTCGATCAGGAGTACGGGCAACATACCAATACTACTGCAAGAAAATTAGCACCGGCCATTTTGAAATTGCTAAATTTCGTGAATTTCTGATCGGACGGCTGTACAGGTGTTTACTAGCAATTTGAGGGATAATATAATAATTTAATAGTCATTACGTGTTGGGAATTTGTGATATAGTTATTGTTTATATCAAAAACTGTGACTTAATTGAACATGCACCAAATTAATTTCGGTAATCATATAAGGAACTACGCGAAGCAACATTATGGAGCTGGTACGTCTCAATACAAGGGGAGGAAATTCCTTTCTTTCAACAAACTGTTCATTAATATCACTCAGTGACTCTGGTGATATTAACTATCCATCTGACAGTCCCAAGAATCTTAGTAATTCTTTAGTAGAAAGAGAGAACCTGATTTACTTCTCTGCAGATTTTTAAGCTACCGATAGACACTTCCTTAGAAGAATCCCTAATTTTTGACACCCTGTTACAACCAACCGTAACTTCTTCGAGCAATGTTGCTGAGCAGGAGGTTCGGTCTCCCGCTTATTCGATATTTAAACGGACACCAAGCTCTATGATGAGGAGAGAGCGTGAGCTTGTTTTATATCCATTGACGCCGTGTCATACGCGCTTACAAAATGGAGGAGGTATTGCCCTCAAGTGGAAGTAGCTAATGGTGCCATGACGAGATGAGACCAACAACGTGCGTTTTTACGTGGATCCTGGAGCTATCCAGTTGTTCTAGTGAGGAAGCCTGGGAAGGTTCGGCTTTGTCTTGACGCCAGTCAACTCCGCTACTAAGAAGGACGCCTACCCACTGCCGCAGATGGACGCATTTCTCAGTCGATTTCCTCCGGCAAACTACATTACAAGCCTGGATCTAAAAGACGCTTTTTGGCAGATCCCACTGGACAATCAATCCCCTACTTTTACAGTACCTGGTCATCCTCTCTATTAGTACACAGTGATGCCATTCGGCCTATTCAATGCTTCACAAACTATGTGCCGCCTTATGGACAAAGTGATCCCGTTCAATCTTCGTGAAAACTTACTCGTCTATCTAGACGATTTGGTAATTTTGTCACAAGACTTCGACACACATCTTGTTATGCTAGCCCGCGTAGCGGATTTCTTGAGGAAAGCTGGCTTCACTATCAATGTAGAGAAAAGTAAGTTCTGCATTACAAAGACAAAATACTTAGGTTTGGGAAAGGAGAAATAAGAAGAGACCCTGATAAGATCTCAGCATTTTTTACTTTAATAATTTTTTGCATTTTTTACTTTAATAATTTTTTGCATTTTTTGCATTTTTTACTTTAATACCGAAAACTGTTCGGCAAGCTCGACGCCTACTGGGTATGGCGAGATGATATCGCCGTTTCATTCCTAACTATACTGATCTAACCGCCTCCATAACTGATACTTTGAAAAAAAACTCCAGTCAGTTCCAATGGACACCGGAAGCCCAGACGTTTCTGGAATAGTTGAAGCAGAAACTTACTTCTGTTCCGTTGTTAGTGAGTCCAGATTTCACCAAACCGTTCGTTATCCAGTACGATGCGAGTCAACAAGGTGTTGGGGAAGTGCTGCTGTAACTAGAGGACGATGGCCATGAGAAGCCGATAGCCTACGTCTCGAAAAATTGAATTCAGCACAAAGAAACTACACCGTCACAGAGCAAGAATGCTTAGCAGTAATGCTAAGTGAACAAAAGTTCCGGATCTTCATTGAACTTATACCGTTCAAAATAGTGATTGATCATGTGAGCTTGAAATGGCTGATGTCTCAGAAAGACCTCAAGGGTAGACTTGCTCGGTGGAGTCTGAAGCTTCAAGGTTTCGACTTCACCTTTGAAGACAGAAAGAGAATTCTGAACGTCGTTCCTGATGCTCTCTCACAGATTCACTGTGACACCTTCTCACCATCTGAAGAACCTTGTCCGGAAGTTTACCTTAGTTCTCCAAATATCAACTCGCTGCAATATGAGCACCTGAGGCAGAAAGTTAAGTCAGCTTCCACCAAACTACTATATCTCTGTGCCACTGTTATGGTCGTAGCGTATTGCATATAGCAATATGTTACACTGAGGAATACTGCAGCATGTATGCCGGCCTGTGGTTAAACCAACAGCTGAACACACCCCAAACCCGACGAACGAGCTCTGACATACTGGTTGAGAAGAAGAAGACAATCTTCTCTGTCATTGCAAATCGTCCAGTCAGCAACATCGAGGGATTAAGTAAAAATTTTCCGTGGCCATCAGCTAGTAAAAAAATCCTGTAAGTAATTTCAGAATAATTTTTAGTCCTAATATAAATTTACTTTCAATTAGAAAAATTATTTCCACCCTCCTCCCAAATTCTTGGCGTAAAATTGGACGAGGAGTGATAATGAAATTGAGGTGTAACTTCTCTGACCAAGATTTGCCCGCAATTTCACGTATAGCAAAACTGAAACTCCTGGCGCAAAGTAAGATTGAAGATTTGGGGAATTGGTTAAAGAAGCCAATCAAACAAGTGCATTCCACCTTGCCGAAAGACTAGTTAAAGGGATTCTCATTGGAACCTCGTCGCCACGCATATAAAACAATTTGTTCAACGTATTCCACAAAAGGAACAAATTAATAATAAATTACAACAAGAAAACAGGAACAATCATCAATCCAGCACACAATCAACAAACCATAATCACCTTAATAATAGTGATGAAAGTAGTAATATCAGTAATGGTAATGATAGCAACAATAGTAGCGACGATGCCGCACAAAATTTAATATTACAAAATGCTGAATTATGGGCACACATAGAGGAACTGACTGCAATAGTCCCAAGAACTGAAAATATGTTAACAAATTTAGAAACACAAGTTCGCGAACAGGATACATATTGGCGTAGTGTTGTACAATCTATCTAACCAAGAAGAGATTAAATTACAAAAAAAATTCTGACGGACAGACCATTTAATATCGTTTGTGCATAGATTCGATTAAATACATAATCTACGTTCTGCCTTCCATTGATCGATGCGAAAATTAATTTACATATCCACAGAAATAAGAAAGAAAGAAGAAAGCTAAAAAAAAAAAAAAAATTTTCGTGGGCTTAATTAGTGTCTTATTTTTTTGTGTTCCTTTTGTTTCTAACTTAAAATTAATTTTTGGCTTTAAACTCAGAATATCAGCATTGAACTACTGCTACGGTTAATTTTCGTTCGTATTTGAGCTGACAATTAGTGTGGATTATTTCGACTCTTTTAACTTTCGTAGTTCTACTCTAGTGGACTATATGTATCATTTCTATCAGTTCCTCGACAAACGCGCCTTTTTGATTTAAGTTTTCTATATAAATCACATAAGTCGATACATTGGTTGTCGGCTGCTTTAATACAGTTTCATCTAGCAAGTACGCAGTAGCATGCGGATCGTCACGGAGGCGCCTCGGCGATGGATCCACAGCACGAAACACATGTAAGTTGTTCCCGTTTGGTTCTTTACATATTTAACTAAATCCAAAATTAGATTTACAAACTGTTCCATGAATGTTTTTATTGTTGATATTTAAATTAAGCAAAAGAAAATTCAACCTATACGCATAATTAGATTTACAAACTACTTAATGAATATTTTTTCTTCATGCGGATATTTAAATTAAGCAAGCGAAAATTTGACCTATATACGCACCTATAGATTATTTTTATATTTAACTTAAGTCGAAGAGTCGATCTATATACACCTATAGATATACGGATCATATGACGGAAGTTTTTGTTCACACTTGAACACTCCTAACGACACTAACTTCTCTCACTAGTTTAGGCTGACATTATATTTTTGTACGTTTAGGAATTCTTATGTTTCGTACTACTACATCGGAATTGTGCCTAGGATTTTCCTCATTATTGGTAGTCAAGCCATTTTTTTTTCGCTAGTCCGCTAGTCTCTCTTTACAGGTCTACAAGGGACTCTGAAAATATCTGCCCTCAGAGTCAGTTGGGTGGTTGTGGCGTGCAATGAAGGCATACCATCTGCGCTTTCGATTTCGATGCAGGTAAGTGACGTAAAGGTCCCTTCAGGACTGAATGTGTGCCGGCGTTTTTGGTTAAAGGCACGATTTTTTTTTTTGATTATGGCAGACGGCAGCGGCAGAGTTTTCGCGGAACCTCCCCACACTCTCCGCCAATAGCCGAGGCGAGCTAGCAAGCCGCCCTGCAGTCAACGCTGTCTGTCGAGTGATCTGTCAGCTCATGCTAGCAGTCTGGACTTCACGTCCGAAGTTCATCACTCAACATACATCCATAACACCACGTATGGCTTCGTTTATATTAGGACTGTTCTGAGAATAGGCGAACCAATTCAGGAGAAAGAAGCTTGGAAGCTTTGGATTATTCCGCAAAGAATTTTCTCCGACGCCATTTCAAGGGCGCATGATCTGCCACTGGCCTCGGACCGAGGTATAGAAAAAACACTGGAACGTTTAAGACGACATTTGTACCGGCCACGATTAACAGTCGATAAAGATAAAGATTAAAGTCCCTAGTACCATCCTTAGACCCCCAGTGGGATCTCAATCTGTGACAGAAAGACCATGGCAAAAGCTTTGTGTTCATCTTTTTGGACCATATCAGAGATCTACCCATGAAGATGTCTGTACACTTATCATTCTTGACCACTTTTCATAATTCTCAATCCTGAAACCGATGAGGAAAGCATCTACTGCCAACATCTGTCAGTTTCTCGAGACAGAAATATTTCACCTTTTTGGAGTTCCGGAGACGATAGTCTCTGACAATGGAGTCCAGTTTTGCTCGGCTCAGTTTGTCAGACTGCTGGATAAGTATGGTGTAAAGCATGTGCTTATTCGCCACAGGCTAATGCATCAGAGAGGGTGAGCCGGTCTCTCTTGTCAGGGATTAGAGCCTACATCAAGGTGGAGCTTACGCGGTGGAGTGAGAAGCTGAGGGACATTTATAGCTTCATCAGGACCTCAGTCCACCAAGCTACTGGCTTCTCATCCTACAGGGTACTTTTCGATCAGCAAATTATCGAACAGGCTAGCACATATTCCATCTTAAAGAGCAGTAGATGCTGATGACAAACTAAGACTGATCCGTGCGAGAGCGCGGGAAAATTTAAACTACGCGTTCGAACAGGGTGCAAAAGCTTATACTCTTAGAGCTAAACCTGTCAATTTCAGAGTAAGTAAGAATTTTACACCGAGAAATTTCCAACAACAAATTAGCGCAAAATTGGGATGAAAATTTTTGAAATGTCATATCAAAGCCAGCTTGATGATCTGGAGGGGAGACCATTAGATAGCTAGCACGCTAAAGATATTAAGCTCTGATATATACTTAACTTAATGCATATCTCTAATCCTGGTAGCCCTAAAAAGGCATCCGGCCAACTTAACTGGTAGCTACAGGATACTAGTGTGCCGCTTCCGACCTCCCCTGCCTAGCGGCCGGTATACCTCTTGTTAGTAAAACATTTTTCTTCACACTCCGTCGCTTAACAATGCGTCAGAACCCCTTCCACATGGTGCCCTATGAAGGTTGCACCACCGCACTATGGAATATGCTAGTACAAGACAGGACCATAAATGCTTTTTACAAATGTTGCAAATTGCATATGTTTTTGTTTTTTTTTTTTTTGCTTGAGAAGTCGTACTTTAATATTCAGTTCATTTTTCATGTCCACAATTTACACAAAATAGATAGTAAATTACATTAGATTCCGACAATATGGAAATTCTGTAAATTTTGTCTCGTAAATTATAAACTTTCAGAGTTAGATTTTGACCATTAGTTCCAAAAAAAAGTCCTATTGTATGATACATATTTGGAAAGTATATCTTTTGTAGATTTAGAAACAATTATTAATAATATATTTCTAGATGACATATTCCTGCTGTAATTTTTATCATAAAATGCAAAAAAAAAATCAACTTCGACAAGAGTCTTGACAGTTAGCTAAGCTTACCTAAGTTGTAACTTTGACGTCATTTTGTGCGCAATATTATTACCTATTGTATATGTAAAAGCTAGTTGCTGTTATTTGCGTTTTTTGAATTTATGAAATATAATGTGATAAAACGTCCCAAAATGCATTATCATGGGAACTGAATATTGGTGGTAATATTTATCATTTTTATGTACATTATAGGTATTTGATATTGTTTTGCACTCGTGTTGCGTGTGAATAAAGGCACCTAGCAGGAAATGGAAGGCTGAATTATGAGCTCTGAAAACATTCTATGAAAGGTGTGGAAGCAGTACGCTCAGATACCCAGTTCATTTCTTTTAATGAATTGATGTCGGCGGGAAGGTACATGATGTCGTCGGGAAGGTACATGATGTGTGCAGATCTTGTGTACTTCAGCATTACCTGTAAGGGCCACACTTTTCATTCCTTCATTGTTCTTAGAAAAACAATGAAAATATATATATGGCCATTTTCGACCTACAAGAAACCTTGCCTCTGCAGATCTAGCCGCATATAAGTTCTTCGCGCTACCGACCAGTATGGATTTCACAGAGTATCGTCAGATTGGAGCAATTCCCAATCTCACGTTGATAGTTTCGAAAGCTTTGAAACATTTGATTCGAAATACAAGTTTCTAACAGATGTCGCACTGATAAATACAAAATTTAACTAACGAAAATTGATAAATTATAACAAAAAACCCAAAAATAAATATTTTTTATAAGAAATTAAAAATGTATTTAGTATTTTTACGATACAATTTTAACAAAATAAAGTCAATTAAGAATGAAAATTTTCTTATGTTCGAAATGGTTTATCTATGGAATATAGATGGCAGTCGTTCATTTCGAAAGTGTCCGTAATAAATGTTAATTTGTATTTTGTTCATAGCTCATTCTGGTGTAATTATAGAAAAATCTTCCGTAATTTAACACCATTTGTGATCTGTTTTGAAGTATATTTCAAATATAAACACATGATAATCTGTCACACAATTTACATGTGATTTCGAAAATCTGAATGAAGCTCACTCTGTATTGTGCATGCACGCTACTCTGGTAAAAGCTCACTCCACTCTACTCTGTCATTGTAAACGCTCCTTAATACTTTTGCAAGTAGCAAAATCGTTTTTTGTCACGGCCTGGAACATAAAGACGGCAATGGGCATTCCCTTTTTTCCCGTTGAGCATCTGCGGTAAGGGTGGTACATGTTGCACGCTACTCGCATTTGATTTTCCTATATAAAGCTTGGTTACAAAAACATTGCTTCGCAATCGTTATTGTATGTTTTAGGTTTCCAATATTAAATATTCATAATGTTTACAATGTGTTGTTTTAAATGTTCAAGACGTGAATTGTTACTTTTCTACATTGACAACGGAAGAAATGTTTCGGTCCTGTGTACATTTTTACGTGAAAATTATCAAATTTCAGAAGACAACATAAAATTGATAATCTGGGATTTTCGAAAGAAATTATTACAATAGTTCAATAAACGTTGGACTCAAGCTTCACGCAAGAAGGATCAATTTCTTAGAACTAATAGCAGTTGGCTTGATACAGAATATTCTGTAACTCTGGCTGTTCCAATTACAGACGAGGAATCGACTATCTGCATGCCCTCAACTTCTTTTTACAAGCGAGGAAGACGTTAGGTTTCTTATCGAGATTCTTCAGAATCAAGTAAAAGGCGCAAAAATACTCCACTACACATCTACGAACCATATTTACAAGGATTATGATGAATGGGTGAAGGAATCGGGGCAAATCTTGTGGAAGTTATAAGGACCGCAGACATAGAAAATAAGAAAAAAATATTGGACTTAATTGGTTCATATAAAATTATAATGTTATATGAGCAAGGAGCTTTAAGTGTTTACATTGACTTGGATTTTACCAAAACCAAAAACCCAGTATTTGTACCTGAGGAATCTAACAATTGAAAGAAACTTCATTTTGCTGCCACCATATTACAAAATACAGAACTGTAAACAAAGCTGTTACCCACCTGCTTCATCGATGGAAATATTTCTTAACAAGATTTGTTGGGTCACACAGCAGCTAGAATTCTATTGATTGACTCTGTGCATACAACTGGATTAAAAAATTTGATTTTATATAGCAAGTGGGGATGTGATGGGTCATCTGGCCAAAGTGAATACAAGCAAAAACTTCCAGAGGAGTCTGAACTTATTTCAGATGCAAATTTGTTCATTACTTCTTTTGTTCCCATGATTAATAGCCATGGTGAAGAAGTACAGGTCAAACATCAACTTTTCCTAAGAATGATAAACGGAAAAGTGGCTCTGGCATTAACTGACACTCCTTCAGGTTCCACATGTACTATATGTGGTGCTACTCCATGGCTAATGAACAATTTAGAGAAAGTCACTGCAAGGCCCGGACGAAAATTGTTTCCAGTATGGATTATCAACATTACATGCCTGGATTAGGTGCATGGAGATGATTTTACACATCATATAATCTTTCCTTTGAAAAATGGTCAGCGACGAATGACGAAAACAAACGGTCAAAACAAGAAAAGAAAAATATAGTTCAAAGACGTTTTCGTAAAGAGTTGGGTTTAATTATCGATAAACCGCGACAAGTAAGCGGGAACTCTAATGATGGTAATACCGCGATTTTTTGGTAATAACAGGTGTTCTGCAGATATAACACAGGTGTTGATGGAATACTGATACGCAGATTGTATACAATTCTACAAGCTTTGTCATCGGGTATATGATTGATGCTCAAAATTTAGGCGATTATGCTTTAGAAACAGCAAGAATATATGTTAGCAAATTCAACTGGTATTATATGCCATCATCAGTACACAAAATAATGATTCATGGAGAGAGCAGCATAAATCATTTTACTGTCAATTGGACAACTCTCCGAAGATTCTCAAGAGTTTCGCAATAAAGACTACAAAAATTTTAGACTACATCGTGCGAGAAAATGTTCAAAATCATCAACAAACGAAGATGTGTTCCATACGTAAAGCATTTCAAGGAACTAGACGAAGACACTCTGCAGCTTTTGGAAGTGAACCAATTCATCTCTGATCTTGAGGTATTTTAAGTGTGAGAAATCTGTGTTCATATGTTTATGTATATAATTTTATACCAACCTATTATATTTAGTGATTCATTAAGGTTATTGTACAATCAATTAAATTTTAAAGATGTAGATTTAAAAAAACAAAAACACACAAAAAATCATTATAAATTGCTATTACAATAAGTACATAATAACCAAATAGTTTTTATCATTTAATTGAGTTTTATAACTCTCTCTGTATAGTCCGAAGCTAGCAACGTCACGAAAAAAAGAACTTTAGTTCGGCTGATTCACCCCTCTTACACTATCTCAATAGGCATGCGGGCCATCTGGCTGGTGAGACGCGTTGCGTTTACTTGTGCGCATTCCGTTTTACAGGTAAAAAAAGAAGTTTTCAAAATCATTTTAGTTCGATTTTTGTTTTTTTCATCTGTTTTCATAAGCATCGGACAATATAAATTCACTATTCCCAGACAATTACCTAGTTGCTAGCACCGTGCCAGACGTTTTTTTTTTTTTTTTTCATTAAAAAAAAATATATTATTACGGCTGTAATTTTTATACGAGCTAGTTTAATTATCGAACCAGATGAAATTAATTTTCCAGGCGATAGTTCGGTTGATTAACAATAGCCAGATCGATTCGAGTGTGATATGGAATGTATCATCCCACACGAGTACTCTTGATGCTGTATGCAAGCCAGTTATCTAGGGAAGAAGTAAAAGAAACAAAGAAATATCTCTCCCGAGCAAACCTGCTTGCATGGGAGTAAATGTAGCGGCTATACATAATTATGCAATGAAATGTTAAACGGGAAATTTGGAAAAGCTTTAAAAGTAAATTGTATCTCAACTGAAAGAAACTGGCGTTGATGTTTTACACCATCAATCAAAAATTGTGAACGTAAACGTCGAGATGAATCGGCTAGCGAGGTTTCAATATGACTAAATCAAATTCGTCCTCATAATTTCACTGTTCAACTGAAAAATGTTCAGTACAAGGAAGCATTAGTTAAATTTTTTATCAACCACTGGACTGATGATATGCCGTCTTATATTGGTGATAAAATATTTCACTTAAAATTCAACAAATGCTTCTTTTATCGGGTTGAAAATAATAGAGTCATTAAAGCAACGGATTAGTCATTATCATGTGAAGAATATGATGAAGCAGATTCGAGGATTATCTACCATATTTGCCAAATTGATATCGACGCCTCCTTAAAATTTTGGATCAACATGGGCGTGGATAATCATGAATGCTACATCAATGTCAATGAATTGTACAAAACTCTGGGTTCTTCCATCCAGAGGATTCTAGGCCATAACATGTTGTGATTACACTCAAGCTTTTTTTCACAAAAGCCTTTCAAATTACTAGAAGACGCGGAAGATTATCAGCTTGCATTTCAAAATATTGCCACCGATGATGAAAGAATACTGAAGAGTGCATTTGTCACCTTGGAAAGATTTGTTTCGGCAGTTCGGCAGATTAACAATGTCAGATTTCATTTATTTTCTAATACATATCAGTCAAAAATTTCAGTGAAAGTTAAATGCAGAAGAAATTTAAATATGCAGAAATTTCAATCCATCAAGCTTACCACCGTTCAGAGGTGAATTACGGCAGCATTTATTGAGAGTCCAATACCTGCCTACATTTTGGAGGAATGCTCACTCTAAATCTCTTACATCTACAGAAGTCAATGTATTCAAAGTAAAACTTATTTTTTATATTCCAAATCAATAATTAATTAATTAATTAATTTTTCCATGGAAATCTATCCAAGTTCTAACTCAATAGCGGATGTGTATAATAGAGGATTTTTTTTCCAGTATTTTATCAAGAATATCCTTAAATCTGAGCCAGATAACTCAATTTTGCCCAGAAACTTTTCTATAGCTCCTGAAATTCTCTACAAAAAAAGAATAGGACAAATTTGTGCTATCTCGCTGGGTTCATGAAATATTCTCAAAACATCATCGTGAGAAAAAAAAACCACTTTACCATGCTCAAATTGGTCCGGTACCTAATAAGCAATTTCATGTGCTTTGATAATTAAACTAGCTCGTATAAAAATTACAGCTCTAATAAAATATTTCTTTTTTTGTAATAAAAAAAAAAAAAACGTCTGGCACGGTGCTAGCAACTAGGTAATTGTCTGGGAATAGTGAATTTATATTGTCCGATGCTTATGAAAACAGATGAAAAAAACAAAAATCGAACTAAATTGATTTTGAAAACTGCTTTTTTTACCTGTAAAACGGAATGCGCATAAGTAAACGCAACTCGTCTCACCAGCCAGATGGACCGCATGAGTATTGATATGCTGTAAGGAAAGGCATATAAAAAAACTAGGCGAACTAAAATCATTTCTCTAAAACGTTGCTAGCTCTTAGACTAGTAGTTCTATTTAGTTATTAGGGCATTGAAAAAGAGACTACTTTTTTATACGAACGAAACTGAAATATTTCTATTGAATTTTAACAGAATCTCAAATTCAAACACTAGTGAAGCCGCGAGCAAACGCTAGTTTTTGTTAAGTGTATAATTGATTGAATTTATATACTATGTACTATGTCTATGTAAAATTTCAAGTCAATATGATTTATAATCAGCAATTGGCCCATACATTCCATAGTGCGCCGTAGGTATTCCACCTTGTGAACTGCCTTCGAAAATTTCAATTTCAGTATAACATCCTGGCCAGGTAATATACATTCACGAAGACTGATCCTGTGTGTGGCAACTTGAAGACACTCCCTCAAACGAGTGTTGATCAGCGATCGGAGGGAGATGTCAAGAGCGGAAGAGGCTTTGCAATCAGTTGGTTTGATTACTGATTGTATAGGCTTCTCCAACTCATCTCGGTGGAGAAAGGAAGAGGGGTGCTGACAACCTGGCTTTTTCGGTTGCTAACCTGTGAGTGCATCTCTGGCTTTCAATACCAAGACCGATGCCGAACTAGGTCAAGGATTGGCAGGACTTCGGGGTTGCGCCTCTGAATTACCACGCCCAGAGAGAGCTTGACCAAGCCTTGTGACGTATTTCAACACCAGAACAGTATTCCTTTTAAAGAATTATGGGTCGTGGGTCGAGTCACATATTGGGCGCCCGCAGAGGGAAGCTTAGAGTTTAAGACCGGCTAGCTCAGTCTATTATTTTTCAGCATCGTCTGCTGCATGACTGAAGCACACGATCCTGCCCTGTTATAGTCACAAATGTCAGTGGGGAGACACAGGCACTAAATCCCTCAGTCGATTGTAACAACATCTGTAATAATAAAGAATTAATACAGCCCCGCGACTCGGAGTACAAAAGAAAAAAAAGTTCAAGGAAGGAGAAACATCCGAATTGCCGGGACAAGTTCTGCTCAAGAAGCTCGCCATTCGGTCAGAAGGTATTAAAAGTAATTTTCAGTTCTGATTAAAATTAAAGCGATAGTAATATTACTAAACGCAAAAAGGAAGAGGAGCGGAGGAAAAAGAGGCCCACCATTGCCTGGTCGCAGTAAGCTTATGCATTTAGCGTATACTACCAAAATCTTATAATTTTCCTTGACTTCCTGATTTAGCTGGATAACAAATATTCCCAGCCAGTTGACTATTCAAACGTTTTACTTGCCGTGTCAGTGAAAACGAGACTAATTCAACATAGAAATCAGTAGCGTTGGCACGGATCGTTGTAATCGATCATATTTCTGGCGCCACGAGGTGCATCAAACCGCATCTTCCATTCGCCTACATTGGTTAACCAGTTCCAAACTTTTCCGCTGAAATTATCGGACACCCGTCCCAGTTTAAACTTTAATAATACATTATTTGAGAACTGGTGAAAGGAAGGTCCATCACCTGCAAAAATAACACCAGTCCTAATTTGATTTGGGCTGAAAAGGGGGAATTATTTCAGCTATAGATCCAGACGTCGACAAGACAAGGCGACAACAACTTCCACGTAAAAGCCCCCACAATCAGTCGTATGGGGATAATTCATAGTGCTATCGCAAATACATTGCTGTCCAATTCGCATCCCGCATGGTCATTCAATTCCCAAGAGACTGCGCTGACGACTTGATCTACTGACTCTGGAAGCTCCTGAGATATACTCGAAAATGTAAATGATTTATCACATGTCGAAGAAATAATCAAACAAATCGATATTTAATTAATATTAAAAATATGCTAATCAGAGTACTTAATGAATTCAAAAATTTAAAACTTAAAAGTAGAATAGAGCAAATTTTGATTTTTATCGATTTCGTATTGAAGGAATCAGATTTTTCAATATCGTAACAAATTAATTACTTAAATTTAAGACCTGAGTACTAAGGCTTAGCGTAGAATACGAGATGTTCACGTTTGCTTTTGAACAAGTATAATTTTAATTTTATCGTTGTTGAAGAAATAATGCATATTAATGTCGTGACAAATTAATTACTTAGCGTAGAACACGAGATGTTCACGTTAGTTTTTGAACAAGAATAATTTTAATTTTATCGTTGTTGAGATTTCGTAGTGAAAAAAGAATGCATTTCAATGTCGTAACAAATTAATTAGTTTACTTTAAGATTTAGCGTGGAACACGAGATGTTTACACATTTTTATATTTATCATTATATATACATATATAATTTACATATTTCTACAAATTTATCTCGTGGAATTTAGAAATTACCTATTAACATTTGGAAATTAGCACAAAAGTTAGCATAGCACGGGATGTTTACGCACTTTATTGGAATGAATGAAAGATAATTAGTGATAGTAGGCAGATGGCACGATACATAGCTTCATAGAGAAATTATCCAGGATAATTAGCAGAGTTTTAACGCGCATAGTATCCGTTCATTTAGCTCAAGTGTATTCCAAGGGTTTGGGTATGTCTTTACAAATTAGTATCTTCTAGATTCCTATACTACAAGTTTCTTATTCAATGTGCGTTCGTCTTACTAATCTAGTTAAATGACACTAAAAAGAAAAACTGAAAGAAGGAAATGTAGAGCTGTCCATGTGTTCTGTAGTATGAAATTTTGTTCTTTCTAAATTTGCTTTGGAAAGTTTCCGGTATCATCATTATTTAATAAAAACAAGATTATAACGGGATGAAGTTTTAGAATTTGTGACTTTCTCCTTCATTCTCCAGGAGCCCTCTCACTGTGAAGGTCGTGTAAGGTTCGCTACTCCGCCCGACTTTTCTTTCAGGTCATCATACGGACATTGTAAAAAGTTTGCCCGCAATGTCGGAGGGTGGATGGGGCACGGCAGGAAGACGGTAACATCCATGTCTTTAAGGTGCGTTAAGGTAAGTGGTGTAAGGGTCCCTTCTGGACCGGATGTGTGGCTTCGTTTAATTGTGCAGGCACGAAATTTTGTTTGTATTATGGTTCGTGACAGCGGCAGGTTTTTGGCTATCCTTGAATTATTATTGTATTTTAATGAAATTTTATTAAATATTTATGACTTCATTAAATTGTCTTTTCTTTCAACAAAATTTAAAAAAATTGGGTACTTTGTAATTCTAATTTACAACCAGATATAAATTATATAAATTATTTTGATGTGGCAACATGAACAACCTCAAAATAGTTTTTGGACACGTTTGGCTTATGTCTGAAATAAAATGCGTAATGAGTAATAAGTTATAATTAGAGCTTGAAACTTTTATAACTTTTTTCAAAAAGTTTCTAGAATGCGAGTTATTATTAACTTTTATGCCATAAGAATTAAACAAAATTATAAGAAATAAGAGTTTTAAAATAATAAAAGTTCGTAATTTTTATTATTAAGACTCCCGCAATAATTCTTAATTAATTGCTTTTTTTTTAACTGTTATACAAAAATGATAGTGATGATGATAGTATTTCGAGACTTTTATTTCATAAAAGTCTTTTTAAGAGTCTTTTGAGACTTTTATTTTATAAAAATCATTTTAAAAGTCTTTTGAGACTTATTTTATAAAAATCATTTTAAAAGTCTATGGGACTTTTATTTTATAAAAAATTTTTAAAAGTCTTTCTTTATGCTTATTATTTAAATATTTAAAATATTTACCGTCTGATTTAAAAAAAAAACAAAAAAACATCTTCCGCTGTTTATGATTTTTAATCGATTTTATCCATACGAGCATTCATATAGGGTATTAAGTATTGGTCTTTTAGACTAATGTAACGAAAGATCAGAGCATGGAATATCTGTAGCGTAATGTCATATGCGTAGTAAGAATATCGGCAAATAACTAATTAAAATAAGCCAATTTTTTGTAAATATACTTTCTAACTTAAGAAATACGACATAAAACCTGACATACAACATAAAACATGACTTATTAAAAAATTAATAAAATAGCTTAATTGAAATGGAAAAATTACAAAAATTGGTCATGTTAAATTGGTAAGGCTGCAACTCGAAAATGAATATACCTAACCTTGATAGCTCACTTTTCGTGGCGCCGACTATAAGAGATTCTTTAAGACTACAAAAACAGGGTCGATGGAGAACTATTCTTGCTGCTCTTTGTACTTTGAATGATTAGAGAAGGTTGATGGTGATAATAAGTGTCAAACGTTCCGTCCTAATCCCACAATATTCACCATCTCTTTAGCATTGGGCAAAGTGTTTAATGTATGTACACATCCACGTTGCCATCTTCAAAGAGGAACTGTATGCATTCTTGAAGCGTTCTAAATAGGATCTAAACAAGATTTAGTTGCATGTAGCTCGAGTCCTCATAACAAGAAATTTCGTTGGAGGAATAAAGAAGTCGCCAAATACTGACTGGGTGACATAAATATAGGCATTCTATAACTACCGCGAGTTACGCTGGATGAAACAGTGATTCAGTAAACTGCAGATAGCTTTAATGCAGACATTACGCGACCTAAGTATACTTTGAAACTAATAGCATGGTTACTCCCTGGGTAAAAATCGAGGAAAGAAGAGTTGTTGCTTCCAAGTTTTTCATGGAAAAAATGTGAAACAGCATCTATAACCAAACAGATAGTCCGCTCCATAGTCGCTCACAGCTCAGTTTTAAAGGGCATTCAGTCCGTATTCCTAGGTATGAAGTATCGGCAATGGTGAAGACTTTAAATACAAACCCGGAAATGCTTTCACTGCAATTTGAAGGATACTTTGCTTTATTCATTGGGCTTAAGTTTTAAATACATAGATATTTGTGATTTAAATCAAAACAGGCCTAGCCAGTGCTTTTTCCTTATTGCTTGGATTGAAAGCTGTACTCTTGCTTCACCTTAGATTATATAATCTAAGCACTTCACAGCGAATTGCGCAGAGTTTAAGGAGACGTAGAAACAATTCGTAGTTTTGTTGGTTTAAATACTCACAATTACTTTCACTCTCCTAAACGTAAACTTATTTTGTCCTATGAATATAGTCCTTAGAATTATCGTCACAAGAAGCATGGTTTATATGGGGCAACGCTAAAAAAGTTATTTCAAATGACATGTGTTTTACACATATGCAATTTATAAGGCCATGGCATGGCAATGTAAGCAATTTCAGTAGTATCAGCAGCACTGACATATATACAATGGACTGCTGACCCTACTGAAATTGCTTACATATATGACATTATTATGGGATCACTTTTCTATAGTTATCTCGTTTTGGTTTAACTACTTTATTCCGCTGAACCTCAAATAAGTTTTGTCGGATGCCACCCTGAGTTCAGTGGTTTTTTAATGCAGCCAACTGAACAACTAAACCGATTTGACAAATGAACTATTTGTCATTTGTGACAGTAACACATTAAAATTGAATTAAAAATCACTGACATATATATATATCAGTAAATTAGATTCGGAAAGTATAATTAATAAGTGCAAATGCAAACGAAATTAGATGAAAATTTTCAATAACGAAAAATAAGTTATCTTTCTATAGTGCTCTCACACAAATGATTGCTCAACTTGCAAGAATTTTTCAATTTTGTTGCATATTTTTATTCCTTGGAATACAAAACAAATAGGAAAACATGGCACGGAAACAATTTAATACTACCATTTCCAAAACTTGGGTAGTTTGGTATGATGGATGCGAAGCTCATCGCTAGTGCTCCAACTTCAATAATCAAATATCAAATATTCTTTGATATTGAGTGTAGAAAATGAAACAACAATATATCCAGGTTGTTGATATGTTGTATATGATTTTTGTTTTTTAGCACATTACCTTACGGCTTCGTTTGGGAAACAGCTTTGAAAAAAATTGCGCTGAGCTCTTTTGGTTCGTTCAAGTACCTACACTGTATGTACTGTACTATTTAATACTACCATTTCCCCTTGGGTAGTTTGATATAGCTTCAACTTCAGTAATCAAATACCAAGTATATAGGTATATTACAGGCATATACGGTTTTTGCAATGCACATTAATTAATTACGAAAGCGCTGTCGTTTGTGTCTGTTTGCGATCTGAAACATTTGTTCATTTATAAACTTTAAAGTGAATAAAACGATATTTTATAAACAATATAAATAATTTTATCAATAATATAAATATTATAAATTTATATTAAGACAATCAAACCTAACAACATAACATAATAAAACTGATAGAACTCTATCATAAGAATATTGTTATGGTCGTAGCGTATTGCATATAGCAATATGCTACACGAGAGACTGCAGCGTGTATGCCGGCGGCAGTCAATCAGAATATTCGAATGCACCCAGACCGAGAGAAGTGCGTTTCCTCGAGCTCGGGGTGACATGCTGATGAGAAAAGGAAAAGAAGAAGAAGACAATCTTCTCTGTCATTTGTGAACCATCGAGCAGCTACATCAGTGAATGAACCAAAATTAAATTTCCGCAATCATCTGCTAGTAAGCACAGCCTGTAAGTAAATTTAAAATATTTTTCAGTTCTAAGACTGACCTATTTTCCAATAATCTAGTTATTTTCGTCTACCCCGCACAAAATCCGCCGCTTTTTCGGGCAGGAAAAATTACTTGGCTGGAAGAACAGTCGACTCTATTCAAAAAGGTGCCTAAGGATATTCTAATGTATCAATTACACCAACGCTATACTAATTAGTGGCAGCCACTGTACCTTATTGCAGAAAGTGCGTGAGTTTTCTTTCAATTAATAAACAGAAATAAAAGTCGAGCTGTAAACTATCTAATATCTCCCAAAATTGCAGAAAGAAATCTGAACAATATTAACTGGATAGTTCATATATACGGAGAAAACTTGTACCAGTGCAGCACTTTGCTTGAAATAAGGCTCCGTGATTTGTTCAATTTTCGGTGGTATCCACATTTGCCAGCATTTAATACAGTCATAGTGGCGGAATACTTAAAATATGGTATAAACTCAATACTTTTTCAAAGGGGAATATATCCGCCTGAGAGTTTTGTGAACACGCAGCAATATGGATTAGCAATTGTCAAAATTCCAACAATCGTTTTCTTTGGACTTGTGCTCCAAAATGTCAACAAAATCCAGCACAAAAAGTGTAAATGGTCAATAGATTTTACTACAGGGAAAAATGCTGATATTCCTTTACCGCCAGGTTATAATCCTTCAGTTGCACAACGTAGATACAGTCGTCCACTATGGAATGAATTTGTAAATTGTTTTAAATTTTAATTTTTATTATAATTACGTTCCGCACGTTCTTAGTTAATTTCGTCCAAGATAAGTGTAGATAGAAGTGCCTCTGGGCAATATTATTTTAACTCAACAAAAATTACTTTTGTGATAGAGCCTACAGACAGCAAGTCGAAGCATTAAATTCCAATTTAATTCTTTTAACTAGATGGCGGATGCTGAAGCGCTTCATCATGCCGTGGAATTTTCACCGTGAGTATTATTGATATATTACACATTTTCTTTTGGTATACGCATACTTCGGCTTCTGTAGCGACTTACACATGTAGGACTTCCTTTTTATTGATATTCTTTTCATGTAGCTATATATAACTTCGATTTAATACTATATATATATATTTATTTGGCTTAAGTTTTTGATATATTTACATGTATGTACCTTGAAATAATGGTACTTTTGATTTAATACTAGATATATATACATATACGGCTCAAGTTTGATATATTTACATGTATGTACCTTGAAATAATAGTAATTTTGATTTAATACTATATATATATACATATACGGCTCAAGTTTGATATATTTACATGTATGTACCTTGAAATAAGGGTACTTTTGATTTAATATTATATTTATGCAGCTCTAATTTTTGATATGCATTGGTCTGTTTTCACTAGTCTTCAGTTGAAGAATATATTCTTGAATATTTTCAATTGTCTGTGTGCCCAATTTTGGTGACGTATGGCTGCCTTTGATCCTTTTGCAAAAGGATTTCTAGAGTTTAGGAAATCAAATGCCTTGTTGAACAACTTAATGAACTCTACTGTGGCCTCGCTTCCAATAAATTGTGGGAGATGTAGATCATTGTTGCAAAAATCTATTGCGGTTGCAACACTTTCACTCAAGGTTTGCGTTGCAAATCTGATCTTCATTTTATTACTTTCCCATTGAAGATGCATTTTGGAAATTTTATTGCCCAATTTCAAACATTCTTTTTCTTGCAGAGAGTGCAATGCTCTGATATAACTCCAAGATATTTCGCCCTTTTCGGAAATCAACTTATCACATGTAGCGAAGTGATTACGTATCAGTTTGATACAGTGGCATGGATCGAGCATAGTGCAAATCTTTTCGTCCGGTTTTTCCTTCGTACAAAAGTATGGTGTCGGACTCGGCAACTCAATCACACTACCCAGCAAGCGGAACATAGCTTTATTATAGCTGGGCCAATCACATGTTAAACAAATAACTTGAACGCCTACCATTTGTAGACGTTTTATTGCTTCCAACACTAAATTTTTACGCTCTTCGGCAGTTAAAGAATGCATGAAGAAATATGCTATTGGAAGCTTCCAATGATTATTTGCAGAGACTACCATGAACACGTAGGCTTCAGTAGCCTCATCTCCATCATTAAACGTACCGGGCAGTCCAAAATCTACATAGCCTCTGATTTTATTGTGCACTAACTCAATGCACTTTTTGATTGACATTTCATCAATAACCAATGTACAAAAGCAGGACTGATCTTTAGATTGCTTCGTACTTACTTTCACCTTCAACGTATTAAAGGCCTCGAGGCAAAATCCGGGCTCGCAATCGACGCTTGTGTACCACCTTCGAATTGTAGAAGCATGAGGCAACGCCTTACCAAATGTGCTACACACATATTCATAGGTTTCAGTAGAATAAAAGTGCAACGTAGTGGAAAATATTTTTAATTCCTCCGAATAAGCGGTTGAACTCTTTGAAAAAAATCTTTTGAAGAACGCCTTTGGTACATCCATTCCTGCTTCTGCTATACGATTAGATATATCACTATTAATTACTTCTTGGTTCTTTAAAATGTTTAACAAATCGGTTAAACTGCTTATTTTATTTTCCTTTCTTATCAATTTTCTTTTTAGATTTTTAATAATATTAACTTTTTTTTCATTTCCTTCTTATATTTGCGATATGAAACGCTAGGATAATTGTTTTCATATCGTTGTACCTTAATGAGTTCATGACGGTTGACACCAGCCACTACTGAACTATCAAGGAGATTTATATTTTTATTTATGGTCGATTCAGTAGGATTTGGTAATATTTGGTGTGAGTTGATTTCTTCAACCAGATAAGTTTCAGGGGGTTTGCTTGTACAAGCCGCCTCAGAGATAACTGCTGATCTTATCTGATCAGTAACAGCATCTTACATAAGGTACATTCTCTGCTATTTGGTTGCCGACCGATTCCTCGCTATGAGTATCATATCGCTTAAAATTTAAAATAATTAAAATTAGTAGGAAAAAATTCTAAATTTATAAGCTCTTCGCAAACAAATATAGAGGAAAGCCACATATTTAATTGATTATGCTTCTGTAATACTGAATTAGAAGAAGGGGAAATATTTATTTCCTTCTTTTAAAAATCAGTCATCAGGTACTTGCAAATTAACCGGTTGGATTACCAAACTAATTTCTACAATGAGTCTACGCTGTACAATTTTACACATGAGCTTTTTACACTGCCATACTAAAATTAATTTAATATACCTCAGTATTAAGATTGATACAATCAACTGCCATAGGGACGGCAGCTCTAGAAAGTCTTGTACGGTATCCTCTATTTATATAATATTCATCAAAATGTATGCTACACAAAAATGGGGCTTTAAATTTTACAACATCGTTATATTCGATGTGTGCACAATCACACCATTTCTTTAAGTCATTCTGATTCCGCGGGAATCTAAATTATGAATTTGAAATTTATATTTTTATTTTTCAATTCCATAAAAGCACTGTCAACTTGAAATATAGCAAAGAAAATGGATCCGCATTACCTAAACATAACCACAGGCTTTCCATCTATGACAAGTCCTTTCTTGCCGAAGCAATTTTTAATTAAACACTTTTTTGTATAATTCATACTTCACATAAAAACTAAAAATATTTTCAAAACATTCCCAGCACCGATATAATCAAACCGAGAATTATTAAGAAATTCAAATTTCCCGCGAAACTATTTGTCATTATATATATATATATGTCAGTGACTGCTATTTTATATATGTCAGTGCTCTCAATCGAATGACTTAATGCAAAATTAAAGCAATCCGGAAAAACTTTGTTTTACTGACAAATAAAAATTAAAAAGTTTGTCAAACAAAAACTTCAAAAGAAGAATTTATTTTTACGAGATATTTGCAGAAATGAAAATATGAATACAACGAAGCTGCAACTTATAATTGAAAGTTTACCTAGTCCTTCGTCTTTATTGGATTTGTTTCACTCCGCAAATAGTGTCGCTCTTGTGATAACTGCCTTGGTAGTCCTATCCTGCTTTCTGTTTTCACTTACAATGGTAATATTGTCTATTAATATTAAAGAGGAGCACATATATATAGTATATAAATTCATGTTCCTAATTCTAGAGTCAACTACAGTCTACAATGAAATACAAAAGGAATTCAAAAGATCTACGTACGTCTGAGATGAACTTTAACAAAAATAAATTATATTTTAAGAAATATATAAATTTGAAAGAAATCTATGAATAAAAATTAATTTAAAGTGCCATTCGATGTCTAGAGATGAAAACTATTGATAAGAAATTTCAGGATGAGGAGCATTGAAATACTTCATCCCCAGGTCAACACGTGCGTTTCAAAGGGATATATAATTTTTATTTACGTGAAACATAGAGATCCATCTTTTGTATACCAATAATCTGTTAAATTGAGAAATATTTGGAAATACTGAATAAATCAATAGAAGTCGTTTTATGATCGAAGCAAATCGCGGATTTTATGCGTTGGCCGGGAATTACTATATCTCTAGCTCATTTTCCATCACATGTATGGAGATATGCCAGATATCTGAAATAAATATGTAACTGAAGTAACCTTTAAGCATAATATGAAGCGGAAGCGAACTTGCCTTTGAAATTTTGCTACTCACGATAGAAATCGTAGCTAATTTTATGCATAATTAGCAAAATGATGAAAATTAATGAAATTATGTTATGCATTATAAAAACAGGTTTATCTGAAAAACGTTTGCATGTACGTAGTACATGTGATCAAAAGAAAGGTAATACCATTGTGTATGTATTATATAGTGGTCGCAACTTTAAGTACACTTCCACGCTAGATGGCCATAGTTGTATCTGTTTGAGAATATTGAGCTTTGTTATAAAACTTTTATACGTAGAACAAATCAGTGGGGTGATTCTGTGGGTTTTGTCGAACTTGAATGTCAAAATAATCGACTAAATGAAATGAACTTTTCTACTGCTTTTTTCGTGTTTTTATTCAGTTCAGCAACCCTTGCATGACGTGGAATGAACTGAAAATTACACTTCACATTACAAATTCAAAATATTTCGAATTTAAGCACTTGTAATGCTCTAATTAGGTGTAGAATTTTTTTGACTAATTTGTCGATTATTTAGTCGTGTTTTTGACGTTTATTCATCGAAAATTCATTATAGTTCATTTTGTGGTAGATAATAGTGAAGACACAAAATGAACTGTGTTAAAGAAAAAACTCGACAAAATATGTCAAAATTCACTACTAAATAGATCGACAAAGAGCACAGAATCACCCTACCATATTTCGTGGTGGCATATATATACCTCGGTGGCGAATGCATAAAGATCACCTCTCTATTCTTCAAATATCATAAGTTTCTAATTATTTTATAATATTATTGAGAACAAAATGGCTATAATTATAGTGTGCATATTTTACGATTTGATTTTGATTTTTCTTCTGTTAAGTTAATTTAAATAAATCATTCTGATTTGGTTGTAGGATTTTATTGACTAGCTTTGGATTTGCGTTTCACGTTAAAATCTTGAAATCTTTTTTTATCCTAGAATCTAGATGTTGAATCATAGGGTATACTAATGGCTCGACTACAATAGTCGTAAAGACGTTGCGGATTTCAACGAGACTAAGGTTTACTTACGAAAAATTGAAAACATTAAATGTGAAGATTATAACCCTTACGGAATATGATAAAAATGACAATTTTTCGTAATTAAACCTCAGTATCGTTGAAATCCGTGACGTCTTTACGGCTATTGTAGTTTAAGTTTGTCATTCAGTTTGTACGGCATAGAAATAATGATGGTAGAGCAAAATGGATTGGACACCCACACATAATATTAAAATTTATTTTGATTTTTGTATTTTCATCTGTCCTGTCTGTCCATCCGCACAATAACTTGAGAACGCGTTTACTTAGGGTTTTTACGTATACACGTATACTGCGTATATTGAGCAGAGTATATAAATTTTATATGGGTGATGGAACATGCTGGAATAGACCACAACATTTAAACAACAGTTGAAATTTTGTACATGGCGTTTTCATAAAAATAGTAAATAAAATTTTAAAACTGGACTAAACTGGACAACCCCTTCTTGGTCTTGCCATACAACAATTTAGTTTTTTTACGTATGCTATGAAATTAGTCATAATCAATTTTACTTTCCGACGAACCGTTCTAGAAATAGCGGAAAACCACTTCAAAAATCAAAGTTGCACAGATGGGTGTCTATACCAAATTAAATACGGGCATTCATCTACTAGGGTATCATAAGAATTGGTGTTATTGTTAGACCAATTCTAGCGTTTTTACGATGGAATGTAATGAATAAATTATATTGACTAGAGTTGGGATGCCACTGATTATGGAGTGTAAAGACCGCTACACACGCTCAAGCAAATCATACGACTGGGTCATGCAAGTCGCAAGATTTGCTTGAGCGTGTGTACCTGCCTTTATAGATATCTCCTCATTCCGGTGTACGGGTTTTCTGTGATCCGCATGGCATGAGTATTGTATATAAAATCGACGATGCCTCCACTTGATGGTGTAACGAAAGGGTTAGCCAGCAATGCCTTACTCCAATATAAAATCAACGATGCCTGGACCTGATTAAGGAAGCCCTCAATTTGTTCTTAGAAATTTACTGAACATTTCTTCTTCAGAATTTTTATTATGCATATTGCTTAGGCTGCTAACAAGTTTTATGAGCTTAGATGCGTAGATAAGCAATAAGCATTAATTTTTTTTTTAGAAATTAGCAAATAGTTCGGCAGAATTGTTATTTACTCTTTGTGGCCACTAATAATACGACTAGAATTAATTACGCGAAATTGCTTGTCACCATACTGCTATATATTCTGAGAATGATATAGATACAGTAGAGGAAATGATTCTGTTGAAATTACGTGTTCTTTTAGTGCAGTTTAACGGACATTTAGTTGCCTATCAACTTTTCGCCCAAGCAAACGTGTGTGAATCTTAGAATTTTCTGGAAAGTTTGAATTAAAATTTTCCCTGCATTGGATTTCTTGATTGAAATTAATCAAATATTTTAATTTTTTAATATTTTGTGTGTCTTTTGTTCAATTAAATAGTCAGGTTTGGAGGTTTGGTTTTTGTATTCTTGGATTACTTTATTAGTATTAAATTTGATTTTTGCTTTTGGATTTTATTTTTCTCATTTATAGATTTTTAAAATTATGATTTTCACTGTGGTCTTGCATTTCAATTTTCTGATATTTTATTGCTAATTTGACGGTGTGTTTGAATTCGTTAATTGGAATTTATTAAATTTGAAATTCCTTCTAGTTTTTTATTTTGATTATTAATATTTCGATATTGGCTGTATAGGTATTTGGACTTTGTTTGGACTTCATTAAACTTGAATAATTTAATTAGATTTTCCTTCTGTTTTGTTAATTTAGTTATTAGATTTTATTAACTAGCTTTGGATTTGGCTTTACGTCTGAATTTTGATCTCCTTTTTATTATATTTTAATATACAATTAATACAATTAATATGGTTCGATATTGCTTTTATGTCAATTGTAACAGTTGTGATAATTTTGGATCACAAATTAGTTATTTTAAACTACCTTGCGATGAAAGGCGCGATATGTGGATATTACGTTGTGGTAGTTTAGCATTTAAAACCAAAATTGAGAATATTGTGCAGGTTTTTATATGTGAAGAGCACTTTCGTTCTGAAGACTTCATCTACAATGGAACGAAGTCCAGCTTGCTAACAAATGCCATACCCTTGCCGTATGAATCATCTTTTTGCAAATGTGATCAATATAGTATTGATACGTTATGTAGGCCAAATGTCGGTTGGAAATCTAGGATAGCACGTAAAAGAAGCTATCATCTATCAACACAAGATTTTTCATGTACAATGCCTGCTGTAACTGAGTCTTACTCACCTCCTTCACCAGATTTAGAAGTTAATTGAAGTGATAATGTGAGGACATATATACGTGACTATAAAATACCATTAATACCTGAGACAAATAGTGCATCCCCTTCTCAGTTCTTAGAGCCACCTATAAGGAAGTCTCCATCCCCACCTTCCTTTTCAAAATCGCTTGAAGTGGAAGAGCTTCAGAGCACAAGCCAAAATACAACAAACGACAATGAATGTGTCAGAGAGTTGCTCGAAACTAAAACGAAAGATGTAAAAGCATTTCTCCCTACACAATTGTTTCACAAAGTTGGCCCTGGAAAAGGATGGTCCTCTGAAGAAAAGCATGTTTTTCTTAAAATATACTATAAATCTCCGGCCTGTTACAAAGCGATGCAAAATATGGGGTTTTCAATGCCACACATTAAAACGATAATGCGTTGGCAAAGTAAGATAATTTTGTCTCCAGGAATTCTTGACTTATTAAAATATAAATGCGAGAACTGGAGCATGTTAGAAAAAAATGCATTTTATTGTTCGATGAAATGACTATTAAGAATGAGTTAGATTATGATTCCTGAGAAGACATTATTTACGGGTTCACAGATTTTGGAAATGGAGATCGCAAAGATCTCGTAGCGTCTTCAGCTTTGTTATTTATGGTTAGAGGTCTTAATCTAAACTGGAAGCAATCCATCGCATATTATGTGGGGGCTGTTAGTGCAGAAAAACTAAGAGTAATTATTTTAGAAACTCTTGAAGCTCTACATAATATCGGCGTTGATGTAATTGGAATTACTTGTGATCAAGGTCCCGTTAATCGAAAAGCCTATGCCTTATTGGGATGTACAGTGGATAGACCTTACATAGAAATTTCAAATAGAGAGATTGTTCTTTTACATGATCCTGTGCACTTAATAAAAAGTATTAGAAACTGTACATTAAAAGCTGATATAGAATGTAAAGGTAAGCATATGTCTTGGAAAATTGTTGAAAAAATTTTCCGGGAGGAGGTAAACGATACCATAAAAACTTGTTATAAGTTGACGGAAAAACATATTTATCCTGACAGTTTCGATAAAATGAATGTTAAACTTGCTACACAAGTACAAGTAGGCAAGTTTCAATAGGAATTCAACTAGGTATTCTCTTAAATATATTTCCGACTGACCAAATAACAACCGCTACTTATACTACAGAATCTTTTCAAAAATTGATTGCTTTAATAGCGTCACTAGATTTTCTGCAAATCCACATAGATGTGCTCTATCAGACGACAAAAGTCATCAAGATGTTATGAAAACCTTAAATGAATGTCGAGCCTGGATTATTGAATGGAAACATTTAGGCCGAATGAAGAGTCCATATTGCTTTGATGGTATGATACAAACAATTAATGACATTCTTCAAATATGGCAAAATATAAAAAATTCTCAGGATTATATCATAACATCTCATATAAACCAGGATCCATTGGAAAATAGTATTTCTATCTTGCGTAGATGTAAAGGAAGCTATGAGCGAAATCCATCAGCACTTAGATTGTCACGAAATCTAAGGCAAATTGCTTTCCAAAACCTTGCTTATACTGTCAACACTAGCTACAATATTTCAACAGATGAGACTCTCTTGAGTGAGTCCTCAACTTCAAGCATCCAAGAAGGGAATCTTATAGAGATTGAAGAAGTTCTTGATGACTCACAATCTAAAGATATTGACATTTCATTAACGAATTATGCTTAAATCAAAGGAAAGAAACGGTGGAAGAAGTCATGAATGAAAAGGACCTTTTAAATTTAGCAGAAGAAATTAGTGATAATGAGGGAGGAAAGGTTTCCAAGGCCCAAGAAGTTGCCAGAATACCTTCATTAAATAGTAATGCAGTAGTTTATTTTGCAGGATATGTAGTAAATAAAATAATAAAGTCATATAATTGTTCTACTTGTAAAACATTACTACTTCCC
This sequence comes from Dioctria rufipes, assembly GCA_963924295.1. Lineage (NCBI taxonomy): Eukaryota > Metazoa > Arthropoda > Insecta > Diptera > Asilidae > Dioctria > Dioctria rufipes. Next base: position 140,198,743 of record OZ002740.1, read on the forward strand.
TTGAGCAAAGACGAAACAATTGATGATTCCCTTCTTAAGCTAAAGGCTTACAAAGTAACAAGTAACTCGGTATATGGTAATTTAAAAATACCTTCAATGGAATTCGTATACTTTACTGAAAAGATTTATGAAAAATTCAATAAAAGTATAGTGAGAATAAAGTATGAAACCAATATTTCCAAAAAAATGGAAGATATATTAGACTTCACAAATGAATACAAATTTTTCATGAGTCATAAACAGCAAATAATCAGTTTTATTGCAAAGGTGCTGATACGATTTTACACACGTAAAATCAATGATGTTCTGTCTTTTTAAAAACCAAAAAAAAAGGATCGTACTAAAATTTTAGAGGGGATGTAATTAAGGCTGAATGGCAGAAAATAAAGCTCTCGATTCCAAGCACCAAAAATTTGACTATGTAGTAGGAGCGTGAGCTTTCATTCTAATCAAATTATCAATGCCTACCAATTCTTATACAGTACTATTCGAGTATTTGCTTAGACTACTGGATCGAGTCGTCACCACGAGAAGAAGAGTTTTTTATAAAATTTGTCCGCTTTTTGTGTTCCTGAATAAAGTTACCCCAATCTTCATTCTCGTAGTATCTCGTATTGAAGTCGAATTTCGTTTTGTTTATTGTAGTAGCTTAATTATCCTTAAATATTATAGACTTATAATTTATTTGAGTGTGCTTTTGTGAAGTAAATGCTGTCACATTAATATCTACATTTTTATAATGCATGCTGTATAAAAATGTATTAACTTCTAGTAGAGTAAAGGTTCTTTTACTGTCAATATAATTCTATACTCATTCCGAATTTCGTATAATATACAAGTAGATTACGATCTGACTATGATCATTTGATGAACTGTTTTTAATTTGACAGCACGGGGGTCAAAACGCTGTATTTCCAAAAGAAGTCAGTGTACCTACTCTCACGTCCTCGATCGTGGTCGCTGGGTGCTTAAAAAGCAGCTAACGAGAGGGGTATAAATAATTTATGAGAATCACTACAATATCTTTTGATTGTATATCTATTAACGCTTTTATAAAACTAAATCTGATTGCGTCCCCTCGCATCAAGCTCGCGCCAAGCTACTGATCAGTAGATGATATGCCTAATCTATGCATGTGTTTGTTAAGTTTGCAGTGTCCAGATAATATATATATATATATATATATATATATATATATATATATATATATATATATATATATATATATATATATATATATATATTGTATTCTTCCCGACAATTCTTACAGAAGGTAAGATTTGTTTTTTGATTTATTTTTTATTTATTTTTATTATTTTTAACATAAGGAATTTGAAAAAATTGCTAACGCAATTTTCTTCATTTATTTGGATGATAAGCTAATCGCATTTTAAGCATGAAAATTTATTGAATATGTTTATTTATTTAAGCCCCATTTGGGTATATTTTACGTATACAACAAGTTCGTCCAATTCTCTTTGTGAGCGGGGATTATAACGCAAACGTTAGCCAACTTCCCCACTCATTTTCCATACCGTGCTCGATAAGCAGCGAACCAATTTGAAGAAAAGACTGCATAGGCAGCGACTTAAATTAGTTAAAATTTCGCTGTTATTCGGTAATTTCGCTGTTATTCGGTAATTTCGGTAACCCTGAGGTAATTGTGATGCGTTTAGGGAAACCATTTTTTAAGTTGGACAAAAATATTTTAGAGTAGAGCAAAAAAATAAAATAATTGAAAAATCTAATAATGAAACGCTATAACAAATTATTGAAATCATAGGAGCGCACAGTCACAATTGCTTAACTTTCCCCACGCACTCGCAGTCACCTAAAAACCATAAAAAGAAGTCGAATGTGCCAAACTGCAATCATAATAAACTAAAAACAGAAAATACGCAGGAAAAAATTCTCAAATCTTTATCTTCTCCCTTTGCCAAGCGGCAGGCAAGCAACCAAACAATCTAAGTTCTAAGAAAAATGTCTCGGAAAACAAATGCCTATCGCTAGATGGAAAAAAGACATGAAATGAATGCAGATGCAGACCATTACCAAACCATTGCGTTTGCATCTCTTACTCCTCTCTATGTAAGACCAGTTGCCTTAAACTATGCGACGCATGGGCACTGGGCAGACCTACCTCGCTCTGCTTGATGAGTTAGGCTGGCTCTGATTTTGGCATTTGTAAATAGCATGTGGCTCTACACTTCTTTTTTTTTATATAAAACTTTTATAGCTTTTATTCTAAGCACAATATAAAAGCTTTGATGTGAATCCCTGCTATGAAATGAATATCAGTTCGAGTTATTTACTGAATCGCCGCGAGTGTGAAGATGACTCAACAGCCCTAAAGTGAAGTTGCGACCACTATATAATATATACACAATGGTAATACCTTATTTGTTGTTGGAGGATTCTTATTGGCATATTTTGAAACTTTGCTTTTTGTGTTAGGATATGTCTGAGCGCATGATGGATGCTCTGCATCTGACTTTCTTTCCTGAATAAGAGCTGGTGTGGTGATCATGCTGCCTGGTACCATTTCCTCGGAGTGTATTACATCGTGTAAATCTCTCGGAAAACTTGGTAGGGCGGTGTTTGTTGTATTTGGTAACCGCGGTTGTGTTGGGGTACGCATTTCTGGGCAGTGTTTCCTTGACCTTGATTTCAACTTGAAATAGTCATTTGTTTTGAGCCCTTGTTTCAATCTCTTATCATTGGCTGAAGCTGGTTTTGCCTCAAATGGCCTGGTTATCTTCTTCACGGGTACCCGTTCATGTGGTGGTGGGTAAACTATTGCAGATTTAAGTCTGCCAGGTTTTTTAGCGTTGGTGGTAATGGACTTATTGGCCTAATCCATTTGGGTGGCATCAACAGCTCCGGCGGTGCGGGGTTTAGGCCAACATGCACAGAGTCGAATGACTAAGAGTTAAAAATTTCCAAAAGTTGCTCCATAGTAGAAAAATAAAGGTAAACTCAAAAATGAACAACGAAAATTAAAACCGCACTTGACAACTTTCAAACTAGAATGAATTTTGGCGGATTCTGAACTTGTTTATATTCAAATATAACGGCAAGTTTTGAAATTTGGTAATGCCAATGCAATTCATCGTATGTGAATTGGGAGTTTTTTATGGTTTTGTAGAGATGGCGTTTGGTGGATGTTACACCAGCCTCCCATAAGCCTCCAAAGTCAGGTGCTGCAGGAGGGATGAAGTGCCAAATCATACCTTGATTTGCAATCTCACTAGCTAATTCGACTTCGATTGCTCTCATTAATTTTTCTAGATTTGATTCTAAGAGTCTATTAGCTCCAATGAAATTATTGCCTCGGTCAGAGTAGATGTGAGAGCAGAGGACCCTTCCAGCAATAAATCGCTTCAAGGCGGCTATGAAAGCTGGTGTTGACAAGTCAGAGACGAGCTCTATTTGTATGGCCTTGGTGGCCAAGCAGACGAATAGACAAATATATGTTTTGATTATTTTTATTCCTCTTAGTGTTGATGTTTTCATATCAAGTGGACATGCATAATCTACCCCAGTGTGTTGGAATGTTAATGATATATTGATTCTAGCTAAGGGTAGAGAACCTATTAACTGAGAGCTAGGTTTTGCGTTGAAACGAAAACAGTCCACACATTTGTGAATGCGATGTCGAATCGTATTGCTGGAATTGAATAACCAATATTGGTTTCTTATAGTGCTCAGTATTGTTTGGGTGCCTCCATGTAGGGTGTAATGGTGAATGTGGTCTATAACAAAATTGGTTATGTGATGGTTATTAGGGAGATTTGATATTGATTCGAAACCTTCGGTAAAATATTAGAAACTCTTCAGTTCAAATGCTGCCGGAGTTAGATTTTGGTAAAAGGTGTTGCGTTTGTTTTTTTAAATCAATCAATAACAGAAAACGTGTTATTTTCCTCCCAATCCTAAAAACTTTTCATGTAGGTAACCAACACTTTTTAATATTTTTCGTACCTAGTTTTACCAAACATATTTGTAAATGTTACCGGAGCTGTTTTTCCGAATTTGTTGATATTTTGTCACAATTACTTTTATAACGGTAAAATTGAAACCCCTGTAACTTGAATAAAATTTATTGCTATACGTTTATTTTAACACGAGAATGAAGATTGGGGTAACTTTATTCAGGAACACAAAAACCGGACAAATTTTATAAAAATCTCTTGTTCTCGTGGTGACGACTCGATCCAGTAGTCTAAAAAAAATAATCGGTTTCGTATATATGTATGTCATTTTGAATAGTACTGTATAAGAATTGGTAGGCATTGATAATTTGATTAGAATGAAAGCTCACGCTACTACTACATCGTTAAATTTTTGGAAGCTTGGAATCGAAAGCTTTATTTTCTGCCATTCAGCCTTAATTACATCCCCTCTAAAATTTTAATACGATCCTTTTTTTTCTTGGTTTTTAAAGACAGGACATCATTGATTTTACGTGTGTAAAATCGTATCAGCACCTTTGCAATAAAATTGAGTATTTGCTGTTTATGACTCATGCAAAATTTGTATTCATTTGTGGAGTCTAATATATGTTCCATTTTTTTTGGAAATATTGGTTTCGTACTTTATTCTTACTATACTTTTATTAAATTGTTCATAAATATTTTCAGTAAAGTATACGAATTCTATTGAAGGTATTTTTAAATTACCATATACCGAGTTACTTGTTACTTTGTAAGCCTTTAGCTTAAGAAGGGAATCATTAATTGTTTCGTCTTTGCTCAAGGGAAGTAGTAATGTTTTACAAGTAGAACAATTATATGACTTTATTATTTTATTTACTACATATCCTGCAAAATAAACTACTGCATTACTATTTAATGAAGGTATTCTGGCAACTTCTTGGGCCTTGGAAACCTTTCCTCCCTCATTATCACTAATTTCTTCTGCTAAATTTAAAAGGTCCTTTTCATTCATGACTTCTTCCACCGTTTCTTTCCTTTGATTTAAGCACAATTCGTTAATGAAATGTCAATATCTTTAGATTGTGAGTCATCAAGAACTTCTTCAATCTCTATAAGATTCCCTTCTTGGATGCTTGAAGTTGAGGACTCACTCAAGAGAGTCTCATCTGTTGAAATATTGTAGCTAGTGTTGACAGTAGGAGCAAGGTTTTGGAAAGCAATTTGCCTTAAATTTCGTGACAATCTAAGTGCTGATGGATTTCGCTCATAGCTTCCTTTACATCTGCGCAAGATAGAAATACTATTTTCCAATGGATCCTGGTTTATATGAGATGTTATGATATAATCCTGAGAATTTTTTATATTTTGCCATATTTGAAGAATGCCATTAATTGTTTGTATCATACCATCAAAGCAATATGGACTCTTCATTCGGCCTAAATGTTTCCATTCAATAATCCAGGCTCGACATTCATTTAAGGTTTTCATAACATCTTGATGACTTTTGTCGTCTGATAGAGCACATCTATGTGGATTTGCAGAAAATCTAGTGACGCTATTAAAGCAATCAATTTTTGAAAAGATTCTGTAGTATAAGTAGCGGTTGTTATTTGGTCAGTCGGAAATATATTTAAGAGAATACCTAGTTGAATTCCTATTGAAACTTGCCTACTTGTACTTGTGTAGAAAGTTTAACATTCATTTTATCGAAACTGTCAGGATAAATATGTTTTTCCGTCAACTTATAACAAGTTTTTATGGTATCGTTTACCTCCTCCTGGAAAATTTTTTCAACAATTTTCCAAGACATATGCTTACCTTTACATTCTATATCAGCTTTTAATGTACAGTTTCTAATACTTTTTATTAAGTGCACAGGATCATGTAAAAGAACAATCTCTCTATTTGAAATTTCTATGTAAGGTCTATCCACTGTACATCCCAATAAGGCATAGGCTTTTCGATTAACGGGACCTTGATCACAAGTAATTCCAATTACATCAACGCCGATATTATGTAGAGCTTCAAGAGTTTCTAAAATAATTACTCTTAGTTTTTCTGCACTAACAGCCCCCACATAATATGCGATGGATTGCTTCCAGTTTAGATTAAGACCTCTAACCATAAATAACAAAGCTGAAGACGCTACGAGATCTTTGCGATCTCCATTTCCAAAATCTGTGAACCCGTAAATAATGTCTTCTCAGGAATCATAATCTAACTCATTCTTAATAGTCATTTCATCGAACAATAAAATGCATTTTTTTTCTAACATGCTCCAGTTCTCGCATTTATATTTTAATAAGTCAAGAATTCCTGGAGACAAAATTATCTTACTTTGCCAATGCATTATCGTTTTAATGTGTGGCATTGAAAACCCCATATTTTGCATCGCTTTGTAACAGGCCGGAGATTTATAGTATATTTTAAGAAAAACATGCTTTTCTTCAGAGGACCATCCTTTTCCAGGGACAACTGGAGACTTCCTTATAGGTGGCTCTAAGAACTGAGAAGGGGATGCACTATTTGTCTCAGGTATTAATGGTATTTTATAGTCACGTATATATGTCCTCACATTATCACTTCGATTAACTTCTAAATCTGGTGAAGGAGGTGAGTAAGACTCAGTTACAGCAGGCATTGTACATGAAAAATCTTGTGTTGATAGATGATAGCTTCTTTTACGTGCTATCCTAGATTTCCAACCGACATTTGGCCTACATAACGTATCAATACTATATTGATCACATTTGCAAAAAGATGATTCATACGGCAAGGGTATGGCATTTGTTAGCAAGCTGGACTTCGTTCCATTGTAGATGAAGTCTTCAGAACGAAAGTGCTCTTCACATATAAAAACCTGCACAATATTCTCAATTTTGGTTTTAAATGCTAAACAACCACAACGTAATATCCACATATCGCGCCTTTCATCGCAAGGTAGTTTAAAATAACTAATTTGTGATCCAAAATTATCACAACTGTTACAATTGACATAAAAGCAATATCGAACCATATTAATTGTATTAATTGTATATTAAAATATAATAAAAAGGAGATCAAAATTCAGACGTAAAGCCAAATCCAAAGCTAGTTAATAAAATCTAATAACTAAATTAACAAAACAGAAGGAAAATCTAATTAAATTATTCAAGTTTAATGAAGTCCAAACAAAGTCCAAATACCTATACAGCCAATATCGAAATATTAATAATCAAAATAAAAAACTAGAAGGAATTTCAAATTTAATAAATTCCAATTAACGAATTCAAACACACCGTCAAATTAGCAATAAAATATCAGAAAATTGAAATGCAAGACCACAGTGAAAATCATAATTTTAAAAATCTATAAATGAGAAAAATAAAATCCAAAAGCAAAAATCAAATTTAATACTAATAAAGTAATCCAAGAATACAAAAACCAAACCTCCAAACCTGACTATTTAATTGAACAAAAGACACACAAAATATTAAAAAATTAAAATATTTGATTAATTTCAATCAAGAAATCCAATGCAGGGAAAATTTTAATTCAAACTTTCCAGAAAATTCTAAGATTCACACACGTTTGCTTGGGCGAAAAGTTGATAGGCAACTAAATGTCCGTTAAACTGCACTAAAAGAACACGTAATTTCAACAGAATCATTTCCTCTACTGTATCTATATCATTCTCAGAATATATAGCAGTATGGTGACAAGCAATTTCGCGTAATTAATTCTAGTCGTATTATTAGTGGCCACAAAGAGTAAATAACAATTCTGCCGAACTATTTGCTAATTTCTAAAAAAAAAAATTAATGCTTATTGCTTATCTACGCATCTAAGCTCATAAAACTTGTTAGCAGCCTAAGCAATATGCATAATAAAAATTCTGAAGAAGAAATGTTCAGTAAATTTCTAAGAACAAATTGAGGGCTTCCTTAATCAGGTCCAGGCATCGTTGATTTTATATTGGAGTAAGGCATTGCTGGCTAACCCTTTCGTTACACCATCAAGTGGAGGCATCGTCGATTTTATATACGATACTCATGCCATGCGGATCACAGAAAACCCGTACACCGGAATGAGGAGATATCTATAAAGGCAGGTACACACGCTCAAGCAAATCTTGCGACTTGCATGACCCAGTCGTATGATTTGCTTGAGCGTGTGTAGTGGTCTTTACACTCCATAATCAATGGCATCCCAACTCTAGTCAATATAATTTATTCATTACATTCCATCGTAAAAACGCTAGAATTGGTCTAACAATAACACCAATTCTTATGATACCCTATGAATGCCCGTATTTAATTTGGTATAGACACCCATCTGTGCAACTTTGATTTTTGAAGTGGTTTTCCGCTATTTCTAGAACGGTTCGTCGGAAAGTAAAAATGATTATGACTAATTTCATAGCATATGGTACGTAAAAAAACTAAATTGTTGTATGGCAAGACCAAGAAGGGGTTGTCCAGTTTAGTCCAGTTTTAAAATTTTATTTACTATTTTTATGAAAACGCCATGTACAAAATTTCAACTGTTGTTTAAATGTTGTGGTCTATTCCAGCATGTTCCATCAACCATATAAAATTTATATACTCTGCTCAATATACGCAGTATACGTGTATACGTAAAAACCCTAAGTAAACGCGTTCTCAAGTTATTGTGCGGATGGACAGACAGGACAGATGAAAATACAAAAATCAAAATAAATTTTAATATTATGTGTGGGTGTCCAATCCATTTTGCTCTACCATCATTATTTCTATGCCCTACAAACTGAATGACAAACTTAAACTACAACTACAATAGCCGTAAAGACGTCACGGATTTCAACAAGACTGAGGTTTAATTACGAAAAATTGTCATTTTTATCACATTCCATAAGGGTTATAATCTTCACATTTAATGTTTTCAATTTTTCGTAAGTATATATGATTCAGCATCTAGATTCTAGGATAAAAAAAGATTTCAAGATTCTGATGTCAAACCCAAAACCAAAGCTAGTCAATAAAATCCTACAACCAAATCAGAATGATTTATTTAAATTATCATAACAGAAGAAAAATCAAAATCAAATCGTAAAATATGCACACTATAATTATAGCCATTTTGTTCTCAATAATATTATAAAATAATTTAGAAACTTATGATATTTGAAGAATAGAGAGGTGATCATTATGCATTCGCCACCGAGGTATATATATGCAACCACCAAATATGGTACGTCATCAAAGCTTTAAAGAAACTCAACTCAACTAACCTGATTTATTCTACGTATAAAAGTTTTATAACAAAGCTCAATATTCTCAAACAGGTACAACTATGGCCATCTAGCGTGGAAGTGACTACTTAAAGTCGCGACCACTATATAATATAAAAAAAGTCGGGAAATCCTTATCACCGTATATCAAAAATAAGTAGATTTAAACAACTTTTTTCTGTCTGCAATGACTACATCAGCAATAATGATTAGCTATGTAAATCTGTTTCAAGGATTATTAGTAAAAGACCTATAGAGATGGTTGTTTTAAGGGACAGAACTATGGAAACATAATTTTATTCGTTTTCGAAAAAAGAAAAAGTGCACTATTTTTAAATAGGTAATTATGATTACATACATTACATAGAAACCGTTTCATCGGATCAATTCATGAGGTGTAGTTTTAAAACGAGTTTGTAAAATGCCAACGACAGATAGACTCAAAATCTGAACTTAAAAACCCTTCATTCGGGCACACTTTTGCTTGTTTTCAACTCTCAAGAAACACTTGAAATGAATCCATTCCACCGCTGAGAAAGAAGCTCCAACCACTACGAGGAAAGGGTTTCGACAGTAAAATGGGCAGTTTTAGGGGGAAGGAAATGTCCATGTTTTGCGAGTGGCGCAAATATATAGGAAAGTTTTTTTAAAGTAAGCTCGTGACCTGTTTAGCCAGTATCAAATTCTTCGATGTATATCAAAGTCCCATATAAAATTTTTTTTAAATATTATTATGTACTAAATGCAGAAAACTTGGAAAAAGAGCTGTTTGAATTGTATATTTTAATGTGATGGGGGCATCCGCTTTCCATCCTCTTGCCATCTGTAATTCGGTTGTCCTACCAAAGTCTCATAAAGCGATTAGATTAAAGAGTGCACTGCTTTTTAAAAAAATTTATACACATTAATACTCGATCAGCGCAGGACATGGTTAATATATTAAAAACTTTTTGCAGATATAAAAACCTATGAAATTTATTATTGCAATTTTCACCGTTCGACGAATGGCTCTTATAACAACTAAAAAAGCTAGAATTGGTCTAACAATAAGACCAATTCTTATGATACCCAGGATGAATGCCCGTATGTAATTTGATATAGTCACCTATCTGTGCTGTGCAAGTTTGATTCTTGAAGTGGTTTTTCGCATATTCTTTTAGAACGGTTCATCGTACAATAAAAATGGTTATGACCAATTTCATAGGATTTAATATTCTGAAAAACTTTTTAGTACAATAAAAACGTCTAGGACTGATCGGGGTTACCAGATTTCCCAGATTTTACCAGATTTTTGAAGTTTTACTTATGAAAACACCGTGTACAAAATTTCAGCCCTTTACGTCGACGCGTTCTCAGGCAGTGTTCAAATCTATAGTGGAAAACGAAATTTTTGTATGGCAGCCCTACGAAGAAGTTGCTCGATTCGTCCCGTTTTCGAACTTAAATTTGAATTATTTTTAAAAAATCTCTGTACAATATCTCAACTCTCCATGTTGACGCGTTGTCAGGCACTGTCCAAATATAAAGAACGAAATTTTTGTATGGCAACCCAACGAAGGAGTTATCCGATTCGGGCCATTTTCGAACAGGAATTTTTTTTTTTTGAATCCCGAGTGCAAAATTTCAGCTCTCTAAAGGTGAATTCTTTTCAACAAAACGGAACAGGCACTGAACTGAACCAGAGTCCGTCAGATCTACACCGAATTTAGCCCTGTCCCGAACAGGGACAAGCTGAAAAGAGTGCAAGAAAGTAGAATATGTTCGTCCCTTATGATTTTAATAAAAAAATAAACCACTTCAATAAAATAATTGTATTTTCACAAAATGTTCACACATCCACACTTTAATTACAAATACTTTCGATTTGACATTTAGCTCCGAACCGTAAACACAAATTTTCATGGAACAAGAAACTTCAAAGCCGGTGCAGAAACCGAACATAGAATCGCTGTGAAAAGAACATACGTACGGAACCAGTTCTGTGTCAGTGTGGTGAAGAAAACAAGGTTTAGGAACCGAACGAGTTACAGTTACAGTTCAGTTCAGGTGAAAAGAATTCACCATAAGTGAACACATTCTCGAGTTATCAGAAGGATTTAATCTAGGGTATAAAAATATCAAAAACATCTTAAACGGTATAACGATAACGTTTTGAAAACAGAGGGCCGACTACATTTACGGCAATAAAGTTTCACCAAAATTGGTTTTAAGACTTGGCTTATGCATGTCACATCGTACGATTTCCTTCATAGTACGTGGCGGCCTTTAGACCAATCATAACTTTTTTCATATTTCTAAAATTATTTCTATTTTCATAGCTCATGGTCTAATTTTTTTATCGGCCGATAACTTTTAAAAATGATAAGACTAATATGTACATAGGTTAAACAAAGTGTCATATGGTATGCCCAGATTTAAAGTCGAAATGTCCTCTATTTAAAGGTGAAATACGAGATACTTAAACAAATTTATAAAGGGTATTTTACCTTAAAATGGTATGTATGTTGACGGTCATACTTATTGCTACTAATACACGAAAAACTACCTGATTGAATCGAACTAAATTCTGTACTCGTGGATGGACCTTCAGTTTCAGTTGGCTTACTACTTTGTGATGAAATAGCTATAGTTGCTGCACCAACACTGTTCTCCTTTGAATAACGCTTGAGTGTAAAGCTGGTAACAACCTTTGAAATTTTCAATTTGGAAGAAGCCGAAATAGTATTGTTGCCACTGCTCCTTTTATTGATTGATTTGGATGATTTGGTTTTGAACAATTTGCTCCACATCACGCTGCTTTAAAAATATACTTTTTCACAATAAAACCTTTTACGGATTTTTATTGGCACCACATCGTATACACCACTCTTTTTAACTAGTACGCCACCACACTTCACATCATCGAAGCCACCTACACCTTTTCGAGAAATTGCTTATAAATAGGTAGACCCAGATTTTACGGAAAACAAAATGTTCGCAATTATCCAACAAAGTATCAGAGATATTTAGTGTTAGATATTTGAGCTCTATTGGATTTCGTTGTAAGTTGCTCGCAAAATTACTTGAAACTCATACGAATTTCGACATCATTAATTCAAATGTCAACCAACAACAGATAGTAAAACACTATAAACTATAAGACGTGCGGAATCGATGTGAACTTTCAGAGAAACTAAAAAAAATGCGCACTATCACGATTGAAACCTCGAGCACACTAAATAAGAAACGAGAATGCTTTCAAAACGAAACTATTTATTGTGACGTTCAATTATAGCTGTTAGTGAGACTTAAGAAAGATGGATGTACCATCAAGGCTACGGGAGCCGCATTAAGGGATACACCTCGATCTTGGAGTATTTGGCATATCAAAGGCCATAGAATCTTGTGAGAAGATCTTAACTAGAATGCATTAAAATTCTCCTTCCATAAAGAGCTGTGAATATGCTATTTTCGGTGGTTGACTGGTTGCACAGCACCAGCACGACGTTGACAACAATAATTGTCTTTGTTCACTCACGCACCAAATACCATAACTTTAGTCACTAGTCAAAATGAGCTTGATCTAGCCTCGGAACTTTTCTGCTGAGATGTGTCTTAAAATCCTCAATGAAGCCAAGATGCTCATCAGGCTTTACTACAATAGGTTAAAACCGGAGATTTTATCTCAGCTGTTAATAATTCTCGAAGCGTGCACAGCGATTTTGTTTTTCTGTTACACTTCCATTATTTCAACCGCGCCATATACAAAAGATTATAGCGATTAAAATTGGGTCACGATATCACGCGAATTGGAGATACCAGTTCCTTGTACGTAAAAATATATTTTGGGAAGTCTGTTTTGATTTTCTTTGCTATCGTTACAATGGTTCAAGAAGAAGTCAAGATTAGAGATGACAGTTTATTCTATGAGAAATTAAATAATTAGTCATGATAAAATTACATGGTAACGTAAGCTAGCTGAAAATGTTTTAATTAAATTTGTTAAACAAATTGAGAATTGTACACGTGTGAAATTCTGTGTTGTTCGGAGTTATTTTAATTTTATTACTTTCTCTATCAACTAAATGTGGATGAAAAGACTTTTTTTTTGTTATACAGTTTTTTACCACCATGGAGGGTAAATAGAGTAGGAGGTGACAGTACTCACCCAGCCAAACAAAAAATTGTATGTCAGGGGGGCCATATCAACCGTTTCGAAGTTAAAGGGTGATTAAGAAAAAAGTGAGTTTTTTACAAAACACCCTGTATCTTAAAAGGTACAGAGCGTACGGTCAGAAATAGGAGCTCATTGTATGCAGCACTTCATGGCCTTTCCAAGGACTGCTCAACCAGCCCTGTAGCGCTCTCATGCTAGGAGTTATTGTCTAAACTAAAAATTTCTGATTTTCTTACCTTTTCTTTTAGTTTGACCTCTTTTTCTTAAAAAAACGTGGTTAACATGAGCTCTTAACTGTGACCGTATGCCCTGTACCTTTTACGATACAGAGTGTTTTGTGAAAAACTAGTTTTTTTTCTTCTTAATCTCCCTGTAATTCAGAAACTGTTAATATGTTGCCGTTTTTTTTCCAATCAATTTATTGTAAAACGAATAACACAGTTTAAAATAAATTAAATGATTTGGTATGGTGTTTTACCAAGTGGCAGTTCTGTCAACAGGTTTGTAGCCAGATACGCATATGTCTTGGCAGTGGCTGCATAAGTTGCCTTTGACAAATTCCAGAGTACTAGTTGACACATGAGCTGAAGTATAGCAGTACTCAATATCGCCCATCATTAAAGTTTCTTAGGAATTGAAGCTAAAGCAATGTCTGTACCAGGTGAAGCCAGAATTAGGCATACTGATACTGACAAGCACCTTCCGGTCCCCTTGGATGGTACGGTGTGGGATTTTCGGATCTTATTGCCCCAGCAGCCACAACGTACTGCAACAACAGATAGCTTGGCCAGATGTGATCACTACTTTCACCAATTGCAACAAAAGCCTTGAAGCCTTGAAACGTGTACGTTTAACAGCGCGAGTTTGCTTCTGAAGAAAACCCTTAAAAGAAAAAACTTAAAACTTCATCTTTCAAAGACGATCCAAAGAACAAATCAATGACTCCAAATTCTTTAATGGGAAGGGAATACAAATATCTTCCAGACTCAGGATTTTACCGTCTCGGACGCGGGGCGTCTCAATTTACTGACTAGTGTCCATTCTTTTTGAAATTACTTTCCACCCACTAACATAATATGGACTGACTACGTTCATAGAAATACACTGCAGAAAGTGGATTTGAAAACGATTATGACCAATTTTATCATCTGACTAACCGTTCTACAAAGAACTTTGAAAACTCACGTTCACATTCTCAAAACAGAGCGGTAGTTATGTTTATGGACATTTATCCACAAACTTCGACAAAACTTGTCTTAGACCAATTATAGCCTTTTCCTATAAGTAATTCCAAGATTGGAAACTTTAGCGGAATCATAACTGGAAGGTGTAAGAGCTAAACACTGAGCCATCCTATCTAATTCCTATAGTCAAAACTGACACAAATTTTTGTTAAAATGTGTTAGTCTCCTTCAAGCTGAAAATATACGTTAAACTGTAACCAATTTTGAAAACAGTACAGTTATAATTCTTAGAATAGAATGCATTGGAATTGACATAAAAATTTAGACAAATATACTGCTTATATTGTCTATCTCCTTCAATCTTAGTTTTCTTTGACATCGAATCTGCAGAACAGCACATTTTTTAGAAATTAAAACAAATTCAACTTTCCAAAAAAATTTTATTTAATGCAATACCTTTAGTGTTTCTAATCGATAAATAATAATAAATTATGAATCGGTGTACAATTGTACGAAATAAGGGACTTTCACAGCCTGTTCAAAATTTGTCCCATTTTAAAAGAAAGAACGCTCAGTCCATTCTTATTATATGCCAGTGGTTGACCCATTCGAAACTACCAAGAAATAACCGCCAAAAAGTGCGTAAATGCGATATTAGAGCATAATTAACCGTTAACCTCACTCTACCGGCCGCAGCGGCCGTGTGCACTTTTACCTGGCTATATCTTTTCTTAGAATTAACAGCCATTAAAATGAGCTTAGGTAATCTTCTAGTTCCATGAAAGGATGTAAAATTTCTCCAAAAAAAATATAAAAAAAAAAAATTTACGAATTGCACTTGTTCATAAAAAAACTCCGCTATCCCCTCTCTAACGGCCGCAGCGGCCTACGAGAATTAGTTGTTAGTCCTTCGCTGAGAGTGTCATTGAAAGTTTTTGAAATTTTTAACTGTCGTTATTTTGTATACAGGTATGTATTATAATAATTAAATCAACAACTGCTATTATACTGATGTTATTATTAATTTTCATTATTGTTTTTTATTCATTAATTTTAGAGAAATATCCCTAAAATGTCTCGCTTCTTGTATGATGAAGAAATTCGTCTGCTAGCAGAAATCCAAAATCCGGACGAAGAATATAAATACAGAATATAAATACAGCGAAGAAGAGTTGCCAATACGTGAGGAATTACCAGCTGCACCTGGTAATGACAACACTCATCCACCAGCAAAAGATCATAGTGGTGGTACTGGAAGGACTCCTGCACATAATATTATTAGACGTTCAACCAACAAAGTAATTTTACCACCAGGCACTACAATTGAGGATCCAGTGGACGCCTTTCATTTAATTTTCCCAGATAATTTATTGACAATAATAACACAAATGACTAATAAGGAGGCTATCAGAGTGCACGCAGAAAAACAATATAAAAAACAGTGGAAACCAGTTGATAATATAGAGATGGTGCATTTATTGGGGTGCTGTTGACAGCTGGTCATCTAAAATCGTCAGATGTAAGTATTGACCGATTATGGAGTAAAAAATACGGACCTCCAATCTTTCGAGCGATCATGTCCAAAAATCAATATCACGAAATTTGTTTATTAGATTTGATGATAAAGACTCGAGACATGAAAGGCGTGCCAACGATAAACTTGAACCTATCGGAGACTTGTGGGAACAAGTAAATATTAATTTGGGAAAATTTTACATGCCATCATGTAATCTAACTGTGGATGAACAATTGTTTGGTTTTGATGGTAAGTGTCCATTCAAACAATATATGCCATCAAAACCAGAAAAATATGGAATCAAAATATTTAGGATCAATGATTCACAAACAGGATTTCCAATAGGAGGGATTCCATATTTAGGAAAAAAAGGATGCAAACGAGCGATCAATCTCAGGGGAAAAATCGTCGAAAAATTATGTATACCATATTACGGATCAAATAGAAATATAACAATCGACAATTTTTTTACTTCAAAGCAATTGGCTCTAAATACGAAAAGTTGTGGCCTAACCATAACTGGAACGTTGCGGAAAAATAAATCATTTATTCCCACAAATTTTCATTAAAATCGTTCCCGGGAAGAATTTTCGACAATTTTCGGTTTTACAAAGAACCTCACTTTGGCGTCATATGTACCGCGAAAAGGAAGAGCAATTCTACTGTCCACAATGCACCATAGTGATACGATTGTACAAGAAAATAAGCGCAAACCAGAAATTATAATTGACTACAATTAAATGAAAGGAGGCACTGATCTTTTGGACAAAATGCTGAAAACATACACATGCAAAAAGAAGACAAACAGATGGCCTGTAGCATTTTTTACAAATATTTTAGATATCAGTGCATTGGCGGCGTATCTTATATCTTAGGCACTGATCTTTTGGACAAAATGCTGAAAACATACACATGCAAAAAGAAGACAAACAGATGGCCTGTAGCATTTTTTACAAATATTTTAGATATCAGTGCATTGGCGGCGTATCTTATATACACCAATATATATAAAAATTGAAATTTAAAAAAAAAACGATAGGAGAAATTCATTTTTAGAAGAACTTAGTGAGTCACTAATTTTACCAAATTTGCAGCGAAGACAGCATCAAAACTTACGCAAAAAAGACTTGAAAGAATCGATTAGTTTTATAAACTGTTCAATTGGAAAGAAACGCCAAAAATTCTACGGCACCTTCAACTTCATCAGAAAAGAAAAGTCGTAAACAATGCCATTTATGTGAAACGGAAAGAAGAATATTCCAGTGTTGTATACGTTGCGCTCAAAATACATGTAATAATCATGCTAAAATGATTTGTGATAAATGTTTAAATCAATAAAAAAAAGGATTGAAAATAATATACATAGTTTTATTTTGAATTTTTAATCTCTTAATTTTTTTATTTGAAGAATGGTAAAAAGTTTTATTTTGTAATCAAAATGTATCAAGTTTATTTTATTAATTTATTAATTAGCCCACTTTTATTTAATGAAAATAAATAAAATATAGGTAAGAAATCTAAGTTTTAATTTAAAATATCATAATTGATAATTTTATCGCATTTAACTATTCTAAATATATAAATTGATGCCGACCTCTTAGGCCGCTAGGCGTAGGATAACTGACAAAACAGTAGTATGAGGTTAACGGTTAAAGATGCTGCTAGCTTTGCCCGTTTTGCTGGAATATTTATCTGCGTTGCTTACGCCAAAGATGCATATTCGTGACATTTGAGCGAAATAATAGGTGGGCCAACCTATTTGGTTCGAGTGGGCCAACTTATTGACATTATTTGGAACTGATCATAAAAGGGTGTTATGGTCGTAGCGTATTGCATATAGCAATATGCTACACGTACTGTAGCGTGTATGTCGGCTGCTGTCCATAGCGGAAAGCGAACGCACCTTGACTGGGAGAAGTGCTTTACTCAAGCTCAAGTGACATGTCGTTGAAGACAAGTAAGAAGAAGACAATCGTTTTGTCTTGTCAAAACGTGAAAATGAAAGGACGTGAATAAGGTGAAGACAACAAAAATCGTAAATTTTCAACGGCATCGGTGGAAATCTACTTCTCATGTAAGTTCGAAATAATATTTATCCCTGCAAAAACCTATTATTAATTTGTAAAAATATTCTCCTCATCACCAAGAGAAAATTTTTCGCGCACTATAACTACCAGCTAGAACAGCTCAAATTCTTTAGAAAGCCCTGAATAGCATATGCAGGTGAAATTGCAGCAGCGGTAGCAACTGCCTCTGCACCTGATGCAAATTTACCAGCAGAAGGCAGGGTGGAACAGGTATAGCACAATCGCCACCATAACAAATATCATTGCAGCCGCAGTCTGCTCACCACTCACTTCTACAAACGGTAACATTTCTAAATTAGAAATTTAAGATTAATATCCAGCAGTCTTAGTTTAGGTAGTGCATTTATTAATTTTACCAGTTGAAAGTGGCAGCGGGACCAGTAAATGGGGTGCATTTACTCGCCCACGTTGAGGTAGCTCACATGCCCGTCTTCACGGTCTAAATAGGCACCAACGTTTTTGAATGCGATGCTGGAACGAATTTCGAGTGTCCTATTCGTCACAAGAGATTCTACAGCACGTTTTATACAACAAAGAATATAAGGATCGAGGAACGATAATATACTCACGTTTCTTGAAGAGTTCGAGAGAAATTTTCCGATAAGTTCACCAATGTGGTAAGCAGTTCCGCAGAGTAAGCTATATTCATTCAAGTTTTTTAATTTGGGTCCATAAGATATAAGAAATATTGTGAACCGACTGCATGTTATTATTTCGTTTAAAATTAATTTAATTCATTGCTTCAAATTTGTATGAGTTGATCAGAAGCTAAGGGAATAGGTAAATTATTGGTAACAAAGTGGCAGAAAAGTAAAATAGATCATAGACCTGCTAACAAATTATGAATAGCAATGTTTTCAGACGCTTGTACTTAGGTCTGTTGTCAATTCAGTTCGAAAGAGGAAGAAGTGTCAATATATAATAAGACAGAATTGGTATGGAACTTAATTTAAAATATCATTGTAAAAGTAGAAGAAACTTAAACTAATCAGTGTTTACCTTTAATTACTGCGTTCTGTATTATTGACTGCCTTTGGCTTGAACTGGTTAAGTTTAATTTAGATAGAAAAGAAGCAGTAACGACCTAATCAGTCCGTACAGCTCATTCAGTTCCAATTTAGGAGATTTGAAGTTTCTTTTACGTCTTACGTATAGGTAGATCCTTTTTTTTGACACGATTTGTTTACGTGAGTGTAATTCTCCTCTACACAAAATTTCAATTTACGTACAGATATCAGAATGATTTTTGTCAAGAACGTATGACGATACTTAGATTAATTTTAATTTCCTTTATGCTAATTATTAGCACGAAATTAATTTTGTTTGGAATTCACTTTCGGCATAGTGTAATCAGTACACATTGATTAAATTTAGTATCGGAAGTTGGTGTAAACCTTTAAAAGAAAAATTTTATGTTCCCGGCTTGAGTAATGATAATTAGGCTTAGTAGTGGTGCAAAAAGGCACTAGTTACGCTATAGGAAGTTTTCCTTATAGGTTATATCGTCAAGAATGTCGCTAGAATTTTATCATTTCCAATTAAGTTTTCTTTCCTTTCATATTTTTTATTCTTACAAAACTGTTATATAAGTCAAGTGGCACACGCTACGAGTACCTTTTCTAGCTATCTGAATAACTAGTGATCTTGAAACCATTTTGAGAATTTATAATTTAATAAGAGAAAATTGCTTATTAGTATATTATTTTTTTTTTGGCATGAGATGAGAGGAGCTCCTTGAATTATCGCGCTATTAAGTTCGTACGTAAACAGTCTCTAGGCTGTAAGGTGTGCCGTTGGCTCGAACCTATGTAGAATAATAAATGAAATACTTAGACATAAAGAGTTAAAAAAAGATAAAAAAAAACAAACAAAATGGAAATTAAATTCTTATTGAAAAAAAAAAGAGGAGACAACACAGATGTATCTATACGTTCACGTCCAGCATCACAGTTTATTATAAAATTTGGAATGAGGACGTATTTTTGTTTCATTAAAGGTAGAATACTTTTTATTGGAAATAGAGAATAATGAAGTACTTTATAAGTAAATATCGATACACAGTACAACGACGGAAATAGCAAGAAGCAAGATTTTATTTTAACTGAAGTATTATATAATAGTTTCAATTATAACGTGAACATGATTGGCTGAGCTTTTATTTTTCCTATCACTATCCCGGAGCTCTCGCAATTGGGATAAAGGTCGTCTAGGTTCGCCTAGTCTCTCTCTCTCATTACAGATCAGAAGGGACTTTGGACGATTGTGCCACCCAAAGTCGATGGGAGGATGGGGCTTGGCAGGAAGGCATGCCATCTGCGCCTTCAATGGAATATAGGTAAGTGACCTAGGGGTCCCTTCAGGACCGAGTGTGTGGTGGCTCGTTTATGTAGGCATGAAGAATTTTTTTTTGATTATGGGTGGTGACAGCGGCAGGTATTTTCGGGAACCTCCCCACACTCTCCGCCACCCTTAGCCGAGGTGCTAGCATGCCGCCCTGTGCTATCGCTGTCATCGAGTGATCTGTCAGCTCATGCTGACAGTTTGGACTTCACGTCCTAACCATTCACTCTCAACATAATTCCATAACAAGGGGACGTAGAATACAACAATCTAGTGAATTACACTTTAGGTATGTTTAATGAGCTGTTCTAGGTTACTCTAGATCAGAAAAGAGCAGAAAATCGTGTTCGTGTGCTCTTATTTGCCCTTTTCTGCTCTAGAGTAACCTAGACCAGCTCATTATACAGACCTTTTAACTTTAATGTGAGCAGCGCGTATTACAACTTTCACGCCACGCTGAAAGCGTTAGGGGAATGTAACTCCACATACACCATCAAAACATCTGGGGTATCAACATAATAAACTTGAGAAAGCATAGTGGGTCAGACGTCAGACCCATCCTAGCATGAAATGGAAGCGCTCAGAGACGAACGCAAGACTTCTAGAGTTCTAGATTCTTGGGAAGCGCTCTTAAAGCGTTTGTAGGGTGGCACTCTTGGAGCGTTTGTCGGGTGGTACTCCTGGAGCGCTTACCGGGTAGCAATCTCGGAGCGCTTGCCGGGTAGTAATCTCGGAGCGCTTGTAGGGAAGCCGTAGCGCTTTTAGGGAATACAAAGGGAATCAAGATAAGGGCTTTATTAAAAATTTCAGTCTTATTTTAAATTTAATTTAATTTCAATTAACCGTACATTTCAACTGGATACCTACTACAGAATGAAAGTTCTGCTGTGCTTTCATATGCATATGAGTCATCTTTTCACAACAAAAAGAGATAGGTTATGAATAAGCCCAAACTCAGAAAAGAGTTCTGCTTCCGCAAAACTTCCTTTGGCTATGGTAAAAGAGCTCTTCGGGAAAGATTGAAACTTCTGCTGCGCTTTCAGATGCATATGAGCATAGATGGCACAAGAGCTAGATGTCGCATGCAGTACCAAAAAAGTATACAAATTTTATATGGCTGGGTGGTCCATTCCGGAATGGACCACAACATTTGGAATGATGTATACGACGAGTGTTTCATATTTTTTCGTATCTGAAGTGTTGGGGAAGTCGATCAAATGTATACAAAACTACTATTATAAAATCATTTGCATTCGTCACAATCTCAAAGATATTATGGTCCATTTCAGAATGCACTACTCATTTCACAATGTGTATACTCTGCTTTAGTATGGCATGCGACATCTAGCTCTTGTGCCATCTATGATATGAGTCATCTTTTCAAATAAAAATACGAATAAGCGTAAACTCAGAGATGAGATCTGCTTCCGCAAAAATTCCTTTGGTAAGAGAGCGCTTCGAAAAAGAATTTTCTGGCTATGGTGTGGAAGCGCTTCCCTTTACAAACGCTTGACATATTTCCCGCTGGGACGGTAAGGAGAATACAAAATATTCTCTACCATGAGTCTGACCCAATACAAGGTATTCTCTACCATAAGTCTGACCCAATACAAGGTATTCTCTGTACACCACGTTTCACCATTATAGGACGAAATGTCGTAGAGAAATGTCTTTGTAGAAAAACACGGTACAAAGAATTCAACACTCTCTCTCCTCTTTCTGTCTGTTCTATACATTAGTGACCGAAATTACGTCACAGCACTGTTGTACAAATTTGAGAATGCCTTGTATTCTCTGTATTGTGGGTCAGACCTGCGCACCCACATATCGACGATGGAAAGCATAAACGTCGTAACCGACCAAAATGTCGAAAATACGTTATATACACCATTTGAATCAGAAAAAAAACTGCGTCAAATGGTCTGGGTCTCATATCTCTACGATGAAAATAAAATTATTTATGCCATTGAAAACGCCTGTACTTTTTCCGGTAACTACGACTTGATTTGCAGTAATAAGGTCAAAATCCGCAACTTTTTAAACACATGTCGCTTAAAGCAAAGGAAGGTTTGAAAATTTTTAAGCGAAAAACATACAGCGTCCGAGGTTTGACGGTTGGAGAGGATTACATCATTTTTGCAGATCGTAAAATGATGACTTCTGTTATTAACTCTCGATATTGTTCGAAGTTACTACATTTTCAAAGACTTATTCATTATGACAAATAGCTTCTAATTCATTTTGTTATTGCTTAGTTTTGCATGAGAGATGAAGTTAATCTATTCTTTTTAACTTATAGATAACTCCGAATACGGTGTTACTACGTTAAAAGAGTATTAAATAAAAACTTAATAGTAACTACAGCCTTTTATTTAAACTACATATCTTGTTTTGTGCTATTGTACATCAAACCTTAGACCTTATTTTAAACATAGAACTTGGATACAGCATTTTAGTTGCTATAAGTTTTTTAGCATTGCTTTCGTTCCATACATTACAGCTATTCAGATACAGCATTTTTGAGGTCCGTAAAACAAAAAACGGATTGCTGTAACAGAAAAAACTAATACTTATACTAACTTTAACGTATGTAAGTCTACTTATTGCAAATTGTATATGTAATTTAAAAAAAAAATATCTGTCCAAAAATAGCACTTCTATCACAAATAATTTAGAAGTTATGATTTTTCTACTGATTTTGATAAAGTTTTTGTGCTCTAGTGAAAAGTTTCATTTTGGTCGGTTACGACGTTTATGCTTTTCAGCGCGATATGTACTTATACACATACGTCCAAACGTATACAAAAACGTATAAGTTAGAAGGGCTAAAGTTCCGTAGGTTTCCACGACAAAAACGTGACTCTGGACAAAATATAGTGGATAAGCACGACAAAATGTCTACATGCGATCTCTTCTTATACAGCCATTCCACACGAACGCGATCACCTTGGAATCCGACCATTTCCGGTTTGGATGAAACTTTCACAGTTTGTGAAGAATTCGAAAATAGCTCACCCGCATTTCTCCTATTTCGCACTACCACAACCCACACCCACAAACGCACTGACATATAATAGGCTGAGCGTTCTGTTTCAAAAATGGTACAAATTTAGAACAGGCTTCGAAAACCCTTTATTTCTTGGAATTGTACACGAATTCATAACTGATTATTATTTGTCGATTAGATACACCCTTGTGTATAGAACTATATCTAGTGATTGACATAAAATTCCGACAAATATATTGTTTATATACGTTTATCTCCTTCAAACTCAATATAGTTTGACATCAAATCTGGAGAGGAGCACATTTTTCAATAATATTGAAAGTAAATTCTTGTGTTTATCTTCCTAAACAATTTTTTGTAATGCAATACTATTTTTCAATATCTTTAGTGTTTCTAATCGGTGTACAATTGTACCAAATAAAGGGTTTCCGCAGCCTGTACAAAAATTTAGAAGCAGAACGCTCAGTCCATTCTTATTAAATGTCAGTGTTATATTATTATTTAGTTTGTCTACGCTCTTATGGCTTATCCCTTGAATCCCATACTTCAGTTGCCGAACTTTTAGCGACTGAGCGTGAACAAAACTGTTTAAAATGGCTCAATTGCCATCTGACATTATAAGAAGGAAGCATTTTCGGAATCACTATAAGTTCTATACACAAAGGATAAACTAAAGATGTCATAAAATAGTATTGCATTAAACAAAAATGTTTCAGGAAATTAATTTTTCATACGAGTATTACTGAAACATGTGCTCCTCTGCAGATTTAATCTCAAATATATTTGAACTTGAAGGAGATACACGTATATAAGCAAAATATTTTTCTTAATTTTTATGTCAATTCCAATGCATTCCATTTAATACAACCGTACTGTTTCCAAAATTGGTTATAGTTCAACGTACATTTTGAGCTTGAAGGAGACAAACAGATTTTAACCAAAATTTGTGCTATTTTTGAGTATAGGAAGAAGATAGGGTGGCTCAGTCCATTCATGTCAGTGCTGTGTGTAATGTGCATTACCATGCATGGAAGAAATGGATTTTGACTTTTCACTTTCTTGTTACGCTCATTCTGCTCCACTCGAACAAATCCCTTTGTTCGTGCCTATTTAAATATTCAAAATCCACAGGAGAACAATAAAATGATGAGATAGACGAAAGTAGGAAAACTTGGATAAAAATAAGAGAATCATCTAAAACGAATATATGTATGTGAGGAGGCTCTATGCTACCAAGCAGATTGATGAAAGTAGGAAAAATGTAGATTCCTTGGCAAGGAGACATGTGTGCTTTTTCATAATTACAAAACGTGCTCGACTTGTTTTGTGACTAGTATATATAATTACTACTTCCCATCCTAAAAAATGAAATCAGCACTTCTAACTAATCCTAAAAGCAACTCAGTATCAAACAATTGAATCGAGTTAAATCTTTCATTAATTCACCCTGCTTTATTTTAAGCAACAGGAAATGAGGTGCTGCAGTAAGAGATTAACTATACATATACATATGTATGTAAGCGCGTATGGTGAAAATATATCATAAAAAAAATTAAGAAACCATAACCTGAAACTCCATCCAACAGCTGTGATGTATTTTCAGACTTTTCCAGAATGCATACAAATACAAAATGCCCAAACGAAAATCATTTTGGTACCCGGTAGTGGCAGCGTCTTTCGAAATCTCAAATATCAAAAATAACGCGTTCAAGAGAACTTCTTGGAGGAACAAAAAAATTAATAAAAACAAAGTCGAATGCCGCAAGCCGATTATCTATTTTTGTTCCCTTCTGAGATTCAACACTTGAGAATCAACGAAGTAATTTCAAGAACGTGGTTTTAGTGCATTGTACTTATGAACTCAAAAATTGATTTTCCTAAGAGCAGCCGAGCAAATATCTGTTGGTGTCTTATAATGTGGTTTTCTCATTTTGGTTATTGAAGCAAAATTGCTATAATGTCGGCACATTTCCTTAATTAAAAATTTTTGTTTTGGGATTTTATAATTGTTGAATCATAATTCATATAAAATTCCTTAACTAAAAATTAAATCAGATGGAAATGGATAGGCTCCATACTTAGAAGGCTTATCACTCGTCGAGCATTAGATTGGAACCCACTGGGAAAGATAAATCTGAGAACACCGTGAACAGCTGGAGGAGAGCAAAAAGTGAAACCAAAGACGAAAGTGGGAAAACCTGGACAGATTCAGATGGAGAGGCAATGTAGAGGATCTATATTCCCAAGGGAAGTGAGAAGGAAAAAACTGGATGCGCTAAGCTACAGGGGGGAATGATCGTAGTAGACTTTAAACTGCATATGACAAGCATCCTGGATAACGAATGCCAGAAATTAGGTCAGACCGCATTCGGAAACTCCAATTGCTCAATCTCAAATAATGTGAGATATTCCCAGACATCGCATCACTTGTTCAAGGCTGTTTTTATATTCTCCAGTAGATTTCGCTGAACCAGTTTCAATTAATGGCTTAAACACAATTGCGACGACAGAGTGACAGACTACGAAATTTGGGAACACAATTGCAACGCCAGGCAGTGAACGACAATTGTGAAAGAAAAAGATATTGAAATTTCATTTGTTAAATATTTCGAGCGTTTTAAAAGGAGATTTTTATTAAGAAATTTTTATTAAGAATATTTTATATTATATTGAAAAAAATGCAATGGACCAAAGTGTGGAAAAAAAACTGAAAATGCATAAATTGACTAAATTAAACGCTTTGAAATATCCATCCAAACCACGTCTTTTTTGTCCACTTGTCTATACTGCCTGACTTGCAATCTTAAATTATTCTATGATTTCGTACTTCCTCAATAAATTTTTCCTCAAAGCTCATTTGGCCGGATTACATTAACAACGCCGACGTCTATGATTTCGTACTTCCTCAATAAATTTTTCCTCAAAGCTCATTTGGCCGGATTACATTAACAACGCCGACGTCGGCGTTGTTAATGTAATCCGGCCATAAGCCTTAAGGCCTGAATTACAATTACGACTGATCTGTCGACTGTTACTTGATTTTAAGCCGAAGTCGACGCTGAAGTGAAATTTGTAATTTATACCGATTTCCATTGATCAAGTTTTCTAGTAAAAGTGTTACACTTTTCTTGCAGTGTTACACCGAAATTGTTCCATTGACCTGCACTACTAGAAAAAGTGTACGTCAAATGAGTCTGGTGCTACACCGGAAAAATCGGCGGTGTTACACCGAAAAACGCACACATCTACATGAGAAATGTCACAACTGAATGTCATTGAGCATTACATATCAATCTTCAACTATTACTTTACCAAATTCATCCGCAATCACGCCAAAACCTTTTAAGTAACAATTTTTATAATTTTTACATTATTCGTGATGTTTTTTTTTTTCAGAAAATTTCAATCTGACAAATTACATACACATATATGAGCTACTATAAATTTCTCATCGCGTCAAAAGTTGTTCCATCGAACTCGTTTTTTACTGATTGACGTGCACTTTTCTTAAAATATCAATGGAAATCGACATAAAATAAAAAGCCTCAACTGCTTGAACAAACCAGTCCCGACATCTGTGACTGAACTGAAGTTGGTCGCAGCCAACACCAACTTTACACTTTGAGCAAAGTTTAGTTTCAGTCGCAGTCACAGTCGAAGGGGAAGTTGCAATTGTATCTTGCCACATGCATTTACCATTTGGGCAAAGTCGCAGTCGACAGATCAGTCGTAATTGTAATTCACGCATGTTGTTGTATCAAAGATGTGGAATTAGAATCTGTTAGTGGCTTGACTGTAGAAGATTTCTCGCAACATTCAGATATTTCGATTTAAGATAAGAAGTACTAGCACATGTCTAGGACACACATGTCGGGGGACTATAGGAAGCTACAATGAAATGTTTCAATTAACATCATATTCAACAAGTGGTGAATTGTAGAATCTTAAGTTTTAAGGAATGAGCCACTATATTCACACGAACTGAGGCGAATCTCAATTTCCATTTTTTATACACCTTGTTCAATTATCTTTTTTACCCAAGTGTTCCTCACACCAGCTAGTGGAGTTAGGAGCTGCTACAAGAATTGGAACTATTGATCATTGGACTATTTAAACCATCTTCAACAACGGTAAAAGTGGCAAAATAGTCTGTAAACAACAGCGAACTAAATAGGTCATATGACTATCCATCCTGGAGGGTGATTCTGATCTTTTGTCGTACTATTTAGTCGTGAATTTTGACATGTTTTGTCGTACTTTTTCTTTTAACACAGTTCATTTTGCGTCTTCACTATTATCTACCACAAAATGAATTTTCGGTGAGCAAACGTCAAAAAACACGACTAAATATACGACAAATTAGTCAACTTCTCCCAGAGGTTGTGACAAAAATTTTACATTGGTAAATGGAAATTCTACACCTAATTAGAGCACTACAAGTGCTTAAATTCGAAATATTATTTTGAATTTGTAATGTGAAATGTCATTTTCAGTTCATTCTACGCCATGCAAGGGTTGCTGACCTGAATAAAAATACGAAAAAATCAATAGAAAAGTTCATTTCATTTAGTCGTATATTTTGACATTCAAGTACGACAAAAGATCAGAATCACCCTCCTGATGTCAACGGCA
Source organism: Dioctria rufipes (assembly GCA_963924295.1). Classification (NCBI taxonomy): domain Eukaryota; kingdom Metazoa; phylum Arthropoda; class Insecta; order Diptera; family Asilidae; genus Dioctria; species Dioctria rufipes. The sequence goes on from OZ002740.1 coordinate 140,226,848, forward strand.
GAGTGCGCGTTGTAGCGTTGCGATTTCGAAATTCAACAATAACGCATCTAGTTGCCAAGATCTGTCCTTCTGCCCATCATGGACAACAACCCATAATTCATTTTAGTTTTCTCAAATGAACTGGGCGGACAGAATATTTGGTTCATAATACATATAATACTTCATAATATTTAAAGTAAGTTCAATTATACGTAAAATTGAAATACAAAAACTGATAACAATAAACATATATACTGTCCGGAGAACCGTCCCAGAAAAAAAATTTCAAAAACCATCTTAATCCTTTCATTTGTGTAATTTTATCTAGAGTATCGTCATTGATGTTATACATATAGATATGCCACCAAATCTGTTACCTCATCTCGACAGATGACCTTACATGTACCAAATTAGAAAACAGAGGCGAAGTTTTTACCGAATGACTGAAATCATGTTTACAGATGGCGCCATTTATTAGTTAAAATTTTAAAATATGAGGATATTAAGTTATCTTCGATAACAAATGTTTTTTCTTCTTCCCTATCTAACAATGTCTAGGAACGTGGAAAAAATGTAATAAAGGAATTCGAAGGAATTCCAGATTTTTTTCTCAATAAATTTGCTTTTTATGAGATATATATGCCGTAGACATTTGACGTAACTAGCATTTCACGAAAAGTCTAGACACTTCATGGAAAGTAGACAAATAATGTAACGGTTTTGACTTAGCCCCTTTTTCCATTATGTGTCTGAAATTTTTAGTCATTTCATCAAATGCTAAAAGCGTTTCATTATCCGACGATAGTTGTACTTCTGATTGTGTTTTAAGTAGCGACGATGAAGAAGCGGGGCGCTCTAGAAGGTGATGTGATGTCAATTTGCAAATCATATTTTTCTATTCAGAACAAATAGAATGCTACATCTGTTACATATTAAGTCCTATAGTTAGCTCTAACTTTGTACGAACTTATTAATCGCGCGTGCATTGCTCTTAATAATATGGCTGAGCAATTAAATTTTAGTGAAAAGCAATTTCAACATTTAATTTTTCTAACAGTGCACCCCAGCGCAGATAAACAGATCATGCTCATAAACTTTCTCATTTGAAATAAATTAGTTTGCTTCTGACAGTCACTATTTTCACTTATTTTTTTTTTTTTTTATTGTGTAGAAAATTTCTATATTGGAAACACTAACATGTATATAAATGGACTGACTAATCTCCTGTTTCATGTGGCACCAGTTTTGATTTCAGAAAGTATGCTCTCACTGTCAATGCTACTAACTGTCGTAACTGGCGTTATATTTAAATTATTTCGGAATTTACTTATATGCATGTCAGTGGAATTTACCGAATTTACCACAAAAGTATTTGGGACTATTTATATTGTTAAATTTTAATTATGAGTCAAAGGAGGTGTTTTTTACAAGGTTGTTTTGTTTGGAAATACCGCTGAACCTCAAGCAATTTCTCGTTCCTAATCGTTACAGTTCAGTGGGAAAGTATGCTCTCACGGAAGGAGAGGAATATGAAAGTGGTGCCATTTGCTTTCATACATTTTTGGTTCAACGAACAGTCGATTTATATACATGTCAGTGATAGGAGAGAAACTTGTCATTAAAATTTATAAAAAACTTGCATACCTACATGATGCATGCAACTTGCCACTACAGCGAGCTAGTGTTAAGCTGGTTCCGATAGTCAAAATAAGCGATTAAAATATCACTTGGACAAAAGAAAATATATTTTTTTGATTTAATTCAATTTCCGGGTGTAAAATTACATCTGATTGGTTGAGTTTTACATGTTTTTTATGTAGTAAACGTTTTAAAGACAGCTCAAACCCTGATACATAAAAAGTGTGCAACATGAAATAGCAAATCGCTCAGTGTATTGCTATAAGTGAGTGGGTGGTCTAAACTAAAAATTTCGGATTTTAAAATTTGTAGTTTTTTTTTTATTTAATCTCTTTATTTTTACAAAAAGGTGGTTAAACACGTCATTTTAAAAAAAATATTACCTAATTTCGGTCTGACCTGAATAGGCTACGGTTAGCACATAGGTGTAATAGGCAGTGGCGAATCCAGCTAGTGGCCGCGGGGGCGCACGCTCTTCCCTGAAGACCACTAAAAAAATAAATTCCAATAGATCTTCTGAAGTTTTCCTCTTTAATGAACTGATTTTCCTTACATTTAAGCCTATCCATAGTTTTGCCTATTACAGTGCCCTTGATTTCGCTTATTGCTTTAACACTATTAGGGAATCTAGAGGGAATTCCACCGCTGTCAATTGAGTTTGCATGATTAGGATTAACGACCTTGACAATATAATCGCTTAAGGTAAAGCGAATCGTGTCGAATTCAAGGCATATAAGCCCCAAAGCTGTCTCATGTCTTTAAAACAAAATCACAACTTTAACACTCCCATTTAATTTGATGGAGCACTGATTTACGGTACACCGTCTTTATGCATTCTTGGTATTAATATTTCCTGTAAATTAAGCTGGACAGATCATATCTTTTCTGTTGCCAAAGAAGCATCGAAATGTCTTGGATTTCTGAAAATGTATAAGAAATATTTCTTCCCATCGAATCTAGCTCTCCTCTGAAAGTCGTACATCAGACCTAGAATGGAATACAATTCCCATATCTGAGCCGGTGCTGTTCGCACAGGTTTAGCTTTTAGAGCCTTCAAGCTCATTGGAGATTTAGGAATAACTTGTCTGATCGACTCACGTCGTATTTCGCTATTTTTACTAACCGAAATGGATGATTCGGAAGTTTTACATTTCCACCATTTACAATCCAAAACAAAATAAATAATTTAACACCTCGTTGGACTTTCGAGAGTGGCAGAAGTTGAACGTTGAACAACTTTCTTCTTTGAGAGTGGTAGTTTATCTGTTCGACCTGGATCTTTTAAATGATAAATTTTGTACACTTGATATTTGTGAGTGGTGGCGAGTGTCTTGGAACTTTGACATGTTTCCAGGCTATACCTATCGTTTTTAAACCATAGTTGCGCCCCCTAACAAGAATCCTAGATCCGCCCCTGGTAATGATTTAACAAAATTACCTACATTTTTTTTGTTCAGTGTAGTCTTCAACAAAAGGATCGAGCATTTTTAAAATGGCACCAAAACCAAAACTTTTGACTTTAACCCTAGAATGCTAAACGTGAGTCAAATTGACTCCTTGCCAAATAATATTGCCATTATTTCATTGCCTACATATCGAAGTAGTCACAGCTTCTCAGTACCTTCAGTAATGAGGCTGCTGCGACTGTAGATGGAATATTGAAGCTCTTAGTTGCTTGCACGTTACATAACGGGTTGCTATAGAAGCAAAATGATGTATGTTTAGCAATAGTGCTACTTTGTGCGGGTATTAAATTTTCTCAACAAGTGTATTTATTGTGGTAAATGATTGAGAAAGCTATGGATTATCTTCACAGGATCCGGAACTATCACAGAAACTGCATCAGAAGATATATTGTTCATTCTGCCCTTAAATAATCCAACGAAATTCAGCAACGGTCTGTTTAAAGTACTATAAGAAAATATGTGGGGAACGTACTTAAACTTGTTCCCAAAAATACAAAATTTTTGTATAATTTAGTGTTTTCTAATCATTATTAATTTTCATTAATAAAAGGAAGAATATTGTTGTTTATTTTACTATAACCAGGCCATAACAGAGGGTGGGCCATGAGGGCCATTTGGCTCAGGCCCCGAGTTGTGAAAGGGCCTCTATTTATTTCCTAATTTGGTCACAGTAGGTGCGGAAAAATTAAGTTGAAATATTATTTTGAGTATTAATTTATTTTATTTTAACCAAAGATTTATAAAATATAACGATACAAAAGTTATAGTAAAAATTTCAAGTTATTGTTATATGTATGTATAAAACTTTTTTACGTAGTAGGCCAATTGCATAAAAAAGAATATGTTGAACTCTGAAAAATTCAAAAAAATTTTAACGTAGTAGGCCAATTGCATAAAAAAGAATATGTTGAACTCTGAAAAATTCAAAAAATTTTAACGTAGTAGGCCAATTGCATAAAAAAGAATATGTTGAACTCTGAAAAATTGAAAAAAATTTTAACGTAGTAGGCCAATTGCATAAAAAAGAATATTTAATTTTCAATTATTAAAAATTTAACTATATTTCCTATTCAGTACAGTTTTAATTTTCCTATTGAGTATAGCTTTTGGTTCCGTACTATAAATTTTAGTGATTATAAAATTAGTGTTTTTTTTTATTGTTTAGTGATATTTGAAATCTGTAAGTTTAAATGGAGTTAATATTAAAAATAGTTCTATTTAATTCATAAGTAATTAATTTTAGGAATATAATGAAAAGAACATATCCGAGTGGCGCAAGCAAGAGACGCCAGAAAAAAGAACAAGAAAAAGCCAAGCAAAGTCTGCCACGATTAACGAAATTCTTTAATAAAAAAAACATCCCTGAACAGATTATCAATCAAACAGTCAATCCTGAAAATGAAACTACTCATGCTATTTCACAAATGGCAAATGTTATTGCGGATGTTGATGCTCAAATTTCGGTGGTTGAAAATATAACTTCAGAACAAATAGAAGATTCTTTGTCACCATTACAGATAATTGTTGATGATGCAAACATGGAAGAAAATTACGTGTCATCTAATCTACCCAATATTCAAGGAATTGAAGCAACAACTTCAATATCTGTTTTCAACGATGACGTCGCCTTAACAAGAAAAATATAATGCAAATGGAAGATTTTTTGAAAATTGAACATTTTAAAATACCTGAAAACATCCCAAATGATGCTGAAAACAATAAATTTCCATATCGTCTGACGAAGAAGGTTTTAGCGAATGGAGAAATTTGCAACAGAGATTGGCTATGTTGGAGCAATTCAAAAAAGTCATTATTTTGTTTTCCCCTGCTTCCTACAGGATACGAAATTTGATGCATCAGTTCTCGGTAGCCAATCAGGATGGTATATTTTAAGAGGATGGAGGAAATTGAAAGATCGTGTACCCGCTTATGAAAATTCAATTATTCATAAAAAAAATTATGTCCATTGGAAATCAGCAAGTAGATCTGCATTATTAAAGTCCTCATTAGGATCATCTCTACTGAAACAACTAAACTGTGAGGCAAGTAATTGGCAGAAAGTTCTTCATAGAATTTTGGATGTTATATTTTTCCTAAGTGAGCGTGATTTGGCATTATTTGGTTCTAATGAGAATATTGGAAATTCGCGGATTGGAAACTTCTTAGGTATCATAGAATTGCTCAGTAAGTATGATCCAGTTTTATACGAACATGTAAAAAAAGTGTTCGTGAGTCACAAGACAAGCACAAACGTCTTCAAGTTCATTATTTATCATCAAGAATTCAAAATGAATTCATTCAGATTTGTGGAAAATTTGTGCAAAGAAAAATTATTGAAGAAATTCTTGATTCTAAATATTTTTCCATTATTGTGGATGCGACACCAGACTGCTCACACCAAGAACAAACGTGTCTTGTAATTCGTTATGTAAAAATAATAAATAATGCATCGTATTCAATTGAGGAAAGATTTATTACATTTGATTCATTTACACAAAAAAGAGGAATCGAAATCGCTACGCGAATTATTGAAATTCTTGAAAATTTTGGCCTTGATTTTAATTTATGCTTTGGGCAAGCATATGATAATGGTGCTAATATGGCAGGATAGTATAACGGTGTGCAAGCAGTGCTGCTTGAGCGTAATCCGAATTGCATTTTTTTCCAGTTGTGGAAATCATACTCTTAATCTTGTTGGAGTTGACTCTGCTGAATCATGTAAAGAAGCAGTTACATATTTTGGGAGAATTCAAAAGATGTATAATTTTTTTAGCAGCAGTCCTAGAAAGTGGGAGATTTTAAAGAAATATTTAGCTGTGTCACTTCATACAATATCAAAGACAAGATGGTCTGCTCGAATTGATGCTGTTAAACCAATTTACAATAATCAGTCAAATATTCTGGCTGCTTTAGAGGAGTGTAAGTCACTAAACCTTCCACCGCACGCACGTACCGAACTTCAGTCAATTTTTCAATATTTGGATACATTCGAATGCATTGTGTAGACAACAATATGGCTTGAAATAGTAACGTTATTGCAACAAACTAATTTAATTATTGAAGCACGCAATGCAACACTTGACGTCGAAATGGAAAATATTAACAATCTTATTGCAAGGATGAAGATAATGCGTGAAGAGTGGGGCAGATTACTCTTAAGTTCAAAAGAGATTGCCGTACTTTCCAAAATTTCAACTGATTTTCAATTAACTCGTCATATTAGGTCACAGTTTGATGCTGAAGAACATTATAGAGTTAATGTTTTTATATACATTATTGATTCGGTTATTTCAGGCTTGACACGTCGCTTTGAGTCTTTACGCAAAATTTGCCAGACTTTTGGATTCCTTTGGACTTTTCAAACTTCATCAGATGAGGAAATAAAATCGAGAGCAAAAAATATGCATTTAAAATATCCAAAGGAAATTTCAAATGAAATATGTGATGAAATGATATTTTTAAAAAATATTTTTGAAGTAAACTTTGATATAGAATCATCTCCAGCTAAGTTGCTGCTAAACATTTTAGAAAAAAACCTAATTGGATTGTTTCCAAATATATCAACAGCTTTAAGAATATATTTAAGTCTACCTGCCTCCGTTGCTTCAGCGGAACGCAGTTTCAGTGTGTTGAAAGGGGTTAAAAATTTTAACAGATCTGCAATGAGCCAAGAACGGTTGAATGGGCTATCAATTTTACATATAAATTCAGATATTGCACGAAATATTGATTTTTCAACTATTATAAAAGATTTTGCTACAACTAAAGCTCGAAAAGCTTATTTGTAATTTAATTATTAATTTCATACTTTTTAAATAAATTAAAAATAATAAAAGAACTATGTAAATTTGTTTTTTTTACTCAAACAAGAGGCCCCATATTTTTTATTGGCCTGGGCCCCCTCAGCTCTGCAAGGCCCTGACTATAACTATGTTTCGAATTAAAGGGAGTCAAATTGACATATGTTTAGTATTACTGTTTTTTTGCACATGTTTAGTATTCTAGGGTTAAAAATTCAACCAATGAAAACGAATGTAGTTCAAGATCTCTAGCAAGAAGATTCACTGTTGGAAGGACATTTGTAGCAGATCTATTAAAACAAAAGGAAAACATTTTAAAGGCTTGACACAGCGGGTCTAATGGGAATATGGAACGAAAGCTTTCCAAATCAAAATGACATCCAACTGATGACCTTACTTACCTTTCATAAAAGTGGAATACATAAATTGAGTTTTTCGGTTTACATTTTTCTCTTCTTGTTTTTGATTTGAAAGTGCTATTATGCTACTAGACCAAGGGGTTATAAAAAATTTGAATTTTTCATCGCCACGCTATCTTAAGACACTTACTTACGAAGATGAATGATGTTTCTTCTGTAACAGGACTCTCTTCGTTTGTGAATGTTTTAGATAACATCACTTGGGCTGACGCAGCCTGACAAAAAATTTCAGTTAGTACCATCGAAAAGTGTTTTCGAAAATCAGGGTATATTCGCGATAACACATACAGTATTAATGATGAATTTGACCCAGAAGATGACTTTTTTTTAACGGCCTTCAGAGATATGTCTTCTCTCATTAGACTGGTTGGGCCATCCCACACGAATATTGTTGATGCAGTATGCAAACCGGTTTTTTAGGGAAGTCGTGAAAGGACGCAAAGAGATATTTTTTTTTTTTAGGGAAGAGGTGGAAAGACGCAAAGAGAGGAGGGCACCGGAGGGCACCGGTGGGCTCATTTGGGAGTGGGGGGTAGCGGTGAGCGTGCCGACCCGTGCCCCTACCTAGCTACGTGTGCAGCTAAAGTAGGTAGGAAGTTTAGGTAGGTAAGTAGCTTAAGTAGGTAGGTAGCTTAGGTAGGTAGGTAGCTTAAGTAGGTAGGTAGCTTAGGTAGGTAGGTAGCTCTTTGCGTCTTTTCACCTCTTCCCTAAAAACCGAGTTTGCATACTGCATCAAGAATACTCGTGAGGAATAGCTCATTGGTTGTGACCAAATTTTCGACTCCTTCGAGAATACCACATGTGACAGTAATCTGAACACATGTGAAGAATTGTATTCTTATTCTGAGCAGGAGACAAGTGGAATAGAAGCAGGGACCGAAAGAGTTATAAGAAATATTTTAAAAGTCTGGTTTTAACACTTTGTTATTGACAGTTTATATTTTATCTTCTAATGAAATAGTTAAAAAGAGACTTTATTTTCTTCTGAATAAATAACAGTCTTATCTTAAGTTTTATATTTCTCTCTCGGTCTAACATTTTAAAATGTTTTATTTTTTTCTCAAAAAATAAAACTCATATTTCGAGTTTTTCATTTTTCTCAACTTTTAACAGTTAAAAATGAGTTTTATTTTTTTTTTCTCAAAAAATAAAACTCATAATGCGAGTTTTTCATTTTTCTCAACTATTAACAGTTAAAAATGAGTTTTATTTTTTTCCTCAAGAAATAAAACTCTTTAATTGAGATTATCATTTTTCTCAGGATTTAACAGTTAAAAATGAGTCTTATTTTTTTCCTCAAGAAATAAAACTCTTTAATTGAGTTTATCATTTTTCTCAGCATTTAACAGTTAAAAATGAGTTTTATTTGTTCCTCAAGAAATAAACCTGAAGTCGAAAATGTAAGAATATTATACGTTATACCTCGACATAGTAGAGCAGAGGGTATAAGTATGTAAGGTAAACTTAAAATAATTGGTTTTTCATTTCAGGTAATTTTTATTATTCAAATGTTGAACGATTTAGTTTTACAAACAAAATGTTTTTTAAATTTGCCTCAGTCAAGTTTGTACGTAAGTCGCTCAAAACAATTTTCAAAGCTGAAAAGGCTCTTGCTACACTGACTTGTGTCGCTGGCCCGCATGTAGAATTAGAGCAATTTTACGTAATGTTGGGTAAGCATACTTTAGACCGTCCCAATATTCGATTAAGTCACTCTCAATGTTGACCCGTCTATCTTTATAATTTAGTATTTCAGCGTACTCTCTGGCAGCTCCAGAAGTTGAACTATCTTCTTCATCTTCTGATGAAGACTGCACTTCCACCTCTTTGATAAAATTACCCCGAAGTGAGGTGGAACTGTGCATTGAGCATTCGTCTATCCCGAAGATGCTGTTTTCATTTGTGAGTGTGACGCTACTGTTTTGTTCTTCAATTTAAAAAAAATAGTAAGCATAAACAAAATTAAGAATTTTACACCACCAAAAAAATTCGCAGCACTCACATAAGTTTTACAACACCATATTTGGTATGCAATTTTCTTTAAGTGGTTTGTAGCCTTTCTTCTTTGGTCGCTATTAAGAACACGCCGAAGCCGAGGATCGAGGTAGAGAGCTGCCGCGATTGCGACATTGTCGAGCAATTTCCTTTCTCGCTGCTCTATAGCCTCGACAAATTTTCCTGAGAACTCTCCTTCGATTGCCCTTAGTTCTAGCTTTTGATTGAGCCACAATTTATAAAAATCTCCGAACAACAACTGCTTTCTTTGAAGTGCTAATGTTGTCTTATAAATCGGGCCCAGTGTTCTTGTAAGTTCCTCAATTGAGGACCACTGTGAGGACGTTAGTTTACGCATGTCATCAATATGTTCTTCGCAAAATTGCTTTAGTTTCAAAAGCTTCTCGAGCTTTGTATAAGTGGAATTCCACCTTGTAGGCATATCTAGAGTGGGTTTATTTTTCTTTAAGCTTAACAGAACTAATCTGAAATAATACAACGATTTCCCCCATACAGTTCCACAACAAACCATGATAATAATGAATATGTATATTTTTACGTTACAAAGTAAGCACATGTAGCAAACCACGGACATCGGTAATTAAAAATACCTGTATCATAGACTACGGAGCAATTTTGCAATGTCTCTCGCACTATTAATAATAAGAGATATCGACTCGTCCTTAAGAACATCCATAACAGCGAGCTGTAAAGTGCGCGCCGCGCATTTTATTAAAATAATGCCTTCGAATGTTAATCCTGAGAAAAAAAATTTACTTTTTTATAATGTTAAAAACTTACGAGATAAAGGACTCATTATCTGGGTGCCGATTCTGCGCAGAAATTTTAGTGGACCTTTCAATGAACCCAGCAAACACGAACTTCAGATATTATTCAGAATTTTAATCTAATCTAATCGCCGCTAGAAATATTCAATAACTCAACTGTTTTTATCATATTGGCACCATTATCAGTGGTTATTGAATAAATTTGTCTCTTCTTGATGTTAAATTCGTTTAAAACTTTTTCAATTTCTTCCTTCAAATTCATCGCAGTATGCCTCTTATGCAATTCCACCATTCCTAATGTATAAACCACAGTTTTGCCTTTTGTAATGTGTTGAACGTTTACACCCATCACAGATCGATCTTTCCTGGTTGCAATGTCAATTTTCAAGCTAATCACTTTGTTTTTAATAAGTTTCTTTATCCGCCTTGAAATTTCATCATTCTTCGTTGCAACAAAGTTCAAAATGTTATGCGAACTTACTGCAGGAATTCCCAGTCCTTGAAAAAGAGGCGATGTAATTGTTCTAAAGTAGGGGGCATCCAGCAAACTTAAAGGCCTTGCCTCTTGTGTCACCAATTCCACACATGAATTGATTAATTCGTCCGCAGACATTTTCACCATAAACCTTTTTCTTTTTGGGGCTCCTTCGTCCACTTCTGATCCCGCATCCAAATCATCCACTGGCACATTTTCATGTTTATTAAAATGTCTTTGCAGATTGGTAGCATTGTTACCGGTAATAACATATCCGCACGCTTTACAAACATTCCTATTTCCCACACTATCGAAATCAAAATGTAGTCGAATTTTATTCAGTTTACGTCCCATTATCTCGACTTAATTAATTTCCACAAACGACACAGTTCCGCATATAAAATCGAACTGCACAATCGAAAAAATGTACCCTAACCCTCGATTTGCACGGTTTCAGTTTAACACGGTTACAAAAACTTTTGAAACAAAACAAAAATTTAAAACAATCGCGCAAATTTAGAATTCAAAAACTAAAAAAACTACTATGTAGTACAGTTATTATCTCGCCTGCTCAGTTCTGAGAATTGACACTACATCTCAGGGTTGGCTTGCTTAGTCCCAGTAACTCTTTCGTTTCATATTGGTTGCATATATAAGTCCCACAGCTCCTTTGTGGTTCTGCCTAAAGGGCGATCCAAGCAAAGGCGACTGTGTTGGCAGTCGGCCCAAGTGAAGATAGTAGAGCCAAAGCTGTTTTGGTGCGATCCCAATTGTGGAGGAGATTTCCTCCGAGGTTGCACCAAGACGAGCAAGTTCATCCGCCTTTTAATTCCCGCTAATGCCGCTGTGACCTGGCACCAAAGCCCCAGTACTTTGTTGTTCCAAGAAAGGGAATTCAGGGTAGTTTTACATTCAAATACAAGTTTGGCGGTTGTAAAAGGTTTTGACAAGGCCTTGACAGCTGTCTGGCTATCCGAGCAGATTGCAATCTCCTTGTTCTTAGTATCTGAGTTAAGAAGATACGTTCCCGCTTCAAGAATGGTTTTGACTTCCGCTTGGAAAGCCGTAGGGTCAGGTATAAACCGAAAAACTCAATTTATTCCAATTTAAAACAATCATTTAGTCGTGGTTATAGCCTCTTACGACATAAGAAACGGCGGACACATTCACTTAAAAGTGAAAAGTGTGAAAAGAAAAATACACCTGAGGATACTTTATTATCAACGTTCACCGATGAAAGCGGTTGTAGCCCCACAGAAAATATTCAGAACAAAATGATAGGACTGAGAAAAACCCAAGAATCCTTAAAAGCGCGGCTACCTTTTAAAATAATACCACAATACACCAAGCATGATCATAATTTTGGTAACATACTCCCCGATCAAATAAAAGAGGAAGACAGCGAAGGGGAAAAGAAGAATGATGATGATAATAATAAATCAGTTGAGGGAAGTGAACAAAGCTATGATACCGGTGACGGTGATGATAATGATACAGGTTCAAAATATACGGAGCCAAATATACTCGTGAATGAATTGCAACTCTTATTACCATGTAGAAAGACTGCAAAAAGAGTTTTTGAAATCATACAGCAGTTAAAGAATCAGGGGGTAGTTCAAAACTAAACAGCACATACATATAAAAGCTGAGAAATAGATATCTCATACAAGAAAATGTAAGGAGAAAATTTAAAAAAAATTAATTAAATTCTTCATTTGGATAATTTCTTTTATTTCCAGCAACCCATATCGGTCAACGTCCATTTTCTGCGTGGTGCTCCTTTTTAGGGAGAGACATTGATTGTGATGGGACTTCTGAACAAAATGTATGGTGTGAGGCGGACACGAAGAGTAGTCTAATATCCCGTCTTTCTTAATGCTTTTGCACTATATGTAGTTTAATAAAAAATTATATGTTTTAAAAAGTTTTTTTAATCATTTTGTATAGAACATAATGTTACCAGATTCTTATAAGATTTTCTTCTGCTTATTAGATTTTGTATAGAATATACTCTTACCAAATTCTTGTACTAGATTTTTTCTGCCTGTTGGATTTTTGTGCAGAACATGCCGTTACCAAATTCTTATAACATATACATGATAAGTCTATAAAAATCAAATTATATAGAAAATTCCGTCCAGTAAATTTTCCCCGCTTTACTCTTACAATTTTAACATATTCAATGATAAATTCAATGTCTTAGGGTTTGCTGACTAAAGAGATAATTGCTGGTTTTCTAATTCCAGCAAAGTACTGGTTTTGCATGTAGCTAGAAGAGATACTCAATTTCTTTGTTTGTCTAATGCCATACGAAAATCTTTCAGATGATATCACTTTAATTATAATATTATCGAGGATTAGTATATCGTTGCTGGTGTCGATTATAGAGCAATTCTACTTTGAGTGATGCAATCTGTAAAATGAATTAATGTTTAAATGAATACTTATTCTTTTAAATAACACATCAGCTTAGTCATGCCGTTAGGAATACATCTGACTACCAAAAATTTACTTTTACTACTTACTCACAGCTAAGTAGAATCTCCCATACAACTTCCACTATTCATCTAAGATATCGTCAAGTGAATTCTTAGTTAACATATCCTACTAGTTTAATATCATATCAAACCAAAGCTTGAATTTAACGCAGCTTTCACGGCAAGAAAATACTGTGCCCATCTCAATATTACCATGCTCTTAGCAGTTTCGCATGATCTATTTTTAGATATGTATTCGCCCAACCCAGCTCAACACATGATAACCCCTGATGGCCAGAGCATATAAAGCAAACAACTGATAACACCAAGTTCCAAGCTAGCAAGTAAACGATAGCATATTGTTGCTAAAGCTCTCATCCACCAAGTATACATACCAGCCCAACACAAGCATGATAATTCTAGACAGCCATAGCATATCAATCAAGCAACTAATAACACAAAGCTCCAAGGCAGATGTTGTGTGTTAGAGCGAGATGGTTGAAAAGTATGGTATTCACTAAAGTTTCCTACTAGATTATGAGCACCCTCCGTACATAAAAGAAACTTCATGCACCACCAAACTTAACTTCTCCTCAAAATATTTGTTAATCCCAAACCGAAAAATATAGCGAATTGTAAACAAAACCTATAGGCTTCCTCATTGATCAATATCCATAAGATAATTTCAAGCTATCATGCCCACCTAAAATATGAACACAGATTTATGTTAGAGTGACACAGATGTTTTGACAGAGTCAGCTGGTTGAAAAGTATGGTATTCACTAAAGCTTTCTACTATATTATGCACACTCACCACCCATAAAATAAACATCGAGCACCACTAAGCTTAACCCAATCTCAACCGCCACGATCTTGGCAAAAGGTAATATCAAATTACCTGCTAAGCCATGCCATTACACCTGACAGCCAAAAATTATTCTTTTACTGTTCCCATACAATTTCCATTACTTAATATCATAGCACTATCTTCTATCATCAATGCTTTTAATTTAACCCACTCTCAACCTAACTTAAGATTTAAATGTAAACACATAATACTATCCTCTTCCACGCTCTTCACTAAAGCTTTCATATCCTACTAGATTAATATACAACACAATTAATATATACACAACTTACAGTACCCACGCTCAACCTCCACCACGGTCTTCACTATAGGCTTGAAGAATTATCAGTTTTTTCTTCGTTCATACAACACCATTCGGATGATGCTTTAGAGAGATAAATTTGAAGCGATATTGCTGATAACTTCCACTACTCATCTAAGACAAAATATCATACTACATTAATATCATAATACCGCTTTCTTTCATCAAAACTTTTAATTAAACCCACGCTCAACGTAATGGTTAGAAAATATGTGCTCAATCTGATAGTATGAAGATAAAATTATCATATTCTTATCAGCTTCATGTGAACTATGATATCATGGTTAATAACTCTGCCAGCTTCCTATGCTCACCAGCCCTAGACACAAAAAAAAACATAAATCAATTTGTTTATTTTATTCGAATGTATTTGTTTAACTACGCAAGAAGTTATATTATATTTTCAAGCTCATTACACCTGGTCACCGAAAATTTTGCTAATTTATATTACTCATCTAAGTCGGCATATCATCCTACATTAATATGATAACTCGTTAATGCTTTTAATTAACCCACTCTCAAGCTAATGATAATATGCAATTTTTTCAGATGTGGCTGCTCAATCACTTTCAGGCTACGCTAACAAGGTACTCTAGAAAGATTTCGTGTTGCAACACTGGTCATGCCATTACACCTTATCACCAAAAAATTGATGAAAAGTATTTTACTATACCCATACAACTTTCACTACTCATCTAAGTCGACATATCATACTATATTAGTATCACCTCACATTGATATCATAGGTGATCAAAACTTTAAATTTAACCTGCCCAAAAAAGAAATTTTATTGAAATTAAGAAAAACAATTTTTCATATAACCTAAGAATTTTCAATACATACACATACACACACCTACATCGAAAATTTTCTGATTTTTTCTGATTTTCTTCATGTTTCTTAACATCCGAAGCAGCCATGATCTATTTTTTTTTTTTAGATATCGAATATCATAGCATGTTCCCTCCTGTTTATAAAATATTTTTAATCCACAACTTACGTTATAGTTGTTGTTGTTGTTTTTTTAGCAAAAGAAATATTCAATTATAACTTCCACTACTCATCTAAGACATCATATCCTACAGATTAATATCAGTTGTGGTTGTTTTCAACTAAAGAAATTAGGAATCTGTCATAAATCGCTCAATTTGTTTACTTTACTCGGCCGCTGTCCGAATTTGTTTACATTATTCGACTGCGAATTTGTTTACTTTACTGTACTGTACGAATTTGTTTATGCAAGGAATCAAATTAGAAGCATTTACTAATTTACATTACATATCTAAGTCAACATATCTACCTACATTCACCCCAACTAGCTTCGCCTGATCTATTTTTAGATATATGGTTACATGGTGCAATCATGTTTATAAAAGGCACCTACAGATTAATATCATCAAATCTTTAATTCACAACTTAGGTTATAGTTGTTGTTGTTTTTTTGTTTTTCAGCTACTAATATTAATTACACCTGAAAAGGTAAGATCGGTGATATCTTGAACCATAGATTTCTGATGAAAATTTTACTATTGGCATGGATAAAAAATATTCTAGGGTTAACTTGAATTATTACTACTATTAATTATACCTGCAAAGATAAGATCGCTAATATCTCGAAACCCATAGCCCGTGGCGGATTTCTGATGAAAATTTTGTCAACCTCCAGGACTAAGACCTCCACTGACACCTTCTAGCATCTATTGGCATGAACAAAAATATTCTAGAGTTAACTTGAATTATTAATAATACTAATTACACTCATTCACTTAGGGAATTTCACAACATTTCTTATCCACATAAATACACAGCTGCACACATCCACCCTCGCCTTGGGTAATATTTCCTCAGCCCAGTCCAACATACTACAGGCACTCATACTAAAGTAAACAACTAACCCCAAACTCAAGCTGACAAGTATATAGCCCCGAATAAATTCGCATAGGGTATTTCATATCATTACTCAATACAAATAAGCCGCACACATTTTACCCTAGCCTTGGTACAGGTAACGTAACCCAGTCCAACATACCCCAGACAATCCTGGTCATAGTATCAGATATTATCACTAAAGCTCTCAGCCAACCTCCAGCACCCAGACACAGGAAAGGTCAAAGGTCAAATTGTAGCCTCCAAGACCAGATCAAACAAAAAGTTGTCGTCATCTCCTGGTAAGCCAAACGGTAGGAAAGGAATTCTCCAGGCATGCCCTGTGACGTATACCACTAGACGGAATCCCCCTCAGTGGCCCAGAACCCGGTCTAGAGCCAGCAAAATAGTTTGAATTTTCCGGACAGGCAAATTAAAAACGATCAACATTTTGTTGTACTGTTTGCTTCTTTATCTTTTTAGCTATATTTATAGTATTACATATACTACATACATAAATTCTGACGAAATAAATATGTGTTGTTTTTAGTATTAGAAATAAAATGCTTCACACGAAAATTAGGGATTCAGTATAGTCCCTTTAGCACCGCTTAACGTTTCCTTCTGGAAATAACTTTACTCGCCTTAAAATTTTTATTCAGTGTGTTTCCCGTGTTGTTTTTATAATTGTTTTTAGTGTTATAAAATACTGAATTAAAATATGTCTATACGATCATATCCTAACGGTTCAGAAAAAACAAAAAACGCTGGGCATCAAAAGGAATTAATTGAGAAATTACCAAAATTAACATCATATTTTACACCAGCAGCCTCTGTACGTAGCGATCAAAATTCTTCACACGAGTCATACCTACATAATATTGAGGGAACTTCAGAACCCACTTCTTCTAAGCTAGCTTCTTCTGGGTCAAAAAAAGAGAGCAATAAATTATATAATTTAGAAAGTAATCGTCCCGGCGGCAAAAATACATCGACTTCACCGACAACTGCTTTTTCTGAGCAACAACTGTCTTCAGCCACAGAAAACATTTCTCAAGATCCTGGCGATTATTTTCATGAAACAGTTACAGAAAAGGTATGCGAATTTTGGATTTTCAAATGACCTGCATTTTTTCAAAATAAGGATTATGACTTCTCCGAAGCATCCAGAACTTACATAGAAGCAGATGGTAAATCAAAAACTAGAAATTTTAATAAAACACTCTTTCATCGTAAACTAAAGAACAATGAAAGTGTTGAAAGAAAATGGCTGTTATATTCGCCTTCGAAGAAATCCCTATTTTGTTTTTCATGTTGTTTATTCAACCCTTCTAATATACATAAGTTTCTGTTCTCCGAGTGGATGCAACGATTGGAAACATATTATACACATCATTTTGGAGCACGAAAATAGCACAGCACATAGAGAATATATGATGACTTATCTCGCACGAAGTAAAACCGTTGGTAGAGTCGATACAGACTTGTTATCTCAATATAAAAGAGAAGTGGATTACTGGAAAAATTTTATAAAAAGGATTGTGGCAGTTGTAAAATTTTTGGCATCGAGAGGGCTTCCATTTCGTGGTGACAACGAGATCCTTGGATCTGTCAACAACGGAAATTATTTGGGATATATGGAGTTATTAAGTGAATTTGATCAATTTCTCGTAGATCACTTAATGATTTTATTCAATTATTTGCAAAATTTCGAATAACTTCAAAATCCTTTCAAATTATTCATAATAATGAATTTTTCGTATATCTACTCTACCTCATTTTTTTAAGAAAAAGACAAATGTCGTTTTGGCCAATGTGCTGAAAGGAGATTTTAAATGTCTATAAGTCAAAGAAAATTCTCATTTTTCCCAAGCCCGTCAGAGAATGAGTCACAGTAGCGTTGGGAGATTATTGCAGGTAAAATTCTCTCGAAAATGGGAATTAATGGCGACTTTTCCCACAAATTATTATATTATGCGAATTCCGACCATTTTTATCCTAGGTACCAAAAGCATAAGAAATACACCAAAAGGAATTGTTCAGTTCACGTAACTTTCGAAAACTAATTAATTTTTATTGACATAGGAGAGATAACTATAAAAGTACATTAGCAACTAGGCGCAAAGTAATCAGTGCTACTACATATTGGTGATAAGCCAGAGAATCGTGTAAAATTCGTGTACATGAGCGTAATTTGTTAAGAGCAGGAGATTATACATAGGAGTAAGTGAGATGCTGCGGAGAAGATTTGTCAAAGCTGGGTGCAGAATTGTCAAATGTGATTTTGAAGTAATTCTTTTCAAAACTATTTGTCTTTGAACTTTATTTAGTGCAAAGTTTTATAGTGCCACTAGTGCCTGTTAAAATCTTCATATCAATTAAAAAAACAGAAATGAAGTGTCCGGTCAGTTCTTGCAAATATAAATTGGATTATAAACTAGGGAAATCCTGTTTGAGGCAACTGCACTATCTAAATTATCTTTTTTGTTAATAGAAACAAAGATTTATATAAATTAATTATATGAATTATTTCAAAATAAATTAGAAAAAGAACATTTTTTACCACAGAGGCTCCGCACAAAACCTTTGTTTACTTTTTGCAAATTGACAATTTGCTTAGAATAGGGATGGCGGATAAATACATGTAAAAATGGACTACCAACACAACCAGAAATTCATTACGCAAAATCTGGCTCTTAGATATGACAAAATTTTACCAGCAATTTTAATGTGAAATATGTATTTGGAGACCGTGTAAAATTTTATTTAGCCAAAACTCGATTGTAGACTTAACCGATATGATAATATAATAATTCAATTCTCATTATATGCTACGAATTTGTGATACAATTATTATTTATATCAATAACTGTAAGTTGATCAAAATTTTTCTGATGACATGCATCTGGGCACAAGTGTAGCAGAATTATCGTGATTAATATGTATATGTAAGTTGGCCCATGACACAGAGATAACAAGCTATGGCCGATTCGAAAGGAATTTTTTGTGTTACTACGTCATGGGGTGACAATGTCATTTCCAGCGAATTTGTTTTGAGTTTTTCGTATTTTATTTACTGAAATATGTTTTGAATATATTATAATATTTATCTAACCATTAGTTTCTTCGTTTAATTCACTTCGGGAAAAGTAATTAATTATGTGCTAGTGAGAAAGCAAAGAAATTTCCAAATAGAAATTTTTAGATTGAAATTGAGACGAACAAATTTGTGACAATTGTTGCCAAAGCAGGCAAGCAACCAATTGACAGCTAATTCGGTCAAAGCTTGTTAATGTTTGTATCATCGGTTGGCCCATAAAATGGTATTAAGTTCATTAATGGATGGATATATATGAATTTTTGAATATCCCCTGTCCTTTGCATCTCCACTAAAAATTATTGTAGAAGCAAGTAAGGGAGCCTCTGATTATGGCAATAAATTTTGAGAAGCAGTCATTTCGAGGTATACTATCTGCTGCTAAGGTACGGGATGAATTTGTGAAACCGATAATGTTTAGCGGAGTTGTAGGAACTATAAATGCAATTGAGGAAAAAAGTGGATCCATCGAAAGGTATGGATTGAAATGCTTCTAAAAATTTTACTTTTACCAAAACAATTATTCTTTTAGGTATGCTGTTAGCAAGAATTGGAGGCCCTGTTTACCCTATTGGAGTTGGAGGACGAGTAGATAGCTCTGCTGAAGTGCAAGAAGATTTCAGTGCAGAATTAGATTTTAATGCAGTTATGCTTGAACCGACAGAGTGGTACGTGCATGTATTTTCAATTGGGAGATCCAAGAATAATAGCCCTAGAATGCCGAATATCAAGAAAATAATACCATTCCTTGCAAATCTGAAGATAAAGAGCTGATTCAGCATATCTGCAACCTAGAAAGATGTCCCACTAGTTTATAGATATATATAGATATGTTTCATTAATCGAATCGAATAAATATTTCGATAGATATGGCGTTTAATGATTTAATACAGATCTGCTTAAATCTCGTCTATCTTACTGGGAATATTAATTATTTGCGATTTTTGTATGAATTTAAGAAATTGAACTTTGAAGTTAGCACTATTAACTTATTGAAGAATTGTTGAATATGTTTGAACAGCGATAGATTCTGCAAGAATAATTTAAATCTGTTTAAAGTTTTTTTTTTGTACGTCATTTATATAAAGAAAATGGATATGTAAATATGTATGTATCTCTAGTAAAATTTCTTCTTTATTTTAAAAATGAATAAAAGTACATTTAAATCAATTCGTTGCTGTATCTTTATCCACTTAAGCGTATCTAACAACCACTTAACAGACGAATATCGTGCACACCACAACAGTGTACTTCGCATCGCTTTATTCTGGACTGTTTACTGAATATTATACCCTAAATGAAATCTAATGGGTAAACTGAGTTTGTCATTCCGTTTGTAACACATAGAAATAATGAAGGTATAGCTAAATGGATTGGACACCCAAGCATAATATTAAAAGTTATTTTAATTTTTGCATGTCTGTCCGTCCTCATGATAGCCCCAGAACGAATTTACTTAGAAAGTTGAAATTTTGCACACAAGCTTTTCGAGAAAAAAGGAAAAAAGGAAATTTAAGTTCGGAAATGGAATAAGTCAGGCAACTCCTTCGTTGAATTGCCTTGCCATACAAAACTTTGGTTTTCCACTATATATTTAGACACCGCTTGAGAACAAGTCGACGTAGAGAGCTGAAATTTTGTACACGGCGTTTTCATAAAAATGATGAGTATAATTTAATATTTTTACGTACAGGTACTGTAAAGACGACCAGTCCGAGATGTTTTTATTGTACTCAAAAGTTCTTCAGACTATGAAATCCTATGAAATTGGTTACAATAATTTTTACTGTCCGACGAACCGTTTTAGAAATATATGCGAAAAACTACTTCAAAAATCAAATTTGCACGGATACATACGAGCATTCATCTAGGGTATCATAAGAATTGGTCTTAGACCAATTCCAGCTTTATTGAAGAAATAATGTTCTAATTTCAGGGCTATTATTGGGATACATTCACAATTTATTAGAACCATGAATTTGAAATAACTTTTTTTTAGAAAACCATATAATTATATGTTAGTAAATTATTCTTATTTTATTCTTGTTTTTAGGAAATATTCTTATTGTTGTTTAGTTTAAGCATACATTGGTTGAAAAAAACAACGGTAATCAATGAAATAGTTTGCTTCATGTAAGGAAACTTGGATTTAACACTGATTAACGTTTTAGAAAGTTATACACATTTTTGAAAAACAATACTTGCTTGAAGAATATTCTTCTTCAATATTGTATCAGTCTGCCCCCTACTGCCCCCACAACAAAACGCTGGCTACGCCAATGATTATAAGTGAAGTTAAATCAGCAAAATATTTTTCGATTAGCGTTGATAGTACGCCCGACCTATCTCATATTAACCAGTTGACTTTTATAATTCGATACGTGAAAGACCATGCTCCCATTGAAAGGTTTTTGAAATTTATACCTATTAGGGAGCACAAATCTGAATATTTAGCGGATACAGTCTTGCAATTTTTAGAAAATTGTGATATCTATAAAGGACTGTAGAGGACAAAGCTACGATAATGCGTCAAATATGTCGGGAAAATATTCTGGATGGCAAGCGAGAATCAAAGAGAAATGTGAATTTTCTACCTTTGTTCCATGCGCGGGACATTGTCTTAACTTGGTAAGTCTTATGCTGCCGGGTGTGTACAAGAGGCAACACGTTTTTTCAAATGGTTCAAAAACTGTACAATTTTTTTTCGAGTTCTACCCATCGCTGGAATATATTAACAGAATATTTAGGTTCACATAAAGTTCTTAAAAGTCTTTCTGAAACTAGATGGTCTGCACGAGCCGATGCAGTAAACGCCTTACATCTAGGTTATGAGCAAATTCTAGAAGCCTTGACGTCTATCGCTGGAGATACCGAGCAGCCACAAGAAACCAGAAACGAAGCTGTTAGTCTATCCAGAAAAATGGAAAAACTGGAATTTATTATTCTAACAGAAATGTGGAGTACCATATTGGAAAGAATAGACAAAACAAGTAACAGTCTTCAAAAAGAAACTATAACAATGGACGTTGCAACAAATTTGTTTACTTCGCTTGGCAATTTCATTAATACTATCAGGGATAATTTTGATAAATTCGAATCGTCCGCGAAAGAAAAAAATCCAGAAGCTGACTATAAGGACCTATCTCAAAGAATCAAAGCTAGAAGCTCACGTACGACATTTTTTGATGGCTCTGCGCGATCTGTTCAACTAAAAGGCAGAGAAAAGTTCAAGATAGCAATTTTTCTTCCAATAATTATACCCTGACCGTGCATCTAAAACAGCGACTAGATTCCTACAAGGAAATCAGCCAACGGTTTGGTTTTTTATCGCACTTGAAAACTTTGACTTCAGAAGAGTTGAAACATAGTTGCAAAACATTTGCTAAAATCTACCACAACGACATTAGCGCTGAAGAACTAGAGATAGAATGTGTGCATTTAACAGAATATGTGAAAGCTGTCCAGATTAGTGAGAATGAAGAAACTATTAGTATTTCAGAACTATATCATCTTATAAAAGAAGACAAAATCGAAGACACGTTTCCAAATGTAGAAATAGTAATGAGAATCTTTTTATGCATGACGGTAACAGACTGCAGTGGGGAACGTTCGTTCTCAAAATTGAAAAGAATAAAAAATGAACTGAGAAGTACAATGCTTCAAGAAAGATTGAGCAGTTTGTCGCTGATGTCTACAGAAAGTGATGTGCTTCAAGAAATAGACTTTGAAGGAGTCATTCATGATTTTACAAATCAAAAAACAAGAAAAATACCTCTTATATCAGTGTAACTTTTTTAAATATGTACGTTCGCACTTTTCAAATATCAAAAAAAAAACAATTATAACTAGATTGTTGTTTTTATCTGTTGTTAACCCAAATTAGTTTACAAAATAATTTTTGTTAGAGGGCCCCCATATTCTAAAGTGCCATGGGCCCCCTCTTGGCTAAAGAAAGCCCTGGCCCTGCAGCCCAGTTAAGAGTTACGGTATGTCGAATTCACAATGTTGTGAGCTTCTCGCGACATTGTTTCACCAACTTAGTGGTAATGACAACTTAATCAAACGCCCTCACCGCAATGGTTCTAAAGAACCATTATAGGAAGAAGACCTCCTTTCATAGCGAAGGTTCTTTTAGAGGCATAACTTGGGAAGAATAAGATTCGGTATTTTTGTTTTTGTACTGAATAGCATCAATTCAATTTTAATTCAAATTCATTCTACAGTGTTTGGATCACATGCTAATTTTATCCAAAGTACCGTTCATAATTTTGCTAAGTACAGAAGAAAACATTCTCGATAAGAATATCACCACATCGGCCACAACCTTTATTTCGGAGTAAAGATGGGGTATACCCCGCGGACAGATTATTCCACATCGGTACTGCACGTTTCAGACTGGATGAACACTGTCCTCAACATTTTTACTATCCAATGTTTTAGACATTGATCAACTTCTAGTTCGGCTATAGATTTCTGAAAAGCTTCGTTTCGAATGTTATTGAATATAGCTATATCTATTAACGCAGACGTGTAAATTATTTCTATAATGAATGGAGTGTTTTATGGTACGTACTACCTTGTGAGGAGCTGTTTTCATGGACTTTCCTTCGAAGTATGCTTGCTGAAATGTGCATATAGGATTTGCTGCTATTGTTTGCCTCAAGTATATGTCAAAGACCCACTCCACAGTTTGAAGTCCTTCACAAGCTGATGACCGCGCCTACCAGCCTTCGTAATGAAAACCACTTTAACAAGTTTCCAGATCTGTGGAATGTGTTTGAGTAGAAGATTTTCACAAACTATGGAATTTCTATGTCTTGTAATTTTTGGAGCATGACCAGCAGTATAACATAATCGAGGCCATCAAATTCTCCTCTAATAATGGATTGTATTGTGTTCAGTGCAGTCAAGGAAGTGCGTCTCCACCAGGAGCTGTAAGGCCTCAGCCGAGGACTCCGTGCAAGTTACATCGAACTTCTCCAGAAAGGATGTCTCACACTACCACCGTAAGAGTTTTCTCTAAATAAGGTCAACTCGAATCCTCCTGAATTAATTTTGTTCGAATTTTCAGATGAAATTTCACAGACTCTTTTGAATCCAAGAAACACGAATTTAAAATTATTTGTTGATCCTGTGTCAGGATATGGTCACAATTAAAGAGTCTTGGAGCATCATTTTTGCCATTTAGGTGAAATGTCGTTTAGAAACAAGTTTTTATACGGAAATAATTCATTTTTATTTAATGATTATTGGAGAAATACACAAAATATGATAATTTTAGAAAAGGAATAATCGATATTAAAACCAAATTTCATTTTGCGCATTTACATAGTTCTTTCTACTAATTTACATAAATTACCAGCACAATGTTTTCTGCTTTTGATTGGTATCAGTATGATCCTATCAATCAAAGTGTTTAATCGATTATCTTCATTTTGAGGTCTTTGTTGTGCAGATATACCCGTTGCTTTAGCTTTCATATCATAATCTGCAATAGAATATTGCCATTTGACTTCTCAATTCAATTTTCGATTGACATTTCAATGAAACCGCTAAGCGTTTTGGATACATGCAACACAAAGGCATGGAACATTAATTTTTGCTTTTTTATTCTTTTAAATAATGAGCTTCTGAAGATTTTGGATTTATACCAAAGGCGCCCAAATCATGCGCACAATACCCTTCTTTGCTCTTTACCTTTGGTTTTTCATGGACCAATGTGATGGTATACATTTGTCACGTTTTTTTAAAGGCAGGGGACAGGAGATCCCAACCCAAGCTGGAAAATTTTCGTCTTTATTAGACTGAGATTCATTGAAAAAAATGTGTACGCCTCTTTTATTTGTTCCTCCCAAAAATAGGGTACTTTTGTCTCTCACAAGAGTAAAATTAACGCACATACCACATGATTTTATCAGAAAAATTAGTTTAACTCAAAACCGGAAATTAAAATAACGCATAGATCCGTTAAAAAAACTCAATTAAAGGGTCGATATAACGAAATATAATTATTCACTAGAACTACAATTTTGTTTTAAAAAACTGCTGTTATGGATGTATGTAGAGTGAATGGTTTGGACGTGAAGTCCAGACTATCAGCATGAGCTGACAGATCGCTCGGTGGACAGCGTTGACTACAGGGCGGCACGCTAGCTTGCCTCGGCTATTGGCGGAGAGTGTGGGGAGGTTCCTCGAAGACCTACCGCTGCCACCAGCCATATACAAAATAAATTCGTGCCTGTCCAAACAAAAGACCGTAGCACAATTTCAGTCCTGAAGGGTCCTTTACACCACTTACCAATATCCTTGTGAAGGCGCAGATGTCTTGCCTTCCTCTGCTCGCCCCAACCACCCAATCGACACTGAGGGCAGATCACTTACAGTGTCCCTGTTGACCTGAAAAGAGAAGACGAGAGCGGACCTAGTCAACCTTCATGTTAAGAAGGCTCCAGAAGAGTGTGAGGAAATGAGAACAAAAGTCCAATACTTCATTATGTAGCGTACGACCAAATGTTTTATTCAAATACTATCATTGTCCTTCAATAGACAGAATATCGTACCTTTGACTAATACATGTGTTTTCGCTTAATTCACCCCCGTAGAATCTTGGCTTCATACTGAAAACTTTTCTAACTTACAATAAAAACTAATTACGCAAAACAAAACAAAATATTCAAATCGCATAACTGCATAAGAATAATACAGGCAAAAATTCGGAGACAAATCCCAACCAGAGTTATTTTCATACAAATTACCTTGACCAGAACTGTCCTCCACGAAGGCCTTTTGGAGTAACCATTTCCTGTAAATAAAATAAATAGGAAGAGCAAATCAATCTTAAAAGTCCGCGTGGGATTGCTTTTACATTACTATCTAAGTGTTCGTCATGCCCCGAAATTCGAGTATGCGTATTATCTTTGGGCATAAGGCCCTATATCTATAATATGACACGTAAAATGACCATATAAAGTTACATCATGTTATACCCTTTACCATTACCCTTTATCATTAATTGGATATAGTGTTCTGGAATAAGTTCAACGATAAGGTTAGTATATAACCATAAATTCCTATATAAACGTAAATTCCTTCAAAACTAATTATCTCATTACTACGGTAAGTTCACTGCTGAAGTAATTAGATAATATTGATGGATTTCTTCAAACGAATTCAAATTGAAACTAATTGGCTATTGTTATGTATATCTAGTGATAAGGTAAGTATAGATTATTTACTAAGTTCTCTGAAAATTTAAATTGTTAATATGCGAATATACGAATATAGATGTGTATATCTAATGAGGTAAATATATAATTTGCGATCTTTTAAAAGAAATTAGTTTGTACTTAATTGCTAGTAATAAAGTAGAAACTAAAATGTACGTAATGGACCATATTTAGGTATATCTGATGCTGAAGTAAAGATTTTATCCTCACGATTTGCTTCAAAAATATATCATATCATGTATAGCTAGTTGGCTTCCGGATTTTATCTTTTGTTGACGTTGATTCGGTTTTCTTTCTTTAAAGACGCAGGTGTTTTATGGAGCAATACCGGGATAACCTTCAATCATTCGCCCTCGCTCAGATTTAATTTCATGGGAACTAATTGCATCACCATGCATATAGCTTTTGATGCAGTCGACTTTGTTTTATTTGACAAAAAAATGTTCGCGTCGGATTACCACCCCACTTCTGCGTGACGTTTGCGTAGGACTTCGCGCCTAGCACATACGGAGTCTGTTTTTCCCAATATTTTTAATTTTCACTGTACGATACCTTGAGTTGGAGTTATCCCCTGATCTCGCCTAATTACTAAATTATAAAAAGGTCTTCCTTTTTCCACGGAAGTGGATTAAAGCGGCTTTTCTTGTTCTCCCGCATCATACGCTGACTTGACTCCTCACCTTTTTCTGCTTATCAGGTTTTCTTCCCAATTGCTGAATATATCACAAATTGTTAAGGTAAATTATTTAGATGTTAAAACATTATTGAAATTCACCTGAATATACCAAATTACGAGAACGATGCCAAAAGGAAATCAACGATTTTACACAGTATCCGATTCCTACGTCTTTTCACGAGCATAACTTTTCTAAAAGCACACGACAGATGTCTACCCTCTTCTTCGTTGCTGCATTCAGTGCATTTTTTCGCCACTCATGTGGCTATGGGCCGGCCATATACGTGCAACTCATCTCAGTGTAGCATATTGCTACATGCGTTATGCTACGACCATAACACTCCATTTATGATTACCTAATTGAATACAAATTTCAGAGCCATTTTTTATCTTTACCCATTATTAAAATAACTTTCAAAATATAGTGGATCTATAGTGACCCTATAAAATGCGTTATTTCAACTGGACATTTCTTACTGTGTACTACGTAGTACGAAAGTTATGTTGGTGCGCTGTGCACGCTCAAAGAAAATAATGAAAAACAATATATGACTCGTTTTCAAAAGCAGTGTGTGAATTATATAAACGAAAATATATTTCTATAAAAAATGCAAAATAATATCTAATTTATTGAATGTTCTCTTCTTTATATCCAACAGAGCTTAACATTTCGGGAATTTTACGTAGTTTATAGGTTTTCTGGTGCCAAATACCTACATTCATTGAATGTTCCATTAATACATTTACTTTTAGGGAAAAACGTGTCTTAAATTCAGGGAATAGTCCTAACTCTTTTTTATAGTGTACCTTCAAGGCCATTCAAACATAAAACTTCGGACATAAACACTTTGTTCTTTTATGCGGTTTTCAGACATATGCGGTGCCGGCATAAGGGCACTAAAGAGTGCCCATATTCTGGCAACCACATAAGGGGACAAAAATACACGTGTCCGATGTTTTGACTTATACTTTCCGATGAACGAAAATCTTTTCCAATTGAATATATTGCTAGTGGGGCAAACGTAATGTCATAATGTGAATGTGCCATAATTTTTGCAAATGGCGTCAAATTGCATTGTGCCTTGACATTTATGTTGTAGACAGATTTAGAATTAGTTAAAAATAAGCAATGTAGTGATACACACATGAAGAGCGCGGAATTATTGCTACTGCTTATTTGATAAATTTTAGGTCTGTTGTTTTAACATGGTATCGTTTTCCTCGTCATTCTGCACCATGTGCGCGAACAATTAGGAATTTGGCTGAGCATTTCGTGAAGACTAGGCCAACTAGAGATGTCGCAAGTGTGTGTGTGGGACCGAGGACGTCCGAGAGTGCACAAACATCAACGAGACAACGATGCACACAATTTGGCATCAGCAGACGTTCGTGGGGTTGAATTTTAGTGAAAGACCTGCAGATGTTCCCTTACAAAGTGCAAACCGTTCACCAATGCTGCATGCTAACCGTCAAGTGAGGTTAACTTTTTCCCATGCTCTGTTAAACTTGGTGTAAGAAGAGAATGATTTCGTATCCATAATCATAATGAGCGACGAATCCCATTTCCACTTAAGTGGTTATGTGAATAAACAAAATTTTCATTTCTGGGGCATGGAGAATCCACATGAAATGCACGAAAAGTCATTGCATCCCCTCAAAGTGACAAGTCGGCATCATCGTAACCATAACTGGTGAGCGTTAAAGAAAGAAGTTAAACGAGTTTTTTTTGTCGCAAGCTGCGATAGTAAACCACAAACCTTACAAGATTTGAAAAATTTTCTCCTCACTTATGTAGTTCCTCATAATACTGTATAACACCATCACAAGCAACGCATTCCTCAAATAAAAACATAAAAGACTTAGACCACGGTACGAGGTATTTTCAGTACGAATCACGTTCCACCATTAGGGGACAAAATGACGTGTAATGTATAGTAAAGATTTCTTTCTGTCCTCTTTCTGTCTGTTCTAAATTCAAAATTACGTTACAGCTCATGTTGTTCTCTGTACCGTGACTTAGACATTCCTTCTGAGATTTGCGTCCTAGAACTTTGTCCTTTTTTTTAGCAAATGTATCAGTTGGCAATGCCTTATAGAAGAGACTACTCTCATCGGCATTAAAAACATTGGCTGGTTTGTATTTCCTCTTCAATAGAGGCAATGGCTTTTCGTCCTTTCCGAAGCAGATGCCGAATTTTCTTCGCCATGGATTTTATGGAAAGACCCTTCTCCCACCGATGTAACAGCTATTACGAGGCTCAAAATCATTTACTTTAAGCACCTGAACGAACTTTTTACTTATTCTAGGACCATCGGACGCATCTTAGTACGCAACTGATAAAACAAAGTCGTTATTGCTCGACCAATTTTTTCATAGAATCCCATTTCTGAAGCCCTTACGATTAACATTTCCATTTTCTAAAGTCTATTTTCCTATATTTTTGCTCCTGTTTAGAAATACACATTATTGTGGTGACAATACATTTGAAACGCTGTGCTATGTTTTCTTCTTGGTTCCTTTATTTAATGCATCTAAAATTTCTAGTTTTTGGGTGACAGTCGATCCGCCAACTTTCTTTCTAATGGTTCCATTTTATCTACATAATAAGACACTAATCTAGACTACGCTACGCAAAAATATACCTTAAGATAATTAAACCTAAAAAATGATTCCAAATCAAAAATTTGTAAAAATTTTAATCTTTCCTCTTAAGCCGTGAAATTTCCAGCGACCCTGATGTCGCTTATATTCAAACTGCACCGGCGAAAAGCAGAAGGCGAAATAATAATATGGTGTGAAGGCCGATGGCATTCAATTTTTAGAAATGCTGGGCGAAATGGCTTTTTGAATTTTAAATGTAATAGAAGCTATATACAATGAAACCTCTCTAAGGCATGGGACCAAGAAATATTGTCCGTTCAGTGAAATGTCAGTTATTGTGGTAGTAAAAATATAAATACCAAAAATGATATATGTAAATATGTATATACTATTACGTTGTATTTACGGATATCATTTTTGGTGAACGGACAATATTTCCCATGCCTTAGAGAGGTTTCATTGTATATAGCTTCTATTATATTTAAAATTCAAAAAGCTATTTCGCCCAGCATTTCTTAAAAATTGAATGCCATCGGCCTTCACACCATATTATTATTTCGCCTTCTGCTTTTCGCCGGTGCAGTTTGAATATAAGCGACATCAGGGTCGCTGGAAATTTCACGGCTTAAGAGGAAAGAATAATTTTTTTACGAATTTTTGATGTGGAATCATTTTTTAGGTTTAATTATCTAAGGTATATTTTTGCGTAGCGTAGTCTTGATTAGTGTCTTATTATGTAGATAAAATGGAACCATTAGAAAGAAAGTTGGCGGATCGACTGTCACCCAAAAACTAGAAATTTTAGATGCATTAGATAAAGGAACCAACAAGAAAACATTAGCACAGCGTTTCAAATGTATTGTCACCACAATAATGTGTATTTCTAAACAGGAGCAAAAATATAGGAAAATAGACTTTAGAAAATGGAAATGTTAATCGTAAGGGCTTCAGAAATGGGATTCTATGAAAAAATTGGTCGAGCAATAACGACTTTGTTTTATCAGTTGCGTACTAAGATGCGTCCGATGGTCCTAGAATAAGTAAAAAGTTCGTTCAGGTGCTTAAAGTAAATGATTTTGAGCCTCGTAATAGCTGTTACATCGGTGGGAGAAGGGTCTTTCCATAAAATCCATGGCGAAGAAAATTTGGCATCTGCTTCGGAAAGGACGAAAAGCCATTGCCTCTATTGAAGAGGAAATACAAACCAGCCAATGTTTTTAATGCCGATGAGAGTAGTCTCTTCTATAAGGCATTGCCAACTGATACATTTGCTAAAAAAAAAGACAAAGTTCTAGGACGCAAATCTCAGAAGGAACGTCTAAGTCACGGTAGAGAGAACAGCATGAGCTGTAACGTAATTTTGAATTTAGAACAGACAGAAAGAGGACAGAAAGAAATCTTTACTATACATTACACGTCATTTTGTCCCCTAATGGTGGAACGTGATTCGTACTGAAAATACCTCGTACCGTGGTCTAAGTCTTTTATTTTTTTTATTTGAGGAATGCGTTGCTTGTGATGGTGTTATACAGTATTATGAGGAACTACATAAGTGAGGAGAAAATTTTTCAAATCTTGTAAGGTTTGTGGTTTACTATCGCAGCTTGCGACAAAAAAACTCGTTTAACTTCTTTCTTTAACGCTCACCAGTTATTGTTACGATGATGCCGACTTGTCACTTTGAGGGGATGCAATGACTTTTCGTGCATTTCATGTGGATTCTACATGCCCCAGAAATGAAAATTTTGTTTATTCACATAACCACTTAAGTGGAGATGGGATTCGTCGCTCATTATGATTATGGATACGAAATCATTCTCGTCTTACACTAAGTTTAACAGAGCATGGGAGAAAGTTAACCTCACTTGACGGTTAGCATGCAGCATTGGTGAACGGTTTGCACTTTGTAAGGGAACATCTGCAGGTCTTTCACTAAAATTCAACCCCACGAACGTCTGCTGATGCCAAATTGTGTGCATCGTTGTCTCGTTGATGTTTGTGCACTCTCGGACGTCCTCTGTCCCACACACACACTTGCGACATCTCTAGTTGGCCTAGTCTTCACGAAATGCTCAGCCAAATTCCTAATTGTTCGCGCACATGGTGCAGAATGACGAGGAAAACGATGCCATGTTAAAACAACGGACCTAAAATTTATCAAATAAGCAGTAACAATAATTCCGCGCTCTTCATGTGTGTATCACTACATTGCTTATTGTTAACTAATTCTAAATCTGTCTACAACATAAATGTCAAGGCACAATGCAATTTGACGCCATTTGCAAAAATTATGGCACATTCACATTATGGCATTACGTTTGCCCCACTTTATATAAATAGCAATATTCATTCAATTGGAAAAGATTTTCGTTCATCGGAAAGTATAAGTCAAAACATCGGATACGTGTATTTTTGTCCCCTTATGTGGTTGCCAGAATATGGGCACTCTTTAGTGCCCTTATGCCGGCACCGCATATGTATGAAAACCGCATAAAAGAACAAAGTGTTTATGTCCGAAGTTTTATGTTTGAATGGCCTTGAAGGTACACTATAAAAAAGAGTTAGGACTATTCCCTGAATTTAAGACACGTTTTTCCCTAAAAGTAAATGTATTAATGGAACATTCAATGAATGTAGGTATTTGGCACCAGAAAACCTATAAACTACGTAAAATTCCCGAAATGTTAAGCTCTGTTGGATATAAGGAAGAGAACATTCAATAAAATAGATATTATTTTGCATTTTTTATAGAAATATATTTTCGTTTATATAATTCACACACTGCTTTTGAAAACGAGTCATATATTGTTTTTCATTATTTTCTTTGAGCGTGCATAGCGCACCAACATAACTTTCGTACTACGTAGTACACAGTAAGAAATGTCCAGTTGAAATAACGCATTTTATAGGGTCACTATAGATCCACTATATTTTGAAAGTTATTTTAAGTAATGGGTAAAGATAAAAAATGGCTCTGAAATTTGTATTCAATTAGATAATCATAAATGGAGTGTTATGGTCGTAGCATAACGCATGTAGCAGTATGCTACACTGAGACGAGTTGCACGTATATGGCCGGCCCATAGCCACATGAGTGGCGAAAAAATGCACTGAATGTCAGCAAAGAAGAAGAGGGTAGACATCTGTCGTGTGCTTTTAGAAAAGTTACGCTCGTGAAAAGACGTATTAATCGGATACTGTGTAAAATCGTTGATTTCCTTTTGGCATCGTTCTCGTAATTTGGTATATTCAGGTGAATTTCAATGTTTTAACATCTAAATAATTTACCTTAACAATTTTGGATATATTCAGCGGGAGAACAAGAAAAGCAGCTTTAATCCACTTCCGTGGAAAAAGGAAGACCTTTTTATAATTTAACAAACGTCACGCAGAAGTGGGGTGGTAATCCGACGCCCACATATTTTTGTCAAATAAAACAAAGTCGACTGCATGGTGCATGGTGATGCAAGGAGTTCCCATGAAGTTAAATCTGCGCGAGGGCGAATGATTGAAGGTTATCCCGGTATTGCTCCATAAAACACCTGCGTCTTTAAAGAAAGAAAACCGAATCAACGTCAACAAAAGATAAAATTCGGAAACCAACTAGCTATAGATAATATATATATTTTTGAAGCAATTCGTGAGGATTAAATCTTTACTTCAGCATCAGATGTACCTAAATATGGTCCATTACGTACATTTTAGTTTCTACTTTATTACTAGATATATATATAGCTATATTCAATTAAGTACAAACTAATTTCTTTTAAAAGATCGCAAATTATATATTCACCTCATTAGATATACACATCTATATTCGTATATTCGCATATTAACAATTTAAATTTTCAGAGAACTTAGTAAATAATCTATACTTTCCTTATCACTAGATATACATAACAATAGCCAATTAGTTTCAATTTGAATTCGTTTAAAGAAATCCATCAATATTATCTAATTACTTCAGCAGTAAACTTCCCGTAGGAATGAGATAATTAGTTTTGAAGGAATTTACGTTTATATAGGAATTTATGGTTATATACTAACGTTATCGTTGAACTTATTCCAGAACACTATATCCAATTAATGATAAAGGGTAATGGTAAAGGGTATAACATGATGTAACTTTATATGGTCATTTTACGCGTCATATTATAGATATAGGGCCTTATGCCCAAAGATAATACGCATACTCGAATTTCGGGGCATGACGAACACTTAGATAGTAATGTAAAAGCAACCCCACGCGAACTTTTAAGATTGGTTTGCTCTTCCTATTTATTTAATTTACAGGAAATAGTTACTCCAAAAGGCCTTCGTCGAGGACAGTTCTGGTCAAGGTAATTTATATGAAAATAACTCTGGTTGGGATTTGTCTCCGAATTTTTGCCTGTATTATTCTTATGCAGTTATGCGATTTGAATATTTTTTTTTGTTTTGCGTAATTAGTTTTTATTGTAAGTTAGAAAAGTTTTCAGTATGAAGCCAAGATTCTACGGGGGTGAATTAAGCGAAAACACATGTATTAGTCAAAGGTACGATATTCTGTCAATTGAAGGACAATGATAGTATTTGAATAAACCATTTGGTCGTACGCTACATAATGAAGTATTGGACTTTTGTTCTCATTTTCTCACACTCTCATGGAGCCCTCTTAACCTGGAGGTTGACTAGGTCCGCTCTCGTCTTCTCTTTTCAGGTCAACAGGGACACTGTAAGTGATCTGAACTCAGTGTCGATTGGGTGGTTGGGGCGAGCAGAGGAAGGCAAGACATCTGCGCCTTCACAAGGATATTGGTAAGTGGTGTAAAGGACCCTTCAGGACTGAAATTGTGCTACGGCCTTTTGTTTTGCATATGGCTGGTGGCAGCGGCAGGTCTTCGTGGAACCTCCCCACACTCTCCGCCAATAGCCGAGGCGAGCTAGCGTGCCGCCCTGTAGTCAACGCTGTCCACCGAGTGATCTGCCAGCTCATGCTGATAGTCTGGTCTTCACGTCCAAACCATTCACTCTACATTCATCCATAACAGGAGTTTTTTAAAACAAAAATGTAGTTCTAGTGAATATTTATATTTCGTTATATCGACCCTTTAATTGAGTTTTTTTTAACGGATCTATGCGTTATTTTAATTTCCGGTTTTGAGTTAAACTAATTTTTCTGATAAAATCATGTGGTATGTGCGTTAATTGTACTCTTGTGAGAGACAAAAGTACCCTATTTTTGGGAGGAACAAATAAAAGATGCGTACACATTTTTTTCAATGAATTTCAGTCTAATAAAGACGAAAATTTTCCAGCTTGGGTTGGGATCTCCTGTCTTCTGCCTTTAAAAAAACGTGACAACTGTATACCATCACATTAGTCCATGAAAAACCAAACCTAAAGAGCAAAGAAGGGTATTGTGCGCATGATTTGGGCGCCTTTGGTATAAATCCAAAGTCTTCAGAAGCTCATTATTCAAAAGAATAAAAAAGCAAAAATTAATGTTCCATGCCTATGTGTTGTAAAAGAATGCCGTTGATCGATTTGATCAAAATCTGCCTTATTACCGTATTGCATACAGGTAGAGTATAATTTTCACCTCGTTAATTTATGCATGTATCCAAAACGCTTAGCGGTATCATTGAAATGTCAATCGAAAGTTGAATTCAAAAGTCAATTGTAGATTATGACATGAAAGCTAAAGCAACGGGTATATCTGCACAACAAAGACCTCCAAATGAAGATAATCGATTAAACACTTTGATTGATATGATCATACTGATCATTTCATCGTACCAATCAAAAGCAGAAAACATTGTGCTGGCAATTTATGTAAATTAGTAGAAAGAACTATGTAAATGCGCAAAATGAAATTTGGTTTTAATATCGATTATTCCTTTTCTAAAATTATCATATTTTGTGTATTTCTCCAATAATCATTAAATAAAAATGAATTATTTCCGTATAAAAACTTGTTTCTAAGCGACATTTCACCTAAATGGCAAAAATGATCCTCCAAGACTCTTCAATTGTGACCATATCCTGACACAGGATCAACAAATAATTTTAAATTCGTGTTTCTTGGATTCAAAAGGGTCTGTGAAATTTCATCTGAAAATTCGAACAAAATTAATTCAGGAGGATTCGAGTTGACCTTATTTAGAGAATACTCTTACGGTGGTAGTGTGAGAAAGTCCATGAAAACAGCTCCTCACAAGGTAGTACGTACCATAAAACACTCCATTCATTATAGAAATAATTTACACGTCTGCGTTAATAGATATAGCTATATTCAATAACATTCGAAACGAAGCTTTTCCGAAATCTATAGTCGAACTAGAAGTTGATCAATGTCTAAAACATTGGATAGTAAAAATGTTGAGGACAGTGTTCATCCAGTCTGAAACGTGCAGTACCGATGTGGAATAATCTGTCAGCGGGGTATACCCCATCTTTACTCCGAAATAAAGGTTGTGGCCGATGTGGTGATATTATTATCGGGAATGTTTTCTTCTGTACTTAGCAAAATTATGGACAGTACTTTGGATAAAATTAGCATGTGATCCAAACACTGTAGACTGAATTTGAATTAAAATTGAATTGATGCTATTCAGTACAAAGACAAAAATACCGAATCTTACTCTTCCCAAGTTATGCCTCTAAAAGAACCTTCGCTATGAAAGGAGGTCTTCGTCCTATAATGGTTCCACTAAGTTGGTGAAACAATGTCGCGAGAAGCTCACAACATTGTGAATTCGACATACCGTAACTCTTAACTGGGCTGCAGGGCATAAGACCATAAATCGGCTGACGAACTGGCTAGATACGGTTTGGCTACACAACAATAAGCAAACAAGTTTCAATAACGCTGAGCGTTGTGAAGAAAAACATAGTATATTCATACTTTTCACCGTATGCAAATTCCAAGTGGAATAACCTGACAACATTCGGCACATTTCGAAAGACCTGATCACTTTGTAGCAAAAAGCCTTCGTTGTATTCCTATAAGTAACCCACAGAGGCAAAGACAGAGTCACTGCAGTTTGTACGGGTCATTGACTTTTCGGAAGACATTCAGCTATATTTGCACTTGTTCGTGCCAGACACAGTGCTGTCGTTCGGAAAATTTCATTTGCTGCCAGAATACCTTCGAAAAGAAGCTTTTTGTTAATGTAAATTGCTTTCAAATTAAAATTTTGTTAAAAGTTTTTCATTTTATTATATTACCGTGGCGTAGCTAGCCCCGTACCCTGTACAAAAATTTCATGGCGCCTTTTTCGGAAAATAAACAACGCTCGCGTAAACAAACTATACTTGAAAAAAAATACATTTTAAAAAACTTAGCTCTAAAAAAAATATTCTAGTGTTGAAATAAGTATTTCTCTTCATATAGCTAAAGAATATTTTAGTTTCTCAAGTTCTTCTTTTTCTATGAGATCTTCAAAAACCAGTAAAAGTTATTACAACCATTGATCTCGCTTTTTAATCGACTTCAAAGAGAGTAGGTTAACAATTCAACTGTTTTTTTTTTAATGAATGTTATCTCATATCTCTGTATTTATTTCTTAACCAGTTCAAGTCAGTTCAATTTTAGGGTGGTCCCATAAAACTTTGGTCAAGAGCTGATGAAGATCTTAGAATATGGAGAACAGATCTAGTCAACGGAGAGCAGCAAATAAATCGCGATTAATGCAGTATAAGTGTTGTAGATATAATGTATTTCTACTAACAGCACAATGACCGTCTACGAATAAATTAACCCATTTCGCCCCAAAGTTCTTATTTGGGATATTACACTTTTCCTTGTTAGTTGTCGATCATTTCAATGAATAACAAGAAGTAATAATACAAGAATGACCCCATTATAAAATAAATTAAGAAATAAATGTAATTCAATGTTAACAAGAGAAAAGATAATGTAGTAATATTCGAATCCTCCTGAAATTAAGTAGTTTTAACTTTAACTTCCAACACTGATTTCATGAAATATGTTTTTAAAGGTTATTACATATAATACCTAAAAACCTTAAAAAGGGGGAATATTATAAATAAATATTTAATGAATTTGTATATAACTGCTTAAAACATGATTTGCTTATCATACAATTAAATGAAGAAAATTGCATCAGTAATTTTTCCAAATTCCTTACACACACAAGCTACTTGGGAAAAACAAAAGTTTCAGTTTTCAATCCAAGTCGTTTTGTTAGAAAAACTTACCTACAGAAAAATTCGTCAGTGAAAACAATTACAAGGAAAAAATAAATAAAAAACAGATCTTACCTTTTGTAAGATTTGTCATAAAGGCCATCACATGTACATATGCACATACATATCCCATCCCGATATAGGGCGTCTGGCTGCCTGATAAAAATTTTGTGCGGTGAAGACTGAAACGATCA
Organism: Dioctria rufipes; assembly: GCA_963924295.1. Taxonomy (NCBI): domain Eukaryota; kingdom Metazoa; phylum Arthropoda; class Insecta; order Diptera; family Asilidae; genus Dioctria; species Dioctria rufipes. Next base: position 140,264,905 of record OZ002740.1, read on the forward strand.
GGTCTTCACCGAAAAAAGGCTTTTATCAGCAAAAACAAACGCAACATGCACAATTTATGCAATGTATACTGGGATGGCGAACGGCAAGACTATTGCACAATAATTATCAAGCGATCATGTTGCATCATCAAGCCATCATCCGTCGGGAAAATCTTGGACGCGTTTAAACACGTCCAACGATAATAATTTTCACAGGGTCGAAAATGCGGTAAATCAAGCCGAGATGATTTTTTAACTTGAATGTAAGCAAAGTTAATAACAAGTTAAGAAACAGCAGAGCAAAATTGGCAAATTTTTGGTGTTTTTTTAGAATGAAACTTTCGTCTCTTGCATTAATGGGGGAATAGAACTTGGCTATGCACTATTGTAAAGGGTTTTCCAATAAGAGGTGTTATTTTAATTACCCCGCTATTTCGGTAGATGTCACTTTTGGAGCTGTCATTTTTTGACATTTGACAAGTTGAAACTACGCCATTAATAAAAACGATACATGATGTGAAGAATAAAACCCGTGCACGTCGCTCAAGAACAGCCGAGAATATTGCTGCTGTAGCCGAAAGAGTTGAAGAAAGCCCAGGTTTGTCCATTCCTCGTCGTTCTTTGGAATTAGGCATTCCACAAACATCATTACACCGTATTTTGCATAAAGATTTGGGTCTTAAGGCTTATAAAGTTCAGTTAACACAAGAACTCAAGCCGGCCGATCATCAACAACGTCGAGCCTTTGCTGATTGGGTCCTTGAAATGCATGTAAATGATCCGGAATTCCATCGAAAACTCATCTTGAGTGATGAGGCCAGTTTCCACCTCGACTCGATGGCTTCGTCAACAAGCAAAATTGTCGCATCTGGGTCTCGGACAACCCAAGAGTTATTGTTGAAAATCCTCTCTATCCCGCGGGGTCATTGGACCTTACTTTTTCGAAAATGAGGCTGGAGCAACAGTTACGGTGAATGGATTGCGCTATCGACAGATGATTAATGATTTTTTATGGTCGGAATTGGATGGTATTGATCTGGACAACGTTTACTTTCAACAAGACGGCGCTACGTGCCATACAAGCAACGAAACCATTGATCTTTTACGGGAAAAGTTTCCGGACCGTGTTATCTCTCGAAGAGGTGATCACAATTGGCCACCGAGATTTTGTGACTCAACACCTTGCGACTTCTTCCTTTGGGGCCACGTGAAAGAGAAGGTCTACGCCAACATCCCAGCGTCGATTCAAGACCTCAAAGATGGAATTCGTGAGGCTATCGAGGACATAGGGCAGCCACTTTGCGATTTGGTTATGGAAAATTTCATGAAAAGGATATGGTCCTGTTGTTATGGTCGTAGCGTATTGCATATAGCAATATGCTACATGAAATACTGCAGCGTGTAGGCCGGCTGCGTCAAAAAAAAAAAAAAATAACGTACCCCGACCGAGAGTGATGCGCTTCCTCAAGTCGACATGACATGTTGGTAAAGAGGAAGATTGAATCCATTACTCTCGATTCAGTGAAGCAAGTGACAGCTGGAGTAAAAGTGACACTGCGAAAAAGAATATTATCGGAAAAATTTTCTAACATCACTCCCATAAGGTAAAATTTTCAAATGAATTTTTAAAATATTACAATATTCACCTATATTTTGGTATAAATTAGGGCAAGAAAAGAAATCAAATAGGAAATTAGTCCCTAAACCTTGAGAAATCATCGCGGCTGCTGGTGGGCAAAAGAAAAGAAAACTCGGACCTGGCACGTGGCAACAAAAAGGGCCTGCTAAAGGACACTATCGTAGTATTCAGCCCAAAAGCGCTTCATCACCAACAGGAAATCCTCGAACACCATATCGGCATGTGCATTATAAGTATAACGGGCCACAGTTACAAGGCAAGATCTATTTTTGTTACATAGTTATTAGTATCTCGATTTGTCCAAACCGGCGATGCCTAATGACAATCCTGTAGTCCAGTAAGCAATTTAGGTTACCACTAGCCACTGGAATATTAATTCAACGTTTTCAAGAGATAAAACCTTGCCATTGGGATTGCAGAAGTGAAGAAAATCTTAAAGAAAAAGCATCAGATACACGAACCAGTTCATTTGACTATAACTTTAAAGTACGCGTTCGTACGATGTATATATATACGTAACAAATAGTTTCCTCTGTGATAGCTAGCGGTGCACCTACCGGTAAAATAGAAACAAAAACCAAAATAATTAAACTATGTAAATTAATATTTCTCATATTGTGTGTGTTAAATCACCTTCGTAGTTATAAGAGAAAAAAAGTGCAAATGTTCATTTCATTTCCTTTGTTCAGCATCAAAGATTCTGACATTCTCCAGCTCATTAATATAGTCCGACGTTCAAAGCAATTCAACTTAGGTAGGAAACTTCGAAATGCTATACCATAATATGAATACTGTTTACCTTTGGACATTACATTCGTTCACATATATGCATATATAAAGCTGAACCTTTTTCACGGAAAATTATGGAAATGTAAAAAGGCAGTAGGATCGTCTTTTTTTCTCACAGTACAAATAAATATATCACATGTATATATTTTTGGTTACGAACATCTGCGCCTTCAACTGTATATATATATAGGTAAGTGACGTAAGGGTCCCTTCAGGACCGAATGTGTGCCGGCGTTTAGTTTGCAGGCACGAATTTTTTTTTGATTATGGCTGACGTGACGGCAGCGGCAGGTTTTTCGTGGAACCTCCCCACACTCTCCGCCAATGAGCCGAGGCGAGATAGCGTGCCGCCCTGCAGTCAACGCTGTCCGTCGAGTGATCTGTCAGCTCATGCTGGCAGTCTGGACCTTACGTCCAAAGCAATCACTCAACATAGTACCATAACAAATGTTTGCGTAATGCTTAAACATTCATTTTTAATTTATATTGGAATAAAATTTCATGTAACTTTAATTTTATTGTGAAAGTTATACTTCTAGTTCGAAAAAATACAACGCGCCTACTAAATTCTAAAAATAAATTGACTTAAATGAATATTTATTATTAAACATATTTATACCCTAGATGAAATCATAGGGGTATACTAAGTTTGTCATTCCGTTTGTAACACCTTGAAATAATGATGGTAGAGCAAAATGGATTGGACACCCATTCATAATATTAAAAGTTATTTCGATTTTTGCATGTCCGTCCGTCCGTCCGTCTGTCCGTCCGTCCGTCCGTCCGTCCGTCCGTCCGTCTGTCCGTCCGTCCGTCCGTCCGTCCGTCCGTCCGTCCGTCCGTCCGTCCGTCCGTCTGTGCGCACGATAACTTGAGAACGCGAACACGTAGAGAGCTGAAATTTTGTACACAGACTTTAAAAAAAAAAAGTAAAATTAAGTTCGAAAATGAGCCAAATCGGGCAACTCCTTCGTGGGGTTGCCATATAAAAATTTCGTTTTCCGCTATATATTTGGTCACTGCCTGAGAACGCGTCGACGTAGAGAGCTGAAATTTCGCACATGATGTTTTTACTACATTAGGAAATAAAATGTCAAAAATGGACTAAATCGGGCAACTCTTTCTTGGTGTTGCCATATAAAAATTTCGGTTTTTTACGTATACTTTGAAAACGATCAGTCCAAGACATTTTTATGGTACTAAAAACTTCTGCAGAATACGAAATCCTATAAAATTGGTTATAATCATTTTGTCTGTGCGACAAACCGTTCTAGAAATATATGCGAAAAACAACTTCAAAATCAATACTTGAATAGATCGGTGACCATACGAAATTTAATACGGGCATTCATCTAGGGTATCCTAAGAATTGGTCTTAGACCAATTCTAGCTTTTTTACTTGTTAATGTTAAGTTCCAAATCGTTTAAAAAAATTAAAAGGGAAATCATTAATTTTTTTTGTTTATTTGCAAAAATATTTGCGTGTCAATAAACGAAAAAGTTAAAAAATGTTAAAATGTTGTTCAGTGCAATATATTCACTTTTTTTTTTATAATAACATTGCAGAATGTTTTCACCTCACTTTACAGCTCTTATAACACATTTTAGATTCGTGTGAAATCTTCAGGATCGGAAATGTCATCCATATAATACTTAGCTTTACACAGGTTAATTGGTATTTGCGAGGAATGGTTCTTATTAAAGTATTTAATACCAATGAAATAGCTTGCATTTTTTTAAATTGCCATAAAAGCTAAAATACAGTTTTCGAGTTTTATAAAGGGGAAATCCATTGCTCAATTCAAGTCGCAGCCCAATGGTTTTAAAGTGTTCTAATTAAAATTTTTAATAATTTAACAAATCTCTTCGACAACTAAATTGTCCCGGATGCTAAATTGTTTTAAAAGGCCTTTAAAAGATTTGTTTCGACTTATTATAAAATACTTATCTAATAAAAAAGTTTCCGGAGCAGAACTGTTTTGTAAGAGGTTCGGAAAAAGTTGTCAGTCTTATCTCAGTGTGTCCCGAAGTACATTATTATGAATAGTTTGATACGATTTTTAGGGATTTAAGAGGAGTCAGTACTCAGCAAAAATTTCAATTTGGATGCCAGCGAGCCTGCACGAAATAAAACTTACTATACGTAGGTTTGGGTTCTGAAAGTATGAAAATACATGTAAAATTAGCCTAGACCTACACCACAAGTCACATTAGAGACATCTAGCGTAAAAGACAGAAACCCAACATGCGACAATTTAACCTTCATGTCCACGGCAAAAAAATTCTACGAATCCCCACGGCATGGCACACTTGTGCCACTCTGTGATTACTCATGCATTTCCAACAATTTCTGAGAAAATTTGTTAACTATGATAGCTCTATGCAGGATTATTATGTCATTGTCTTGTTTAAAGTCAATTCAAAAGGTTTTGTGAAAGTAAACATTAGTTTACTATAAAGGATTATGAACTTGAACTTTTTGCTGAAAATTTGTTAGTGACAGAGATTCTTCTGTGAAAAAGTTTTGATTTAAAAGTGTGTCGGTTATTTTTGTGAAGAAGAATTTTGTGATAATTATGGCTGATGAGGAAATATCACGCGTTGGGTTTAAAATGTATGCATATATTTTGCTCTTTATATATATGTTGTATGAATATGTTTATGAATATGTTGTAAATTTTTCGTTCGTAGGATGTCTTACAATCAACAGAGGGCTTATTTGGAAAGATTATTAGGCGAAGAAGATAGTTCGCAAGACTTATTACAAAATGATATCGACGAAGAAAATAGGACGAATGGATTCCACCGCCTTCTACTGAACAAACTTGGGTTGAAGAAGAATCAGATGTTGAGGATGTTCATAGAGACACAAATCTTCAAATAGAATTTGAAAATGACGATACGGATAGCGATGAAAACTACGAAAATAATGATATGTATCCTGAAGGGCAATCTGATCAAGATATTTTTCGTGATAAAGACAACACCATATGGCATCGCAATCCTTCTTCTAGGTGTCAAACATTGCGTCGCAATATTCTACGACAACGGGCTGGCCCAGCAAGATCGACTCATACTCTCTCTGAACGTGACACCTTCAAATGTTTGTGACATAATTATAAAAGAAACAAATAGAAAGCAAATAGCATATATTCTAAATGGAATTTCGAAAATCCTGGAAAACCCAAAGTGTGGAAACCGCTAACTCGAGAGGAGTTTGAAGGATATTTAGGAATACTCATAACGGCTGGCGTTCGACATTCTAGTTCAGAACATGTGAAAGAAATGTGGAAATCAGATTCATTACCTCTCTATCGTGCAACAATGCCTCTCAACAGATTCTGGGATATTTCCAGATTTCTTCGTTTTGATAATCCGTCGACGAGGAATAACCGTTTGGAAACTGATAAGGCAGCACCAATTTCAGAACTCTGGCTTTTGCTCAACAGTAAACTCCACTCGCAGTATATTCCAAACGAATGCCTCACTGTTGATGAACAGCTTTATCCGTATAGGGGGAGAACTAGATTCACGCAATACATGCCGTCCAAACCAGCGAAATATGGGATTAAAATTTGGTGGGTATGTGACGCGTCCAATTCCTATCCTCTTTCAGGACAACTTTACACCGGAAAGTCGGCTACGGGTCGTGAAACGAATCAAGGTGAAAGGATTGTAAGAGACCTGTGCATTAGATATAAGAACTCAGGTCGAAACATTGTCACGGATAATTTTTTTACAACTCTTCCCCTTGCACGTTGGTTAATGTCACTGAACATGTCACTCGTTGGAACATTGAAACGTAATAAACGGTGCATTCCTCTAGAAATGCAAAGTCACAAAAGTCGTGAACCTTTGTCATCAGTGTTTGCTTTTAGTGAAGACAAGGTTACAATGTGTTCATATATTCCAAAGAAAGGAAGAAATGTAATTTTATTATCTACGATGCACCATACAGTTGACGTAAGTGGCCCTAAGAAAAAGCCAGAGATTATACATTATTATAACAAAAACAAAGGAGGGGTCGATACGATGGACAAAATGCTATCGCATTTCTCAACGAAACGGAAAACAAATCGTTGGCCCGTTGCAATATTTTATAACATGATCGATATAGCATGCTTAGCAGCTTTCATAATTTATTCAGAAAATAATCCGGCTTCAGCTAAACAAACAGATTGCCGTCGAATATTTCTCCAAGATCTAGGAAAACAACTAGCAATGCCAGCTATAAATACCCGCTCACACATTCCAAAGGTTACTGCGCAGTTTTCTACAAAATTAGGAATAGAATGTATGTTGGGAAGACCTTTAGTAAACATGCCGCCAAAACCACAAACTTCTGAAAGTCCATCCAAGTCGGAGTTTACGGGAAGATGCTATATATGTCGGAGCAGTTTCAAAAGGCAGCGTAGGACAAGAAAGGAATGTTGCGTTTGCAAATTACCTATTTGCCTTGAACACAGCGAAGCATTTATCAAATGCATATCTTGTGAATTATGAGCCAACCGCATTTATGTATGTATGTGTATAAATATTATGTAATCAATAAAATATTAATATTGTTTTTCTAAATAAGAATCTACATATTTTACCTACATATACGTTTCTTCCGAACCATACAATCGGTAGCACAAATGTGCCATGCCGAGAACATAAGGATGTAAAAGCTAAAACTATACAAATTTCATTTTAGACTTATGATTTATTTGTAACATCTAGCTCAATGTTTTCATTTTTGACCCTTTGAAGATGTTCCAGAATATAAAAAAAAACTGTAAAGTGCTAAAATGATGCATATAAGTCGAAAATGGCACAATTGTGCCATGCCGTGGACATGAAGGTTAAGGCGAAAATGAAAATTTGCAGTTCAAAGAAATTGACAATTATTAAAGAGAATTAACTCTCCTAAATTTTTTTTTTGCACATAGTTGTTAAATATGCTATTTTGCTTTATATTTCTAAAACTTTCAACGAAATATTGCAATTTCTCGTCGGTGAAATATCGAGAGGAAAAACAAGTACTATTAGAGTTAAACAATTAAAAAATGCGAAACAAAAAATAAAAAAACTCGACGTTGTTTGCTAGATCTAGGCTTTATCTCTCTAAAATAGTCAAAATATAAAGAAATGAGAATACCTGCTAAAAGGAATTTGATTTGAAAAAAATCAATTTTTACCATTTTTTACAAGTTTCCGAGCTAATATCTCCATTCCAATGCATTTTTTTATTTTTCTCGACGTTATTTACTAGACCTCTTCGTTACCTTTAATTTAAGATATAAATCATTATTCTGCTACAAATAGTTTGCTAGAAATTCGCATTGAAAAATGTATGAAACTTGCAAATCTTGGTACTGACTCCTCTTAACCACTCCTAAGCATTCTTGGCACTAATATATCCAGTAAGTTAAGCTGGACGGATAACAGCTTTTCCGTTGCCAAAGAAGCATCGAATTATCTTGGATTTCTGAAAAGGTGTAAGAAGTATTTCAGACCATCGAATCTAGCGCTCCTCTACAAGCTCTACATTAGACCTAGAATGGAACACAATTCCCATATATGGGCCGGGGCTGATCGGATAGCTTTAGCCTCATTAGATATTGTCCAGAAGAGAGCCTTCAAGTTCATTGGCGAGGTAGCAATTATTTGTCATATCGACTCGCTCGAGCACCGCCGCAATATTGAATACCTTTCGCTCCTTTATCGCTACATACATGGTAAATGTTCGGAGGAAATATCTAGTCTTATCCCTTGTAGAATAATTCTTAAACGCAATGTTCGCGCTGCAAGCTGCGCACATCCTTTTACTTTTCAAATTACTGTCAAATTACTTTGCGCCGTACAGTAAAATTCCCTGATGCTTTTTTATCCCGAAGTGTGAAAATTTGGAACAGTTTACCATCTTTTGTCTATTCTCCGGCATACAATCTGCGAAAGTTTAACGGCGACATACATCGGCACCGCCGACACTCTCCTCATATCCCTAATCCTTTCTTTATTTCCTTCCTATTGTGCTGTGCTTTTCATCATAGGTTATCCCATGAGCTCGGCTTAATAATATATATAAAAAAAAGATATGGATGTACTTCCAGGTATCTTGATGATAAAAGCGAAAACTTAAAAACGAAAATGCAGCTTTAAATTAACCAAAACGCAATGGTACATCTAAAATTATCTAAACTGTAAACTTAGTAATCGAAAACACGATTCAAGGCCATTTCAATTTTTCTAATTTCATTTTGTTTTACGTTTCTTGCTTCAACTATTGTCGCAAAAGAGCCCACCTATACAGCTTTATCTGAAAATGTAAACGGAAACGTGAACAATTTAAAGAGCACGCAATACGTCACCTAAGTTGGAGGCAGACAAAAACTTCAGAGCTCGGGACAAAATAAAAAGCAAAAATTCTCTTTGGAAAATTTGTCAATCTGTATAAAGAGTAAATGTTTACTTACGAGTTCCTTTTTCTTTTTTATTTTCATTGGACTCCATCGGTTTGTAGTAGAATTGGTTAAAGCACACTTGAAACACTGAAACTAGAGCTTTAGCTCGCAATTAAATTCCACACTCGTATTACTTTAAGCTATACACAAGTCTTATCACAAATCGAAAAATTCAAATGATTCATTATATAGATATACATATGTAAGCTATCAAGTAATGGTAAGTATAGATCGTAGGAAATGATTTCGAGTGCGCCACGCTGCACTGCATCTCATGCTCCATATGGGTCAAAGCTGGCAATTATTACGACTCACGAGACAAGCCCACAATTAGCATTGAAGCTCTATTACAGAGCACAGGACGGACAGTTTGTCAATAATGGTAATAAAAAAGTAAGACTTCTCCACGTTTGTTATATTAGGTAATCATTCTATATATAAACAGAAAATAGAACCCTTTCGTTCTCGTTTAAGAAATGTTTCTCTTGGAAATCCTACAGTAATTAAGCCTTCGTATTTCAGCTGAAAAACTATTCGAATGTGATGTACTAACTTACTAAATAAAACAGTTTCAAATATAGAATTGCACCTACATACATGCTTATATGAGTCTCGATTAATTGCGCAATCTTGGTTTTTGAATATGAAAGAGAAAATTTAAAATTTTCAAAATTATGTATGTAGGTAAATTCATATAAAAGTTGGAAACTTCCCGGCCTTAGCAACTTTACTGACTGGGTACAATTTCAGAACTTCAATGCAATATTCTTTTGCTTTCGTTCAATTCGCAATACATTTCAGCCGAAAGTGTATGAGAATCCGTTCAGGCTGGCCTAAAATATGTAGACGTATAAGTAAGTACAGTTACTAACGTAAGATGAACGTACCCTTTAAATTAAACAGATATGGTACCCACAATAACATTAATCGACAGTAAGGAAACTTTTGTTAAATTGAAATGTCAAATTTTATTGTAAGCAAAGCGCCGTATTGGTCGCCGTTAACGTACATACGAGTTTGTTAAGTTATTCGCGTGCATGCTTACTTACGTACACGTGGAATACTGAAATTCAAAAAATAAACTGGAAGAAGGAAATTGGTATGTAATGGCTATAAATGGCACAAATTTTCAATTAAATCAATTTCCATTTTAATAAATCCTTTGCTTTTTGTATTGTTTAAATAGGACTAAAATAAAAAATCGTAAATGTATTATTTAATGATGTAACTAGCCTCTGCGGGCCCCAATACAAAAAAAGTGGTCGCAGATAATAATCTCACGGGTTTAATCAGCGACAACCGCTCGGCCACTCAAAAAAAGATTTCGAAATAAAAGAATCGTTTGTGGCTCGCTAGCGGTGCACCTACCGGTAAAATAGAAACAAAAACCAAAATAATGAAACTATGTAAATTAATATTTCTCATATTGTGTGTGTTAAATCACCTTCGTAGTTATAAGAGAAAAAAAGTGCAAATGTTCATTTCATTTCCTTTGTTCAGCATCAAAGATTCTGACATTCTCCAGCTCATTAATATAGTCCGACGTTCAAAGCAATTCAACTTAGGTAGGAAACTTCGAAATGCTATACCATAATATGAATACTGTTTACCTTTGGACATTACATTCGTTCACATATATGCATATATAAAGCTGAACCTTTTTCACGGAAAATTATGGAAATGTAAAAAGGCAGTAGGATCGTCTTTTTTTCTCACAGTACAAATAAATATATCACATGTATATATTTTTGGTTACGAACATCTGCGCCTTCAACTGTATATATATATAGGTAAGTGACGTAAGGGTCCCTTCAGGACCGAATGTGTGCCGGCGTTTAGTTTGCAGGCACGAATTTTTTTTTGATTATGGCTGACGTGACGGCAGCGGCAGGTTTTTCGTGGAACCTCCCCACACTCTCCGCCAATGAGCCGAGGCGAGATAGCGTGCCGCCCTGCAGTCAACGCTGTCCGTCGAGTGATCTGTCAGCTCATGCTGGCAGTCTGGACCTTACGTCCAAAGCAATCACTCAACATAGTACCATAACAAATGTTTGCGTAATGCTTAAACATTCATTTTTAATTTATATTGGAATAAAATTTCATGTAACTTTAATTTTATTGTGAAAGTTATACTTCTAGTTCGAAAAAATACAACGCGCCTACTAAATTCTAAAAATAAATTGACTTAAATGAATATTTATTATTAAACATATTTATACCCTAGATGAAATCATAGGGGTATACTAAGTTTGTCATTCCGTTTGTAACACCTTGAAATAATGATGGTAGAGCAAAATGGATTGGACACCCATTCATAATATTAAAAGTTATTTCGATTTTTGCATGTCCGTCCGTCCGTCCGTCCGTCCGTCCGTCCGTCTGTCCGTCCGTCCGTCCGTCCGTCCGTCCGTCCGTCCGTCCGTCCGTCCGTCTGTGCGCACGATAACTTGAGAACGCGAACACGTAGAGAGCTGAAATTTTGTACACAGACTTTAAAAAAAAAAAGTAAAATTAAGTTCGAAAATGAGCCAAATCGGGCAACTCCTTCGTGGGGTTGCCATATAAAAATTTCGTTTTCCGCTATATATTTGGTCACTGCCTGAGAACGCGTCGACGTAGAGAGCTGAAATTTCGCACATGATGTTTTTACTACATTAGGAAATAAAATGTCAAAAATGGACTAAATCGGGCAACTCTTTCTTGGTGTTGCCATATAAAAATTTCGGTTTTTTACGTATACTTTGAAAACGATCAGTCCAAGACATTTTTATGGTACTAAAAACTTCTGCAGAATACGAAATCCTATAAAATTGGTTATAATCATTTTGTCTGTGCGACAAACCGTTCTAGAAATATATGCGAAAAACAACTTCAAAATCAATACTTGAATAGATCGGTGACCATACGAAATTTAATACGGGCATTCATCTAGGGTATCCTAAGAATTGGTCTTAGACCAATTCTAGCTTTTTTACTTGTTAATGTTAAGTTCCAAATCGTTTAAAAAAATTAAAAGGGAAATCATTAATTTTTTTTGTTTATTTGCAAAAATATTTGCGTGTCAATAAACGAAAAAGTTAAAAAATGTTAAAATGTTGTTCAGTGCAATATATTCACTTTTTTTTTTTTATAATAACATTGCAGAATGTTTTCACCTCACTTTACAGCTCTTATAACACATTTTAGATTCGTGTGAAATCTTCAGGATCGGAAATGTCATCCATATAATACTTAGCTTTACACAGGTTAATTGGTATTTGCGAGGAATGGTTCTTATTAAAGTATTTAATACCAATGAAATAGCTTGCATTTTTTTAAATTGCCATAAAAGCTAAAATACAGTTTTCGAGTTTTATAAAGGGGAAATCCATTGCTCAATTCAAGTCGCAGCCCAATGGTTTTAAAGTGTTCTAATTAAAATTTTTAATAATTTAACAAATCTCTTCGACAACTAAATTGTCCCGGATGCTAAATTGTTTTAAAAGGCCTTTAAAAGATTTGTTTCGAATTATTATAAAATACTTATCTAATAAAAAAGTTTCCGGAGCAGAACTGTTTTGTAAGAGGTTCGGAAAAAGTTGTCAGTCTTATCTCAGTGTGTCCCGAAGTACATTATTATGAATAGTTTGATACGATTTTTAGGGATTTAAGAGGAGTCAGTACTCAGCAAAAATTTCAATTTGGATGCCAGCGAGCCTGCACGAAATAAAACTTACTATACGTAGGTTTGGGTTCTGAAAGTATGAAAATACATGTAAAATTAGCCTAGACCTACACCACAAGTCACATTAGAGACATCTAGCGGAAAAGACAGAAACCCAACATGCGACAATTTAACCTTCATGTCCACGGCAAAAAAATTCTACGAATCCCCACGGCATGGCACACTTGTGCCACTCTGTGATTACTCATGCATTTCCAACAATTTCTGAGAAAATTTGTTAACTATGATAGCTCTATGCAGGATTATTATGTCATTGTCTTGTTTAAAGTCAATTCAAAAGGTTTTGTGAAAGTAAACATTAGTTTACTATAAAGGATTATGAACTTGAACTTTTTGCTGAAAATTTGTTAGTGACAGAGATTCTTCTGTGAAAAAGTTTTGATTTAAAAGTGTGTCGGTTATTTTTGTGAAGAAGAATTTTGTGATAATTATGGCTGATGAGGAAATATCACGCGTTGGGTTTAAAATGTATGCATATATTTTGCTCTTTATATATATGTTGTATGAATATGTTTATGAATATGTTGTAAATTTTTCGTTCGTAGGATGTCTTACAATCAACAGAGGGCTTATTTGGAAAGATTATTAGGCGAAGAAGATAGTTCGCAAGACTTATTACAAAATGATATCGACGAAGAAAATAGGACGAATGGATTCCACCGCCTTCTACTGAACAAACTTGGGTTGAAGAAGAATCAGATGTTGAGGATGTTCATAGACACAAATCTTCAAATAGAATTTGAAAATGACGATACGGATAGCGATGAAAACTACGAAAATAATGATATGTATCCTGAAGGGCAATCTGATCAAGATATTTTTCGTGATAAAGACAACACCATATGGCATCGCAATCCTTCTTCTAGGTGTCAAACATTGCGTCGCAATATTCTACGACAACGGGCTGGCCCAGCAAGATCGACTCATACTCTCTCTGAACGTGACACCTTCAAATGTTTGTGACATAATTATAAAAGAAACAAATAGAAAGCAAATAGCATATATTCTAAATGGAATTTCGAAAATCCTGGAAAACCCAAAGTGTGGAAACCGCTAACTCGAGAGGAGTTTGAAGGATATTTAGGAATACTCATAACGGCTGGCGTTCGACATTCTAGTTCAGAACATGTGAAAGAAATGTGGAAATCAGATTCATTACCTCTCTATCGTGCAACAATGCCTCTCAACAGATTCTGGGATATTTCCAGATTTCTTCGTTTTGATAATCCGTCGACGAGGAATAACCGTTTGGAAACTGATAAGGCAGCACCAATTTCAGAACTCTGGCTTTTGCTCAACAGTAAACTCCACTCGCAGTATATTCCAAACGAATGCCTCACTGTTGATGAACAGCTTTATCCGTATAGGGGGAGAACTAGATTCACGCAATACATGCCGTCCAAACCAGCGAAATATGGGATTAAAATTTGGTGGGTATGTGACGCGTCCAATTCCTATCCTCTTTCAGGACAACTTTACACCGGAAAGTCGGCTACGGGTCGTGAAACGAATCAAGGTGAAAGGATTGTAAGAGACCTGTGCATTAGATATAAGAACTCAGGTCGAAACATTGTCACGGATAATTTTTTTACAACTCTTCCCCTTGCACGTTGGTTAATGTCACTGAACATGTCACTCGTTGGAACATTGAAACGTAATAAACGGTGCATTCCTCTAGAAATGCAAAGTCACAAAAGTCGTGAACCTTTGTCATCAGTGTTTGCTTTTAGTGAAGACAAGGTTACAATGTGTTCATATATTCCAAAGAAAGGAAGAAATGTAATTTTATTATCTACGATGCACCATACAGTTGACGTAAGTGGCCCTAAGAAAAAGCCAGAGATTATACATTATTATAACAAAAACAAAGGAGGGGTCGATACGATGGACAAAATGCTATCGCATTTCTCAACGAAACGGAAAACAAATCGTTGGCCCGTTGCAATATTTTATAACATGATCGATATAGCATGCTTAGCAGCTTTCATAATTTATTCAGAAAATAATCCGGCTTCAGCTAAACAAACAGATTGCCGTCGAATATTTCTCCAAGATCTAGGAAAACAACTAGCAATGCCAGCTATAAATACCCGCTCACACATTCCAAAGGTTACTGCGCAGTTTTCTACAAAATTAGGAATAGAATGTATGTTGGGAAGACCTTTAGTAAACATGCCGCCAAAACCACAAACTTCTGAAAGTCCATCCAAGTCGGAGTTTACGGGAAGATGCTATATATGTCGGAGCAGTTTCAAAAGGCAGCGTAGCACAAGAAAGGAATGTTGCGTTTGCAAATTACCTATTTGCCTTGAACACAGCGAAGCATTTATCAAATGCATATCTTGTGAATTATGAGCCAACCGCATTTATGTATTTATGTGTATAAATATTATGTAATCAATAAAATATTAATATTGTTTTTCTAAATAAGAATCTACATATTTTACCTACATATACGTTTCTTCCGAACCATACAATCGGTGGCACAAATGTGCCATGCCGAGAACATAAGGATGTAAAAGCTAAAACTATACAAATTTCATTTTAGACTTATGATTTATTTGTAACATCTAGCTCAATGTTTTCATTTTTGACCCTTTGAAGATGTTCCAGAATATAAAAAAAAACTGTAAAGTGCTAAAATGATGCATATAAGTCGAAAATGGCACAATTGTGCCATGCCGTGGACATGAAGGTTAAGGCGAAAATGAAAATTTGCAGTTCAAAGAAATTGACAATTATTAAAGAGAATTAACTCTCCTAAATTTTTTTTTTGCACATAGTTGTTAAATATGCTATTTTGCTTTATATTTCTAAAACTTTCAACGAAATATTGCAATTTCTCGTCGGTGAAATATCGAGAGGAAAAACAAGTACTATTAGAGTTAAACAATTAAAAAATGCGAAACAAAAAATAAAAAAACTCGACGTTGTTTGCTAGATCTAGGCTTTATCTCTCTAAAATAGTCAAAATATAAAGAAATGAGAATACCTGCTAAAAGGAATTTGATTTGAAAAAAATCAATTTTTACCATTTTTTACAAGTTTCCGAGCTAATATCTCCATTCCAATGCATTTTTTTATTTTTCTCGACGTTATTTACTAGACCTCTTCGTTACCTTTAATTTAAGATATAAATCATTATTCTGCTACAAATAGTTTGCTAGAAATTCGCATTGAAAAATGTATGAAACTTGCAAATCTTGGTACTGACTCCTCTTAACCACTCCTAAGCATTCTTGGCACTAATATATCCAGTAAGTTAAGCTGGACGGATAACAGCTTTTCCGTTGCCAAAGAAGCATCGAATTATCTTGGATTTCTGAAAAGGTGTAAGAAGTATTTCAGACCATCGAATCTAGCGCTCCTCTACAAGCTCTACATTAGACCTAGAATGGAACACAATTCCCATATATGGGCCGGGGCTGATCGGATAGCTTTAGCCTCATTAGATATTGTCCAGAAGAGAGCCTTCAAGTTCATTGGCGAGGTAGCAATTATTTGTCATATCGACTCGCTCGAGCACCGCCGCAATATTGAATACCTTTCGCTCCTTTATCGCTACATACATGGTAAATGTTCGGAGGAAATATCTAGTCTTATCCCTTGTAGAATAATTCTTAAACGCAATGTTCGCGCTGCAAGCTGCGCACATCCTTTTACTTTTCAAATTACTGTCAAATTACTTTGCGCCGTACAGTAAAATTCCCTGATGCTTTTTTATCCCGAAGTGTGAAAATTTGGAACAGTTTACCATCTTTTGTCTTTTCTCCGGCATACAATCTGCGAAAGTTTAACGGCGACATACATCGGCACCGCCGACACTCTCCTCATATCCCTAATCCTTTCTTTATTTCCTTCCTATTGTGCTGTGCTTTTCATCATAGGTTATCCCATGAGCTCGGCTTAATAATATATATAAAAAAAAGATATGGATGTACTTCCAGGTATCTTGATGATAAAAGCGAAAACTTAAAAACGAAAATGCAGCTTTAAATTAACCAAAACGCAATGGTACATCTAAAATTATCTAAACTGTAAACTTAGTAATCGAAAACACGATTCAAGGCCATTTCAATTTTTCTAATTTCATTTTGTTTTACGTTTCTTGCTTCAACTATTGTCGCAAAAGAGCCCACCTATACAGCTTTATCTGAAAATGTAAACGGAAACGTGAACAATTTAAAGAGCACGCAATACGTCACCTAAGTTGGAGGCAGACAAAAACTTCAGAGCTCGGGACAAAATAAAAAGCAAAAATTCTCTTTGGAAAATTTGTCAATCTGTATAAAGAGTAAATGTTTACTTACGAGTTCCTTTTTCTTTTTTATTTTCATTGGACTCCATCGGTTTGTAGTAGAATTGGTTAAAGCACACTTGAAACACTGAAACTAGAGCTTTAGCTCGCAATTAAATTCCACACTCGTATTACTTTAAGCTATACACAAGTCTTATCACAAATCGAAAAATTCAAATGATTCATTATATAGATATACATATGTAAGCTATCAAGTAATGGTAAGTATAGATCGTAGGAAATGATTTCGAGTGCGCCACGCTGCACTGCATCTCATGCTCCATATGGGTCAAAGCTGGCAATTATTACGACTCACGAGACAAGCCCACAATTAGCATTGAAGCTCTATTACAGAGCACAGGACGGACAGTTTGTCAATAATGGTAATAAAAAAGTAAGACTTCTCCACGTTTGTTATATTAGGTAATCATTCTATATATAAACAGAAAATAGAACCCTTTCGTTCTCGTTTAAGAAATGTTTCTCTTGGAAATCCTACAGTAATTAAGCCTTCGTATTTCAGCTGAAAAACTATTCGAATGTGATGTACTAACTTACTAAATAAAACAGTTTCAAATATAGAATTGCACCTACATACATGCTTATATGAGTCTCGATTAATTGCGCAATCTTGGTTTTTGAATTGAAAGAGAAAATTTAAAATTTTCAAAATTATGTATGTAGGTAAATTCATATAAAAGTTGGAAACTTCCCGGCCTTAGCAACTTTACTGACTGGGTACAATTTCAGAACTTCAATGCAATATTCTTTTGCTTTCGTTCAATTCGCAATACATTTCAGCCGAAAGTGTATGAGAATCCGTTCAGGCTGGCCTAAAATATGTAGACGTATAAGTAAGTACAGTTACTAACGTAAGATGAACGTACCCTTTAAATTAAACAGATATGGTACCCACAATAACATTAATCGACAGTAAGGAAACTTTTGTTAAATTGAAATGTCAAATTTTATTGTAAGCAAAGCGCCGTATTGGTCGCCGTTAACGTACATACGAGTTTGTTAAGTTATTCGCGTGCATGCTTACTTACGTACACGTGGAATACTGAAATTCAAAAAATAAACTGGAAGAAGGAAATTGGTATGTAATGGCTATAAATGGCACAAATTTTCAATTAAATCAATTTCCATTTTAATAAATCCTTTGCTTTTTGTATTGTTTAAATAGGACTAAAATAAAAAATCGTAAATGTATTATTTAATGATGTAACTAGCCTCTGCGGGCCCCAATACAAAAAAAGTGGTCGCAGATAATAATCTCACGGGTTTAATCAGCGACAACCGCTCGGCCACTCAAAAAAAGATTTCGAAATAAAAGAATCGTTTGTGGCTCGCTAGGGCCCCCTCGCGACCGCAATGCTTGCATTGGCATAACAACGCCGCTGCACTTATTTACGGCAAAAATGTTAATCATTCGTAAGTAAAGAACAGTTTCGTAAAATTTTATACATTTATTTTGGGCCAGCCTTTCGTTCTAACATTATCGATTGATAATATTACACACAGATACCCCGTTAACATGCTGGATTGAAACAGGCTTGGATTGACTGATTTGGCATGTAACCTAAGTTCAGATCGAAAGAGATCCTGATCCTACCTTATTAATGCAATGCAATGGATTGACTTTACTAATCTTATTTCACATCAATCCTTTGTATCCATCTGAAATTTAAACTGAATAACAGAGAGCTTATCTAAAAGAGGAAGATATTTTTCATAACTTGATTTGGATTTTGAGCAAAATGAATTCTTCATTGGTAAACGAAAAGAAAATTCTCAGGAAAACGAGCTATGTCTGCGTTGGAACTTCTATGCAATATACTTTCTAAATTTCAAATGGAGTCACTATGTATGTAGAATATGCATAAAGTAGACCCCAAAATGTTGACCGCGATTAACTTAATCATTCATTATTTATAGAAAGTAGGATAAAATTCTACGCTGTAGTAGCCAATTTGCAGGGAATATTTGAATATACATACGTAAGTAAGTAAGTATACATACGTAAGTAAGTAAGTTTTTACTTCCCCCAATTCGGTTTTCCACACATGGTTCTCACAGATAATGCAGTTAATGCTGATGTTTTTTATCCTATGCAGACCCGTATACTCGCACTTAGAAGGAACACGACGCTTTTCAATGTGAAGTATGCAGCTATTCAACGGCAGCAAACAATTCATATGAGTATCCAAAAAATGGCAAGCAGGTAAATATTCAATCATATCTGATAATATCAATACAGAACTCATTTGACATATGTACACTCTATTTACAAAACAAAGAGTCTTGACGATAGCACTACTAAGATGTAAGAGAAAACCTCTGGAATTTTCTTCTTAGCAGGAAGCAATGCTGAGTTTTGTCCATATTATGCACACTTATCACAAATATGTGTGTGATATGTTCGGTATGGGCTGAGACCGAGAGGTCTGCCTATAGTATCAGGATAATTTTAAAAAATTGGAATTATTTGCAGATTTAACAAAGGTGAAGCTATCATAACAGTCATTCACCATGGAAAACAATACAAGGAACTTGTCAAAATAATATGGGATGACAATGCTTTTTACCAAGCTTAGTATCTGGGTGTGATCGTTTATTATATGAAGCCAAAATGGAATTTGTAGAAAGGAAATTATAATCCATACCAACATTCTATCAAGGGAGATGGAGAAAGAAATACACTCAAATAATCGACTTGGCATGAAGGCTCATTTTCCTTCGACGTCCTCAGAGCGTATTAGAAAACATGGTACTTGAACTTGATGCCCGAAACATGTTTTAGATTTATATAGATATGCTATATATCAGAATCAGAAATATTATCTGTGCCGCCGGGATATGTCCTACCAACTGATCGTGTATTCTCTAATTATCCAATTAAGTTCAGTTTTGATAGAGAAACCGCTATCTCACAATTTGGTGACAATTGTGACTGCTGCGAGATTAAATACTTCATATTTCTACTAATACGCACTTGGCACCTACGCAACTAACTTAAAGCTTGTTCCAATTTCCTTTTTAACTTATTAATCTATGAAGAAGGCTTGATTCAATAACTCATCTGTCTTGAAATGACAAATGTCTTACATGTCCTTTATTGCCCCCATTTTATTTACATGTTCTGAAGAACCTACATGGCTCGAGAGGGCAACTCCATACGACAGCGTAAGTAAGTAAGTAAGAAGGAGGAGGAAGTACCTACTGCGAAGTGTGAAAGATTGAAGAAGTCACCGAGCAATTATATCTCAACAAATATCTAGCAATTAGCAGACAAGACAGTGGCTGCTTCCACATTATACGTGAGTATTCTGCAGTTCCCAGCAACCGAATGATTAGTAAGAAGATTATAATTTGTGATATGAGACGAAGAAAAGTATTCATTCGGTAAACTGAGCAGTAGTGGTTTTTCAAGCATGGGCGAGAGACATATTAGTCTATTCCATATCAGTTTCTGCGGTATATTAGCACACTTACAAAAGAGAAATATGGAAAGAATTTATATTACGCTATACAATCAAATTCAATTCAAATGTACCTATAGCCCAATTTATAGTCTTCACAGATTTAACATTGGTTAATAAAATAATATTAAAACATAAATACAAACCATTTTTATTGTCCGACGAACCGAAAAAACCACTTCAATAAACTTTCACAAATGGGTGACCGTACGAAAATACATAGGGTATCATAAGAATTGGTCTTAGACCAATTCTATCTTTTTTACTTGTTTATATTAGATTTAGGAAGCCCAAAAGATTCACCTTATAATAAAAAAATTAATGGGTTGTGTGATGAAATAACAAATTAGAACATTTTTTAGCTTTTGCTATATACCGGAGAATCCCCAAAAAATTCTTTCTTGAACAAAGTTAAGTTTAACCCGGTAAAAAGTCCAAACGTAATCTTTTTATTCATCATCATAAGGTCTAACATTCAGAAGTTACAGGCTGATTTATAAAAACATACCACCCCCCGCACCCGCCCCTCAGTACAAGTGTTCTCTTGTGTAACCATGTCCTATCTATCTATCTATAGACTTAGGGAGCAACACCGAAGACGGGACACCCTGTATGCTTAAGAGATAACCTATTGGTAAGAAATTCCAAAAATCTTGTTGAGAATAAATCGGAATCGGACAATGAAAATCAAATTTTTTGATTCTTTGATTCGCACGCACATTATTTAAGACCCAAAACTAAATGTAGATATTAAAGAGAACACCAAGGCACTTGAGTACAAGAAAAACAAGCAAAAAAGCTAGAATTGGTCTAACAGGAGGGTCCCTATTCGTCATCACGGATTTCGTCCAAATTCATAGTATTTGTTGGGCTTGACCAGGAATGAAAGTGACGCAAGTGGGAACCCCAGATGGCCAAGCGAAACCGAAATAATGCATAATATAGGTGAACCCGAGGTTAAAATTAAGACGGAAAACTTTTATCATTACCATCTTCGCATTCTATTTTCGCATCATTTAAGCCACTTTCTTTTCGTTACAATTATCTATAATATGTTATTTTTCTTATACAGAAAACCAGAAGTCATTACCCCAATTAGTTTAGGAGCATTTTCCAAAATAAGCTTGCGATGTTATCTAAATTACTTTCAACTTACATTAATTAGCAGCATACATTACTGTAAAGCTACCACCTTTATCTCTCGGCCAAAATCCAACCGATTGTCAAAATTATTTTTGCTAAGTTCATTGTGAGTTTTATATGATTTTTTGAAACTATTACGAGATTTATGCGGTAGCGGGTTACAGAGTAGTAACCCGTGGTGGATTATTATAACAAAAAAATAAATGATAAAAATAAATTATTTTTCCAAGGGAAGGGGTATTTATTTTATACTCTACCATCTGTGTAGAATATTGGTACTTAATCTCATCAAAATCGGATGATAAATTCAATGTCAAAAGGTCATTCATATACACCAATGGGAAAAAGTTCCTCATTTCCCGAATTCGGGTGTTCTAAGGGAGGTACGGATTATCCGATTTGCAAAATCCTTTTACTAGTTTTTTTTGCAATTTTTTTTTCTGTTTTTTTGAAAATATTTTCCCTCCCCTTCTGATTAAGTTACGAAATTTACTTTTCGACGGCCAAAATTTTGTCTGAAAATTTCATTTCGAAATATTTTTCTTCAACTTATCGATTATTTTTTGTTTTTTTTTATGGATGCGCTTTTACTAAGAGATTATCTGTACAAAATTTATTTCAGAAAGATCCGATGCTATCATCTATTTAAAATTAAATCTGTGGTTGGCATTTTACCCGAATGATTTGGCACTTTCTTTTAAGTTCTATTGCAATTTAACCGCGACAAGTCCCCCGAAAATTTGGAAATTTGAACATTTTCCAAGGGGTAAGCTTACAAAACCACCGGCCACCATACATTATGCGTTATTAGGGTTTGGTTTGGTCATCTGGAGCCCCCAATTGCGTCACTTTCATTTCTAGTCAACCCCTACTTATACTGTGAGTTTAGATGAAATCGGTGATGACGAGTTGCCCGATTTATGCCACTGTTGAAATTTTACTTGCTATTACTATGAAAACACCATATACCTAATTTCAGGACTCTATGTCGACGTGTTCTCTGGCAGTGTCCAAATATATAGTGGAAAACGAAATTTTTGTATGACAAACCGACGAAGGAGTTGCCCGATTTTCGAACTTAATTTTACTTTTTTTTTTAAAGTCTGCGTACAAAATTTCAACTCTCTAACTAAACGCGTTCTCGAGTTATCGTGCACACAGACGAACAGACATGCAAAAATCAAAATAACTTTTAATATTATGCGTGGGTGTCCAATCCATTTTTCTCTACCATCATTATTTTTGTGCGTTACAAACGGAATGACAAACTTAGTAGGTATACCCTATAGATTTCATCTAGGGTATAATAAATTAGGTCGCTTCCAGTAAAATTGTAACGAGGATGTCTTAAATGTAATAATTTACTGGTAACAATTCCAAAGTAATTCATTGTCCGTTATATCAAAAGGAGCTTTTTATTGCTCCATTCAATTTCAACAAAAATATGGTTATCGAATTATTCGTATTGATTAAATAACTAAAAGAATATACTCCGTTGCAATCTGACCAACGAAGACCTACTAACAATGAATAAATTTTGCTATTAAAATGAAATTTTTACCCACATGATGATGTCATTTTTGCTTTGGTAGAAATAACGAATCAAGCGTTGCGTAAATCGAAGGTAAACTAGAGAAAACAAGTTACAAGTATTTGCAATTACGAATTCAGTTGGCATTACTAGGTGGTAAATAAAAAAAAACAGCGGGCCGCGCCGTATTGATTAAACATACATATGTATAGCGCCTGGGTTATTATTGTTAGTAATTTTAACTTAAGCAGGTATTTACCCGCTTTTATCAAAAATAAAATCTGACGCAATACAATAAATTTGATCACTGGAAGCACACATAAACGTAATCATATTCTACACAGGAAAGAGCACTTTTACTAATTCTACTTTGTTATAATTGTAGTCTCTATTTTCAGGTATAGCCACTAGTCAGTCACTGAGAAATGAGAACCTTGCAGACTATCTCGAAACCAATGTGTTATCACAGCACTGTAGTTATCACAATCTCGCTAAAAAATCGACTTTAAAAATATAGCTAAGAACGCGTGAAAAAATATTTTGAGATGCGGTAGAAAACTAGAAAGAAAAAAAACCTTAGAGAAGCGCGAGCATATTGTCGTTTAATATTTGTTGACAGAGTACAGTCGACAAACCTCTGCCGTTACCTGCCTCGTATCGGTCGGTTTGAAAGTCGCTATATCACCGCAGTCAACACAACAGCGCAGCAGTCTTTACTGTTCACCTCCACAATCGTTTCGGATTCCCAACTGGCTTTTATTTATTTTTTTATATATTGAAATGAAAGAAGGTGATATTCCATCGGACTCTGGTATTCTGCTCTCGCAAGCTTAGCTGCGGTGCGGAGCTTTAATCGTTGTATATGGTACTCCCGTATTCCCCAGCCACATGTGAGGTAACATATTTAATGTTGTTTCCATAGTGTCTGTAACGCGTAAACATTTGATATTGATAGTGTCTCCAAGGAACGAGTCGTCGAGGTGCAAGACAATAGATATATATAATGTCGTGTTCTCATAATTGAGACCAGTTCTATATTTTTCATGATTCTACAAAGGCAACGCTGATGACATTGCCCACGCACCAATTAACTATGCGCATAATTTTTATTTATCTGGCGAAGCGAACTTTAGTCTCGAATCACTTTCTTAACTAAATTGTTGTATTTACAACTTTTGTAATTCAAAATTTTACGGAGTAGATTGAACTCAAATAGATGACCGAATTGGAGGCACGAAAGCGAAAATTTTGTATTTCGAGACTCAATTTCAGTAAGTACCCAGTAAAATGTCTACTAATTTATTCTCATGTGATTGCTATCATGCTAGACAATGTAATTAGTAATTCTTATGCCCTAGATAAAATTAAAGTAATTAATTAAAGAACACGACGAATGTAGTAGAAATAATAATAATAAAATACCGATGTACAAGCATAATGTAGGGAAAAATTGCGGAATTTCCAGGTGAAGCATATCCCAGTAATATATACATATCTATCAGTAATATATACATATCTATCAGTAATATATACGTACCTATCTCTGCTTATCGCCAGGTTGAACAATAGCATGATTGCTGGTTGTACATGAAATTATAGTGAATCTGACGTATGTAGGCAAGAGCTGTTTTCCTAGATATGAGAGTATGGCTAATGCTACATGCATGGTATATGGAGTAACAGATATGTATGTTCCATCATCTGAGCACAAAGTCACTAGTTGAAAAATTTCCAAGGAAATGTATGGGAAATTATTTTTTTTTTCATTTTTTACAACTTTTTACTGCACAATTAACACTTATAAAAGATTTCCTTTGCAACTTTTATTAAATATGCACTTAAAAACTCAAACTCACGGCTGCCAAAATATATTCAACTGATGACGTAGTGAAAAAAGAAAAAGTATTTCTCTCATAATGAGATGGAACATACTTCTTACTCTTTATACCATGGACTATAGGTATATAAATCTGACAAGGTCTTTTGGATATAATAGATGCGTTTTTTATCTTTCTGATATGGGGGCCTATTCTTGAATTACGAATGATTTTAACGTATGCGATAAATAACGAATGGTTCAACCCCATTCGTTATATAACGAATGGTTTGCGTACGAATATAACGAATGCGGATTTCAAGAATACCACATAAACATTCATTTCGAATGTTTTTGACAGATTAACGTATACGTTATCTGTCTTCGTTATTCAAGAATAGGGCCCATGATCCGGTTCAAATTTGGATCACGCATTGTTGTTTTACGTACATAAAATTGAACTAGATCAGATCAGAGAGATAAAAAACGCAGTTAACATAGTAGGTTTGTTCGCGTACTTTTTCAAGTAAAAACATGAAAAACGTCAAAATGTATGATAAAGAGAGATATTGAGAGTGACACTCACAAAGTACGCGAACGGCTTCGAGTAAAAACTTGTAAAAATTGCAAATATTCGGGATCTGTAATAACGACGTGAAATTTTCCTAGCACATAGTATAATAAACAAATTTAATTTCTTGGAGAACATTCTACTTCTACTGGAGGAGGAGTAAAAGCTTTTTTCTTTTTTTTTAAAACTAAAAACTTGAAAAATAACTGCAAACTTTAAAAATAACTGAAAACCGGTGACAATCTGTCAAAACTGACACTTTCGAAGTTTTTACTCGACGATTTTTCTCGAGCTAAATCAAGTAATAAATTGCACGGAGGGGAAAAGTGACGTAAACAATTTCTCTCTCAATTTTCGAGTACGCGAACGCCTTCGAGTAAAAACTTGCACTTTCAAGGTAGTACGCGAACAGACCTAGTGTGTAGTTAACCAGCGTGGCGATTACACAAGTAGGTAGCACTGATACTGACAGAGCCTGTCAAACGTAAAACTAAAATGGCCAAAGCTGAAAATAAAACGTAGATGCTAGTAGAAATTTGTGTTTATATTTCTAATCTTCTCTCTTTAAGTGGGAAATGACTGGGAAGAATTTAACATACATTGTAATGTACCTAATCTTTATTTTTTAGAGAAAAATGACGGAATAAACCCCTTGAAGACATTTTATAATGAACTGACTAGTCAGTTGATCAAACACAACGCGTATGTAGTCAGGAAAATTGACAGACGAATTCAGTACTGGAAGTCAGTTCTACTGTCTCGTATAATCGGCGGATTATCTTGCCATGTTGAGCATTTGGTTTGGTTGATATACCACCAAATCTGTTACCTCTTCTCGACAAATGGCCCTACATGTACCAAATTAGAAAACACAGGCGAAATTTTTCACGAATGACTGAAAATCATGTTTACAGATGCCGCCATCTATTAGAAAAAAAAAATGTAAAATATCTTCGATAACAAATGTTTTTTCTTCTATAGGAATGTGGATAAAATGCAATAAAGGAATTCAGAGGAATTTTAGATTTTTTCTCAATAAATTTGCTTTTTATGAGATATAGTATATATAGAGAAGTACTTCGGAAGAGGGATTTTTTTTTGTTGAATTTTGTATTCCTTCTGTTCTACAAGAAATTATTAAATTTAATACATATTTCATTTGACACATTATTTCAGTAACTTATATATAGCGCCAGTTCATTTAAAGGAAGGCCTTTGTGCCCTAGCAGCCACACTATTTTGTAAAGGTTCGATGAATGGGTTTTCCAATAAGAGGTGTTATTTTGATATTCAAAGAAAAATGCCATTTTTTGAGATAAATGATCGGATCTTTATTTCATTATAAAGAGGAAGATATGCCGTTAATAATGGAAAATAACATCAGCCAAATTACCACCACGACCACGCCTACAGGACCATAACCTTTTCATGAAATTTTCCATAACCAAATCGCAAAGTGGCTGCCCTATGTCCTCGATATCCTCACGAATTCCATCTTTGAGATCTTGAATCGACGCTGGGCTGTTGGCGTAAACCTTCTCTTTCACGTGGCCCCAAAGGAAGAAGTCGCAAGGTGTTAAGTCACAAGATCTCGGTGGCCAATTGTGATCACCTCTTCGAGAGATAACACGGTCCGGAAACTTTTCCCGTAAAAGATCAATGGTTTCGTTGCTTGTATGGCACGTAGCGCCGTCTTGTTGAAAGTAAACGTTGTCCAGATCAATACCATCCAATTCCGGCCATAAAAAATCATTAATCATCTGTCGATAGCGCAATCCATTCACCGTAACTGTTGCTCCAGCCTCATTTTCGAAAAAGTAAGGTCCAATGACCCCGCGGGACCATAAACCGCACCAAACAGTCACACGTTGAGGATAGAGAGGCTTTTCAACAATAACTCTTGGGTTTTCCGAGCCCCAGATGCGACAATTTTGCTTGTTGACGAAGCCATCGAGGTGGAAATGGGCCTCAATACTCAAGATGAATTTTCGATGGAATTCCGGATCATTTTCATGCATTTCAAGGACTCAATCAGCAAAGACTCGACGTTGTTGATGATCGGCCGGCTTGAGTTCTTGTGTTAACTGTACTTTATAAGCCTTAAGACCCAAATCTTTATGCAAAATACGGTGTAATGACGTTTGTGGAATGCCTAATTCCAAAGAACGACGAGGAATGGACAAACCTGGGTTTTCTTCAACACTTTCGGCTACAGCAGAAATATTCTCGGCTGTTCTTGAGCGACGTGCACGAGTTTTATTCTTCACATCACTAACTTGTCCCGAGAGCTCGAATTTTTCTACCAATTTCTGTATTGCGGTCCGACAAGGTGCTTCACGACGACCCAAAAATGTTCGGATTTTACGAACCGTCTCTGCCACATTTTCACCATTTTTATAGTGAATTTTAAAAATTTCAATGCGTTGTTGAATCGTGTATAGTTCCATCTTTATTAATGGCGTAGTTTCTACTTGTCAAATGTCAAAAAATGACAGCTCCAAAAGTGACATCTACCGAAGTAGCGGGCTAATGAAAATAACACCTCTTATTGGAAAACCCTTTATATTAGGTACTGTTTGATTTCAAGATAAATTAATGAACGTAGGTTAATTAGGTTTTTGATTAATCGACTGAATCCATCATTCCACTGATAAAAAAAATATAATAAAAATAAGCTGATGCGACGGCGAATCGAACCTCTCTTGTTGAAATCACAGACAATAGCCTTGGGCTACACTTCTCATACTATAAGTGGTGATTGAAAATGAATAAACACCTTTTAACTACACTTAACTTTATTTAAACAATTAATTCTGTACAATTAGTTCAAGGTTGTTTCAACTATTTATAAATGACTTTACAGGTTCAAGCTCACTTTAACCAAAGCACTTCCGACGACAAAAACGATGTTATAATATTTGTGAAAGTAACCGTATATTGATTTCTCGACTTTAATATACATAGATTTCAAACCCCTTTTTTTAATTGCGTTCAAATTTTTCAATTGATTTCAAGTTTTTAATAACCGCGAAACAAGATTACTTGACCTCTCGACTCCCAATTTCAAAAGTGATCTCTTCTCTTAAAAAATACCGTATCCTTTTTGCAATGTAAAATCCATTTGAATTTTCCAGAAATTTTATCAATTAAGGTAACGGTCAAATGTTTCCCCTCAAAAAATCTATATGTTTTATATGCTATCCCTTTCTTTAAAACTTCGCCTAAACTTATCGATAGATATTGACCTGAAATTTCTACATTGAAATGTTGGTACGAGTGTTAAAGTTCCTAGTCTATTGCAGCAAATGTCACTATCAATGGACTGAAAATCGCTGTCAAATAAATAGGTAAGTAGATTTTTTAAGTTTGTCTAAATTTATTTATGTTCATGAGAAACTTTGTGTTATTTATGTTTTATTTAAATGTTTTGTGATGTGGAATCGTTTTTGTCGTTGGTGAGTCTTGTATAATTTATTTGTTTATATATTAGATTTTGTTTACATTCTAATTAATGAAATTAATTTATTTGTTTTCAGCTATTTAAAGAGCAAGATTGGATTACTACAAATTGGAATAATCAAAATTTAGATGAGTATTGCTAATACTAAATTCTAAGAAATATACTTTGTGATATAATTTTTATTACAGATTGATGATTATGCTGCAACAGGTACCTTAGGTGAATAAATAAATTATTTTCAAATTAGGAATGGTTTATTCTAATGTCAAAATCGTGTCAATTTTGCAATGCCTTCTTTCAGCCCGCAGCAGCCAGTTGCAGATCATTAAAATTCTTACATATAGTACGAGAGCTAGCAGGGTCACCATCTCAATAGGCATGCGGCCCATTTGTTTGGTGATAGGAGTTGCGTTTACCTGTGTTCATTACGTTCCACACAGGGAAAGCAGTTTTCAAAATGATTGTAGTTCGATTTTTTTTTCTTTTTTAAACATATTGTTGCGAGCGTGGCTCTTGGTTCGTTATTTAAAACACAATATTAAATACTTATTATACAAGTTCTTTATTTCACTCTAATCATACAAAATTCCTAAACTTTCTATTAATCAACTCAACTCTAATTATCGCTAATACTGTACTTTCAATTATCGCAATCTAATTACAACATTTTCGCACGTTTATTACTTTCACTTGTTAACACTGCAACGAATAAGACAAGACTCTTTTTCTGGCTATGACAACTGTTATATTTATACCCTAGAAACTCTCCAGATTATTCTCGAGTGTTCTATTTTCCAGAAGCTTCTTGACTGTTCTATTCATTATATTCCTGAACCTTCCTGTAGATACCATAATCAATTCTCCGAACCTAAAGTCGTTTACTTCTCCATTGCCAGTAGATGTCACCAGTTGTCTCTTTCTATTGCACGTAACACTGCCCCCTTCTTAAATTTGTTCGCCCCGAACAACAGGTGGTCCACGGTCTTGATGCTCGTAGTATTGACACAAGCGGTCCAAATGAACAATTTTATGCTTGCCTCTTGTGCCACGCTGAATCCTGTATACCACGTCATTAATTCTAGTTACTACTGAATACGGTCCTTCCCAGTGTTGTTGCAATTTTGGAGAACGTCCCTTACGTCGTCTCGGATTATAGAGCCAAACAAGATCACCTTCATTAAATCCTGCGGAATTAGCACGTAGGTCATAGCGGGTCTTCATCCGATCAGTATTTGTTTCTAATTTCGTCCTCGTGGCCTCGTGCACATCAGCTAATTGTTGTTTGAGCTCCGATATGTAGTCTTCTGGTAACTTTTGTTCAACTCTGGGGGTACCGAATTTGAGGTCGCTAGGTAAACGCATCTCTCTTCCGAATATGACTTTAGCTGGGTTTTGTCCGGTAGTACTATGAATAGCTGACCTATAAGCCATTAGGAATATAGGAATGTGTCGATCCCAATCGCGTTGATGATAGTCAACTACTTTCTTTAGATGCTCGATCAATGTTCTGTTGAAGCGCTCTACCATGCCATCAGATTGGGAATGTAGAGGAGTTGTTCTAGTTTTTCGTATTCCCAACATTTTACACATCTCCTGGAAAGTCCGCAATTCGAAGCTCCGTCCTTGGTCCGAATGAAGTTCGTGAGGCACTCCAAACCTACTGACCCAATTCGTTATTATTTGTTCCGCAACTGTGGCTGCCTCTTGATTAGGGATTGCATAAGCTTCAGACCATTTACTGAAATAGTCAATGGCAACTAAAATATAACG
This sequence comes from Dioctria rufipes, assembly GCA_963924295.1. Taxonomy (NCBI): domain Eukaryota; kingdom Metazoa; phylum Arthropoda; class Insecta; order Diptera; family Asilidae; genus Dioctria; species Dioctria rufipes. The sequence goes on from OZ002740.1 coordinate 140,295,552, forward strand.
GTTACCGCCATCAGTTTCAGGAAAAGGTCCAGCGATGTCTACAGCTATCCTTTCAAGGGGGGCTCCGACATTATACTTATGCATTTCACCTCTGCTTCTGTGTTGCGGCCCTTTGCAAGCAGCGCAGACAGTGCATCTGCGGCACCACTCCTCCACATCTTCTCGCATATGTAGCCAATAAAACCTTTCCCGTATTTTGGAAATGGTTTTGTTCACTCCCAAATGTCCTCCAGAAGTTCCACCGTGCATTTCTTCTAGAACATCTTTGACGTTTGATGCTGGCACGACTATCTGCATTCGGAAATATTCGCCGTTAGGTGCTTCCCATTTGCGTTTTAATATACCACATTCAACATGAAGAGAGTTCCATTGAGCCCAGTAACTTTTCAGCTTCTCACTCCGTTCCGAAATATCCTTCCAGTCTGGTCTTTCCATATCTTCTTTCCAAGCGAGAATAGGTGAAATGTCCGGATCTTCTCGTTGTGCTGTTCTCAGGTCCTCGTTGTTCCAACCTGTAGATGGTTCCACGGTTACCAACTGTATAGTTGCTGTTGTTTCTTTTTCTTCCACCCATGCGCAATGTTTGCATTCAAGTTTGCATGGACGTCGTGAAAGGGCGTCTGCATTTCCATGGATACGACCCCTTCGGTGTTGGATCTCAAGATCATACGCCTGGAGTCGCTCTATCTATCTCGCGACTTGTCCCTCAGGGTTCTTAAACTGCAGAAGCCATTCAAGTGCTGCATGGTCGGTGCGAAGGATGAATTTCTGCCCGTAGAGATATTTATGAAAATGTTTCGTTGAACTTACAATAGCAAGTAGCTCTTTTCTTGTAGCACAATAATTTTGCTCTGGCTTTGAAAGTGCTTTGCTATAGTAAGCTACTGGAACTTCTTGACCATTCTCCTCCTGCGAAAGCACTGCACCAATACCTTCATTGCTGGCATCCGTATCTAATATAAATGTTTTTCCCAGCTTTGGATAGTGAAGTACTGGAGCTTCACAGAGCTGTTGCTTCAAGTTTTCAAAACTTTGGTTGCATTTATCCGACCATATGAACGGCCTTCCCTTTTCTGTAAGTTGATGTAGGCTTCTTGCTATATCTGCAAAACCTTTCACGAATCGCCTGTAGTAGGTAGCTAAACCAAGAAAACTCCGTAATTGATGTTTGTCTTTTGAAACTGGCCAATTTTTGATGGCTTCTACCTTCTCTGGATCGGTTCTTACTCCTTGTGATGAAACTATGTGCCCTAAATATTTAACTTCATCTTTGAATAGAGCACATTTACTCGCACTGAGCTTCAATTTTGCATCTTTGAGTCTTTGAAGTACGTCTCGTAAGTCGTTTTTATGTTCCTTGAATGTCCTTCCGATAACTATTATGTCATCCAAGTAGACAAGATATGTTTTCCAGGTTAAACCACGTAGAACACATTCCATTAGCATTGGCATTACTTTGAATTGCCATAAGCCACTGCCAACTGAGAAAGCAGTTTTATCTCGGTCCTCGGGATGTATTTCCACTTGCCAGTAACCACTCTTCAAATCCAATGTGGAAAACCATTGCGCTCCGGAAAGGGTATCCAACGTATCATCAATCGTTGGTAATGGATAGCTATCTTTTCTCGTCACGTTGTTTAGTTGGCGGTAGTCTACGCAGAATCGGGTGCTGCCATCCTTTTTCCTAACCAGAACAACCGGCGATGTCCAAGGGCTGTTAGATTCCTCTATTAAGCTTTGTTTCTTCATGGAGCTCATCATGTCTGCAACTTCTGGTTGTTTGGCTAATGGCAATCTTCGTGGTGTCTGTCGAATGGGCCTGGAATCTCCTGTATCGATCCGATGCTGGATAAGATTTGTCTTACCATAGTCATCATCATTCATTGCAAATAATTCCGAAAATTCATCGATCAACTCTTTGGCATCGTTGTGTTGTTGTTCACTTAAGGCACTGGACGAAAGAAGTTTCTGAACCTGTTGGGTAGTAGCTGGTATAGGTTTTGTCTCCCTGATATTACTACCATTATCCAAATTGACGATTTGGTAAACGGGTTCACTATTTCCAATTATAGCACCTTCTTTTAGTTGTACCTCATTTTCGGATGTGTTAAGCACTCTGACTCCACCAGATAGAATCTGCAGGTCCCGATGTCATCAGTAAGCTTTGTCCATATTAGTGTCTCGGAGCATGGCGAAAGAGTAATATTTTCGCAGACCATCGTGCTTACTTTCGCAGGATGATCTGCTCCTTCTCCTAGTTTCATAGGAATTTCTATGTTCCCATATTTGAGAATCCGCTCTCCGACATCCAGATTTATTTTGTATGTGGTCATGAAATCTATTCCAAGAATGCATTCATCCATTATGTCTGAAACCAGAAAAGTGTGAGGAAATAGTAGTTCGCCTAGTTGAACATCTAAAGTTATTTCTCCAAACACCCGTGCCGCTGCTCCAGTTGCTGTTCTTAGTAGATATTTGGTGGTATTATGAAGCCATTTGTTCTTAACAAGATCTGTTCTAATAATTGATCTTGCAGCTCCAGTATCGATAGTGACTGCGCAGTCATTTTTTCCTACACTTCCATATATAACAAGACTGCTATTATTTCTCTGCAACTGGCCTACTTGAATGATGACTTCGGGGCTGCCGATTCCACCAACCAACTTCTGCCCCACAAAGTTGGTTTTTACTAGTTTTCCGACTGCTCAACAGGAGAGCTGATGCGACTAGTCTCTGCTTGATATCTAGTCTCTCCACGAATAGCTTGTTCCCTGGCTCGACATCTTTGGCATTCTTCTTTCCCTTCTTCAGGTGATTCCACTCGTCGACGTTTTCTGCAGTCTCTTTGAAGATGCCCTGATCTATTACAATTCCAGCATCGAAGAACACCACGTGAGGGCGGGATCTGTGATGATTGCACTCTGTTATAAGTACATTCTTCCACTGAAATTTCTCTTACTCGTACTGCACTCCGTGAAGCTTGTCTGGCGGATTGATACGCTAATGCATAGGCTAGTGCTTCTGCTGTTGATTTCTTTCCTGCTAGCCTTATCGCTTGTTGTAAATTTTCAATCGGTACCGTTTGTAAGAGCTCTGACGCAGGAGCTCGAAGTGCTAACACCAGAGCTATAGCTTCGTCTTCATCATTCCATCCATTTACCTCTGAAGCTGCCTCGAATTGTCTCTTGAAGATATGCCACGAATTTTGTCCATCAAATATTGGGGTTTTCATTCTACCTGTGCTGGATATTTCAGCTGCTACGTTTAGAGGCTGACGATGCTTTATTCTTTCTAGATCTGCTTTAAAACTGTCAAGCTGCTCGGTGATTTTTTGTTGAGTTTCCGCCACTTCCTGCTCGATTCCTTCGATTTTTAAATTTTGTTCGGCTAACGAGTTTTTCAGGAAAGTCTTCTGTTCCTCCAAACGAGTTTCTAGACAATTCTCCAGAGAACTCTTTTGTTCGTCCAAGCGGGTTTCTATAGATTTCTTCTGCTCATCTAACCGGGATTCTAGAGAAATCGTTTGTTCATCTAAGCGGGATTCCAGAGAATTCTTTTGTTCAACGAAAGCATTCTTTTGTTCGTCCATAGATTTCTTCTGCTCATCTAAACGGGATTCCAGAGAATTCTTTTGTTCCTCGAGAGAATTCTTTTGTTCATCAAAACGGGCTTCCATTTTGCTCATTAAAGTACTCAAAAGCTATTCCATTTTCATTGTAGGTTCTTCTTCAACTTCGGTTTCTTCCAAGTTATCTTCGAAAACAAATGTTCAGGATTCTTTCCTTCCTCTATCAAAGCTTGTCTGAGTCGCTCGACTAGAACTTTCTTTGCACCTGTCGTTTGTAATGACCGGTTCCCTAACTCCACTTTCAAATCCTGCGTTCGAAGCTCCTCGAATTTTCGCCCCATTACTTTAGTAATTCACTTTAAGTTGAATATAAATTATTTTCCAGAACTTTCAAAATTTAACACAATTTCACAAAATTAATCACACTTTGAATTTTAGAATCAATTGCCACCACTTTATTTCGCGAATTTATTTCACTTCTGACACCAGTTGTTGCGAGCGTGGCTCTTGGTTCGTTATTTAAAACACAATATTAAATACTTATTATACAAGTTCTTTATTTCACTCTAATCATCCAAAATTCATAAACTTTCTATTAATCAACTCAACTCTAATTATCGCTAATACTGTACTTTCAATTATCGCAATCTAATTACAACACTTTCGCACGTTTATTACTTTCACTTGTTAACACTGCAACGTCTAAGACAAGACTCTTATTCTGGCTATGACAACTGTTGTATTTATACTCTAGAAACTCTCCAGATTATTCTCGAGTGTTCTATTTTCCAGAAGCTTCTTGACTGTTCTATTCATTCTATTCATTCTATTCCTGAACCTTCCTGTAGATACCATAATCAATTCTCCGAACCTAAAGTCGTTTACTTCTCCATTGCCAGTAGATGTCACCAATTGTCTCTTTCTATTGCACGTAACAATATAAACATTGAATAATATTGTTACGTGCAATAGAAAGAGCAAACTGGTGACATCTACTGGCAATGGAGAGTAAACAACTTCAGCTTCGGAGAATCGATGATAGAATCTTCGGGAACGTTCAGGCATAGAATGAATAGAATAGTTAAAAAGATTCTGGAATAGAACACTCCAGAATAATCTGGAGAGTTTCTAGATGTCACCGCCAGAGTAAGAGTCTTGTCTTAGACGTTGCAGTGTTAACAAGCGAAAGTAATAAACATCCAAAAGTGTTGTAATTAGATTGCGATAATTGCAAGTACAGTATTAGCGATAATTAAAGTTGAGTTGATTAATTGAAAGTTTGTGAATTGTATAAGATTAGAGTGAAATAAAGAACTTGCCAGAAGACTACGTATCGGAGCTCAAACAACAATTAGCTGATGTGCACGAGGCCACTAGAACGAAATGCAGACCCGCTATGACTTACGTGCTAATTCCGCATATATGTCGTTGTCGACCCGAGGTCTTGAACCATATGCTCCTGCCCCAACTTCCTCATCTGGTTTGAAGCCATCAAAGGAATGTTCTATCTAGGCTCAAGCGCTGCGAGCACCCGAATGAATTCAACTTTATTAGATCGTTCTCGGCAACTAATAATGCATAAGAATTCTGAAGAAAAATGTCCAGTAATTTATAAGAAACAAGTAAAAAACTAGAATTGGTCTAAGACCAATTCTTATGATACCTTTCTAGATGAATGCTCATTTGTAATTTCGAATAGTCACCCATCTGCGCAAGTTTGAGTTTTGAAGTGGTTTTTGAATATATATCTAGAACGGTTCGTCGAACACCAAATATGATTATAACCAACTTTATAGGATTTCATATTCTGAAGAACTTTCCAGTACATTAAAACCATATAGGACTGATCGTTTTCACAGGATACGTAAAAATCCTATATTTTTATATGGCAACACCAAGAAGGAGTTGCCCGATTTGGTCCATTTTTAAAATTTACTGTTTTTATAAAAACACTATGAACAAAATTTCAACGCTCTACGTTGACGCGTTCTCAAGCAATGTCCAAATATGTAGTGAAAAATGAAATTTTTGTATGGCAACCCTACGAAGGAGTTACCCGTTTTGTCCCATTTTCAAACCTAATTTTGATTTTTTTTTAACGCCCGTGTGCAAAATTTCACATCTCTAAGTACACGCATTCTTGAGTTATCGTGAGGACGGAACGACGGACGGATAGACAGACGGACATGCAAAAATCAAAATAACTTTAAATTTTATGCATGGGTCCAATTCATTTTGCCTAGCATCATTATTTCTATGTGTTACACAAACGGAATGACAATCTTAGTATACCCTTTAGATTTCATCTAGAGTACCAAAAATTCTAAGAAATTTCATCAAGTGAGACAAATTGCTTGGCGGAAAATATTTCAAGCTATTCACGAAAAATCAATGTACCAGTCAAGAACTAGTACCGAGATTCAGCTACGTCGAAATTGGCAAAAAGTGAGTGAAGTGAGTCACTTTTCTGCAAATTTGATTCTGCTAAGAAATTCACTCACTCACTTCACTCACCTTCAATTTTGCGGTGAGTTGGGAGTGAAATCATCGAGCAGCGATTTTATTTTAGAAATGGTAAGTACGTATAGTAATTAATTATCACTAATAAATCGTAACTCGCCATTTGCATACTAGAAAGCTCTAATTGATGGACTACAATAAAGTTATAATGTATTAGAGGGGATGCTTGTTAGTGCACAGGGACCCTAATGCACGGGAGAAAAGAGCTGAAAAATTAAATTCTTAGAATATGTTATATTATATTCCTCCTTATTATCTGAATAAAATATTGTTGCGAGCGCGGCCTCTTGGTTCGTTATTTAAAACACAATATTAAATATTTAATATACAAGTTCTTTATTTTACTCTAATCTTATACAATTCACAAACTTTCAATTAATCAACTACACTTTAATTATCGCTTAATACTGTACTTTCAATTATCGCAATCTGATTACAACACTTTCGCACGTTTATTACTTTCGCTTGTTAACACTGCAACGTCTAAGACAAGACTCTTATTCTGGCTATGACAACTGTTATATTTATACTTTAGAAACTCTCCAGATTATTCTCGAGTGTTCTATTTTCCAGAAGCTTCTTGACTGTTCTATTCATTCTATTCATTCTGTAGATACCATAATCAATTCTCCGAACCTGAAGTCGTTTACTCTCCATTGCCAGTAGATGTCACAAGTTGTCTCTTTCTATTGCACGTAACACTGCCCCCTTCTTAAATTTGTTCGTCCCGAACAACAGGTGGTCCACGGTCTTGATGCTCGTAGTATTGACACAAGCGGTACAAATGAACAATTTTATGCTTGCCTCTTGTTCCACGCTGATACAGGATTCACCCACCACGTCATTAATTCTAGTTACTACTGAATACGGCCCTTCCCAGTGTTGTTGCAATTTTGGAGAACGACCCTTACGTCGTCTCGGATTGTAGAGCCAAACAAGATCACCTTCATTAAATCCTGCGGAATTAGCACGTCGGTCATAGCGGGTCTTCATCCGATCAGTATTTGTTGCTAATTTCCTCCTCGTGCACATCAGCTAATTGTTGTTTGAGCTCCGATACGTAGTCTTCTGGTAACTTTTGTTCACCTGCAGGGCCAGAGCTGACCAATGAGGCGCTCGGTGCAGACTTTTTTTTGGCGCCTCATTTTCATTAGTAAAAAGCAATTAAATATTATATTTAATATTAAAATAATCTGCTGCAACTTTAACTATACAGAATGCACCATATTTTCTGAGAAAATTAGACTTAGTTTTTGGCTGAAATGGCGTCGGAGGCAAAGCAACATAATAGTACTTAAATTCAGTTTAGGTTAAACGTAAATACGGACTTAAAAAGTTTACATTTAAATTTCAACATTATGTTCATTTCCACATCACCCAAAGAGTTAGAGTATACGATGCGTTTTTTTTTAACGAGCTTTCCCGAGCAGACCTAGTCCTCGCTAGCTACTACTATTTATTACTGTAACAAATTAGAAAATCAACAACAATTTATCCGATAATTACTAAAACAAGCAAGATAAGCAGAGCCGGATTTACTCTTGCGGGGGCCGAAGGCTAAAAATATTATGGGGCCCTATTATAATTTTTTTTGAAAAAAGAAGTTTAAATAGCTTTCTGCTATTATAATAGTTAAATTTCGAAAATAATATTACATTTATTCATATATAAAAAATAAAACAAAGTAGAATTCATAAATAAAACAAAATTAATTTAGAAGAATTTTCTCCTAGATTTTTTCTCTGCAAAATCTTCAACAATGGTATCAAAATCCATTTCGCGGAGAAGTTCGGATTCTATAGCCATTAATGATAAGGCATTTAGTCGGTCTTGTCCAGTGCAGCTTCTTAAATGATTTTTAACACGAGATAATGTTGAAAATGATCTTTCACCCTCGCAGTTGGTCGCTGGGATAGTAAAATATATTCTTAAAACGATTCTAACGTTCGGATATGCTCCCAACATAACGTACTTATCCAGGTGGGTCATTAAATCTACAACTTTAATATCATCTTCGGTATTTATCGTAGAAGAAAACTGCAAAAATTCGTCCACGAATTCCATTTCTAAATCACCAGGATACGCCTCAACTAAACGTATACATTGGTGTCTCAATTCTATTAAACTTAATTTCTTGAAATCTGTTAAAAATCCGAACAGTTCTTTTAATTTCAAATAGGCAAGTTGTCGTTTACGTAGTTCAGCAGCCAAAGAATCAATAATTACATAAAATATTTGAATTCTAAATTTATCACGAGCCCTCAGTTCAATATTCATTGTATTTTCTTCATCAAACATTCGTTTTCGTACTCTATCTCGTGTTTTTTCACTAACATAGTCATGTATTGATACAAGTTTCTTCGCTTGCTCTTCCATTTCATCAAAATTATCACGCGTTGCAAGAACAAAATTTAAAAGAGATTCATACAGTTTCACAACACTGAGAATATCAATATTAACGTGTTGAAGGGACTGATTTGTTGCGTTGAGTCTGCTTATTAATGTGTACCATATAACTGTTAGTATCGCTGTATCGAACTCGTTCATTTTGTTATCCAAATTTTGGGCCTCCTGTCGCGTAGTTCTATTCTCAATATTATCATTACAAAGTGTTATGGTCGTAGCATATTGCATATAGCAATATGCCACCACGGACTGAAGCGTGTATGCCCGGCTTGTTGTCGACTACAGCATGAAACCAAAACGCGCCCCGACCGAGAGAAATGCTTTCTCAAGCTCGGTGTCATGTTCAGTGACAGAAAGAAGAAGAAGACCATCGATATCGGTCTGTCATAGTTTGCTAGCAGGAAAGTAAGGTCGTTAAGATTAAAATCCCGCAAGATCAAATATTTCTCGCCGCAATCCGACGAAGAAAAAAAAAACCCTCACTAACCAAAGATTAATCCGCCAACGGCACCCCATAAAACTTGGCGTCTCCCTCCGGAGCCCCATTTATGAAATAAGAAAAAGGATCTGTTGGAATTCGAATCTGGTGTGGCGTACGTCAGGAAAAACCTCGAAAAGAGAGACGTATGAAAAGCAAATGTTTGAGGGATATTTTCATAATAAGGCATATTATTTCCACTTGCTGGGCAAGTTCTAATTTGATAAAGTTTTGAGCTTGGTACCGGACCTGGTGCATTTACATTTTCTAAAAGAGGGAAAAGAAGTAGGAGGGCACATTCCTCCCATATTGGAGGCCCCCGAACTCGAGCTAACCTTCAACCCGCGCAGCAGGAGATTCATTCCTACGGCACGCAGAAAAAGCGGGGAAAATTTTATTGAAACAATATTAACTTCACCAGGATCCATCTGATCACCGAGAAATATGTTTTAGTATAAGGAAAAAAATTTTTCATATAACAAGCGACATAACCCTAGTACCATCCCCCAAAAAGTGTTCTGGCGATAGAGCAGGGTAATCAAATTATTAAAATTCCAGTTAATTCTTATCCAGGAGGCAATGCTGAAGCGCTTCATCGTGCCGAGGATTCACATGTGAGTAATTTTGAAATATTACACTTTGTTTTTTAACATACATATGTATTACACTTCGGTTCCGGCAGTGACTTGCACTGCAGAACCTTTTTGATATGGTTAGTTAATTTTTGCACGTTTTATATATATCTATCTTAAACTTAAGATTATAAGTACATACATATACGTATAGCATTGCAGAACCTTTTTGATATGGTCAAGTTTTGTGCGTTTTATATATATATATCTTGAACTTAAACTTATAATTACATACATATACGTCTAACTTCATGGGTACGCCTAGCTACTCATGTAATTTGGAATCCTGACTTGATTTTGTTAATTAGATTTAGGAGCATAGTTTTGAACTGTAAGATATGCATGTGCCTAGTAGATATGACCGACAAGTGCACTAACAATCCTCGATCTCGAAATTATCGCCAAGTAAGGCTGTCAGAGGAAAGTATTTATGGATTAAGTGTCAAATACTATGATTATTGTAGGATATAAGCCCGTATCTTAAGCATTCGAATTCTCCAACTTTCGGGAGACCTAAAATGCGCTTGTTCCGTAAAGGTGTCCTTCCTAGTCACGCCTTTAAGAGTACCTTCTGAAGAATGTTTTATTATTTCTATTCAAACTTATCAGCGCCACGAAAAGTCAAGTTCAATGTGTAGTGCCATTGAATTTTTGTCGTTAGGATCTTTTTTTTTTAAAAATGTGACTTGGATATAGTGTCTGTAGTAAGTAGACATGTAAGAAATCAATGCATCATAAACAATGATTTAGAATTATGTAACGACTGAAGCAGTCGGTCAAAGTATTCTTTTATTTTTCTATTCGGGATTTGTCGCAACGTTCAAGTGTAGTAATAAATTCTTCTCATAATACTTTGAATTATAACAAAAAAAAAAAAAAAAAAAAAAAAAAAAAAAAAAAAAAAAAAAAAAAACGGCAGTAAAGCTTTTAAAAACATTTATTTTCGGCAATGCAGGTATAAATATTATTATATAAAGAAAGAACAACCATTGAAAAACCCGCGCATCTCCTTTGAGATGGCTCGCGTACATATATCAATACCATTTCATATACAAAACGAAAAGTAAGCCATAACTGAAGAGAAAAGAAAACATTATTTATATATTATATACTATTAATACCTCGGGATATATATCATTGAGCGTAGTAAGCCATACGGTGCATAAAAGGTTGTGTCCATAAAATCTACTATGTACATAAGGTCAGAAAATTTTTGTGAATTTAGAAAAGAAATAATCAAGTACGCTGTGGACGATCACTTTAGTAACCCAAAGTATGTACTTATGGAATTGAATTAATAATAGAGAATGTATCTATTTGTAGGTTAATAACAATGTTTATATATGAGCCTATTTTGATCATTATAACGTAAATATGGATTGAATATTTTCTTTCTTCCTTCACATCCTGGAGCCTTTTCAATTCGGGGTCGCATAGGTCCGCTCTAATTTCTTCCACAGGTCAGCCAAAGGGACTTTGCAGATAGTGCCGAGCAGAGTCATAGGGAGGATGGGGCAAGGCCATGAAGGCAGAACATCTGCGCCTTCCACAGTAAGTAGGTAAGTGACGTAAGGGTCCCTTCAGGACCGAGTGTGTGCCGGCTCTTTTGTATGCAGGCATGAAATTTTTTTGATTATGGATGATGACAGCGGCAGGTATTTTCGGGAACTCCCCCACACTCTCCGCCACCCTTAGCCGAGGTGCTAGCATGCCGCCCTGTGCTATCGTTGTCATCAGGCGATCTGTCAGCCCATGCTGGCAGTTTGGACTTAACGTCCTGGTCAAGTCGCTTCACATACTTCCATAACAAAATGGCGCCCAACGTGGGGCCACCTCAGTTAGACTTCGGTGGTCTAAATATAAATTTTACTGGGGACTGAGACTTTGAGAGAGATGATCATCTGGTGTCTGCCAGTTGATTGACCTCAGGTCTCACATCCAGTAGAAGATATGGGTGGACCTGAGTCTAATTGGTTTTGTTGAAAATTTTTTTTTGTAAAGTAACGTAATATTTTGAAAGTTTTATTGGAAGTCTTTGATATTTTGAATTTTTGGATTAAAGTAAAGTAACGTTTTTTGAATTTAATGAAAGTTTTTTGGAAGTTGAAATCCGGCTTTAGGTTTGACTTCGGTCAAGCCTCAAGCCTGAACAGTTGTTGAATTTTTTTTGAAAGTTTTTGGAAATGTTTTTGGATGATCTTTCCCGCTGGCCTTCTGCCATGGAAATGGTAGGTGGCCTCACGAAATTTTCGTTTGAGCTCTTGTGGGGACATGTCTCTGTTGGGCAACTGGCTAGACAGAGTTATGAATCTGCGAGACAACTTCTTGGCTTCCAGCTAATTAGTTGACCAGACTCATGACTCTGCCCGGCTAGCGAACTAGCTGGACACGACGATTCGGTGAGGAGAAGAGAACGAGTTCTCGGAGGATGGGATTGATGCTGGAGATCTTCAGTGATCAGGAGTTGGCATACTGCTAACTGCCTGGCTGAAGAATCTCTGGCAGCATTCTCAGTCTTTGATACCTCCGACTTTACTCTTCCCAGATTTCTGCAAGAGCTCTGACTTTTTCAATGCACACACTCACGTCACTTGCCTGTATCCTGTTTTTGACCTTGGGGGAGAGAGAGCGACCTGACCTCTTATGTGGGAGTTAGCTTCGGGAGGTGAGGGAGAAATTGTATGATCTTTGTTGAAGGATTTTTTTTTGAAACGCTTGAACTGTTTTCGTGATCTGTTGGATCCTTAGTAATCTTCAGATTTTTTTAATATTTCTATTCGACGAGGCTGTTAACGCTTCCCGAAATTGGTTTTTGTCTTGGAATTCATTCTTTACACTATCTCGATTTGAGAAGCCTTAATTAACTTTTCGAATCCTTGTTTTTCTAATTTTTTTATTTCTTCGAACGTTTGGGAAAACTTTTGTCTGAATTTGAGTATCTCGCCCAAGGCCTTCGACTTTAAAATAGTATTTAGCCATCATCACATTGGAAGGAGCGTGTCTCTTCCAAACGTGCAACTTCTAGAATTTTTTTTGGGATAACCATCCTAAACCCTGATTTGACAATTTTTACCTGACTTACGTCTAAATTCATTATGGCTACAGTGAGGACACCACCTCCAGCGACAAACGGTATGACAATGCTGCCTGAACCATGTTCTATCTGCCGGGACGCAAGCTGGTCAGTAGATCGGAAGCCGGTCATGACTGTATGCGAGCACATTTTCCACCAGGCATGCCTGCAGCATTGGATAGGTGAACATTCTAGTTGTCCTAACTGCCGTCGTCACATTACGCAACAGGACTTCAGTGAATATTCTGGTGCAATCCCAAAGAGACCGAAGAAGGTGAAGCCCGCGAAATCGACAAGGCGCGACTCATTGCCAACCTTTGATTTGCCTAACTTTGACTTACCACCTTCGAATCGACGATCCTTGTCTCCAGGAATGCCTGACTTACATTCAAGGACTTTTGTAAACCCGAGTCCTCGACGTGATATTCCAGCGCGTACAGCTCAAGACCACAACACCTCAGCTGCTACGGATGCGCTGATAGCAGGCTTGAGCATAAAGATGGAAGACCTAATAAACCGAGGTCTCCAGCAGGGTTTAAATGTTTTGCGGTCTGAGTTAGGAAACGATATCAGACAACAAGTAGCAGCAGCAATGCCGCCAGCAGACTTCACACGACCTCCTTCGTCCAGAAGCAATCAGAGGCCGTCAAACGACTTTCCTACACGGGGAAGGCAATCATTTAGGAGACCATCACCACCGTCTGGTCAACCTTTTGGTCAACCTTTTGGTCAGCCTACAAATCAGTCCAGACCGAACTTTATACCACCTCAACCCCCTCCACCACCTATGCGTGTTCCTGCTAATGTAGGATACCGACGATCAGGCAGTCCAATCAGGAGATGGAACCTGACATATAACGGGAATAACTTGGACCTCTCTGTCGACGAGTTCATCTTCAGAGTCGAAGCGCTCACGCACTCCGCTCTTGAAGGAGATTTTGGATTACTAGTCAGAAATATGCTTACGCTATTGACAGGACCAGCGAAGGACTGGTATTGGTCAGTACTAAGGCAAAATCCATTTCCAACTTGGGACGTCATCAAGATGGGATTGTATAACGAATGGGGGACGCCTAAAGATGATCTGAAGACTAGACTCCAACTGATGTCTAGAAAACAAAAGCCTGGTGAACTGTTCGCAATGTACCACCACCATTTGGGGTTGCTGCGCGATCAGCTACAGAATGCTATGCCAGACCAAGAATTTCTGGAGATTGTCAAATCGAATCTCTTGCCGGAGATTCAAGAAAAAATATGTCTGCATCCTACTGATACGATAGGACAGCTGAGATCGCTGGTCACGCGTATTCAAGCTACGCAGACACGTATCGCAACAGCTGGTAGTTGGAACTTTCACCGGAACCAACGGGTGCACGAAGTTGACAATTTTCCAACCTTAGATCCGGAACTGGCAGCAGCAATAGGCAGTGACAACAGCCTAGGTGAGCTATCGAGTATGTCACACAAAAATGCTATTGTATGCTGGAATTGTGACCAGTCGGGTCACTTTTATCAAGAGTGTAGACAAGAAAGACAAGTTGTGTTCTGCTATGGATGCGGACGCAAGAATGTCTTCAAGCCTGATTGCCGCTATTGCAGACAGAAAAACGAGAGACGGGTCGGGAATACCACCACCTTTTTCCGACCAGCGTCGACGTCGCAAGCAGCAACGACAACGAACCCTCCAGTGCAAGCCTCGAGCAAGGAGGAAAGTCCGCTCCATTAGCAGACACTGACGAAAAACCTCTGATATCATTCAGTGATTCTGGTGATATTGGCGGGACACCGGATGGTACAAGTGCTTCATTATTAGGGGCGGAGAACTTAGTAGACTTCTCCGCAGATCTTCAAGCTCCCATTTCCATTTCTGGGGAGCCCATGACAATACTAGACACTTCCTTAGAAGAGTCTTTACTCTTCGATGTCCCGTTGACACCTATAGCACGTGTAGCTGACAAGGTTACTGAGCAGGAGATTTGGCCTCCTGTTACTTCTGTATTGAAACGGCCACCAAACTCTGTTATGACGAGCGGGCGTAAGCCAGTTTTACATCCGCTGACGCCGTATCATACGCGTCTGCAGAGATATAACACAGCAAAAGACCGAATTTTCTCCTCAGTAGCGGAGTTAGCGGAGATTATGTTTCCCGACCGGGATATGAGACCGAAAAGGAAAAGATCAACCGTTCGTTGGCGAGAATACTGTCGACGAATGAAACTGGAAAGGAAAAAACTAGCACAGATTTCCGTGTCGATGCCAGACGACATTCGACCGTACGCAGAAGTAAAGCTGCTCGGGCGAACTGAGACTGGATTACTTGATAGTGGTGCCACTGTCAGTATTCTAGGCCAGGGAGCTCTCGAGAAGCTTGCTGAAGCAGAGGTTGAATGGAAGAAGTATCGGACACAGGTCCAAGTAGCTAATGGTGCCATGACGACTGTTCATGGTCATGTGAACTTGGACGTCACTTTCCGTGATAAGACCCAAAACGTGCGTTTTTACGTGGTTCCTGGGCTCACACAGGCACTATATCTGGGAATAGACTTCTGGCGCCTCTTTGGGTTAGCTCCGGATGTCCTAGGTATAGTCGCAGAAGTGAATCCAAGTGGAATAGCTACCTCTGACACCGATGGGCATATCCTTTCTAGTTTAGAACACCAACGCTTAGAGAGCACAAAACAGCTTTTCCCCTCTTTCGCCTCTTTAGGCCTGGGAAAAACATCATTGGTCACTCACAAGATTGATACGAATGACGCCGCCCCGATAAAACAGCGCTTTTATCCGATTTCCCCGGCAGTGCAAAGTTTGATGGATGCAGAATTAGAGCGAATGCTATCACTGGGTGTGATAGAGGAGAGCCAGAGTCCTTGGAGCTCTCCAGTCGTTCTGGTAAGGAAGCCTGGAAAGGTCCGGCTTTGTTTTGACGCCAGGAAGGTCAACTCGGTTACGAAGAAGGACGCCTATCCGCTACCGCAGATAGACGCACTTCTGAGTCGACTTCCTCCGGCAAACTACATAACGAGCCTGGACCTGAAAGATGCATTCTGGCAGATCCCACTGGACACTGATTCCAGAGAGAAGACCGCTTTCACAGTACCTGGTCATCCTCTCTATCAGTACACAGTGATGCCATTCGGCCTATGCAACGCTCCCCAAACGATGTGCCGCCTCATGGATAAAGTCATTCCTTTCGATCTTCGTGAGAACGTTCTCGTCTATTTAGACGATTTATTAATTCTATCATCTGACTTTGACACTCATCTCATGCTGCTAGCCAGGGTAGCGGATTGTTTGAGGAAAGCTGGCCTTACTATAAACGTCGAGAAGAGCAAGTTTTGTATCAAGGAGACTAAATACCTGGGATTCATTGTAGGAAGGGGAGGTATGAGAACTGACCCTGACAAAATATCAGCCATAGTTGACTATCCGTCACCTAAAACTGTTCGGCAAGCCCGACGCCTACTAGGTATGGCAGGATGGTACAGACGGTTTATTCCGAACTATGCTGATTTGACTGCATCCATTACAGACACTTTGAAAAACCCGAGTCAGTTCAAATGGACATCTGAAGCCCAGACGTCTCTTGATCTACTCAAACAAAAACTTACTTCGGCTCCGTTGCTAGTGAGTCCAGACTTCACCAAACCGTTCGTCATTCAGTGCGATGCGAGCCAACAAGGTATTGGAGGAGTGTTGCTTCAGCTAGATGACGATGGCCACGAGAAGCCAATAGCCTACGTCTCGAAAAAGTTGAACTCCGCTCAACGAAATTACACCGTCACAGAGCAAGAATGCCTAGCTGCAGTCTTGAGCGTACAGAAGTTCCGGCCCTTCATAGAGCTTATGCCGTTCAAGATAGTGACGGATCACGCGAGCTTGAAATGGCTGATGTCTCAAAAGGACCTCAGCGGAAGACTTGCTCGGTGGAGTTTGAAGCTTCAGGGCTTCGACTTCACTATTGAACACAGGAAAGGAAGCCTGAACGTAGTCCCTGATGCGCTGTCACGCATTCATTGTGACAGCATGAACACAAACGAAGATCCTGGCCCGGAAGTTGACCTTAGTTCGCCATATTTCAATTCGTTGGAATATGAAGAACTGAGGCATAAGGTTAAAACGACTTCTGGCAAACTACCAGATCTTTGCGTCAGGGATGGCTTCGTTTATATTCGGACTGTTCCGAGAACAGGCGATCCGATCCAGGAGGAAGAAGCGTGGAAGCTTTGGATTCCACGTGGGCTTGTCACCGACGTCATTTCGAGAGCGCATGATCCGCCGCTAGCTTCACACGGAGGAATAGGGAAAACCCTAGAACGTCTGCGAAGACATCTGTACTGGCCACGAATGACAGTTGATGTCAGAAATTACGTAGCCGCCTGTGACGTGTGTAAAGAAACGAAGGCTCCTAATACTATTTTGCGACCACCGATGAAAGTCCAGTCTGTGATAGAACGACCATGGCAAAAGCTGTACGTCGATTTCTTAGGTCCATATCCTCGGTCAGTTAAAGGAAACGCCTGCATTCTGATAGTTCTTGACCACTTTTCTAAATTCCCACTTCTCAAACCTATGAGAAAAGCGTCTACGCTCAATGTATGCCAATTCATTGAGACTGAAGTGTTTCACGTGTTCGGAGTTCCGGAGACCATAGTCTCTGACAATGGAGTCCAGTTTTGCTCGGCTCAGTTCGCCAGACTACTGGAAAAGTATGGGGCAAAGCATATGCGAACGGCAGCTTACTCGCCGCAAGCAAACGCCTCAGAGCGAGTAAACCGGTCTCTGTTGTCAGGGATTAGGGCCTATATCCAGAAGGAACACACCAGATGGGATGAGAAACTGAGCCAAATAGCTAGTTCCCTCCGGAGCTCTTTCCATCAAGCTACTGGTTTCTCTCCCTATCGAACACTCTTCGGTCAACAAATGATAGAACATGGCAGCTCCTATTCCATCTTGAGGAGCATTGGAACTCTTAATGAGCCACTGAGAGTGGACGCAGAAGATAAAATGAGATTGATCCGTGCGAGAGTGCAGGAAAATTTACAACACGCATTCGAACAGGGTTCAAAAGCCTACAATCTCAGGGCAAAACCCGTCGAGTTCAAAGTTGGTCAGGAGGTATTTAGAAGGACTTTTGCCCAAAGCAATTTCCAACAGCAGACTAGTGCTAAACTGGGACGAAAATTTGTTAAATGTCGGGTTAGAGCCAAGAAAGGAAACTCACTATACGAACTTGAAGATCTGCGGGGAAAACTGTTAGGTGTCTATCACGCTAAAGACATCAAGCAGTGATCATCAGTATGAAAACATCGTCGATACTTATTGTCGTTTATTCCTGGTAGCCCTAAGAAGGCATCCAGCCAGCTTAACTGGTAAACTATAGGATATCACGAAGCCCTCCTATTGCCCCGTCAATGGTGGGTGATATACCTGTTGAAAGTCAATCTCATTATAGCACCCCTACCGCTTGTGAGTAGATAACCTTTTATAGTCCCTTCCGGATCGGCCTCATTAGGAGGAAAATTTTTCCTTGTCTGTCCAGCTGCAACATTTCGTTAATCGTCGGACATAGTAGTACTAGATCTATACCTGGTAGCCCTAAGAAGGCATCCAGCCAGCTTAACTGGTAAACTATAGGATATCACGAAGCCCTCCTATTGCCCCGTCAATGGTGGGTGATATACCTGTTGGAATCCATTCCCATATTCGGCTGTCAACATGTCACTACTTCGACGACGCCTTGGAGACACACCCTTGAACAATCGCAGTCTGAGATCAGGGTGAGAGGTTGCGCCGGGAAAGCTTAGCGATCAGTTCTTTAGGTTACTGATCGCGGGGCTTCCTCAGCATCTCGGTGAAGGAAGGCAGAGAGGCATCGACCGGCTGGATTTTTGGGGTTACCAGCTTGTCGATGTAGCTTTGGCTTCCCCACACGGAGAAGGATGTCGAAGTCTGATCG
Source organism: Dioctria rufipes (assembly GCA_963924295.1). Lineage (NCBI taxonomy): Eukaryota > Metazoa > Arthropoda > Insecta > Diptera > Asilidae > Dioctria > Dioctria rufipes. The sequence continues at coordinate 140,314,185 of OZ002740.1, forward strand.
AAGACTGACGAGACTTCAAGGATGTGTCCTCGACGTGTCATCGGAAGTAGAGTCTGAGGATGAGGAAAACATAGGGTCGTGGGTCGTGACACACATTGAGCGCCCGCAGTGATGAGGCCTATGTGTAAGACCGGCTAGCTCAGTCGACCATTTTTCAGCGTCGTCTGAACCACGGGTGGCGCAGACCACTCTGCCCTGTTATGGTCGTAGCATATTGCATATAGCAATATGCCACCACGGACTGAAGCGTGTATGCCCGGCTTGTTGTCGACTACAGCATGAAACCAAAACGCGCCCCGACCGAGAGAAATGCTTTCTCAAGCTCGGTGTCATGTTCAGTGACAGAAAGAAGAAGAAGACCATCGATATCGGTCTGTCATAGTTTGCTAGCAGGAAAGTAAGGTCGTTAAGATTAAAATCCCGCAAGATCAAATATTTCTCGCCGCAATCCGACGAAGAAAAAAAAAACCCTCACTAACCAAAGATTAATCCGCCAACGGCACCCCATAAAACTTGGCGTCTCCCTCCGGAGCCCCATTTATGAAATAAGAAAAAGGATCTGTTGGAATTCGAATCTGGTGTGGCGTACGTCAGGAAAAACCTCGAAAAGAGAGACGTATGAAAAGCAAATGTTTGAGGGATATTTTCATAATAAGGCATATTATTTCCACTTGCTGGGCAAGTTCTAATTTGATAAAGTTTTGAGCTTGGTACCGGACCTGGTGCATTTACATTTTCTAAAAGAGGGAAAAGAAGTAGGAGGGCACATTCCTCCCATATTGGAGGCCCCCGAACTCGAGCTAACCTTCAACCCGCGCAGCAGGAGATTCATTCCTACGGCACGCAGAAAAAGCGGGGAAAATTTTATTGAAACAATATTAACTTCACCAGGATCCATCTGATCACCGAGAAATATGTTTTAGTATAAGGAAAAAAATTTTTCATATAACAAGCGACATAACCCTAGTACCATCCCCCAAAAAGTGTTCTGGCGATAGAGCAGGGTAATCAAATTATTAAAATTCCAGTTAATTCTTATCCAGGAGGCAATGCTGAAGCGCTTCATCGTGCCGAGGATTCACATGTGAGTAATTTTGAAATATTACACTTTGTTTTTTAACATACATATGTATTACACTTCGGTTCCGGCAGTGACTTGCACTGCAGAACCTTTTTGATATGGTTAGTTAATTTTTGCACGTTTTATATATATCTATCTTAAACTTAAGATTATAAGTACATACATATACGTATAGCATTGCAGAACCTTTTTGATATGGTCAAGTTTTGTGCGTTTTATATATATATATCTTGAACTTAAACTTATAATTACATACATATACGTCTAACTTCATGGGTACGCCTAGCTACTCATGTAATTTGGAATCCTGACTTGATTTTGTTAATTAGATTTAGGAGCATAGTTTTGAACTGTAAGATATGCATGTGCCTAGTAGATATGACCGACAAGTGCACTAACAATCCTCGATCTCGAAATTATCGCCAAGTAAGGCTGTCAGAGGAAAGTATTTATGGATTAAGTGTCAAATACTATGATTATTGTAGGATATAAGCCCGTATCTTAAGCATTCGAATTCTCCAACTTTCGGGAGACCTAAAATGCGCTTGTTCCGTAAAGGTGTCCTTCCTAGTCACGCCTTTAAGAGTACCTTCTGAAGAATGTTTTATTATTTCTATTCAAACTTATCAGCGCCACGAAAAGTCAAGTTCAATGTGTAGTGCCATTGAATTTTTGTCGTTAGGATCTTTTTTTTTTAAAAATGTGACTTGGATATAGTGTCTGTAGTAAGTAGACATGTAAGAAATCAATGCATCATAAACAATGATTTAGAATTATGTAACGACTGAAGCAGTCGGTCAAAGTATTCTTTTATTTTTCTATTCGGGATTTGTCGCAACGTTCAAGTGTAGTAATAAATTCTTCTCATAATACTTTGAATTATAACAAAAAAAAAAAAAAAAAAAAAAAAAAAAAAAAAAGAAAGAAAAACGGCAGTAAAGCTTTTAAAAACATTTATTTTCGGCAATGCAGGTATAAATATTATTATATAAAGAAAGAACAACCATTGAAAAACCCGCGCATCTCCTTTGAGATGGCTCGCGTACATATATCAATACCATTTCATATACAAAACGAAAAGTAAGCCATAACTGAAGAGAAAAGAAAACATTATTTATATATTATATACTATTAATACCTCGGGATATATATCATTGAGCGTAGTAAGCCATACGGTGCATAAAAGGTTGTGTCCATAAAATCTACTATGTACATAAGGTCAGAAAATTTTTGTGAATTTAGAAAAGAAATAATCAAGTACGCTGTGGACGATCACTTTAGTAACCCAAAGTATGTACTTATGGAATTGAATTAATAATAGAGAATGTATCTATTTGTAGGTTAATAACAATGTTTATATATGAGCCTATTTTGATCATTATAACGTAAATATGGATTGAATATTTTCTTTCTTCCTTCACATCCTGGAGCCTTTTCAATTCGGGGTCGCATAGGTCCGCTCTAATTTCTTCCACAGGTCAGCCAAAGGGACTTTGCAGATAGTGCCGAGCAGAGTCATAGGGAGGATGGGGCAAGGCCATGAAGGCAGAACATCTGCGCCTTCCACAGTAAGTAGGTAAGTGACGTAAGGGTCCCTTCAGGACCGAGTGTGTGCCGGCTCTTTTGTATGCAGGCATGAAATTTTTTTGATTATGGATGATGACAGCGGCAGGTATTTTCGGGAACTCCCCCACACTCTCCGCCACCCTTAGCCGAGGTGCTAGCATGCCGCCCTGTGCTATCGTTGTCATCAGGCGATCTGTCAGCCCATGCTGGCAGTTTGGACTTAACGTCCTGGTCAAGTCGCTTCACATACTTCCATAACAAAAGTTCACTTAGAGCAGCTCTAATTTCTGCATAACCCTTAAAAATAGCTTTAATTGCATCTGCTCTAGCGCACCATCGAGTTTTTTAATTTTTTCCATCTATATGTCGAAGCAGAAAAGAAATTGTATAATGTTTGAATAAAGCCAAAAAAGTTGACAGCGCCTAAGCAACAGTCAGCAGCACAAGCACCTACGAGATTTGCTGAATGTGCCGCACACGGTACGAAATGGGCAAGTGGATTTACATCTTTTATTCGTGCTTGTACGCCTGTGTAAATGCCAGCCATGTTTGCAGCATTATCATAGCTTTGAGCTCTACAATTATTAATATCAAGACCAACATTTTCTATAAATTTTAAAATTTGGTTAGAAATATCTTCAGCACCGTGGCTGTGGAGCTCAAGAAATCTGACAAATCTCTCGACTGGTTTTCCATTCGATAGTACATATCGTATAGTAAATGTAAGTTGGTCGACATGGGAGATGTCCGGAGTAGAATCTACACTGATGGCAAAGCATTTAGCACTTTCAACTTCTGCGATAATTTTTGACTGTAACTTTTGACCCATAACTTGAATTAGCTCCTCACAAACTGTTTTGGATAGATATGTTGTACTTCCGGAGCCGTTTCCGCCATATCTTTCAATATGGCTAGCCAGAAATGGATCAAACTTGGCAATGGTTTCAAGAATGCCTAAGAAATTGCCATTAGATGGAGATCCAAGTGTTTCATCGTCGCCACGAAAGGCAAGCCCTCGTTCTGAGAGAAATTTTATGGTCTCAATAACTTTTTTCCATTTGTCGTTGTTTGACAATTTCACAGTCAATTCTGCCAGAATGACTAGACATTGTACACCAAGCATTAACGTTTTCTTTATGATTTTTGCTGTTTTCATGCGATGTAATTAGATTCTGGCAGTTTTTCCAATCTCCAAACCCACTTCTAAACGCAGACTCTTGTTTGCCAAATAGTTTACAAGGTACACAAAATACGTTTCCGGTAGAAGGGGAATATACCAATCATTTTCTCGTAACCATTTTCTTTCAAATATACTCAATGGCAAAAATCTAGATTGAGTGTTTTCTTTTCTTAGGGATTTTGAATAATTACCGTTCAAATTTTGATTTATGGGCCTTCTGATGACTTGTTCACGTAATTCTTTAGTTATATTTAACCATGTGGCCGGATCATCTGTTGTCACCAACGTATTTTCGAATCTTTCCATCGAAATTGAAGGTAAATTGATTTGTGCGGTACCAATGCTGACATCTTCAGTTAAGGATGATGATGATATATCAATGCTAAGACATTCAGATCGCACCACGGTATCTGCAGATTCTTGATCAGGAAGCAATGTTGCTGATATTTCTTTTTCACCGCAATTTTTGTTTCTCTTGGTTGTTTTAATAGTGCTAAAATACTCACTTAATTTCGGAAGCGAAGCTTCATATTTTTCCAGTTCAGCTTTTCGTTTTCTTTTTTCCGCACCACTAGCATATATTCTTTTGGAAGACATTATAAAAGCTAGGGATGTTCAATATTATGTCTCTGTTATAGAAAACCAAAGTCTAAATTTAAAAAAGAAACACAGAAGAAAGTGAAGTACTTACGCTTATGTATATAAAATTCTCACTTCACTATTAAATTATTCAATAAACTTCAACTAATAACTTTTTGTAGTTAACTAAAAAACCTATATTTCGTCTGAAGCACAATCAATAATCTGAAGCAATGATTTCAATTTATTGTTGTGTTTGTAAACGCTTGAAGGAAATTCCAAAGCCAACCTTGTTTTGAAAAAAAAACTGCAAAAACTTTTTTTATAAATTTTGACTATAAAAAAAAATTTTAAAGTAAAAATTTCAATTTTAATATTAAAATGTTAAACCTTTTGATATAAAAATTGAAATTTGGGGCCCCAGCCGGACGGCGGGGCCCTAGGCTTCAGCCTTGTCAGCCTAAGGGTAAATCCAGGTCTGAAGATAAGGAAATGCCCAGATAAAATTCTTGTGGAAAGCCTGACCAAAAAAATAAATTACTAAAAATAACTTAACAAATTTCTCTATATTTTATAAAAAAAAAAAACATAATAGAATAAAATATAAATGTAAATAAAACTAACAATTCATAAATATAACAAATAAAAGGAACAAAAAACTTCAGAAATCATGCAATGCATATAAAATAAAATTTACATCGTCATAATCTTAAGGTGCCACAAAATTTACTCGCCGTGCCTTAATTTTCGCGAAATCATTAATTAATTCATCACAGTCCAAATCTTCAGTTAGCTGTTTCTATAAATATTGTTCCTAATCCTACCAATCTTTCTTGGGTCATTGTAGATCTTAAATAATTTTTAATTATTTTAAGTTTCGAAAACTACGCTGCCTGATACTACTGTTACAGGCAAAGTTAATACGATTTCTAAAGCTACCACGATATTTGGAAAAAGGGTTTCTAGCTTTCTCTCAAAAATGAAATTTATTATTTCTTTCGGTGAGCTATTTTCATTTACTAATGTGGCCAACATTTTTATCTCCTCAAATAATGCCAAGCCACTTATGTCAGTACTATTATTAAATGATAATTTTTCCTCTAATTTCAAGCAATCTTGAACCGATATTGCCGTTATATCACTTTTGAATTTTCCGATGTTATAAATAAATTGGAAAATACTATTATGCTCTTTAATTTGCTCGAACCGTTCCGATATGGATGAAATAGCCCGATCTAAGACTTTAAAATAAAATTCTGCTTTAAGTCTCTGTTGGAGATCCAATATTGGATCATCCCTTCCCTCTTAAGAAAAATGTGGCTTCGTTCTCCTTGACCGTAATTCCGAGCGTCGTGGAAAAGTGCAAGGAACTTCCAGGGTATTTGCAATTATTTTAGCCCTTTCAACAAAAGCCAGGAAGCTCTCGTCAGTTCTTAGTTCTACTAAGAAGCCTTTTGTAAAATTCAGTATTTCCACCGTGGTTTTTAAACAGACATCGGGTTTTTGTAAGTATTTACTGGCTATATTTATTTTTCCTAAGATTTCATACCATATCACAATACAAGAAATGAACTTGAAATCCGTTATTTTGTTACGTAAATTTTCTGCCATGTTCTTCGATTTTGGGTCATCACTTTGGGATAGTTCGACCAAAGCTTCATACACATCTTCTAAATGGTTTACTAAAGGTCTTATTACATCTATTCTACTCTCCCACCTAGTTTCACATAGAGGCTTAAGGGTTAAAGTTTTAAATATTTTTTTTAAATCCGCCACCTACCCACAAAACTGGAAAAATGCACATAAAGGCTTTCAATTATATCGAAAAACGAAACTGCAATCGAGGAACAATGTGCAGTATCTATAATAACTAAATTAATAGAATGGGAAGAGCAAGGTACGTAAAAAGCTCTCGGCTCCAAGGATTTTATTCGTGCCTGCATACCGGAATGCATCCCCTTCATATTGGCGCCATTATCATAGCCTTGTCCTCTGCAGTTTTCTAAAGGTATGTATAACTTTCCAAGCTCATTCAATACCAGATCAGTCAAACTTGCCCCCGTGGTTTCTTCTGCTATTAAGAAGCTTAAAAAATATTCTTTTACATTTATTTTATTATTTTCGCAGTCCACTATTCTAACAATTAAGGATAATTTCTCCTTCCCGGAAATCTACAATAATCGAGAAATACTTCGCATTTTTATTTTAGCTAATATCCTTTTCCTCACATCATTTGATAATAACTATATTAATTAATTCTGAATATCCTTACTAAGGTATTTGTTTTGCGTTTCCTGATTTTGAATTCCACGCAAATGTTCTGCTAAAACTAAATCAAACTTACTAACTGCCTCTACTAACTTCAGGAATTTACCATTGTCACTATCGTACAGAATATCAGAATTTCCCCTAAATGCTAAAGACTGTGAGCTTAAATACAGAACAAAAATTATGAGACGTTTTACAACATTTCGCCAATGCTCAATTTCCTTGGACATTTTCTTCTGCAATTCAGCGTCTACGGTTTTACCTGTTTTTAAGCCTAGTTCTAAATCCTTCCAAGTTTTGAAACTAGACATATGAATTATACTATTTTCATGATCTTTCAATTGCCTACATAAATGCCCCCAATCTCTATAACCCTTCTTAGATAATGAGTTACTTTCTCTATTCTTTGAAAAAAGGAGACAACAGAAACAAAATACAGCATCTTGCAAATTTGAATATATTAACCATGGTCTAGAAACTGTCTCACCGTTCTTCGTAGACCTCTGGTAAAACTGAGAACTTATTTTTTTAGTGGTAGGAAAATCAAAAGATATTATTTGGACTGGACCTTTTTCTATTAATAATTGCACCACTTTCTCATTCAAAGTGGGCCATTTATAAGGATCCCCGAAATCATACTCAAAAACAGACCGCTTGGTTAGATGCTGATTACCACCCTCATCCACACTAAAATTCTCTGCTGGCTGAACTAACTGAATATTTGCACTTATATCTGAATTTACCTCAATTTCTCCGGCGGATGATGTGGAAGCACTTGTAATTGAACCAGTTACAATAGTATGCACAAAACTTTTTAAATATTTCGATTGTTTTAGATTAACTCTTGAAACCGCTTTCGTTTTTTTCTGTAATCACTGCCCGATAACTTTTTCTTTAAATCTTGGGAATTCATTTTGTGGCACTAATATAAAAACAAACAAGCGAAATGACAATATGTATGCTATATATAGTATAGTTGAGCTAAACTTAATTGAACACCTGTACTCATGCAAGCATGCCAGTAAAATTGAAAATGTTCGATTATAATCAACGTAATGCACATAAAAAGTTTGCTGAATATATTTACGTTAAGAGACAATTATTAATTTCATATGTAACAAACGTATGCATAAAACTTATGTCCATCCAATATGCATGCATATTCCATCGAACGTACGAATCCAAAGTTAAATTGCTACATATTTGCATAGGCTACGGTTAACATACAAGTATGAACGTTTCTAGTCAACCAATAGTCAAACGTCATACTCAATTCTGATGATATACATTCTCTTCATGGAGCAGAATATTTTAGTGCACCACCGCCAAGTAATAAACACAACACGAACTTTCATGTGTAGAGAAATGTTCGTAACTATATCGTTGGCATCAAGAAGAAAGCTGTGCATGCTTAGCTCTTTATGGGGGCGCTGCTGGTGTGAATGTAAATAATGCACCATATGGTATGAGGTTTGGTTTGCTCAGGCATTGCCGTCTTTATGTTCCAGGCCATGACACAAAACGATTTTGCTACTTGCAAAAGTATTAGAGTGGTACGATTTCGTACTTCTCTTAGCATTTGTTCTTATGGAAAAATGCATTACTTTCAACTTCAACCTTCTGCACAATGTAAATAAGCCTCCGTACTAAAAGTTTTATTCAAGAATTTTGTTATTTAATTCCTTGTGCATTTACCAGTATATAAATCCAAGTACTTTCTTTAAGAAAATTCTTTATATTTTATTACTCAAACATAACACTTCACATAATAATGAGAAAATGCGTTCAATTCTGTTGCCTTCATACCACAAATCACACTGGAAAGCAATCAGAGCTTTGAGCTTGCCTATATGTTATATGAAAAAAATAAGTCTTTCAATGTTTAGCACACAGTAACTTCTTAAGTATAATAAAGACAAAAAGACAATGTTAACCATTTTTATATATTATCCCGTAATGCTTCTATCAATTTAAAAATATTTCCCACATTCCATATCAAATAATTCAGTTTTTTCATTTCAAACATGACTCAAAGTATTTTTTAATCAATGAATCGGTAGAGCTACACATTCTCCTCATATTTTCACAAGCTGCGCTTGCTCACTGCGCTGTGAATCGAACAGACGGCGGCGGTTTTCTGTGTTTAACTCTTCATAACTTTTAAATTATAATTCGAAGGTAATTCAAATATTAGCCTATTTTATAGGAAATTTTGTTGGCTTTATGGTTGTACAATTTATACTTTAGGTTTTAATACATTTTCAAAAGAAAATCAGTTTCAAACCAAAGTACATCTGATTTAAGAACTATTTGCTTCCACTTTGAAGTGAGCTTTCATTTCTCTGTGAGAAAACCCATAGAGAAATGAAAGTTGGTATGAAGGCAACAGAATTGAACGCATTTTCTCATTTTTATGTGTAGTGTTATGTTTAAGTAATAAAATATAAAGAATTTTCTTAAAGAAAGTACTTGGATTTATATACTGGTAAATGCCCAAGGAATTAAATAACAAAATTCCTGAATAAAACTTTTAGTACGGAGGCTTATTTACATTGTGCAGAAGGTTGAAGTTGAAAGTAATGCATTTCTCCATAAGAACAAATGCTAAAAGAAGTACGAAATCGTACCACTCTAATACATTCAAAGAATTCGATGTCACGGCCTGGAACATAAAGACGGCAATGGCTCAGGTCAGGCAGACGCAGAAGTATAGAAAAATAGGAATAGAAACACTGTTGAGAGAATATATTTCTTAAGCAGTTTTTTTTAATTGAAAATCCCCTCTTAAGAGACCAAGTTTAGATAATTATTAGATATGATGGCCGTAGACAATTTGGAGTATGAATGTGATTCCTTTCTCTCTGTAGTATAGTGTCAAGAAAAAGGACGGTCCTTCGTTGATTTATTTTAGATTTTTCCAAGAAGACTCTTTTTGTTTGAAGGAAAAGTATGTATATATGTAAATGCTATATATCGAGCTAATAACTTAATAGATTTACTTCTAAGTTCCAGAGTACCGATTCAACTTGTATTCTTAAGAAAATTGTACATTATAGTATACAAGATTCAGCTCATTCCTTGCTATATGTGGAAAGATTGTTTTCGAATACAAAATACATTTTCATCAAATAATTCCTCTTTTTTTTTTTTAAATTAACATAAAATTTTAAATTTTTCTTGTGTTGTCCCATTTCCGCTCTAATTTATATGGCGCCCCAAGTATTTTGCGCCCGGTGCAGCTGCTCCATTTGCACCTATGAAAGCTCCAGCCCTGCCTCTGGGGGTACCGAATTTGAGATCGCTAGGTAAACGCATCTCTCTTCCGAATATGACTTTAGTTGGGGTTTGTCCGGTAGTACTATGAATGGCTGATCTATAAGCCATTAGGAATATAGGAATGTGTCGATCCCAATCGTGTTGATGATAGTCAACTACTTTCTTTAGATGCTCGATCAATGTTCTGTTGAAGCGCTTTACCATGCCATCAGATTGCGGGTGTAGAGGAGTTGTTCTAGTTTTTCTTATTCCCAACATTTTACACATCTCCTGGAAAGTCCACGATTCGAAGTTCCGTCCTTGGTCCGAATGAAGTTCGTGAGGCACACCAAACCTACTGACCCAATTCGTTATTATTTGTTCCGCAACTGTGGTTGCCTCTTGATTAAGGTTTGCATAAGCTTCAGGCCATTTACTGAAATAGTCAAAGGCAGCTAAAATATAACGGTTACCGCCATCCGTTTCTGGAAAAGGTCCAGCGATGTCTACAGCTATCCTTTCAAAGGGGGCTCCGACATTATACTTATGCATTTCTCCTCTGCTTCTGTGTTGCGGCCCTTTGCAAGCAGCACAGACAGTGCATCTGCGGCACCACTCCTCCACATCTTCTCGTATATGTAGCCAATAAAACCTTTCCCGTATTTTGGAAATTGCTTTGTTCACTCCCAACTGTCTTCCAGAGGTTCCACCGTGCATTTCTTCTAGAACATCTTTGACGTTTGATGCTGGCACGACTATCTGCATTCGGAATGATTCGCCGTTAGGTGCTTGCCATTTGCGTTTTAATATACCACATTCAACATGAAGAGAGTTCCATTGAGCCCAGTAACTTTTCAGCTTCTCGCTCCGTTCCGAAATATCCTTCCAGTCTGGTCTTTCCATGTCTTCTTTCCAAGCGAGAATAGGTGAAATGTACGGATCTTCTCGTTGTGCTGTTCTCAGGCCCTCGTTGTCCCAACCTGTAGATGGTTCCACGGTTACCAACTGTATAGTTGCTGTTGTTTCTTTTTCTTCCACCCATGCGCAATGTTTGCATTCAAGTTTGCATGGACGTCGTGAAAGGGCGTCTGCATTTCCATGGATACGACCCCTTCGGTGTTGGATCTCAAGATCATACGCCTGGAGTCGCTCTATCTATCTCGCGACTTGTCCCTCAGGGTTCTTAAACTGCAGAAGCCATTTAAGCGCTGCATGGTCGGTGCGAAGGATGAATTTCTGCCCGTAGAGATATTTATGAAAATGTTTCGTTGAACTTACAATGGGAAGTAGCTCTTTTCTTGTAGCACAATAATTTTTTTCGGACTTTGAAAGTGCTTTGCTATAGTAAGCTACTGGAACTTCTTGACCATTCTCCTCCTGCGAAAGCACTGCACCAATACCTTCATTGCTGGCATCCGTATCTAATATAAATGTTTTTCCCAGCTTTGGATAGTGAAGTACTGGAGCTTCACAGAGCTGTTGCTTCAAGTTTTCAAAACTTTGGTTGCATTTATCCGACCATATGAACGGCCTTCCCTTTTCTGTAAGTTGATGTAGGCTTCTTGCTATATCTGCAAAACCTTTCACGAATCGCCTGTAGTAGGTAGCTAAACCAAGAAAACTCCGTAATTGATGTTTGTCTTTTGAAACTGGCCAATTTTTGATGGCTTCTACCTTCTCTGGATCGGTTCTTACTCCTTGTGATGAAACTATGTGCCCTAAATATTTAACTTCATCTTTGAATAGAGCACATTTACTCGCACTGAGCTTCAATTTTGCATCTTTGAGTCTTTGAAGTACGTCTCGTAAGTCGTTTTTATGTTCCTTGAATGTCCTTCCGATAACTATTATGTCATCCAAGTAGACAAGATATGTTTTCCAGGTTAAACCACGTAGAACACATTCCATTAGCATTGGCATTACTTTGAATTGCCATAAGCCACTGCCAACTGAGAAAGCAGTTTTATCTCGGTCCTCGGGATGTATTTCCACTTGCCAGTAACCACTCTTCAAATCCAATGTGGAAAACCATTGCGCTCCGGAAAGGGTATCCAACGTATCATCAATCGTTGGTAATGGATAGCTATCTTTTCTCGTCACGTTGTTTAGTTGGCGGTAGTCTACGCAGAATCGGGTGCTGCCATCCTTTTTCCTAACCAGAACAACCGGCGATGTCCAAGGGCTGTTAGATTCCTCTATTATGCCTTGATTCTTCATGGAGTTCATCATGTCTGCAACTTCTGGTTGTTTGGCTAATGGGAATCTTAGTCGTGTCTGTCGAATGGGTCTGGACTCTCCTGTATCGATCCGATGCTGGACAAGATTTGTTTTACCATAGTCATCATTCATTGCAAATAATTCCGAAAAGTCATCGATCACCTCTTTGGCATCGTTGTGTTGTTGTTTACTTAAGGCACTGGACGAAAGAAGTTTCTGAACCTGTTGGGTAGTAGCTGGTATAGTTTTTGTCTCCTTCACATTACTACTATTACCCAAATTGACGATTTGGTAAACGGGTTCACAATTTCCAATTATAGCACCTTCTTTTAGTTGTACCCCATTTTCGGATGTGTTAAGCACTCTAACTGGTATTAATGTTTCACCTTCTGCCTTCACTAAAGTCTTCCCCACAATGATGCTCGATGTGACTTTTGTGGGGTTAGGCTCCACCAGATAGAATCTGCAGGTCCCGATGTCATCAGTAAGCTTTGTCCATATTAGTGTCTCGGAGCATGGCGAAAGAGTTATATTTTCGCAGACCATCGTCCTTACTTTCACAGGATGATCTGCTCCTTCTCCTAGTTTCATAGGAATTTCTATGTTCCCATATTTGAGAGTCCGCTCTCCAATATCCAGATTTATTTTGTATGTGGTCATGAAATCTATTCCACGAATGCATTCATCCATTATGTCTGAAACCAGGAAAGTGTGAGGAAATAGTAGTTCGCCTAGTTGAACATCTAAAGTTATTTCTCCAAACACCCGTGCCGCTGCTCCAGTTGCTGTTCTTAGTAGATATTTGGTGGTATTATGAAGCCATTTGTTCTTAACAAGATCTGTTCTAATAATTGGTCTTGCAGCTCCAGTATCGATAGTGACTGCGCAGCCATTTTTTCCTACATTTCCATATATAACAAGACTGCTATTATTTCTCTGTAACTGACCTACTTGAATGATGACTTCAGGGCTGTCGATTCCACCAACCAACTTCTGCCCCACAAAGTTGGTTGTTACTAGTTTTCCGACTGCTCAACAGGAGAGCTCATGCGACTAGTCGCTGCTTGATATCTAGTCTCTCCACGAATAGCTTGTTCCCTGGCTCGACATCTTTGGCATTCTTCTTTCCCTTCTTCAGGTGATTCCACTCATCGACGTTTTCTGCAGTCTCTTTGAATATGCCCTGATTTATTACAATTCCAGCATCGAAGGACACCATGTGAAGGCGTGCTCTATGATGATTGCACTCTGTTACAAGTACATTCTTCTACTGAAATTTCTCTTATTCGTACTGCACTCCGTGAAGCTTGTCTGGTGGATTCATACGCTAATGCATAGGCTAGTGCTTCTGCTGTTGATTTCTTTCCTGCTAGCCTTAACGCTTGTTGTAAATTTTGATCTGCAATAGCGTTCACAAATGCCTCCGTCGCCACTTCATTAAGGAAATCCGCATTTACGCTGGAGTATGAAAGATGCGATAATCTTTCCACATCAGCCTGCAATTGTTGTAGTGATTCGCCGTGCTTTTGAATCCTGTTGCGCAAGTGTAGGCGATATACTTGCTGCATGTGTTCATCTCCGTAACGTAATTCTATCGCCTGTACTAATAAAGTGTATTCACGTTGCTTTTCAATCAGTACAGTTTGTAAGAGTTCTGACACAGGAGCTCGAAGTGCTAACACCAGAGCTATAGCTTTGTTTTCATCATTCCATCCATTTACCTCTGAAGCTGCCTCGAATTGCCTCTTGAAGATATGCCATGAATTTTGTCCATCAAATATTGGGGGTTTCATTCTACCTGCTTTAAAACTGTCAAGCTGCTCGGTGACTTTTTGTTGAGTTTCCGCCACTTCCTGCTCGATTCCTTCAATTTTTAAATTCTGTTCGTCTAACTAGTTTTTCAGAAAAGTCTTCTGTTGCTCCAAACGAGTTTCTAGACAATTCTCCAGGGAGATCTTTTGTTCGTCCAAGCGGATTTCCATAGATTTCTTCTGCTCATCTAACCGAGATTCCAAAGAATTCTTTTGTTCTTCAAAAGCATCTTTTTGCTCGTCCAGACGAGTTTCCATAGATTTCTTTTGCTCATCTAAACGGGATTCCAGAGAATTCTTTTGCTCCTCGAGAGAATTCTTTTGTTCCTCGAGAGAATTCTGTTGCTCCTCGAGAGTATTCTTTTGTTCATCAAGACGGGCTTCCATTTTGCTCATTAAAGTACTCAAAAGCGGTTCCATTTTCATCGCAGGCTCTTCTTCAACTTCGGTTTCTTCCAAGTTCTCTTCAAAAACAAATGTTTCAGGATTCTTTCCTTCCTCTATCAAAGCTTGTCTGAGTCGCTCGACTAGAATTTTCTTTGCACCTGTCGTTTGTAATGACCGGTTCCCTAACTCCACTTTCAAATCCTGCGTTCGAAGCTCCTCGAATTTTCGCCCCATTACTTTAGTAATTCACTTTAAGTTGAATATAAATTATTTTCCAGAACTTTCAAAATTTAACACAATTTCACAAAATTAATGACACTTTGAATTTTAAAGTCAATTGCCACCACTTTATTTCGCGAATTTATTTCACTTCCGACACCAGTACCGAGATTCAGCTACGTCGAAATTGGCAAAAAGTGAGTGAAGTGAGTCACTTTTCTGCAAATTTGATTCTGCTAAGAAATTCACTCACTCACTTCACTCACCTTCAATTTTGCGGTGAGTTGGGAGTGAAATCATCGTGCAGCGATTTTATTTTAGAAATGGTAAGTACGTATAGTAATTAATTATCACTAATAAATTGTAACTCGCCATTTGCATACTAGAAAGTTCTAATTGATGGACTACAATAAAGTTATAATGTATTAGAGGGGATGCTTGTTAGTGCACAGGGACACCAATGCACGGGAGAAAAGAGCTGAAAAATTAAATTCTTAGAATATGTTATATTATATTCCACCTTATTATCTGAATAAAATGTTTAGAGGATAATATTTCGCAGACGTGTTCATTTTCACAGATAAAAAAGCCAAAAAGCTGTGAAAATGACATTCGAAGTTAATATTCGAAAATACTCACTTCACTTTTTTAAAGGAATCATTTTATTTTCAAAAGTGAGTGAAAGAAGTGACTGAAGTGAATCACTCACAAATTAGCTGAATCTCGGTACAGTTGTTGCGAGCGTGGCCTTTTGGTTCGTTATTTAAAACACAATATTAAATATTTAATATACAAGTTCTGTATTTCACTCTAATCTTATACAATTCACAAACTTTCAATTAATCAACTCCACTTTAATTATCGCTTAATACTGTACTTTCAATTATCGCAATCTAATTACAACACTTTCGCACGTTTATTACTTTCGCTTGTTAACACTGCAATGTCTAAGACAAGACTCTTATTCTGGCTAGGACAATACTGTTATATTTATACTCTAGAAACTCTCCAGATTATTCTCGAGTGTTCTATTATTCAGAAGCTTCTTGACTGTTCTATTCATTCTATTCATTCTATTCCTGAACCTTCCTGTAGATACCATAATCAATTCTCCGAACCTGAAGTCGTTTACTCTCCATTGCCAGTAGATGTCACCAGTTGTCTCTTTCTATTGCACGTAACAATATTTAGGATAATATTTCGCAGCCGTGTTCATTTTCACACATAAAAAAGCCAAAAGGCTGTGAAAATGACATTCGAAGTTAATATTCGAAAATACTCACTTCACTTTTTTAAAGGAATCATTTTATTTTCAAAAGTGAGTGAATGAAGTGAGTGAAAGAAGTGACTGAAGTGAATCACTCGGAAATTAGCTGAATCTCGGTACAGATGTGAAAAGGCACATCGCAGAAATTCTATCGAAAATCCGACCGAAAAATTTCTTGGAAGCCTGCAGTGCCTAGATAAGAGTTTTGTCTGTTCTGCAACTTTCTGCTGCGAAAGCGAAGTATAAAAATCTTTTCACTTAAATCACGTATCATACACATTTGCCAAATCCTTCAAATCATCTTGATACCAATCAAGATATACCTTTAAATTTCTTTATTATCGATTTTTTTTTTTCATATTTCTACATATCATTAGATAAAGAAAGACGGAAAAACAAAATTAGATTAGATTCTTTGCTGTGATTATTCTTATATTCGCCAAGTTTTGCTAACAGATGGCGGACCGTTTTGTGAGCATTTAGGTTTTTTGTATGCTTCCTCAAGCTTTCCTACTTTAGTTATACTACTACTAAAAAAGACTGAATTTTAATATATAAAATAATCTCTTTATTTGACTTCCTTAGCGTGAATACAAATATGACTCCTGAGTAAAAACTCGAAGCGGAACAAAAGTGAATTTAATAAGATTACATCATCCTAACTTTGACAGAAATAGTTTCAGTTGATATCAGCACCTCTTGTCGTAAGACGAGTAAATTAACAATTTGGGCTGCCACAGCTACTCCCTTCCCCGTAAATTGCCTGCCGTTGAATCTAACTGTTTTTTTTATTTCTGTATGTTCTTACTGGATGATCTTGTTGAAGCCACGTGTTATGTTTCTCGATGTTATGAAACGAAGTTTGTTCCTCTGTGTCATCAGGTTTGCTATCTTCGATAGCAATATAAGCTGGTTTAAGTACCCGTCGATAGTGTGACCTCATTTTCCTTTATTTTTAAAATAAAATTGTAATCGTCTATTCTTTTAATGATTTTGTAAGACCCCGAGTAAGGTTGTTCCAAAGGCTTTTTAACTGCATCTGTTCTCACAAATGCATGAGAACATTTGAATAAATCTGTGAGTTAAAACATTTTATTTTTTGTATGATGTGCCGTAGGTCGTGGTCGTATAGCTCGAATGTGTTCTCTGAATATATCGAGGAATATTTGCGGTTCTGCGGGCATGTCCACATTAAAAAAAAAAAAATCTCCTGGAATCTTCAATGGTACTCCGTACAGGTATTCTGCAGCAGATGCTTGTAAATCCTCCTTATAACATGTCCTTAGTCCTTGAGGAACTGTTGGCAGTAGATCCACCCATGCTATGTCCTCTCTGCACATTAATGCTGCTTTAAACGACCGGTGCCAGCGCTCAACCAAACCGTTTGACGAAGGGTGATATGGAGACGTGCGTATGCGTTTTGTTCCCAACATGTTTGTCAAAGTTCTAAAAAGACAACTCTCGAACTGCGTACCCTGGCCAGTGGTCAACGTCTGTGGGGTCCCATAACGCGAGATCCATGAGGAATAGAAAGCAGTTGCAACTGTTTCTGCCGAAATATCCGTTAGTGGTACTGCCTCGGGCCGTCTAGAAAATCTATCAATTATAGTTAAGCAATACCTGTAATCTTTGTAGAAAGGCATTATTACTATGTCCATATGAACATGTGTAAAACGATCATCGGGAACTTCAATTTTTCCAGGAAGGTTCCTATGGTGACGATGATCCTTAGATCGCTGAAAAGCGATGCAGTTGCAATACCATTTCAGCACATCCGTTTTAATGCTAGGCCAAATGTATTTCTGACGAAATTGGTGAGATTTTGCTCTTCCACTAGGATGTGAAAGTCCATGGATAGAATCAAAAATCTGCTTTCTCAATTTGTGTGGAATGTAAGGTCGATTGTATCCTGTTGAAACATCACAGTAAATTCTTGTCTCTGGATCAAGTAGTCGTTTCTTTAGAATTAATGATGAGCTTCCTTATAAGAGTTGTTTAAGCTCTTCGTCCTTGTCTTGTTCTGCTTTAAGCACTGTATTATCTACCATACAAGGCATACCTATCGCACTGATTCTTAAAAATTCATCAGCTATTATGTTTTCTGAACCAGAAATATGTATTGTTACGTGCAATAGAAAGAGACAACTGGTGACATCTACTGGCAATGGAGAGTAAACAACTTCAGGTTTGGAGAATCGGTGAAGGAATCTTCGAGAATGTTCAGGAATAGAATGAATAGAATAGACAAGAAGGTTCTGGAATAGAACACTCCAGAATAATCTGGAGAGTTTCTAAGGTATAAATATAACAGATGTCACCGCCAGAGAAAGAGTCTTGTCTTAGACGTTGCAGTGTTAACAAGCGATAGTTATAAACGTGCGAAAGTGTTGTAATTAGATTGCGATAATTGAAAGTACAGTATTAGCGATAATTAAAGTTGAGTTGATTAATTGAAAGTTTGTGGTCGTAGGGGCTATAATTCTTTTCAGCAGTTGTTAACTTTCTTGAAAAAAAATCCCAATGGCTGACCATGATTTTCCCGCAACTGTTCCAACGACGCACCAATCGCTTCATCTGACGCATCTGTGGTTAATGTGAGCTTAGCTGTTGGATCCGAGAAAGCCAATTGTGAAGTAGACTCTCCCTGCAGGACGTAAATGGCGCTTCAGTTTCCGTAGTCCAAGGAACTGATCTTTTATCATTTTTTTTTTAATCCTGCAGAAGTGAACTCAAAGGTGCCTGCATAATTAATTATTCCCAAAAAATGTCGAAGCTCTAATAACGTTTCTGGCTTTTTATAATTGCTCAATGCAGCCACTCGGTCCGGTGGTGGTCGTAGACCATTTTTACTTTGAAAAACCAAGATATATTACTTCTTATTGGCCAAGGAAGTATTTGCTTAAATTAATTCTGAGGTTGTTCTCTTGTAATCTTTTAAAAAGTTGTTTTATATGATCTCGATGTTAAACTGGGTCCTCAGATGTGATGATATCATCTATATAGCAAAAAACAAATGGAAGATCTCTAAATATAGAATCCATAAATCTTTGAAATGTCTGCGTTGCATTTTTGAGCCCAAATGGCATAGCGACAAACTCAAAAAGGCCCATTGACGTAGTTATTGCTGTCTTTGTAATGTCCTCTGAAGCCATCGGTATCTGATAATAAGCCTTAGCTAAATCTAAAGTTGAAAAATTGTTTTTCCAACGAAATTTTCAGAAAAATCCTGAATATGTGCTACCGGATATCTATCAAGAATCGTTTGGGCATTCAACTTTTTATAATCCCCGCATATGCGCCAGCCGCCTGTTTTCTTGGGTACCAGATGAATCGCGCTTGCCCAGGAACTGCTCGAAATTTGAAGAATTCCTGCCTCCAACAGTTCATTGACCTCCTTTTTTGCGGCCAATAGTTTGTCACCCATTAGTCCACGATAACGCTCTGCTACGGGTTGGCCGTGGTGCAAATGTGGTGTTGCACTAAATTATTATTATTGTTAGACTTCCGGATCGCTTTGGTGTGCGATGCGGTGATATTAGGAAATTCGTTTAGGATATCGTGAAATTTAATTTTATTATTAAGAACAGTTATTCCGTACTCACGTGTTTCTCCAATTCTGGCACCCGTTGATAGTCCCGTTATTTCGTCCCTTAACTTGCTGTTTGTTAGATCCACCAGTATGTGGTAATAACTGAGGAAATCAGCACCAATTATGGCGGTGTTTGTGTCTGCTATGACGAAAGTCTATTTGAAAGATCTTCGGAGGCCAAGCTTTAGTTCCATGCTTCGAAAACCATAGGTCCTTATTTCGCTTGAATCTGCTGCGAAAAGCGTAAGAAATCCTGGCTGCAAGTCACGCAAAGACTGTTTCGGAATTATTGACAAAGAGTATCCTGTATCGACGAGAAATTCTTGGCCTGTTTTGACATCCCTGATGTACAAACGATTCTCGTTATTGAGGCTTGAGTTGATAGGCTCGCTGTCACGTGCTGCCTCTTGCACTGACAGCGACCTTAGTTTAAAAATGATATAGCTTTATAACTGCAAGGAGATGTACAACGCGTAGCTTTTTCTCCAAACCTACGGTGATAAAAACACATTTTATTTTCAATGGCTGGCTGTTGATGTTCTCGTGAACGCGAATTACGTCCTTGTACTTTAAGTCGCTTGTTGAGATTCGTGATTTTGGATTGAAATTGCTCCATTTTCGTCGTTCTAAAACACCGATACGATTTTGTGTGGTATAATTTATTACTGGGTTATTAGTCATTGCCATAACCTTTCTACAATCACTGTTTTCTAAAATTTTATCTGCGATGTTTGCCAGTTTGTCAAGCTCAACGTCCTCACTAGCCGATAAGACGCATTTGACACTAATTGGCATGCTATTCTAATTGGAGCTATGCTCCTCATTTCTCTCAACAACTGGGATGGCTCTTTGTCAGCCAAATCTAATTCTGTAAGGAGCTTGTTTATTTGTTTTTCTTTCGAAACTGCATAACAGGATACAATTTGTTCTCTGATTGTTTAATACTTATCTGCAGCCGGTGGATTTCTGATGACGTCGGATATCTGTGTGAGTACAGTTAGATCCAACTCAGCGAGTACCGCATAAAATTTATCCTCATCGTTTGTAACCCTGTATGTGTGAAATCAGGCTTCTATTTGCAAGAACCAAAGCTCAATATCTTCACGCCAAAATCTTGGAAGTCTTAGTTGCGTTGTTGCATTCTCTCTTTAATTTGCCCTGCTGTCCAGCGTGGAGTTGCTTGAACTCACAGGTTCCGTCATAATCAAACGCTTTATAATGTTCAATGTACCTTTATCGGGGTCACCACTTTAGATTTTTTGTATGCTTCCTCAAGCTTTCCTACTTTAGTTATACTCTACTACTAAAAAAAGACTGAATTTTAATATATAAAATAATCTCTTTATTTAACTTCTTTAGCGCGAATATAAATATGACTCTTGATTAAAAAGTCGAAGCGAAACAAAAGTGAATTTAATAAGATTACATCATCCTAACTTTGACAGAAATAGTTTCTGTTGATATCAGCACCTCTTGTGGTAAGACGAGTAAATTAACAATTTAGGCTGCCACAAGCAGATGATAAAGTACTACAATGGCGACTCAGTGAGAAGAGGTAACAACATCTTGTTCGCGGCGGTGGCATATCTATTATGTATAAAATTAATGGTTTGGTGCTTACTTAGACTCGAACCTCAAGCGGAGTAAGCATTTGGATGATATTACTCTTAAACTTAACGCTGCTATCCACGGAAAAAAGGAGAAAATTTGTTTATCATCTTTACTTTCGCATCGATCCTGTTATGGTCGTAGCGTATTGCATATAGCAATATGCTACACGACAGACTGCAGCGTGTATGCCGGCTGCTGTCAAACAGAATATTCGAATGCACCCAAACCGAGAGAAGTGCGTTTCCTCGAGCTCGGAGTGACATGCTGAAGAGAAAAGAAAAAGAAGAAGAATTGTGGCTGTCTTGTCATTTATTCCACACGGCGAACAAGTGCAGTAGTGAATCCAAGAATTTTCTAAAACCATCGGACAGGAAACCAACTCCATACGCGGAAAGCAATGCCTATACATTTATATCATTTCAGCGCTCTAAGTATAGTCGTCCATTTCGGCACCCTATTACAAAGAAAACAAAATATAAAACAAAGCTAAAATCGAGCTGAATTAAGCCGGGCTATGAACTTTTTATATTGAATATTATAAAAAAAATCTGATGCCTAGTTGAACAGTGAGGGCCAATTTGCCTACATAAAGTATAGAATTTCTTTCAAATAAACTCTATATCTAAGACTAAAATAGGAAAAAGGAAAAAAAAAAAACGTTCCTTTAGTGAGCATCCGTCATGCCCTGGACGAGAATTAATTAAGTTATTTAGACTATATAACCTATAGAGAAACATTTTCGGATAAGAAGTATCTCCGTGAACGGAAGGTAAAGCCAAAGCATTTTTCGACTTTACCAAATTTTCAGAGTTAGCAAGTGACGAGTAGTATTTGATTACCAGAACATAATCTAACATTGATGCAATTGACCAGACCAAAATTTAAATTAGTTAATACTTGTTGATTCTAAAATAATATTTAGATGTTAGAAAACATATTTTAGTTGTGATAGTAAAACTTTTCTCTTTTCGGGAACTTCTGTTTCATCAACGTTCACCTATCGAATATTTTACAAACCCAGATTTATGTTTGTTATCAAATACATACATTTCATCCTTCGATCCAAGGAAAAGTCCATCTGTAGTTGAGTTATTAGTTTCCTCATATTTTGCATTTCTTGATATAACTTACGTTAATTAAGTCCTATGCGATATGGAGAAATAGGATAAAATCCCTATTATATATTAATTTTTCGAGACAGAGATGTTTGTGCCCGCGTAAGTTTAGATACACGAAGCTGGAAGTACCAATATATTATAACGAAATGAACTACTAGAGTTTTCATTTCCTTCTCCTCTCACTTTCCTGGAGCCCTCTAACATGGAGGTTGTCTAGGTCCGCTACTCTCTCTCTTTGCAGGTCAACTAGGGACTCTGAAAAATCTTGCCCTCAGAGTCAGATGGGTGGCTGGGACATGCAAGAAGGCAGATCATCTGCGCCTTCGACGTTGGATATAGGTAAGTGACGTAAAAGTCCCTTCAGGACTGAATGTGTGCCGGCTTTTTGTTGGATAGGCACGATTTTTTTTTTATTATGGCTGACGGCAGCGGCAGGTTTTTCGTGGAACCTCCCCACACTCTCCGCCAATAGCCGAGGCGAGCTAGCGTCCCGCCCTGCAGTCAACGCTGTCCGACGAGTGATCTGTCAGCTCATGCTGGCAGTCTGGACTTTACGTCCAATCACTCTACATAGTACATAACAAAAATGGCGCCCAACGTGGGGCCACCTCAGTTAGACTTCGGTGGGCTAAAAATGACTTTCGCTGAGGACTGAGATTGCTTAGAGATATGGACATTTGGCTATCTGCTAAATTGTCTGACTAGGTAATCTCACAATCAGTGGAAGTTATATGCGGACTTGAGTCTAACTGGTTTTGTGATGTAAAGTTTTTAAAGTTTTTTTGTAAAGTAAAGTAAAGTTTTTGGCATTTTGAATTTTTAGTAACGATTAAAGTAACGTAATGTTTTGAAAGTTTTGAAAGTTTGTAACGTAGAGTAATTTCTTTTTGGGAAGTTTTGAATTGTAAGTTCGACCTTAGGTTTGACTTTGGTCAAACCTCAAATCTGAGCAGTTGAATTTTTTTTAGGATTTCTTTTTTTGAATGATCTTTCCCGCTGGCCTTCTGTCATGGAAATGGTAGGTGGCCTCACAAAATTTTGTTTGTTTGTGCTCTCACGGAGACATGTCTCTGTTGGCCAACTGGCTGGACAGGGTTGTGAATCTGTGAGATGGCTTTTTGTCTTTCAGCTAACTAGTCGACCAGAGTCATGACTCTGCCCAGTTAGAAGGTAGCTGGACATGACAATCAGGTGAAGAGGAAGGAAAGAGTTGTTGGAGGATGAAAGTGATGCTGGAGACCTTCAGTAATCAGGAGATGGCATACTGCTAACTGATTGGCTGAAGAATCTCTAGTATCATTTTCAGTCTCTAGCTTCTCCAACCCGACTCTTCCCAGATTTCTGTGAGAACTCACACATTTTTCATGTACACATTCACGTCACTTGCTTGCATCAATATTTCTGACCTGAAAGAGAGAGCGGCCTGGAGACTTCTAATATGTAGAGGTAGCTCTTGGAAGTGAAGGAGAAATCGTATGATTTTGTTTGGATTTTTTTTTTAACGCTTAATTGAACTTTTGGTGACTTCTCCGAAAATTTTGCATTGTCTCGAACCTTTAGAAAGAAGATTTTTATTCGAAGAGTTTGCTATCTCTTCCGAATGCCTGGATTTCCTCTTGCAGCAGAGTAATTCAAATTGAAAAGGCGAAGTTTATGTTCAACATAGTAAATAGGACTATACGGTCAAATCTAGTATTGGAAAAACATCAGGATATTCATGAACACCTCACGAGAAATAGGAATAATATAACACTAGGTAGGCAAAGAACAGAATGAAGACGACAGGGGCTGTTAAGAATGTCTGCACAAATCTTTAATGCTCTGCCGATTGATATCAGGACTACTCCGACA
Organism: Dioctria rufipes; assembly: GCA_963924295.1. Classification (NCBI taxonomy): domain Eukaryota; kingdom Metazoa; phylum Arthropoda; class Insecta; order Diptera; family Asilidae; genus Dioctria; species Dioctria rufipes. The sequence continues at coordinate 140,338,184 of OZ002740.1, forward strand.
CTACTACTATTCATGAAAAAAGTAAAGAAATTTTTGTTAACCTAGTTTTCGCATTTACTGCAACTCACAGCATTTTACTGTATATATTTTGGTTTTTCTTATGTTTGCTTATCCAATTTCTATTTGAGGACGTCACTGGCCACTATTTTCTTGTGGTCTCTGGGAGCGGCTGTAATGCAATTGTGACGGATTTTCCCAACTCTCATGCCAGCCTTGCTGACTGAGTGGGGAGCACTGCAATTATACTAGAATTGGACTAGAAATTTAAGAGACATTGTGTTCTAATACTTGTTAAATAAGTGAATGAATGAAAATAAATAAATAAATATATAAATAAATCGATATTTCTGTTGACTCGACTTAGGAAGACTTTGCAAACTTCTCCGAACCCTTGATTTTTTTTTTAATTCTCTTTTTGGCAACTTCTCCGAACTTTCGATTGTTGTAAATTGGTATCTCAGCATCTCATTTTTAAGAGTCTGTTATCTCTTCCAAACTTTTGAATTCTTTGAATTTTTATTGACATTTCTTACAAACCTTTGGTTTGTAATTTCTTTGAAAGCCTGACGTACGACTACATTCACAATGGCTACAGCGCGAACACCACCGCGAGCAACCAGTGTACCGGTACCGTGCTCCATCTGCCAGGAGGGCGACTGGTCAGGACCGAGGAAGCCAGTGAAGACGGTCTGTGGACATGTGTTCCACAAAGCATGTCTAAAGACCGCGAATCTCTGTCCCCTGGTTTGCAGAACTTGCACTCGATCACTTTCTCTCACCCGAGCTTCCGAGTGAACAGTCCTTTACCCAACACTCAGGGTCCGAGCTCAGCAGCGACAGAAGCCTGCAGATGCAGGATTTGGTTTGAGAAGGCCTCGAGCAGAGCCTAAATACATTGCGATTTGAATTGACAAGTAGTGTCCGACAGCAAATATCAGCTGCAATGCCACCAATTAATTTTTCACGGCCACCCCCTTCGATGGGTGAACGGAGACTACCGCTAGAGTTTCTCGACGGTCGTAGGCAGTCATTTAACAGACCGGCATCACCTCTTGGTAAGCCCAGGGGTCAGCCTAGACCAAATATTATACCACCTCCACCACCACCACCTATTCGTAACCCTGCAGGCGTAGGACAATGATGTTCTGGCAGCCCCATCCGCAGATGGAATCTATCTTATAGTGGCGACAGCTCACGGCTCACTGTTGACGAGTTTGTGTTTAGGGTGGAAGCTTTGACGTATTCGGCCTTAGAAGGAGATTTTGATCTTCTAGTAAGGCACATGACAACCTTGCTTTCTGGACCAGCGATGGATTGGTACTGGTCTCTCCTGAGGCAGAATTTCATGGGAGTATGTAAAGACAGCTCTATTAGCTGAATGGGGAGTACCAAAAGATGACCTTAAGGTCAAGGTCCAGCTGATGTTGCGAAAACAGAAAGCAGGGGAGTCATTTGCTATGTACCATCAACACCTGGTACAGCTGCGCGATCAACTGCAAAGTCCCTTGGCGGACGGAGAGTTCTTAGAGATCGTAAAGTCGAATCTGCTTCCAGACATTCAGCAGAAAATATGCCTTCATCCCACCAACACCATACACCTACTCCGGAGTCCCGCGACCCAAATACAGGCCACGCAGCAGCGAATCGCGACTGCGTGCAGCTGGAATACACATCGCAGCCAAAGAGTCAGCGAGATGGATGAGTATCGTTCGACGAAGGTCGAACTGAATACGTCATCTGAACGCAGTGAGGAAGGCCTGCTATCTGCTATTACAACCCTTCAGAATGTAATCTGCTGGAACTGTGACCAGTCCAGTCACTTCTATCAAGATTGCCGGCAGGAGAGACAAGTTGTATTCTGCTACGGATGCGGACGCAAGAACACCCGATTACAGTTATTGTCGACAGAAAAACCGGAGAAGGGTCGGGAATACCACCACCTCTTTCCGATCAGCGTCAACGTCGCGAGCGACAACTGCAACGAAACCTCAAGTTCAAGCCTTGAACAAGGAGGAAGGTCCGCTCCATTAGCAGACCTTGACGAATCCCTGATTTGTCCACTGATATCATTCAGTGATTCTGATGATCTCAGCAAAGCACCTGACAGTACGAATATTTCATTGATAGGGACGGAGAACCTGATAGACTTCTCCGCGGATCTTCAAGCTTCCATTTCTACTTCTGGGGAGCCGCTAACTTTATTAGACACTTCTTTAGAAGAGTCTTTAATTTTCGATGTCCCAATAAAACCGATAGCACTTTTAGCTGACAAGGTTACTGAGCAGGAGATTCGGCCTCCTGCCATTTTTGTTTTAAAACGGCCACCAAGCTCTATTATGACGAGTGGGCGTGAGCCTGTTTTACATCCGCTGACGCCGTATCATACGTGTCTGCAGAAATACAACGCGGTAAGAGACCGAATCACCTCCTCAGTGGCGGCGTTATCTGAAATCATGTTTCCTGACCTGGATATTGGACCGAAAAAGAAACGATGAACCGTTCGTTCGCGGGAATACTGTCGACGGATGCGACTGGAAAGAAAGAAACTGGCACAGATTTTCGTGTCGAAGCCAGACGACATTCGACCGTATACCGAAGGAAGACTACTCGGGCGAACTGAGACCGGATTACTTGATAGTGGTGCCACTGTCAGTATTCTAGGCCAGGGAGCTCTAGAGAAGCTTGCAGAAGCAGAGGTTGAATGTAAGAGGTATCGGATAAAGGTTCAAGTAGCGAATGGTTCCATGGCGACTGTGCATGGTCATGTGAACTTGGATATCATTTTCCGTGGTAAGACCCAAAACGTGCGTTTTTACGTGGTTCCTGGGCTCACACAGGCACTATATCTAGGAATAGACTTCTGGCGTCTATTTGGGTTGGCTCCAGATATCCTGGGTATAGTTGCAGAAGTGACTCCTGGTATAATAGCTACCTCAGACACCGATTGCCATGTTCTTTCCAGTCTAGATCAACAGCGTCTAGTAGCTACGAAACAGCTTTTCCCTTCTTTCGCCTCTTTGGGCCTGGGAAAACATTGTTGGTCGCTCACAAGATTGAAACGAATGACGCAGCTCTGATAAAACAACGCTTTTATCCGATATCGCCGGCAGTACAAAGTTTGATGGATGCCGAATTAAAGCGAATGCTATCGCTGTGATTGAGGAGAGCTAGAGTCCTTTGAGCTCTCCAGTTGTTCTGGTGAGGAAGCCTGGAAAGGTTCGGCTATGTTTTGACGCCAGGAATGTCAACTCTGTTACGAAGAAGGATGCCTATCCGCTACCGCAGACAGACGCACTTCTGATTCGACTTCCTCCGGCAAACTACATTACAAGCCTGGACCTGAAAGACGCCTTCTGGCAGATCCCACTAGATGCTGATTCCAGAGAGAAGACCGCTTTTACTGTACCTGGTCATCCTCTCTATCAGTACACGGTGATGTCATTCGGCCTATGCAACGCTCCACAAACGATGTGCCGCCTCATGGATAAAGTCATTCCTTTCGATCTTCGTGAAAATGTTCTCGTCTACTTGGACGATTTATTAATTCTGTCATCAGACTTTGACTCGCATCTCACGTTACTATCCCGTGTAGCGGATTGCTTGAGGAGGGCTGGCCTCACTATCAACGTCGAGAAGAGTAAGTTTTGTATCAAGGAGACCAAATACTTGGGTTTTATAGTCGGGAAAGGAGGAATTAGCACTGACCCAGACAAGATCTCAGCTATAGTTGACTATCCGTCACCTAAAACTGTTCGGCAAACCCGCCGCCTACTAGGTATGGCGGGATGGTATAGACGATTCATCCCGAACTATGCTGACTTTACTGCATCCATTACAGACACCTTGAAAAACCCCAGTCAGTTCAAATGGACACCTGAAGCCCAGACGTCTCTTAATCTACTAAAGAAAAAACTTACTTCTGCTCCGTTGTTAGTGAGTCCAGATTTCACCAAGCCGTTCGTTATACAGTGCGATGCGAGCCAACAAGGTATTGGTGGGGTGCTGATTCAACTAGATGACGATGGCCACGAGAAGCCAATGCCTACGTCTCGAAAAAGTTGAACTCAGCACAAAGAAATTATACCGTCACAGAGCAGGAATGCCTAGCTGCCATCTTAAGTGTACAAAAGGTCCAGCCCTTCATAGAACTTATGCCGTTTAAGATAGTGACGAATCATACGAGCTTTAAATGGCTGATGTCTCAAAAGGACCTCAGCGGTAGACTTGCTCGGTGGAGTTTGAAGCTTCAGGGTGTCGACTATCGAGCACCGAAAAGGAAGCCTGAATGTCGTCCCTGATGCGCTGTCACGCATCCATTGTGACAGCCTGTCCACCAACGAAGAGCCTGGCCCGGAAGTTGACCTTAGTTCGCCATATTTCACCTCGTTGGAATATGAAGAACTGAGGCATATGGTTAAAACGACTTCTGGTAAACTACCAGATCTTTGCGTCAGGGATGGCTTCGTCTACATTCGGACTGTTCCGAGAACAGGCGATCCGATTCAGGACGAAGAAGCTTGGAAGCTTTGAATTCCACGAGGGCTTGTCACTGACGGCATTTCACGAGCTCATGATCCGCCACTAGCTTCACACGGAGGTATAGGGAAAACATAGGAACGTCTGCGAAGACACCTGTACTGGCCACGAACGACAGTTGATGTCAGAAACTACGTAGGCGTGTGTAAAGAAACTAAGGCCCCCAATACTATACTGAGACCACATATGAGAGTCCAGTCTGTGACAGAACGACCATGGTAAAATCTGTATATCGATTTTCTAGGTCCCTTATCCCCGGTCAGTGCCAGTTCATCGAGACGGAAGTGTTCCATGTGTTCGGAGTCCCGGAAATGATCGTCTCTGACAATGGAGTCCAGTTTTGCTCGGCTCAGTTTACCAGATTAATGGGCAAATATGGGGTGAAGCACTTGCGAACGGCAGTTTACTCGCAGCAAGCAAACGCCTCAGAGCGAGTAAACAGGTCTCTATTGTCAGGGATTAGAGCATATATTCGGAAGGAACACACGAAATGGGATGAGAAGCTAAACTAGATCGCTAGTTCCCTTAAGAGCTCTTTCCACCAAGCTACTGGTTTCTCTCCTACCTCTTATGAGTAGATAACCTTTTATAGTCCCTTCCGGATCGGCCTCATTAGGAGGATTTTTCCTTGTCTGTCCGTCTACCACATTTCGTTAATCGGCAACCGTCGGACATAGTAGTACTAAATCTATTCCTGGTACCCCTAAGAAGGCATCCAGCCAGCTTCACTGGTAAACTATAGGATATCGCAAAGCCCTCCTATTGCCCCGTCAATGGTGGGTGATATACCTGTTGGAATCCATTCTTGTATACGGCTGTTAGCATGTTAAGAAACTAAATCGACAACGTCACCACTTCGACGACGCCTTGGAGATACACCCTTGAACAACCATGGTCGGAGATCGGAGCGAGATGTTGTGCCGGGAGAGCTTAGCGATCAGTTCTTTAGGTTACTGATCGCGGGGCTTTCTCAGCATCTCGGTGAGGATAGGCAGAGAGACATCGATCAGCTGGATTTTTTGGGTTACCAGCTTGTCGATGTAACTTTGGCTTCCCACACAGAGAAGGACGTCGAGGTCGGAACAAAGACTGACGAGACTTCAAGGATGTGTCCTCGATGCGCCGTCAATCAAGTAGAGCAACCGTCGTAATAGAGCACGAGTAATTAGGAGCTCGGAGTGACATGCTGAAGAGAAAAGAAAAAGAAGAAGAATCGTGGCTGTCTTGTCAGTTATTCCACACGGCGAACAAGTGCAGTAGTGAATCCAAGAATTTTCTAAAACCATCGGACAGAAAACCAACTCCATACGTAAGTTCAGAAGTTTTTCGTCCCTTTTAACACTCTATTTTCAATTGATATAATTATTTCCCTCACTATCAGGCGTTCATTTCGGCACCCTATTACAAAGAAAAAATATATAAAACCAAACTAAAATCGAGCTGGATTAAACCGGGCGTATCATATTGAACTTTTTATATTGAATATTATAAAAACAAAATCTGATGCCTAGTTGAACAGTGAGGGCCAATTTGCCTACATAAAGTATAGAATTTCTTTCAAATAAAATTTATATCTAAAGCACAATACCACTTTCTTCAGCGATTTGGCTAAATATTTCGCAACTAAATTTCACCGCCAAATTTCTATGCAAAATTTATCCGCGAAATGAACACAATACCAGGCTTAAGACTAAAATAGGAAAAAGGAAAAAAAACGTTCCTTTAGTGAGCATCCATCATGTCCTGGACGAGAATTAATTAAGCTATTTAGACTATATAACCTATAGAGAAACATTTTCGGATAAGAAGTATCTCCGTGAACGGAAGGTAAAGCCAAAGCATTTTTCGACTTTACCAAATTTTCAGAGTTAGAAAGTGACGAATATTATTTAATTACCAGAACTTAACATTGACGCAATTGACCAACTAAATTTAAATTAGTTCATATTTGTTGATTCTAAAATAAGATTTAGATGTTAGAAACCATATTTTAGTTGTGATAGTAAGACTTTTCTCTTTTCGGGAACTTCTGTTTCATCAACGTTCACCTATCGAACATTTTACAAACCCAGATTTATGTTTGTTATCAAATACACACATCTCATCCTTCGATCCAAGGAAAAGTTCATCTGTAGTTGAGTTATTAGTTTACTCATGTTTTGAATTTCTTGATATAACTTACGTTAATTAAGTCCTATGCGGTATGGAGAGAGTATAAAATCCCTATTATGTATTAATTTTCGGGACAGAGATGTTTGTGTCCGCGTAAGTTTAGATAAGGCTTTATGTGTACGCGAAGCTGGAAGTACCAATATATTATAACGAAATGAACTACTAGAGTTTTCATTTCCTTCTCCTCTCACTTTCCTGGAGCCCTCTAACATGGAGGTTGTCTAGGTCCGCTACTCTCTCTCTTTGCAGGTCAACTAGGGACTCTGAAAAATCTTGCCCTCAGAGTCAGATGGGTGGCTGGGACATGCAAGAAGGCAGATCATCTGCGCCTTCGACGATGGATATAGGTAAGTGGCGTAAAAGTCCCTTCAGGACTGAGTGTGTGCCGGCTTTGTGTTGGATAGGCAGGAATTTTTTTTTGATTATGGCTGACGGCAGCGGCAGGTTTTTCGTGGAACCTCCCCACACTCTCCGCCAATAGCGGAGGCGAGCTAGCGTCCCGCCCTGCAGTCAACGCTGTCCGTCGAGTGATCTGTCAGCTCATGCTGGCAGTCTGGACTTTACGTCCAATCACTCATCATAGTTCCATAACAATCCTACCAATTTATTGAATGACACCTGAAACTATACTTTAATTTAAATTACAATTATTTCACACATTTTATTGTGTAAAGTTCAAAAGTTTAGCTTTTTCGAATTAAATGTTAATGTTTTTATTATGTAGGGGAGGCAAGGAGAAGGTATTACAGCTTTTTTCTTTCTCAGTGATATACACAAGTAAAGTTTGAATACAGAATAAGAAATGCTAGAACTCAGATTAAATCTTAAAATGGAATATATTGTTACGTGCAATAGAATGTGGCAGCCCAAAGTGTTAATTTACTCGTCTTACCACAAGAGGCGCTGATATCAACAGAATAAATTTCTGTCAAAGTTAGGATGATGTAATCTTACGAAATCACTTTTGTTCAGCTTCGAGTTTTTAATGAAGAGTCATAATAAAGAGATTATTTTATATATTAAAATTCAGTCTTTTTTTTAGTAGTAGAGTATAACTAAAGTAGCAAAGCTTGATGAGGAAGCATACAAAAAACCTAAAAGAATTTAGGTATTTTATATATGCTTCCTCAAGCTTTTATTATTTTCCACTACTAAACTTGAACTAATGAAAAAAGACAGAATTTTATTAACTAAAATTGCTTTATTAATACTGTTGCGAGCCTGGCTTTTAGTTCTTTATTTACAACACAATATTAAATTTTTAATATACAAGTTCTTTATTTCACTCTAATCTTATACAATTCACAAACTATCTATTAATCAACTCAACTTTAATTATCGCTAATAGTGTACTTTCAATTATCGCAATCCAATTACAACACTTTCGCACGTTTATTACTTTCGATTGTTAACACTGCAACGTCTAAGACAAGACTATTTTCTTGGCGGTGACAACTGTTATATTTATACCCTAGAAACTCTCCAGATTAGTCTGGAGTGTTCTATTCGAGAATCCTCTTAACTATTCTGTTCAATCTATTCTTGAACCTTCCCGAAGATTCTATCATCGATTCTCCGAGCCTGAAGATGTTTACTCTCCATTGCCAGTAGATTGCACTAGTTGTCTCTTTCTATTGCACGTAGCACTGCTTGTAATATTGACACAAGCGATCCAGATGAACGATTTTTCGTTTGCCTCTCGTACCACGTTGAATACTGTATACTGCGTGATTTATTCTAGTTACTACTGAATACGGTCCCTCCCAGTGTTGTTGTGAATTTGGAGAACGTCCCTTACGTCGGTTCGGGTTATACAGCCAAACAAGATCACCTTCATTTAATCCTGCTGAATTCGCACGTAAGTCATAGCAGGTCCTCATCCGATTGGCATTTACTGCTAATTTTGTCCTCGTGGCTTCTTGTACATCAGCTCTCCTTTCCAATGAGGCTCTGACATTACACTTATACATTTCCTTTCTGCTGCTATGTGGCGACCCTTTGTAAGAAGCACACACAGTGCATCTGCGACACCACTTCTCCACATCCTCCCGCATATGTTGTTGTAAAGCGACCACCTACCTTGAGTTAGATGCGCTTGCACATTTTGCTTAGCAAGCTTTTTCAACCTTTTTGCTTAACCGTGCATATCTTTTCCATTTCCTGCACGAGTCCCGTTATCATACATAAATTGTATCCAATTCAATTCCGCTTATACATTGTAGCTAATTTCTAGTAAACACATTCCATGCGAATATCCAATTTCCCTAGTGTCAGCAACTTGACCAAGCTGCAATTATGATTAGAGCTTTTTGTTAAAGAAAAGATTAATTAGTCTTCACCTTTGATTGAACGCAAGAACATCGTGATCGGTCCGCGGAGCTCGCGACACCTTGAGCTTTTCTTATAACATTTGTATTGAGTCATATTAAATTATTTGTGTTAAGAGTATACATAAAGCCAACTTGAATAGCTTAAGGGCGCTGTAACTATAGTTCTAACGTAATAATAATAATCAATTAAAAGTAACGAGTGTTCTTATTCTTTACAATCCCGAATTCCCCGTCAACATATTCTGGTGTCAAGTGTGGGGTCACGTAGAATCGCATTCGGTAACCTAATTCAAGCCCTATTGCATGCGTGAATGCAGTAAATACGTAAATTGGAGCAAGAAGGTTCGATTTATTGTGACCACAATAATAATTGCTGTCGTTGGGATACAGGAGATTGTGCAAACTGGGTGAAGACTCACTATCAATTAGCATCGTGGACCGAGGAAGATTCAATTTCTTCGACTTGTTGCGACGATTGTTCCGCAATTCTGTTCTGGTATTTTGGTAAAACATCAGTAAAAATCGTTTTGCATCACTATGAGATCCAGGTAGAATTACATCCAGGAAGAGAAATTCCAACAGTAATAACAGGTTTGATCAGGAGAATTAACTGCGAAACAGATATAAGCGTAGAAATTATGCTTTTGCCATGATAATTTCTTCAATCGTATATTGATTACTTTAATTCTCATTTTATTACATATATATTTATACACAAATTTTTCAATATAAAATAATCTTTATATTACCTATATATACATACATATGAAACACTTTTTTTTTTTGATTTGGTGTGCTTATAAGATTACTCTGTGAAAAAGTGTTTGATTGCAACTGCTCGTGCGGATTCGCATTGAGAAATTTTTGTAATTAGGTCTATAAAAATCTGCTCAGGTGAAGTGAAGTGGCCCTGATTAAATAAATAAAATAACAATCTGTGAGAACGACCCTTTTTCTTTGTGTAAAGGTCTACTAGTTTGTCTTATACTGTTTTGTTGGTGTTGAATGTCGGAGAATTCGCTTTCCTCAGAGGAAGATTTTTTAGGATTCTCATCTGTTTTTGATTCTGAAGATTGTGGCGAACTGGTTTTGAGTTTAGATGTGTCATTTGCTCTTAAATTTATCCCAGAGTTTGATGGAAACCGGGAGATTCTTCATAAATTTATTGGATGTTGTTTCTAAGGATTTAGATCCGGTCGATTTACCTATGTTCTTAAATATTGTTAGGGGTAAGCTTTCCGGTGCGGCCTATAATATAGTGAAATATAAAACTTTTAACGATTGGGCCAGTCTCAAAAAGCCCTACAGGACCAGTTTTTGGAACAGCGTACCCTTACTCAGATTCAGTCTGATCTTGTGAACGTCAAACAAAGACCAGGTGAAATTGTGCGCTTATATGGAAATCGAGTCGAGAAATTACTGGTGGATCTCAATGATGCTTGTATCGCGAGTGAAGGTCAAGCATCTTGCACTGTAATAGAAAGTTTAAATAGAAAAACTGCCCTTAAGGCATTTGTGGACGGTCTAAACAATTCCCACAATTTCCCACTCTCACGGAAGCTATAGAAGCTGCTGTGAATGAAGAAACAGGTTTGGCTCAGGAAAGATCGACTAAATTTGGTTCCTCCAATATTCAATGTACATATTGCCATAAAAATGGGCATACTTTTTCTAATTGTTTTTCTCGTGGCAACCTTACGACACACAGGCAACCTGCGTTTCAAAGAGTTGAGCCTAAAAGGGAACCACCACCGCCGTCTTATAGAATAAGTTCTATTACTTGTAGCTACTGTAAGTATAAAGGGCATCACCTGCGAGATTGCAGAAAACGGCAGTTCAACGAAAATAAGAAAAGGGGTGAACTTCGTAGTCAGAATAATTTTAGCAATTCTTACAATCATTCGGAAAACTTTCAGCAACCCTGTCCAAGAGATGGTACGACCAGGGTAAGCAAACAAAGATAAACCATCAATTTTTAGTAAACTTGAACAAGCATGAGCCGCCTAAATTCATTTATCGCCTATATTCTCTAAATAATTTTGTCGAATGTAGAGGTTATACTTCTCCGTCCTAATAAAATTTATAATTATAAAAATCCTATATCTTTGCAATGTTGTCGGTATACCAGGTACTTTCCGGATAGTGTTGGCTCCTATTCTGCACCAGAATGTAATAATTCTAAATCTTTACTAAATCGTGGTGATACTAATCATTCTAATCGTTTACTAAATCGTAGTGATTGAAAGTTTCTATGGTGTCGAAATAATTCTAAATCTTTACTAAATCGTGGTGATACTAATCATTCTAATCGTTTACTAAATCGTAGTTATTCAAAGTTTCTATCGTGTCAAAATAATTCTAAATCTTTACTAAATCGTGGTGATACTAATCATTCTAATCGTTTACTAAATCGTAGTGATTCAAAGTCTCTGTCGTGTCGAAATAATTCTAAATCTTTACTAAATCGTGGTGATACTAATCATTATAATCGTTTACTAAATCGTAGTGATTCAAAGTCTCTATCGTGTCGAAATAATTCTAAATTTTTACTAAATCGTGGTGATCCCAAGTTTTTATCGTGTCGAAATAATTCTATATCTTTACGAAACCGTAGTAATACTAATTTATGTCGGGATAGCTCTAATTGCTTATTGAACCACGTTAATACTCGCGAATCGTTTCCTTCTGTAACTGAATCGCTGAACACTGAATCACTAAAATGCTATAAGAATCCTTTGCTAACTCGTGATCCCAAGCTTTTAGCTTTCCACTTGGAGAGGCCAGCGGAAAAATTTACCCCGGGACATTGTAACATTTTTACCTTAAACCTAAAAAGTCCAGTTAAGTGCGAATCTATTATTGTGAAGTTATCCAATACCCAGAATAAGCTCACTAATCTGTTGGTGGATAGTGGAAGTGAAGTTTCCATAATAAAAATTAACAAACTTAATGATAAAAAGATAGTAGATACTACCCAGAGATCTACGTTGAAGGGGATCTCAAACAAGAAGCAGAGGACTCTTGGGGTGTGTTTCTTAAAAGTTATATGTACGAACACAGCAAGTATTCTGCATCCCTTCCATGTTATCGAAAGGGATTTTCCCATCAGCAATAATGGTATTTTGGGAAATGATTTTCTATTAGGACATAAGGCAAAGCTTGATTATGATTCTCAAACATTGCAATTTTTATTATCTAATGGTAATACATTCACTACAAAACTTACATCTTCAGACTCAAAAATACTAATACCTGCACGGTCGGAGGTTTTAAGGGAGGTCGAAACTACGTATAATGAGGAGGTCGTATGTTTTCCTAAGGAACTACACGACGGAATATATGTGGCGGCTAGTGTCTGTACACCTCGCAATTATAAATGTTTTATTTCTGTTATAAACTCGGGCGAAATCCTAGATCAATTCGGTAAATCAAAGTTTTTCTCTACGCTCGATCTCGCGAGCGGGTTTCACCAAATAAAAGTCGATCCCAAGGATAGGGAGAAACCCGCCTTTACTCCACCACTGGGACATTATGAGTATGTTCGTATACCATACGGATTGAAGGGGGCACCTTCAACATTTCAAAGGCTAATGAATAACGTCTTAGCTGGCCTACAGGGTTCCAGGATTTTTGTATACAAGGATGACGTGGTGATATATGGACAAACCTTGGAAGAGCATAATATGAAGTTGAGAGATGTTCTCCAGAGATTGCGTGAGCACAATTTAAAGTTGCAACCTGAGAAATGCGAATTTCTGAGGTCAGAGCTTACATATCTTGGTCATGTTGTGAATGAGAATGGGATTAGTCCGGACCCCGGAAAGGTCGAAACTGTGAGAAATTTCCTAGAGCTTGCAGGTTATTATCGTCGATTTATTGGGGATTTTGCTAAGATATCCCAACCGCTTACAGGGTTACTAAAGAAGGACGCTGAATTTATCTGGACTGCAAAGTGCATTGAATCGTTTAATATCCTAAAAGAAAGACTTATAAACCCCCCTCTTTTGCAGTATCCTGACTTCACAAAGGAATTTATTTTAACGTGCGATTCTAGTGGAACGGCAATTGGTTCCGTTTTATCACAAGGTATACTAGGGCAAGATCTCCCCATTGCTTATGCATCTCGCACACTCTCAAAAAGTGAGAGGAATTATTCCGTTATAGACAAGGAACTTCTTGCTATAGTATGGTCAACACATCATTTTAGACCATATTTATTTGGGAAGAAATTTCAAATTTATACTGACCATAAGCCTCTTGTTTATCTTCACAACTGTAAGGATCCCAGTTCTAGACTTATGCGGTGGAGGCTTAAGTTAGAAGAGTTCGATTTCGAAATTTTCCATAAAAAGGGGTCTTGTAATACAAATGCAGATAGCTTAAGTCGCATCTATAAAATGACCTTAAGATCGCAAACTCAGCCTCAAGTCTCTAATTTTGAAGGTGATGGAGAAATTGAGAATGTTGAGCCTTCCGGAATGTCTGAAGAGTCACCACACTCTTATAAGGACTTTGTTGAAGCCTATAACTCCAAACCTATCTTTAACTCCTTGATAACTGACTCGGATGGAAATATGCGTGATTATGTTGGCCGATCTGACTGTGTAATGTTCGTAAACAAGGAATTGAGTATTGGAGCGGAGACCCAAGATTTGATAACTGAAGATCAATTAACTTCATTAAAATCTCGTAAATTGGGACAATAAATGACAATAAACATACTATATTTCTAGTGACTAGTTCACTTTTGGAGAAGCCTACTTATGAAATATTCTACAAGGCGTTTACGAAATTGAAATTAACCTCGCTCGAAAGAGGAATATCCGAATTGTTTATCCCAAATCCTAGTAAATTTCCAAACCAATCGCCACTGCGTTATGACTGCCTACGTTCTATGTTACGATACGTATTCAAGGACACGAAAATTAAGGTACGCATTCTGCACGATAATACTAATAAACCTTATTCACAGGACGAAATCCAGCAAATTTTACGCGAATACCATATTGCACTTACTGGAGGGCACAACGGTGTAAATCGTACCTTTAAAAGAATCAAACTTAACCACAAATGGAAGAACATGTATAAGGACGTAAAAAGGTTTATAAAATCATGTGAGCTATGCAAGAAAAATAAAATCGTCCGGTATACTCGCGAGCCCATGGTTATTACTTCTACCGCTAAAGAGGCATTTGAAAAACTATCCATTGACATAGTCGGACCATTTCCTAAAACTGAGGCGGGTAATAAATATCTATTAACTTTTATCGATGACCTCACTAAGTTCTCAGGCGCAATACCAATTCCTGATCAGACCGCGCCTGTAATAGCAAAGAGGTTCGTTACTGATATAATTTTGAATTTTGGCGTTCCTAAATATGTGTTAACAGATCAAGGCAGATCAGCAAACTCTTTAAAGAAACTTGCAAATTGATAAAAATAAAAAAACTTCAAACGACAACCTACAGGCCACAATCCAATGGGTCCTGTGAAGGGAATCATCGGAATCTTGTGGAGTATCTACGCTGTTTTATGAATCGCACCCAGACGGACTGGGACGAGTGGGCGAAGTATGCTACCTTTGTGTATAACACTACTCCTAGTGTGTCAACTGGGTTTACTCCAATTGAACTTGTATTTGGAAAAAAGGCGGAATTACCGTCTACATTTTCCCGAACTCCTGAAATTATCTACGATTATACGATTTACACTAATGAGTTAAAAGCACGTTTACGACATTTTCATCAGGTCGCAAGAGAAAATTTAATGAAGCATAAGGAAACATCCGAGGCTTACTATGACAAATATAGCAACCCCTCAAGATTCAGGGTGGGGGATCTTATGTATCTGAGGGACGAACGGCCGCAAAAGGGTAAATGCAAAAAATTGCTTCCAGTATGGCTGGGTCCTTATAGACTTGTTTCAATGAACGGAGTTAATTCTGTTATTCTCATCAATGAGAGTTTTAATAAAACCGCTAAAGGTCATAATAATCGACTTGTACCGTTCTTTCCATGAATTAATTCTGCTTTTCCCCTTAGGTTTGTTTATGTTATGGCTTTACTGGGCGTCCGCGTTTGAGATGCTCTTGAGGAGAGTGCTGGCGACGTGATTACTATACGAGATACTACTGACGAATCCGGACTTATGTACGAGAAAATGAGCATCCTAAACTTGTATAATGACAAATGGAAGCTGTTGCTTCATACTGACTTGGGAGACCTTAGGGAACAGTTTAAGCAGATCATAAAATATTCTAATAAAATCAATGACACTTGTAATGATTTACGAGCCAGAAACTATAAAGCTAGGGAGTGTTCACATATCTTGTTACAAATTTTACAAACTGTGGCAAACCTTCGTAAGCAAAATTTACTCATCAGTAACATCCTGGGTCAAAAATACGATATTATACAAAAGAGGGCCGTAATTGGTGCTATAGGAAGTCTGGCTAAGGTACTTTTTGGTACACTGGACGAATCCGACGCAGAATTTTATAGCGAACAGCTCAGATTAGTTGAAGAAAATGAAAATCACTTATACAATTTGTTGAAGGAACAGACTAGCATATACGAATCTGCACTTGGTCAATTTAATACTACATTTGCGTCCATGAAGCAGTTGCAATCAAATTTAGAGAAGGTTAGTGAGAAAATTAATAATATAGAAAACTCAACAAACCAAAATCAATTCTTACTAGAATCCTTAAATATTCTAAATGAAATATTTGTAAATTTTGTTATGATAACCGATCAATTCTCTATCGCTCAGTCTCACACTATCGATGTTTTGTATGCTTGTTCCCAAGGGAAATTGCATCCTTATGTGATTGATAACGATCAAATGTTAAACGAACTTTTGAAAATCCAGACACACTTGTCCAATGGATTACACTTACCTATTAAACCTAGATTAGATAATGTTCATTTAATATATAATATTGTTGCGTGCAATAGAAAGAGACAACTGGTGACATCTACTGGCAATGTGGCAATGGAGAAGTAAACGACTTTAGGTTCGGAGAATTGATTATGGTATCTACAGGAAGGTTCAGGAATAGAATGAATAGAATGAATAGAACAGTCAAGAAGCTTCTGGAAAATAGAACACTCGAGAATAATATGGAGAGTTTCTAGGGTATAAATATAACAGTTGTCATAGCCAGAATAAGAGTCTTGTCTTAGACGTTGCATAATTGAAAGTACAGTACTAGCGATAATTAGAGTTGAGTTGATTAATAGAAAGTTTGTGAATTTTGTATGATTAGAGTGAAATAAAGAACTTGTATAATAAGTATTTAATATTGTGTTTTAAATAACGAACCGCAAGAGCCACGCTCGCAACAACTGGTGTCAGAAGTGAAATAAATTCGCGAAATAAAGTGGTGGCAATTGACTTTAAAATTCAAAGTGTGATTAATTTTGTGAAATTGTGTTAAATTTTGAAAGTTCTGGAAAATAATTTATATTCAACTTAAAGTGAATTACTAAAGTAATGGGGCGAAAATTCGAGGAGCTTCGAACGCAGGATTTGAAAGTGGATTTAGGGAACCGGTCATTACAAACGACAGGTGCAAAGAAAGTTCTAGTCGAGCGACTCAGACAAGCTTTGATAGAGGAAGGAAAGAATCCTGAAACATTTGTTTTCGAAGATAACTTGGAAGAAACCGAAGTGGAAGAAGAGCCTACAATGAAAATGGAACAGCTTTTGAGTACTTTAATGAGCAAAATGGAAGCCCGTTTTGATGAACAAAAGAATTCTCTCGAGGAACAAAAGAAATCTATGGAAACCCGTCTGGACGAGCAAAAGGATGCTTTTGAGCAACAAAAGAATGCTTTTGAGGAACAAAAGAATTCTTTGGAATCAAGGTTAGATGAGCAGAAGAATTCTATGGAAACCCGCTTGGACGAACAAAAGAGTTCTTTGGAGAATTGCCTAGAAACTCGTTTGGAGGAACAGAAAAATCTTCTAAAAAACTCATTAGATGAACAAAATTTGAAAATTGAAGAAATCGAGCAGGAACAACAAAAATTTACTGAGCAACTTGAAAACGTTAAAGCAGATCTGGAAAGAATAAGGCATCGTCAGCCTCTAAACGTAGCAGCTGAAATATCTGGCGCAGGTAGAATGAAACCTCCAATATTTGATGGACAAAATTCATGGCATATCTTCAAGAGACAATTTGAGGCAGCTTCAGAGGTAAATGGATGGAATGATGAAGACAAAGCTATAGCTGTGGTGTTAGCACTTCGAGGTCCTGCGTCAGAACTCTTACAAACTGTACAGATTGAAAATCAACGTGATTATACTTCATTAGTACAGGCGATAGAATTACGTTACGGAGATGAGCACATGCAGCAAGTATATCGCCTATAGTTCCGCAACAGGATTCAAAAGCATGGCGAATCACTACAACAATTGCAGGCTGATGTGGAAAGATTAGCGCATCATTCATACTCCAGCGTAAATGCGGATTTCCTTAATGAAGTGGCTACGGAGGCATTTGTGAACGCTATTGTAGATCAAAATTTACAGCAAGCGTTAAGGCTAGCAGGAAAGAAATCAACAGCAGAAGCACTAGCCTATGCATTAGCGTATGAATCCGCCAGACAAGCATCACGGAGTGCTGTACGAGTAAGAGAAATTGCAGTGGAAGAATGTACTTGTAACAGAGTGCAATCATCACAGAGCCCGCCCTCACGTGGTGTCCTTCGATGCTGGAATTGTAATAAATCAGGGCATCTTCAAAGAGACTGCAGAAAACGTCGACGAGTGGAATCACCTGAAGAAGGGAAAGAAGAATGCCAAAGATGTCGAGCCAGGGAACAAGCTATTCGTGGAGAGACTAGATATCAAGCAGCGACTAGTCGCATCAGCTCTCCTGTTGAGCAGTCGGAAAACTAGTAAAAACCAACTTTGTGGGGCAGAAGTTGGTTGGTGGAATCGGCAGCCCCGAAGTCATCATTCAAGTAGGCCAGTTGCAGAGAAATAATAGCAGTCTTGTTATATATGGAAGTGTAGAAAAAAATGACTGCGCAGTCACTATCGATACTGGAGCTGCAAGATCAATTATTAGAACAGATCTTGTTAAGAACAAATGGCTTCATAATACCACCAAATATCTACTAAGAACAGCAACTGGAGCAGCGGCACGGGTGTTTGGAGAAATAACTTTAGATGTTCAACTAGGCGAACTACTATTTCCTCACACTTTCCTGGTTTCAGACATAATGGATGAATGCATTCTTGGAATAGATTTCATGACCACATACAAAATAAATCTGGATGTCGGAGAGCGGATTCTCAAATATGGGAACATAGAAATTCCTATGAAACTAGGAGAAGGAGCAGATCATCCTGCGAAAGTAAGGACGATGGTCTGCGAAAATATTACTCTTTCGCCATGCTCCGAGACACTAATATGGACAAAGCTTACTGATGACATCGGGGCCTTCCAATTCTATCTGGTGGAGCCTAACCCCACAGAAGCTACATCGAGCATCATTGTTGGCAAAACTTTAGTGAAGGCAGAAGGTGCAACATTAATACCAGTCAGAGTGCTTAACACATCCGAAAATGAGGTACAACTAAAAGAAGGTGCTATAATTGGAAATTGTGAACCCGTTTACCAAATCGTCAATTTGGATAATGGTAGTAATATCAGGGAGACAAAACCTATACCAGCTACTACCCAACAGGTTCAGAAACTTCTTTCGTCCAGTGCCTTAAGTGAACAACAACACAACGATGCCAAAGAGGTGATCGATGAATTTTCGGAATTATTTGCAATGAATGATGATGACTATGGTAAAACAAATCTTGTCCAGCATCGGATCGATACAGGAGATTCCAGGCCCATTCGACAGACACCACGAAGATTGCCATTAGCCAAACAACCAGAAGTTGCAGACATGATGAACTCCATGAAGAAACAAAGCTTAATAGAGGAATCTAACAGCCCTTGGACATCGCCGGTTGTTCTGGTTAGGAAAAAGGATGGCAGCACCCGATTCTGCGTAGACTACCGCCAACTAAACAACGTGACGAGAAAAGATAGCTATCCATTACCAACGATTGATGATACGTTGGATACCCTTTCCGGAGCGCAATGGTTTTCCACATTGGATTTGAAGAGTGGTTACTGGCAAGTGGAAATACATCCCGAGGACCGAGATAAAACTGCTTTCTCAGTTGGCAGTGGCTTATGGCAATTCAAAGTAATGCCATTTGGGTTATGTAATGCTCCAGCCACATTCGAACGACTAATGGAATGTGTTCTACGTGGTTTAACCTGGAAAACATGTCTTGTCTACTTGGATGGCATAATAGTTATCGGAAGGACATTCAAGGAACATAAAAACAACTTACGAGACGTACTTCAAAGACTCAAAGATGCAAAATTGAAGCTCAGTGCGAGTAAATGTGCTCTATTCAAAGATGAAGTTAAATATTTAGGGCACATAGTTTCATCACAAGGAGTAAGAACCGATCCAGAGAAGATAGAAGCCGTCAAAAATTGGCCAGTTCCAAAGGACAAACATCAATTACGGAGTTTTCTTGGTTTAGCTACCTACTACAGGCGATTCGTGAAAGGTTTTGCAGATATAGCAAGAAGCCTACATCAACTTACAGAAAAGGGAAGGCCGTTCATATGGTCGGATAAATGCAACGAAAGTTTTGAAGATTTGAAGCAACAGCTCTGTGAATCTCCAGTACTTCATTATCCAAAGCTGGGAAAAACATTTATATTAGACACTGATGCCAGCAATGAAGGTATTGGTGCAGTGCTTTCGCAGGAGGAGAATGGTCAAGAAGTTCCAGTAGCTTACTATAGCAAAGCACTTTCAAAGCCAGAGAAAAATTATTGTGCTACAAGAAAAGAGCTACTTGCTATTGTAAGTTCAACAAAACATTTTCATAAATATCTCTACGGGTAGAAATACATCCTTCGCACCGACCATGCAGCGCTTAAATGGCTTCTGCAGTTTAAGAACCCTGAGGGACAAGTCGCGAGATGGATAGAGCGACTCCAGGCTTATGATCTTCAGATCCAACACCGAAGAGGTCGTATCCATGGAAATGCAGACGCCCTTTCACGACGTCCATGCAAACTTGAATGCAAATATTGCGCACGGGTGGAAGAAAAAGAAACAACAGCAACTATACAGTTGGTAACCGTGGAACCATCTACAGGTTGGGACAACGAGGACCTGAGAACAGCACAACGAGAAGATCCGGACATTTCACCTATTCTCGCTTGGAACGAAGATATGGAAAGACCAGACTGGAAGGATATTTCGGAACGGAGTGAGAAGCTGAAAAGTTACTGGGCTCAATGGAACTCTCTTCATGTTGAATGTGGTATATTAAAACGCAAATGGGAAGCACCTAACGGCGAATATTTCCGAATGCAGATAGTCGTGCCAGCATCAAACGTCAAAGATGTTCTAGAAGAAATGCACGGTGGAACTTCTGGAGGACATTTGGGAGTGAACAAAACCATTTCCAAAATACGGGAAAGGTTTTATTGGCTACATATGCGAGAAGATGTGGAGGAGTGGTGCCGCAGATGTACTGTCTGTGCTGCTTGCAAAGGGCCGCAACACAGAAGCAGAGGAGAAATGCATAAGTATAATGTCGGAGCCCCCCTTTGAAAGGATAGCTGTAGACATCGCTGGACCTTTTCCTGAAACGGATGGCGGTAACCGTTATATTTTAGTTGCCATTGACTATTTCAGTAAATGGCCTGAAGCTTATGCAATCCCTAATCAAGAGGCAACCACAGTTGCGGAACAAATAATAACGAATTGGGTCAGTAGGTTTGGCGTGCCTCACGAACTTCATTCGGACCAAGGACGGAACTTCGAATCGCGGACTTTCCAGGAGATGTGTAAAATGTTGGGAATAAGAAAAACTAGAACAACTCCTCTACACCCGCAATCTGATGGCATGGTAGAACGCTTCAACAGAACATTGATCGAGCATCTAAAGAAAGTCAACTGACTATCATTAACGCGATTGGGATCGACACATTCCTATATTCCTAATGCCTTATAGATCAGCCATTCATAGTACTACCGGACAAACCCCAGCTAAAGTCATATTCGGAAGAGAGATGCGTTTACCTAGCGACCTCAAATTCGGTACCCCCAGAGGTGAACAAAAGTTACCAGAAGACTACGTATCGGAGCTCAAACAACAATTAGCTGATCTGCACGAGGCCACGAGGACGAAATTAGCAACAAATACTGATCGGATGAAGACCCGCTATAACCTACGTGCTAATTCCGCAGGATTTAATGAAGGTGATCTTGTTTGGCTCTACAATCCGAGACGACGTAAGGGACGTTCTCCAAAATTGCAACAACACTGGGAAGGACCGTATTCAGTAGTAACTAGAATTAATGACGTGGTATACAGGATTCAGCGTGGCACAAGAGGCAAGCATAAAATTGTTCATTTGGACCGCTTGTGTCAATACTACGAGCATCAAGACCGTGGACCACCTGTTGTTCGGGACGAACAAACTTAAGAAGGGGGCAGTGTTCGGTGCAATAGAAAGAGACAACTGGTGACATCTACTGGCAATGTGGCAATGGAGAAGTAAACGACTTTAGGTTCGGAGAATTGATTATGGTATCTACAGGAAGGTTCAGGAATAGAATGAATAGAATGAATAGAACAGTCAAGAAGCTTCTGGAAAATAGAACACTCGAGAATAATCTGGAGAGTTTCTAGGGTATAAATATAACAGTTGTCATAGCCAGAATAAGAGTCTTGTCTTAGACGTTGCAGTGTTAACAAGTGAAAGTAATAAACGTGCGAAAGTGTTGTAATTAGATTGCGATAATTGAAAGTACAGTATTAGCGATAATTAGAGTTGAGTTGATTAATAGAAAGTTTGTGAATTTTGTATGATTAGAGTGAAATAAAGAACTTGTATAATAAGTATTTAATATTGTGTTTTAAATAACGAACCGCAAGAGCCACGCTCGCAACAATATAATAGATACCCATATCTACTATTCTAACGATAGGCTTAACTTTTTATTGATAATCCCCTTAATCTATCCAGATGAATACTATATTTATAAGATGACAAGCTTGCCAAAATTAATCAGGAATAAGACATATGCTATTGTTATAACAAATAAACCGTTCATAGTCATTGACGTTTCTAAACAGCACTACTTTCCTTATGATAATAACGATTTTTCAAAATGTCTAAAGTTGTCAAAAGCTGCTTACATATGCGAGCAAAGCATGCCGATTTTTATGACACATTTAAACAGTGCATGCGAAATGTCGTTGTTCATAAATGCAAATGTCCTTCCAAAATCATGTCAAGTGAAATTATTAACACTTTCAGAAACGGTCTTTCTACAATTAGCAAAACCTAATTCGTGGTTATTCATTGCTCCTGAAAAGCAAAATATACTTGTGAATTGTAGGGGAAGTGGTGGTGTATCTAAGGAAATTTTAAATACAGGAATAGTAATACTTAACTATAGATGTAAGGCTCATGTAAATGGAATAATTATTAATTCAAAGAAGGAATACTCAAGTAATGTCAGTACTATTTTTCTTTCAAAGGCAAATCTAATAGAGGAAGACGAGGTTATGCCTAAGCATTATATAAATGTGTCAATTAAGCCAATTAAAATAAAGACCTTCTCCATTACAGAGCAAATTGAAAATCTTAACAAGATGAGTTTTGATATTTGAGAATTTAAAAACGAAAACTTCAAAATGAAAAAAATAAATGGTCATTCAAAGCAATTGTACTCCTTATATGGAATTATATCAACCATTGCAATTTTTGTAATACTATTCATAATTATCAAGCACACAAAATTAAAATTTGTAAAAACAAAGCAAACAGATTGTACGAGCTCCGCTGACATTGAAGATAAAGATAATAAGGACGATAGCAAGCTTTCATCTTCTGTTGTTGAAAGTTGCACCAACCCCAGGTACAACTTTCAAAAATAAGGGGGGGGCATGTTGTAAAGGGACCACCTAACTTGAGTTAGATGCGCTTGCACATTTTGCTTAACCGTGCATATCATTTCCATTTCCTGCACGAGTCCCGTTATCATACATAAATTGTATCCAATTCAATTCCGCTTATACATTGTAGCTAATTTCTAGTAAACACATTCCATGCGAATATCCAATTTCCCTAGTGTCAGCAACTTGACCAAGCTGCAATTATGATTAGAGCTTTTTGTTAAAGAAAAGATTAATTAGTCTTCACCTTTGATTGAACGCAAGAACATCGTGATCGGTCCGCGGAGCTCGCGACACCTTGAGCTTTTCTTATAACATTTGTATTGAGTCATATTAAATTATTTTTGTTAAGAGTATACATAAAGCCAACTTGAATAGCTTAAGGGCGCTGTAACTATAGTTCTAACGTAATAATAATAATCAATTAAAAGTAACGAGTGTTCTTATTCTTTACAATCCCGAATTCCCCGACAACAATGTAGCCAATTAAACTTTTCTCGTATTTTAGAAATTGTTTTATTCACTCCTAAATGTTCTCCAGATGTTCCACGATGCATTTTACCTAGAACATCTTTGACGTTTGATGCTGGCACTACTATTTGCATTCGGAATGATTCGCAGTTAGGTAGCTTTTCAGATTTTTACTCATCCCTGAAATATCCTTCCATTCTGGATTTTCTAAATCTGTTTTCCAAGCAAGAATAGGCGATATGTCCGGATCTTCTCGTTGCGCTGTTCGCAAGTTCTCGATGTCCCAACCTGTTGATGGTTCCACAGTTATCGACTGTATAGTTGCTGTTCTTTCTTTTTCTTCCACCCGGCCGCAATGTTTGCATTCAAGTTTGCATGGACGTTGTACAAAGGCTTCTGCATTTCCATGGATAAGTTGCATCTCTAAGCCATAAGGTTGGAGTCTAGTCGCTCCAAGAATAGCTTGCTCTCTAGTTCGCCAACTTGGACATTATTCTCTTTCTTTCTTTTCTGTTGATTCCCTTCGACGGCGCTTCCTGCAGTCGCTTTGAAGGTGTCCCAATTTATTACAATCCCAGCATCGAAGAGCACTACGTGAAGGGTTGCTCAGTGATAACTGCAATCTATTGCAAGTCTGCTGCCCAGCTCAATATCTTTGCAATTCCACTCTCCTCTCTTCATCTAGAGATTCCACTCGTCGGCGTTTTCTACATTCCCTTTGTAGGTGTCCCGGTCTATTACAATTCCAGCATTGCAGAATACCACGTGAAGGAGTGCTCTGTGATGGCTGCATTCTATTACAAGTACATTCGTTCACCGAAATTTCTCTCATTCGTACTGCACTCCATGAAGCTTGTCTGGCGGATTCATACACTAATGCATAGGCTAGTGCTTCTGCTGTTGATTTCTTTCCTGCTATCCTTAATGCATGTTGTAAGCTTTGATCTGCAATAGCGTTCACAAATGCTTCCGTCGCCAATTCATTGAGAAAATCCGCATTCACGCTGGAGTATGAAAGATGCGCTAATCTTTCCACATCACCCTGCAATTGTTGTAGTGATTGGCCATGTTTTTGAATCCTGTTGCGCAACTGTAGGCGATATACTTGCTGCATGTGCTCATCTCCGTAACGTAATTCTATCGCCTGTATTAATGAAGAGTAATTACGTTGATTTTCAATCTGTACAGTTTGTAAGAGTTCTGACGCAGGACCTCGAAGTGCTAACACCACAGCTATAGCTTTGTCTTCATCATTCCATCCATTTACCTCTGAAGCTGCCTCGAATTGTCTCTTGAAGATATGCCACGAATTTTGTCCATCAAATATTGGAGGTTTCATTCTACCTGCACCGGATATTTCAGCTGCTACGTTTAGAGGCATACGATTCTTTATTCTTTCCAGATCTGCTTTAAAGTTATCAAGCTGTTCCGTAACATTTTGTTGTACTCCCGACACTTGTTGTCGAGCTTCCAACACTTCCTGCTGGATTTCTTCAATATTCACATTGTTCGTCTAATGAAACTTTCAGAAAGTTCTTCTGTTCCTCCAAATAAGTTTCTAGACAATTCTGTAGAGAATTCTTTTGATCCTCAAAAGCATTATTTTGCTCATCTAAACGGGATTCCAGAGAATTCTTTTGTTCCTCAAAAGCATTGTTTTGTTCCTCATTGGAGTTATTCTGTTCATCAAAACGAGCTTCCATAGATTTCTTTTGTTCATCTAAACGGGATTCCAGAGAATTCTTTTTGTTCCTAGACAGAATTCTTTTGTTCCTCGAGAGAATTCTCTTGTTCCTCAAAAGCATCCTTTTGCTCGTTCAAACGGGTTTCCATAGATATCTTGTGTTCCTCGAGAGAATCCTTTTGTTCATCAAAACGGGCTTCCATTTTGCTCATTAAATTACTCAAAAGCTGTCCCATTTTCATCGCAGGCTCTTCTTCAGCTTCGGTTTCTTCCAAGTTCTCTTCGAAAACAAATGTCTCAGGATTTTTTCCTTCCTCTATCAAAGCTTGTCTGAGCCGCTCAACTAGCACTTTCTTTGCACCTGTCGTTTGTAAAAACCGGTTCCCTAACTCCACTTTCAAATCCTGCCTTCGAAGCTCCTCGACTTTTCGCCCCATTACCTTAGTAACTTACTTAAAGTTGAATATAAATTATTTTCCAGAACTTTCAAAATTACACAATTTCACAAAATTAATCACACTTTGAATTTTTAAGTCAATTGCCACCACTTTATTTCGCAAATTTATTTCACTTCTGACACCAGTTGTTGCGAGCGCGGCTTTTAGTTCGTTATTTACAACATAATATTAAATTTTTAATAGACAAGTTCTTTATTTCACTCTAATCTTATACAATTCACAAACTTTCTATTAATCAACTCAACTTTAATTATCGCTAATAGTGTACATTCAATTATCGCAATCCAATTACAACAGTTTCGCACGTTTATAACTTTCGCTTGCTAACACTGCAACGTCTAAGACAAGACTCTTTTCTTGGCGGTGACAACTTTTATATTTATACCCTAGAAACTCTCCAGATTAGTCTGGAGTGTTCTATTCGAGAATCCTCTTAACTATTCTATTCAATCTATTCTTGAACCTTCCCGAAGATTCTATCATCGATTCTCCGAACCTGAACTTGTTTACTCTCCATGGCCAGTAGATGTCACCAGTTGTCTCTTTCTATTGCACGTAACAATACTTTCTTTGCGCGATTATAAAAATGGCAGTCATCTCATGGATGAGAGCTTGAAGCGAAACAAAAGTGAATTTAATAAGATTACATCATCCTAACTTTGACAGCAATTGTTTCTGTTGATATCAGCGACTCTTGTGGTAAGACGAGTAAATTAACATTTTGGGCTGCCACAAGAAAGAGCAAACTGTTGACATCTACTGGCAATGGAGAGTAAACAACTTCAAGTTCGGAGAATCGATAATAGGAAGGTTCAGGGATAGAATGAATAGAATAGTTAAGAAGATTGTGGAATAGAACACTCCAGAATAATCTGGAGAGTTTCTAGGGTATAAATATAAAAGTTGTCACCGCCAGAAAAAGAGTCTTGTCTTAGACGTTGCAGTGTTAACAAGCGAAAGTAATAACGTGCGAAAGTGTTGTAATTAGATTGCGATAATTGAAAATACAGTATTAGCGATAATTAAAGTTGAGTTGATTAATTGAAGGTTTATGAATTTTATATGATTAGAGTGTAATAAAGAACTTGTATATTAATTATTAAATATTGTGTTTTAAATAACGTACCAAAAGGCCACGCTCGCAACAACTGGTGTCAGAAGTGGGATAAATTCGCGAAATAAAGTGGTGGCAATTGACTTTAAAATTCAAAGTGTGATTAATTTTGTGAAATTGTGTTAAATTTTGAAAGTTCTGGAAAATAATTTATATTCAACTTTAAGTAAATTACTAAGGTAATGGGGTGAAAATTCGAGGAGCTTCGAACGCAGGATTTGAAAGTGGAGTTAGGGAACCGGTCATTACAAACGACAGGTGCAAAGAAAGTTCTAGTCGAGCGACTCAGACAAGCTTTGATAGAGGAAGGAAAGAATCCTGAAACATTTGTTTTCGAAGATAACTTGGAAGAAACCGAAGTTGAAGAAGAGCCTACAATGAAAATGGAACAGCTTTTGAGTACTTTAATGAGCAAAATGGAAGCCCGTTTTGATGAACAAAAGAATTCTCTCGAGGAACACAAGAAATCTATGGAAACCCGTCTGGACGAGCAAAAGGATGCTTTTGAGGAACAAAAGAATTCTCTCGAGGAACAAAAGAATTCTCTCGAGGAACAAAAGAATTCTCTGGAATCCCGTTTAGATGAGCAGAAGAAATCTATGGACGAACAAAAGAATGCTTTCGTTGAACAAGAGAATTCTCTGGAATCCCGCTTAATGAGCAAACGAATTCTCTAGAATTCCGGTTAGATGAGCAGAAGAAATCTATGGAAACCCGCTTGGACGCTTGGAGTTCTCTGGAGAATTGTCTAGAAATCGTTTGGAAGAACAGAAGACTTTCCTGAAAAACTCGTTAGACGAACAAAATTTAAAAATTGAAGGAATCGAGTAGGAAGTGGCGGAAGCTCAACAAAAAGTCACCGAGCAGCTTGACAGTTTTAAAGCAGATCTAGAAAGAATAAAGAATCGTGAGCCTCTAAACGTAGCAGCTGAATTATCCGGTGCAGGTAGAATGAAATCTCCAATATTTTATGGACAAAATTCGTGGCATATTTTCAAGAGACAATTCGAGGCAGCTTCAGAGGTAAATGGATGGAATGATGAAGGCAAAGCTATAGCTCTGGTGTTAGCACTTCGTGCTCCTGCGTCAGAACTCTTACAAACTGTACCGATTGAAAATCAACGTGATTACTCTTCATTAGTACAGGCGATAGAATTACGTTACGGAGATGAGCACATGCAGCAAGTATATCGCCTACAGTTACGCAACAGGATTCAAAAACATTGCGAATCACTACAACAATTGCAGGCTGATGTGGAAAGTTTACCTCATCTTTCATACTCCAGCGTGAATGCGGATTTTCTCAATAAAGTGGCGACGAAAGCATTTGTGAACGCTATTGCAGATCAAAACTTATAACATGCATTAAGGATAGCAGGAAAGAAATTAAAAGCAGAAGCACTAGCCTATGCATTAGTGTATGAATCCGCCAGACAAGCTTCACGGAGTGCAGTACGAATGAGAGAAATTTCGGCGAACGAATGTACTTGTAATAGAATGCAGCCATCACAGAGCACTCCTTCACGTAGTATTCTGCAATGCTGGAATTGTAATAGACCGGGACACCTACAAAGGGACTGCAGAAAACGCCGACGAGTGGAATCCCTAGATGAAGAGAGGAGAGTGGAATTGCATAGATATCGAGTTGGGCACCAGACTTGCAATAGATTGCAGTTATCACTGAGCAACCCTTCACGTAGTGTTCTTCGATGCTGGGATTGTAATAAATTGGGACACCTTCAAAGCGACTGCGGGAAGCACCGTCGAAGGGAATCAACAGAAAAGAAAGAAAGAGAAGAATTTCCAAGTTGGCGAACTAGAGAGCAAGCTATTCTTGGAGCGAATAGACTCCAACCTTATGGCTTAGAGATGCAACATAGGAAAGGACTTATCCATGGAAATGCAGAAGCCTTTGTACAACGTCCATGCAAACATGAATGCAAACATTGCGCCCGGGTGGAAGCAATAGAAATAGACAACTGGTGACATCTACTGGCAATGGATAGTAAACAGCTTCAGGTTCGGAGAATCGATGACGGAATGTTCGGGAAGGTTCAGGAATAGAATGAATAGAGAAGTCAAGAAGGTTCTGGAATAGAACACTCTAGAATAATCTGGAGAGTTTCTAGGGTATAAATATAACAGTTATCACCACCAGAAAAAGAGTCTTGTCTTAGACGTTGCAGTGTTAACAAGCGAAAGTAATAACGTGCGAAAGTGTTGTAATTAGATTGCGATAATTGAAAGTACAGTATTAGCGATAATTAAAGTTGAGTTGATTAATTGAAGGTTTATGAATTTTATATGATTAGAGTGTAATAAAGAACTTGTATATTGATTATTAAATATTGTGTTTTAAATAACGAACCAAAAGGCCACGCTCGCAACACTATTTTAGGTAATTTTGATATGCAACAATTGCAATTACTTGACTTGAGTTCTTCTTGAATTTAATTTTCCAATTATTTAAGTTGAAACTTACGCC
Source organism: Dioctria rufipes (assembly GCA_963924295.1). Taxonomy (NCBI): domain Eukaryota; kingdom Metazoa; phylum Arthropoda; class Insecta; order Diptera; family Asilidae; genus Dioctria; species Dioctria rufipes. The sequence goes on from OZ002740.1 coordinate 140,367,444, forward strand.
CTGAATACGCGTTTTCATAATATTTTGATTACGTCAAGCATTACTCCAAGTATACTTCAAGTATTCATGTAAACGTGCTGCATGTTATACATTGTCAGTGATATTCGAACTGAATTTTTTTATGGAATGAAAAATAATTTAAATGCAGTAAAAAAAAACACAACAAGGTTAATTATGTATTAATTAAATATTTTACTGCTACAAAATCGTTATTATGTTAATACATTTATGACATAAGAAAATTATTTTTGTTTCTGTTAAATTTTCACTTGAATTTGAAAGTATGAATAGAATAATAGAATAATCTTTATTAGTAGTATTTAGAATATACTTTTAACTACAGTAACATTTTATAAATTCTATGCATTTCTTTTTAAAACAATTAACGGACGTCTCTCTTTTTATGTCTTCAGATAACTTGTTGTACAACTGGAAGCCCTTGTAAATTAACGAATTCTGCGTTCTCGCTTTGTTGTAAGACTCCATCCATATTCCTCAAATTGTAATTAAATTTAAATTTAAATTTATTTTAAAAATGAATAAGAGTACATTTAGCTCAATTTTTTGTTGTACTTTCATCCACTTAAGTGTATCCAACATCCACTTAACAGATGAATACCTACTACACAACAGTATACTTCGCATCGCCTTATTCTGCATTTTCTGGAGGCGTTCAATTCCCTCTTTTGTGCACAGAAACAATATGGTGGAGCAGTATTCAAGATGCGGTTTTATCATCACATTATATATCCTTATTGCACAAAATAATGAAAGTGATTTTCGTATTCTTTTAAAATACCCAATTTTCTTACCTAACTTCTTACATACATAGTCTACGTGACTTTTAAAATTTAACTTGCAATCCAATATCACTCCTAAGTACTTTACTTCATTTAGCAGCTCAATATTTTCGTTTCCTATTTCTATAGGTAGATTATCATTTGTGTTTAACCACATACCATTCGTTTTCATAATGTTAATTTTCAGTTTGTTTCTATTTAACCACTTATGCAAATTGTCTAGATCAAATTCGAGTTTTGATTTAATCTCTATAGCACTGTCCCCGGAGCAATATATTAAAGCATCGTCCGCATATAAATTTACCTTCGAGTGCACTAAACTCAACTTTAAATCATTCACGTATATAATAAACAATAGCGTGCCCAGTACAGATCCTTGGCGACACCCAGTTTCGTCTCTACCGCCTGCGAATAAATCCCATTCACCTTCGTTCTTTGCGCTCTATACTGCAGATAACTTTCGAACCATTTCTACTCCTTCCCTCTTATTCCATACTTCCACAACTTTTGTAACAAAATATTTCCGTCCACCGTTTCTATCTTCTTCCCTGCATCCGTTTCTTCTTTCCAAAGTGAGATGATAAAATTCAAAGCAGTTTCACATGAATGATTTTTCCTGAACCCGGACTGTTCACTGATTATTAATTGGTTGCTTTCCTCTAGCTGTTGCTGAACCACACACTCTAATATCTTTTCAAATATCGGCAACATATTTATTGGACGGTAATCCTCACATTTTTTGGTTTAATGACTTTCTGCACTGGGACTATCAGTGATTCTTTCCAAGTCGCTGGGCACTTGCCCTCATACATCGATTTATTCACGAAATAAGTCATGGTGTTTCCTAATGCTGACCAATTATCTATGATCATCTTCGCACTAAACTTATTAAAATCCTTTTTTTGGTTGATATTTTTGCAAATGGATTTCAATTTTTCCTCACTTACTTCCTTGAGTTGAAAAATATTGGTGGATTCATTTATTTGATTCACGTACTGTTCTTTAGGTATAGTTTCATGTATTTCATTAAAACTTTCGATGAAGAAATTATTAAATCTGTCTGCAATTTCCGTATTATCTGTAATATTAATGTTATCAAATTTTACTTTTTCAAAACTCGCCACATTTCTTTTTGCGTCGTCGCCTTGTTTATCCTGTTTTCAATACTATTTTTTTCAGCTTTTTGAATTTTCGCTTTATATATGTTCCTTATCGTTTCATACATTTCCCAAGTACTTTCGTCATTTGTCAGCTTAGCTTTGTTATACGTATTAATCTTATACTGTTTCATTTTTTTTAAGTCAACAGAAAACCAACTTATATCCACAGTGTGGTTAACTTCCTTTTTTCTTGTAAAACTCTTAACTATTTCATTCATTGTCATATCAAATTCTTTTGTGCAGTCGTGTATGGTTTCATGTAATATGACATCTTTAATTTTAGATTTCTTTAGAGCTTCCATAAATTCATTTTTTTTATATTTCAAGCATTCTATCCACTGTTCCTTAATATCTACTCTATTATTATATACATCAAATAAAATCTCTAGCGTTTCATGGTCGCTTATTTTCAAGGCCTTATTTACTTTTACTTCAAGATTTTTTTTTTGTTTGTTATTACGTAATCTATCAATGTTTGAGAGCTTATTGTAACACGTGTAAATTCATTTACTATTTGCTTAAGGCCTGCTGCTAATATCACTCTTTCTAATTGTTTCTTATATGTATTATTCTCCATCCAGTTTATATTAAAGTCTCCTGTTATTATTAAATCCCCATCTTTATCCTCCAAATATTGGATTATTTCCTCGAATAGTGTACAGAAATCACTTTTTGACGAGCTGGGTGATCTATACAGTACTACCACATTAATACACTTTCTTCCTACACGGCATTTTAAGGCCATCCACCATACACTTAATGCAATATCGACTTTTTTAATTAACTCAAATTCCCATTCTTTTTTAATGTACATAGCTACACCTCCTGTATGCTTCGAGCTAGAGTCACACCTAACTAAGTCATAACCGTTTAAATAAATCTCCCCATCCTGTACAACATCCTTCAGGTGAGTTTCACTTAAAAGAATCAAATCAAAATCTTTTTTATGGCATGTGATTTCTAATTCATGAAAGTTGCCTATCAGCCCCTGGATATTCATATATGCCCATTTCATTTGCTTTTGTTGCTATATACCTACTTGCTGTTTTATTATTTTCACTTTGTTCAAGTATACTGGACAATGCCAGCTAAGCGTGTTATGGTTAACGACCATTTTTAAACCCAAATTCTCATTAGCTTTAATGCAATTTGCACATTTTTCCACCACTTGACTATTGCACCCTTTCGAATTATGTTCCTGCATACACTTCGAGCACAAGGTATATAGAAGACAAGGTATTCCCGACTCGAACCACGTTCCGCCATTTTTGTTAAAACTCTTTTTCCCTTTTTCTTCATTCACTGAAGTACGTCAGCTGTAATGTTTCAAAATTCAGTACGCCACTGTCAGATTTCCTTTTTCTTTTTTATTCATTCACTGAAGTACGTCACAGACTATCAGCTGTTTGATCAGCTGTGATATGTAAAAATTTTAATGGGCATACCTTGTTTCTTCTATATACCTTGCTTCGAGCATACCTCTTTATTCTTGCATTCTGAAGATCTATGGTTAAACCCCAAACATTTATAGCATCTTAGTACATGAGTTCCATCCCATACAGGACAAACATTCCAACCAATTTTAATTTTGCCCACCTCAATTGTTTTCGTGATCCAATTGAATAATTGCATTAAAATACTTTTTACGGCCTTCTTTTACTTCCCAGATCTTCTTGCACTCCATTACACTATGTTTCATATAATCATTTTGATTCCGTACTGCCGTAATGATTTGGTTCTCAACCCATTTCTCATATATTTTATGTATAAAAATTCGTGGTTTTTTTATTTCTGGCACCTTAATCTCATAATTCTGCCCTAACTTTTCTTCCAATGCTACTTTAATTTTCTGCCTTTCTTCATTACTCTCGCTTTCGATGACAATAACACCATCTTGCTTACCTTTGATTCCAGTGAATTTTAGATTAGTGGGGTCCACATGTCTCTTAATATCTTCCTTAGCATTGATTATTTATATATAGATATGCACAGAATCATTGACGTCTTAGAAACGAGATGTCGCTACTTGCCAAAAATGTGATTGAAACTTTTAAAATAATTAAAATAAATAAAATACAATTTTTACAGCATATAATATAAAAATGTTTCAAAACTAAATCAAACTCCTTAGCAGTCCTTAATAATTCTTTTATTAGATGTTTTAAAGCTGGAAATAACAAACGAAAAACACGTACCGACATCTCATTGATTCAATGATTCTGGGCACATCTATTTATAAATAATCAATGTCTACTTGCTTGACAATTATCGGAGGTGCACACTTCACTTTATCCGCATAAGATGCTTTTTTCCCCCTTCCTTCTGTATTGATTATTTATATATAGATGTGCCCAAAATCATTGACGTCTTAGAAAGAAGATGTCGCTACTTGGAAAAAATGCGATAAAAACTTTTATTTAATGGTTTAAATAAAACTTTTCCAGCATATAAAGTAAAAATAGTTAAAAACCAAATAGCATATTACAGTCATTGAAAATTGGCTGGAAATAACAAGTAGCGAATCGCCTTTAGCAGCAATCGAACAGGGACCTTTTTTACGGCTAAAATTGTTCATTATTTTGAACTATAGGTGGCGTGCATTTGTGATTACTATTTTAATTTCTTCTACGAAAATGATGCTAAATATATGTTTGTGGAAATTACTGCCATCTACTTGTCAAAACTAAACAAACTTTTCGCTGATATTTTTGGCTAAATATTTCGCAACGTCAATGATGCTGGGCACATCATTTCGCGGATAAATTTTGTATGGAAATTTAGCGGTGAAATTTAGTTGCATACATCTCTTACCTTATTGTATACATCTTTTTACCTTATTGAACTTAAGGCACTTTCACATCAAACCCGAAAAACTCAATTTATTCCATTTTAGAACAAGATTTTTGCTCCAATGATTAATAAAATCATGGAAAATAGGATAAACTAATAATTTTTTTTTCAAATTTTTGTGAAAAACACATCTGTAATCTATTTTCAACCAAAAACGAAATTTCGGTTGCATCTGTCAAGTTCTTTTCGGTTTCCACATGTGGAACGTAACAGGACGTAAAAATTTTTCGGTCGTACCGAACTTCACTTTTGTGTTTATATTGAAAATCCATACATTACATTTATAATATGGATAGGAATTTCGAAGTAAAAATAAAATATGCTTTTTCGTATGAGCTCTCATCATACAACTTGTATGATAATTAAATGTTAATTGTATTTAACCAAAAAAAGTTTTCGATTTTTGGTATGAATGCAAAAGCGAGTTTTCAATGTGAAAGTGCTTTATAAAAAAAAACATCTAAAATATTCGAATGTTTCATTTTACACACAATTTTAGTAATTTATTGCCATATTTATTAAGATATCAAAAATTTTCTTATTTTTCTATATATACAGTGCATATTAGACATAGAGTGACGCCAGCACAATTTTCATTCTACACAAAATGGTGGAACGTGGTTCGTATATCGAATATCGTGTATTTTATATTCTTTGTGGCTTTAATTCGTTATCATGTTGGTGTTACTGCAGCTTCAGCTACAGAATTATAATTTTGCTAATATCAGCTACAACATCATGTGTAGCTTAGGTAATTTTTTTTTTTCAATTAGCGAAGAATTGAAGGACCAACAAACGATTTTATTAATAAAAATGAGTCCAACAAACGATTACGCATTGATTGAGCTGGTTATAAATCAAATTAAATTAAAAATAAGAACTTTCCGGCTAACTTTTTAGATTTGCGAAAAAACTGTTATCCAACAAATGTTTAAATTAAGCCAACACTCACCAACAATCGATCAGCAATCGATACGTGCAATAAAAAATTTAAGCTGACATTGTAAAAATTAAAAAGTTATAGTTGACCGGCCAACTTGGTTGACAATATGTGAAATACTCATTATCTTTTCGGTGTTACTTAAGCTTCAACTACAAAATTAGAATTTGTCTAATATCAGCTACAGCTTCATGTGTAGCTAGCTTCACGTGTAGCTTAGGTAAATTATTTCTTCAATTAACAAAGAATTGAGGAACCAACAAACGATTTTATTAATAACAAGTAAAAAAGCTAGAATTGGTCTAAGACCAATTCTTATGATACCCTAGATAAATGCCCGTATTAAATTTCGTATGGTCACCGATCTATTCAAGTATTGATTTTGAAGTGGTTTTTCGCATATATTTCTAGAACAGTTTGTCGCACAGAAAAAATGGTAATAACCAATTTTATAGGATTTCATATTCTGCAGAAGTTCTTAGTACAATAAAAATGTCTTGGACTGATCGTTTTCAAAGTATACGTAAAAAACCGAAATTTTTAAGAAGGAGTTGCCCGATTTAGTCCATTTTCGAACTTAGTTTTACTTTTTTTTTAAGTCCGTGTACAAAATTTCAGCTCTTTAAGTATACGCGTTTTCGAGTTATCGTGCGCACAGACGGACGGACGGACGGACGGACAGACGGACGGACGGACGGACGGACAGACGGACGGACGGACGGACATGCAAAAATCGAAATAACTTTTAATATTATGAATGGGTGTCCAATCCATTTTGCTCTACCATCATTATTTCGAGGTGTTACAAACGAAATGACAAACTTAGTATACCCCTATGATTTCATCTAGGGTATAAAAACGAGTCCAACAAACGATTACGCATTGATTGAGCTGTTTGTAAATCAAATTAAATTAAAAATAAAAATTTTACGGCTAACTTGATGGCGAATTTTCTTTTTAGATTTTCGAAAAAATTAGTATCCAGCATGCCAACAAACACCAACAAACGACCAACAATCGATATGTGCAATAAAACATTAAAAAAGTAAAAGTTGACCGGCCAACTTGATGGAGCTGGTGCAGACATGTTAAATCTTCGAATCGGAGCGAAGATTCCGCTCTGGCGATGTTATAATATTTTCGTTCGACAGACGATTTTGCTTATTTCGAAATTATTTCCCAAATTTTCCCCTAGCACAAATGGCATTTATAGATACTTTTTCTAGTTGTTGATAAGTTTTAATAATAATAAAATTGGAATTAATAAATTTTTCAAACGTAGTGGCTATTTGTGGAGGATAACGAAAATGACGAAGAAATAATTAATTTCCGGGACAAAAGAAATATTTAAGGCAGCGGTATTATGTTATGAATATGCCTAACAAAATGTACTGCCTTATTAATTTTTGAATTCAAGAAATATTCTTACTAGTTTTATAACTTCAAGTTTGAAGAATCTGTATATCATTTAAATCTAATTTCTTAAATTTTACAAAAATTTTTTAATTTTCGCTTGTACTATCACTCTCAGAAAACTCAGTGATATTCTATCGAAATTATCACCTGTCGAAAGTGTTACAACCAATGACATGTATAATTTTTATGTCAGTGGTTACAACACCGACTATCGATAAATTGTCGAACTTACTAAATTAATTAGTAAAGTATTATATATATTAAATATATTTAAAGAAAATAGATTTTTTTATTTTGGAAATAGTGTGATTCTTTTCATTAGTTCAAAACTACTGAAATATGCCCGAATATTGTGGTTCTATTTACTGTTGAAATATGTCTGAATATTGTGCATCTCTTTACTGGCTCAAAACTACTGAAAAATGCCTGAATATTGCGGTTCTCTTTATTGGTTTAGAAATACCGAATACATCCCCCAAAGATTACAGCATAAAAGTAATGAAAAACTGATGCTTCCCTCCTGAAAGTGCGGGTTTTTCAGTTTTAGTGGCGCCACCTGTCCTGCTCTTACATACGCAAATAAATCATTTTATTTCTTAATAGACTGCTATGCCTTCAAGTAAGTATGTGGTAAGTAGTGTAAAGGTCCGTAACCCCCGGAATATAATACAAGCCATGAAGTCGCCGAAGGCACCGACACATTAAAAGGCCTTAACGTGCCGGGTCGTAACCCCCGAATATAATACAAGACATGAAGTCGCCGAAAGCACCGACACATTAAAAGGCCTTAACGTGCCGGGTACAGCATGCAGTAAGAGCTCACTCTCACTGCTTTATGTCGCTCCCATAGCAAAATTAAGTTAAAACAAATTGCAGCCACATATGTTTTCTTTCTAATATTTAAAAAAAAATAGCATGTAGAACAAATTTATGGATATTATAGCGTTTAACAAAATACAAGCAACTTTTATATGAAAAACTCCTGCAGTAAGGCAAGGCAAGATGACTGTGGATGTCGCCTGCTGACCGGCCCGCTGCTCTCTTTTTTCGACTTTGTTCATGAGTTGATATTCCGGGGGTTACGAAAGGTCCCTTCAGGACCGAATGTGTGTGACGGCCTTTGTCTTGTCAGGCACAAATTTTTTGTATATGGCTGGTGGCACAGCGGCAGGTTTTCGTTGAACCTCCCCACACTCTCCGCCAATAGCCGAGGCGAGCTAGTGTGCCGCTCTGCGCTCAACGCTGTCCACCAAGTGGTCTGTCAGCTCATGCTGGCAGGCTGGACTTCACGTCCAAGTCAATCACTCGACATGGATCCATAACACATTAAACAGACCTATTTGCGAAAAGAAACTTTGACAATCACTGGGTCGCACGGCTGACGTTGACAACGCAGTGCAATAATAGGGCTGTTCATGTACTCAGTTTTGGGACAATGCATATTGCAATGAATTTGCACGAACTTACACATTTTCCGTTCGTTTACTTTCTCGTACCATAAAGTAATAAAGGCTAAAGAGATGACAAGATAACTTTGCTTTGCGAACCAATATTTGAAAGCTCAATCTGAAAGTTTGGATGCAATCGTCAAAGCTTTTCTTTCAGAGCTCGCATCTTCTGTATTGAATTTGCAGCCCACTGTACCAGCAAGCATCACATCAAGTCAAGTTATGATGTACTGAATGGAGTAAATGCAACACTACCAAAGTTTACCATGGTAGATATTAATCCGTATATGAATGTGTTACTTTTGGAAGCTCTTTTGATACAAAATAATATTGCTTCAGGCGGAAGAAATATTTTGCGATGATATACAACTCATTTGAAGGTATTAGCTGCTTTTTTTTATACTGTACTGGTTCATTGGAAATTTAAATTAATTTCATTCTATAAAACGTCTATAGGTAGCCATGATTTTTTTTTATCAAATTGCTTTTCAATATTCACAAAATGCCAAAATAGATCTAAAATATTTGGTTTTAATTCTCTTCAAAAGCTGGCAATTTGATGGTTTTCATTCATTTATAAATCCGTGCATCTCCTTTTATAGGGATCAGGAAAAAAACGCAGCATTGTAATCGTAATAGTACTGCATATTATATGTAAGCAAATTTCTTAGACGGTGGTGTTTTTTTCACTGTTGTATTCAGTGTTTTTATCTTACAGACGTAAATATAATGAAATAGTTGATGAATAATTCTAGCACCTTGAAATGGGAACATTTCGAAAATATAAACAACATTTTTACAAATTCATCAATTATTTTTATGTATTGAGATCGTGTGATATTCAAATTGTCGGTATTATGAGCGGGGTGAGAAATAATAAAATTGACTATTCTTTGAGGATTCCCTGTGACAATCCTTAATATTTTCAATATCGATTATCTTTAGAAAGAGAAATATAGGGCAAACGTCCTGTTTTTATATGTTGAAAAACTTTATGATAAATATCGTCCAGAAATGATACATGAAATTTTAAATTTACATTCCTCATACAATGCAGGCAACCATTTAGAAACATTTTTTCTACTCAAAAATGGTTTAAAAGAATAAAGTATACTGATATTTTTGTAAATCAAATTTTATGCTTTTATTATTTTTAGTTTGTTAATTGCTTTGTTTTTCTGTTTAAAAAGTTTCTGGGTTTCCCATATGCAGCGTTTTTTTATTAAAATATCAATAAAATAATCGAGTATTTTTAAACGATGTTCACAACACAGATTATCTTCTGCAAACCAATCGCTAAATTCGCTGATTTGTCTTGTTTTCTCAATGCATGTGTTCTTTATGACTTCTTTTATCGATTTCATATTTGGACTGATGGAAATAATTTGAATTTGATGAATTAGACATTCGAAGGACTTTGACATATGATAATTCCAGGGACGAAATATTTGGATATGTATTTGGACTGATGGAAATAATTTGTACAAAAATATTTAAAATAATTTTCATTAGCTGGAAAAAATTTTCTGTAGGCGACTTAAGTTTACCGAAATCCGAATTTTATGAAAATTTTTTGTAAAACAAAAAGTGCTCAGATTGATCTTCAAGACATATATATTCTCCTGTGTTTTTCATGTAAACTTCGCAAAATTTGCAGCCGATCTTCGGTAATATTTTTAATAGAATATACCCCAGAAAATATCACAAAGAGAGTCCTCAACGGGTTTATTATCATTATTGATAATATCAAAATTATAACTTTCGAAAAAATGAATTTCTAAGCTATTACTGTCTATATTGGAATCAGGTAAAGTATGAGAATTATCCGCGTGCATTACTTGACTTTCAGTATTTTGGAAAGTTGAATTTTCAAATATAAATTCCTCATTATCATCTTCGCAATTGCTGGTTTTTGATTTGAGTGCCAAAATTTTGCTAGACAAAAGCCTACTTATTATATGATTAAATTCATAAATGGAAGGATTTCGATTATTTCCACCCTTATATCTTATCATAGAAAATAAATTTTCTGGAACATCTTGGTTGAATTTATATATCAAAATAAATTCTTTTTCTGGGAACTGTTCAAGGGGATCACTTGATAAAGAAAGTATACCTCTAATTGATTGGATTAAACCATCAAAACAATAATTTTGCCTAGAAGTAGAAAAAGTTCTTATAAATGGAATAATGCCTTCGAGTATTGTCTAACGACTCTGTCTTTTCTAATTCGACATTTATATATATTTTTACTAGACGGTGACTTACTATTAAGACAATCGAAAGTATTGTTGACTTTTTCAAAAAAATCGGCAGTTGATATTGCTTTATATTTGGTTTCATTGCTAAATTTCCCTAAAGTCTGTACTGTGCGAACAGCAGCACTGCACGTATGACTAAAAACTTGCACTGCAAGAGAAACTTTCATTTTTTGCCAAGTGTTTGGATGCACATACTTGTCAGATAACTTTGGGCACATTTTTACTGGCTGGTGGCTTTTCTCCATATTGTATAGTTCTTCCAAAACTTTCCAGCTAGCGACCCCATCTTGACATTTTATTTCTGATTTAATTACAGTATTCCGAACTGATTTAACAAGATGAGGAACATCATGTATAGCATATATTTTTTCAGAATTGTAAAAAAAATATGGCTTTTCTGAGGTAACTCCAAAACTTTTTAGGCAACTTCAATTATTAGAGCCTTGATCGCAAATTATACCTTTTACGTCAACACCAATCTGAGTACCCAAGCAAATATTTTCTTTTATTTTTCTTTCAAACACTCTGCGCCAATAACATTTTTAGTGGTAAAATAGCTTATAACTATATTCCAATTAGAAAATATGCCACGTATCATAAATAAACAGATATGCTTCGCTATCTTAAAAACTTTTTTTATCACCCATATCTACATATCCAAATATTTCGTCCCTGGAATTATCATATGTCAAAGTCCTTCGAATGTCTAATTCATCAAATTCAAATTATTTCCATCAGTCCAAATATGAAATCTATAAAAGAAGTCATAAAGAACACATGCATTGAGAAAACAAGACAAATCATCGAATTTAGCGATTGGTTTGCAGAAGATAATCTGTGTTGTGAACATCGTTTAAAAATACTCGATTATTTTATTGATATTTTAATAAAAAAACACTGCATATGGGAAACCCAGAAACTTTTTAAACAGAAAAACAAAGCAATTAACAAACTAAAAATAATAAAAGCATAAAATTTGATTTACAAAAATATCAGTATACTTTATTCTTTTAAACCATTTTAAAATTTAAAATTTCATGTATCATTTCTGGACGATATTTATCATAAAGTTTTTCAACATATAAAAACAGGACGTTTGCCCTATATTTCTCTTTCTAAAGATAATCGATATTGAAAATATTAAGGATTGTCACAGGGAATCCTCAAAGAATAGTCAATTTTATTATTTCTCACCCCGCTCATAATACCGACAATTTGAATATCACACGATCTCAATACATAAAAATAATTGATGAATTTGTAAAAATGTTGTTTATATTTTCGAAATGTTCCCATTTCAAGGTGCTAGAATTATTCATCAACTATTTCATTATATTTACGTCTGTAAGATAAAAACACTGAATACAACAGTGAAAAAAACACCACCGTCTAAGAAATTTGCTTACATAATATGCAGTACTATTACGATTACAATGCTGCGTTTTTTTTTCCTGATCCCTATAAAAGGAGATGCACGGATTTATAAATGAATGAAAACCATCAAATTGCCAGCTTTTGAAGAGAATTAAAACCAAATATTTTAGATCTATTTTGGCATTTTGTGAATATTGAAAAGCAATTTGATAAAAAAAAATCATGGCTACCTATAGACGTTTTATAGAATGAAATTAATTTAAATTTCCAATGAACCAGTACAGTATAAAAAAAAGCAGCTAATACCTTCAAATGAGTTGTATGTCATCGCAAAATATTTCTTCCGCCTGAAGCAATATTATTTTGTATCAAAAGAGCTTCCAAAAGTAACACATTCATATACGGATTAATATCTACCATGGTAAACTTTGGTAGTGTTGCATTTACTCCATTCAGTACATCATAACTTGACTTGATGTGATGCCTGCTGGTACAGTGGGCTGCAAATTCAATACAGAAGATGCGAGCTCTGAAAGAAAAGCTTTGACGATTGCATCCAAACTTTCAGATTGAGCTTTCAAATATTGGTTCGCAAAGCAAAGTTAATCTTGTCATCTCTTTAGCCTTTATTACTTTATGCTCGTACACACAAAAGGTCTGTTCGCGTACTAGCTTGAAAGTACAAACTTGTAAAACTTTTTAAAAGTTTTTACTCGAAGGTGTTCGCGTATCCGAAAATTGAGAGAGAAATTGTTGACGTCACTTTTTCAGTGATAATAAATATAAATATAAGTATAGATGTATAGGTCATCACTCGTAACTAGTCATGGGCTGTGCTTAGCTTTTAGATAACTCATAAGGGCACTCAAGTGCTAGCAGATACTTGATGAGTGAATAGCTTTAGTTCTTAAGCCGTTTGCACATCGAAAAACGATAACGAAAACACTAAACCGAAAAACATAAATTTTGTCCTTAACTAACAGAAATTTGCCGCAATACATGTAATAAAATACAGTTTCAATGAAAAAATATTCATAATTAAAGTTTTATTTTAATTAAAATACATTTTTATGCTTATTCGTACGAGAAACAAATTTTCGTTCCGAACTGTCAAGATATTTTTTCGTTCCATACTATGTTCCACACACGAACGAATATTCTTTTCGGTCTTACATAACCTCATTTCCGTTAGCCGTTTGCACATCGAAAAACGATAACGAAAACACTAAAGCCCGGTATGCTAGAGCCAAGGAATTAGGTCAAGGAATTTTTCCACTTCTTTCTTAAAGAAAATTTGACATTAGGTCAAGGAATTTTTGACAATTTGGATTTGTCAATTGTGTGATATTTCTGACAATAAAGAAATAATTAAGAAAGTGAAGAAATGGATAATTTCCAATGAAGATACACGTAAAACAATTTTTATTCGTCCATTTGTCATTTTAAAATTGATACACCTCTTGCAAAATCGCCGTTCCTTCGTTCAATTTTTCAATTATTCCACCACCGTCAAAATTCCTTACAGAAATAAGTGCATCGGTACTTATTTCTTCAAGAAATATTGACATATATGGATTTTTCGTAAAAGAGCGACATCTTTTTGTCAATCAGGAAGTAGAGTTTTTCTGTTCGAATTACTTTTCTCTTACCTCTAGCGTACTACCTCAAGAAAAAAATTCCTTGAGCTAAAATGTGTACACCTGTACACAATTGTACAACCTATGCGCAATTTTAATCACTTTTATTTTCATATACTCAAAAGTATTTACTGAATTTGCAAACGTGAACGTACAAAAGTTAATAATTAAGAAGAAAGTTCAGTGGTCAAAAGTTTGTGAGTAATATTTGCTTCGTGCCCCCTACGGTTATTTCACGGGTTTTCCTGCGTCAATGCACCAAGCCCAAAACCAACCAAACCTAAGTAGGATTTGACAGCGAAGACCAAAAATGGCGGAGTGAAACATACACAATTGCAGGGCAATTTTGAGTACGCTCATGTACACGGATCGTACATATGATTGCATCTCCTTTAGTTATTACCTCGTTGGTTACTGTCGTAACCTCTGGTATATACAAGTAATGAACAAAGTCGAAAAAAGAGAGCAGCGGGCCGGTCGGCAGGTGACATCCACAGTCTTCTTGCCTTGTCTTAACTGCAGGAGTTTTTCATATAAAAAGTTGCTTGTATTTTGTTCAAACGCTATAATTTCCATAAATTTGTTCTACATGCTATTATTTTTTTTAAACTATTAGAAAGAAAACATATTTGGCTACAATTTGTATTAACTTCATTTTCCTGTGGGAGCAACAGTTTTGGGCTATAGAACCTGTTTTTAGAATTGTGCCTTAACGTGCCGGGTTCAGCATGCAGTAAGAGCTCACTCTCACTGCTTTTTGTATACTCGTCATAGAGGAAAAACTCAAATTTCATCAAATTTGAGTTTTTCCTCTATGACGAGTATACAAAAAGCAGTGAGAGTGAGCTCTTACTGCATGCTGAACCCGGCACGTTAAGGCACAATTCTTGCAAGGAAAATTGACAGCTGTCATAAGAAAGTTCATTTTTATAATTTTCTGAAAAGTTTTTAAAGCGCAATCAAAATGTCGAATGAAGATAGTTTAACTATTCAATGCTCTCATGGGACTGTGCAAGTTAAAAAAATAAATCAATATTCAATGCGCAAATGTTATTCCATTCTTCTTGTTTTTCAGGAAGTTGCATGAAAAGCGTTCGTTTATTTTTTCATACATTTTACACACGAGTAAGTTTTTGCACGAGAAGTACACGAACAGACCTATTTTCGAAGACAAATGGATCAGATGTTTCATTGCTTGTATTTCGATTCGAAATAAATTGACGTTCGATAAATTTTATATCATTTGCTTTGGAGTGTGCCTTTTTTCCTTTTAATTTTTTAATAGCATGTTGCTTGGAACACTCAGAACTTTAATTGTAAATAAAGAATTACCAAAAACCATTTCGTCTAACATTGTATATTTCTACAGAATCTCAATGGAAGAAAATATCAACATACCCTTAGTACTGGCCATTCCAAATTGATAAATACCACTGAAAGTAATGGAGTTCGAGAAATTAATTTAAAGGATGAAAAGACTCGGTAAGATTCACAGCTCAACTTCTTTACGTCAATAACTGTCAAGCGCGTATTTGTATCTTGTATCGTCGCTTACTGAAACGATATTTTTTTCTATCTAGGAATTCGCTTTCTATGGCGATGATGCACGACTTACTTGAAGACTTAACTTGCGGGTGGGAAAACGATAATCTTCGTTGCATTGTTATCTCATCAACTGGACCTATATTTTCAGCGGGACATAATTTAAAAGAACTGGTGTCAAAAATAGAAACAGCAGGTGTAGGACTATGTCTAAAACAATTTCATTTTAAGGTGCCCGAACGAGGAATTGAATTTCATCGGCAGGTGTTCGCGAAATGCTCTGAGATAATTTTAAATATTATTAAGGCTCCAGTTCCTGTTATAGCCAAAGTGGATGGTCTCGTTGCTGCTGCTGGTCTGCAGTTAGTCTCTTCGTGTGATATTGTGGTATGCAGCACGCAGAGCTCATTTTCCACTCCAGGGTAAATATAATTTAAAATTCGTTAAATATAATTCATACTTGCATCGTTCCTGAATTTTACCTAATTAGCTGTAATATTGTAATATGTTTTTTGATTGATTGTCATGATTTATGACTATTTTATACAAAAACAATTATTTTAGAAATTAAACATCACGGCGTTAAGGCCAAAACACAGTGAGAGCGACACAACAATGTTGGCAACTTAGTTGGCGATAATGTCGCATTTAAAACAGTGAACGCGACTCGACAAATGTTTTTGACAGCTATCTCTGTTTTATTTATTATAAAAGAAATGGCAAAAAGGAAAAAGTTAAGGAAAATCGCTAATATAGCTTATGCGGCTTACTTAAAATTGCAAAGCATAAAGAAAAAACTAAAAAGAAGACTAAGAGATTTCTTACATGGGATGACGTTTATTGTGCAACATAACTTTTCCCTCATTTTATCTATTAATTCTTCAAAACCCATAATTTGTCAAACTAATAAATGAAATTAATTTTATACAAGTTTTTAATAACTAGTTTATTTACTATTATCTTTTAATTTACTATGTTTCATAAAAATATCCAAATTCACATAACATGAATGTCATTTATTCACTATCCACACAGAAATGTCAATTATGTTGGCGACTAATTTAGAGATTTTCCCAAACTTTTTGTTGGCAACTTATCGCGTCGCCCTCATTGTGTTAAGTATGTGGGACTTTCATATATTCGAATCTTTGACAGCAACCAATTTACGGCGACTTTGTTGTGTCGTCCTCACTGTGTTTTGGCCTTTAGGTACATCGAGTAGGAAAGAGATAACGATACAGTACAAAATTGTTTAGTAAACTAATAAAAGTGCAATGAATAGACTCATTGCGGCAGTAATGGTGTTAGTACTAGAATAGAATAGAATAGAATAGAAAAAGAAAAGCATTTATTGAAGAGCCCAGCCGAAAAAAGTTCGCTTTAACAAACATGTAAGAGCGCTATTTTGGAACCACGTAGTGCTTCCTCCGCCTATCTATTTCTGTTTCATTTTAACATTTCATGTCCGCGGAAGGAAGCTCTCTTTTCTAGCTTCTCAAGAGCGCTCTCATAAATATTGTTGCGAGCGTGGCTTTTTGGTTCGTTATTTAAAACACAATATTACATTTTTAATATACAAGTTCTTTATTTCACTTCTGATCTTATATAGTTCACAAACCTTCAATTAATCAACTCAACTTTAATTATCGCTAATACTGTTCTTTCAATAATCAGGGGCTTTCGGCAAGCACTTTCTCAGTGAGACAACTGAGACAAAATTTTGAGCAACCGTCTCAGTTATCTTAGTTCATACCAATCAGCTGATTTACCAATTTTGACATTTATATAATTTTGATCACAGAATTGGATAGTGATAAATTGAGGAAAGTGTTGTTAGTTTATTCAAATAGCTCACTAAACTTTAATTATTAATTAAAATCACAAAATAACGACACTGAGTCAACTGAGACAAGAAAATTCAGTTTCACTTGTCTCAGTTGCCCAGTGGTTGCGTTCGAATATTGTAGCTCAATATGGAACTGAGACAGTTCACCGAAAGTACAGTCTCAGTGAGCCAATTGAGAATATCTCACTTGTCTCACTGAGAATGTGCTTGCCGAAAGCGCCTATCGCAATCCAATTACAACACTTTCGCTTGTTAACACTGCAACGTCTAAGACACGACTCATGCTCTGGTGGTGGCAACTGCTATATTTATACTCTACAAAGTCTCCAGAGCTTTCTTGAAGATTCCATTCTGGAACCATCCCAAAGATTCCATTCAAGAGTCATCGATTCTCCGAACCTTAAAGTTGTTTACTCTTCATTTTCAGTAGATGTCACTTGTCTCTTTTTGTTGCACGTAACCATTGATTATTTATATATAGATGTGCCCAAAATCATTGACGTCTTAGAAAGAAGATGTCGCTACTTGGAAAAAATGCGATAAAAACTTTTATTTAATGGTTTAAATAAAACTTTTCCAGCATATAAAGTAAAAATAGTTAAAAACCAAAAAGCATATGTAAGGACCAATTTAATGGTGAGTCAAGGAAAATGCCAAAATAACTAGTAGTGTCAACTATATTACATTTCTTCGCCTAACAATGTACATTGTTCACTGACAGTTCACCAGGTCTACGTCTCTTTATTACTTTAACACGACTGCGAAGTTGTACTTCTCTAACAGTTGTACTTCTCTAACAGTGTACTTTACGATACAAAAATAAATCTTGTTTTTAAGAGCCTAGCGCCATCTAGATTTTAAGTAGAATACAATAAATTATTACTCTTACAATTCGTCCATCCTGACTCTAAATCGTCCTCGATTACACTACACTTAATACTTATGATATTACAAAGTCTTTCAAAACGAGCGTAGCTATATATGGCTACTATTAAACTAGTACAATATTAAAACTTATACATATATCATTACATCAAGTTCAAATAAACTATAATTAGAGTTCATAAGTACAACATGAATACAAATAACAAGATGTGTAACCTTTCACATTAACGATAAAACAAAGTTTCAAATGATTATTTTCACTTACAATAAGAACTAAATAATTTCAAAGAAAATTGAAATTAGTGCCGGACTGTGAAACCACAGACAACGAAAATTCATTCGGCATATTCATTAAAAAATCTAAAACACCTTCTCAAAAGTAACTATGTCAAGTATCTTCAAAAATCAGCTTATCACTGCTATCACGTATGGCTTCATGTTAGCCGGCAAACACACTCCTTCGTAAGGCACTCTAGACACTTGCATTCCTTTCAAATCTTTAATGACATATCTGTCATTTGGCAATATTCTAACGATTTCGTAAGGACCACGATATTTTGGTAAAAGCTTCTTGTTAATACCCGGAGTTGTAATGACATTTCTAACCATTACCAGATCACCCTCTGAATAAATAAATGGAGGCTTATGAGACTTGTTATACACACTCTCATTATACACTTGTGTTCGATCTATAGAATCCGCAGCAGCATCACGCACTTCTTCCAGATCTTGTCTTTCTTCTAGAATTTCATTTTCGTGCAAGTACTCAGCGACTCTATCAAACGGCTCTCCCTTTTGATTTACTCCAAATAAAAGTACGCTTGGGCTTTCACCCGTAGAACTATTAACTGTATTATTAATCGAGAATTCAATACTAACCAGGCATTTATGCCATTCCTCAATAGAAGTAGACCCTATTTTCTTAGAAAGCATAGGCGTTAGCATCCGATTCACTCGTTCCACTTGTCCATTAGACTGTGGGGACATAGTAGCCACGGCTATGTGTTGAACATTTTGAGCAGACAAGGAATCCTGAAACTCCTTGGAAGTAAAGCAACTTCCTCTGTCAGATATTAAGCGGTTCGGCCTACTATATATTGAAAAATAGTTTCGCAGACAAGAAATAACTTCCCTTGTCGTAGTACCGTTCACTGCGTATAGTTTAGTAAACTTCGTAAATGCATCGACAACAACGAGGATGTATTTTTTCCTAGTACGTGTACAAGGCAAAGGACCATAATGATCAATATGCTAGGTATCGAAAGGCAACTTTCCTTTTGGAATACTATGAAGTGTTCCTTCGACTTTTCCTGTAGGTACAGAACAATGAATGCATCTCAAACATTTAGAAATATAAAATATTGGATGAAATCTCCCATCCTTCCGTTTCTGCATAAGGACAGCACCAAAACCAAAAGAACTTGCATCACAATGCAACTCTGTTGGGTTGTGAGGACTATAAATAGAAAGAAATGGGGATTCCAAAAGCTTAATCTTCAGAATATTAAATATTTCCAATTCTTTCAGGTCAAACCTGAACTCGCAATTCTTTCTTAGAAGGTCATGCAGAGGCTTAGCTATCAGCGCAAAATCTTTTATAAATTTGCGAAAATAGGAACACAATCCCAGAAAACTTTGAACGTCCCTCTGATTCTTTGGAACTGGAAAGTCATTAATGGCTCTTAAACTTTCTTCATTGGGTCTTATTCCGTCTCGATTTACTCTATATCCCAAATAAACTATCTCCTCGTAAAGGAATTTGCACTTATCATACCGAAGTTCCAACGAGTACAACCGCACCAAAGACAGTACTTCCCTTAAAATCTCCAAATGTTCCTCGATTGCCTCAGTAGCGATCAGTAAATCGTCCATATATACAAAAAGCCTATCTTCGAATATAAGTTTGTGAAATATTCTGCTAACATATCGCTGAAACACTGATGGAGCATTTTTTAACCCAAAAGGCATTCGAACATACTCAAACTGCCCCACGGGTGTCACAAAAGATGTATATTTAATGGAATTTTCATCCATTCTAACATGATGAAATCCACTTCGGAGGTCTAATGTGGTGAAATATTTCTTTCCTCTCAATCTATCTAATAGATCTTCAATAAGGGGAAGGGGGTAGTTATCTTTTACAGTGAGCCTATTCAACTCTCTGTAGTCAACACAAAGGCGGATATCTTTGCTCCTTTTTTGTACTAAAACTATTGGCGAAGCGTATGGAGAGCAACTGTCACGAATTATCCCTCTATTTAATAAATCACTAATAATTTTACGTAATTCTACAATATGTGCATGGGGTAGTCTGCGCGGCGCACAATAAAATGGATGCTCTTTTGTCAAACGTAATGTCATTTTAAATTCATCTACAAGTCTATCACGGTCCCTACTCTCATCAATATCAGCACACGTAATGATTTTACTAATTTCATCTTTTACATTGAAGGGTATGCAAGTATTTATATTAAAGCCCCCCTCGAAGTCAGCGTCAATATTTAAGATCTCATCTTCAAAATCATTATTAATCATACCTGTTTCAAGACACTTTTGAGAAGTCTCGACCGCTTCGCTAATTATTGAAGCTTCCATTTCTCGTTCGACACACGCAGGTTCACAATCCAGCACCTTTCCACTATCCATTACGCTCAGATCCTGACAGTTTATAATTTTAACACATGAAGTAAAGTCTAACTGGGCAGTCTGTATGAAATCTCTACCTAAAACTACGGGAAACGTCATACTGTTATCTTTTACAACAAAAATATTAATTATACAGACTTTATCTTGGAAATGTACCTTACAAGTTATTCTACCTTTAATATCCAATAAGCTGTTGTTTATACCATGATATCTATGTTGTCCCAGCTCTACCATACTGATGAAATGACCAGGAACGTATTTATGCTGTATGATGCTTATAGGACTACCAGTGTCCAGTAAGGAAACCAAGACACATGTGTATGTGCATTCGTCGAATCCAGGCTCGCATGTTGAAAATGTGTACTGAACCTTATGTTGAAAATCATTAACTGGCCTTATGCGATGTGACTCTTGATTCTGTAGAGACATGACGGCATTTGATCCAGGACAATCGGCAAATCTATGACCCAATCGTCCGCACTTAAAACAGGAACCAGGAGCTCTCTTTGGTTTGGAGCATTTACTGCTAACATGACCCTTTTCATTGCAATTGTAGCATCTAATAAGTTTCGGAACCTGAGACTGAGCTTTGGAGTCAAACTTAAATTGCTGCTGATTACTGGAAGAAAAACATTTAATTTTTTCGTATTTACCAAGTGATATTTTTAATTCATGTAAATTATTGGCATTGTAAAGAATGGACTTATTGAATTCTGTATCTGGGATACCCCTAATCACTGAAAGCACTATATCCCTTTCGTCAATATCGGCAAGTGAAGCTATTTCCTTCATAGCAAGGAAATATTGTTGATAAGACTCTGAGTTTTTCTTCTTCCTTTTTCGTAGCTCCTCGTAAATGTCGGCTTTTGTGACCTTTCTGTCAAATTCTTGTAGTAAATCCTGCTTTAGATCTTCCCAGTTCTTCGCTGATGTAGTTCGAAGAAGCAGTTTTGCTGTTCCCGTTAGTAAACGTTTTGCATATATGTAATAACTTCGGCTGTCCCAAGAAAATATTTCCCCTGATTCTTCCATTAGCTGGAACCACCTCTCAATAGAAAGATTGTCGTCTCCGCTAAAAGTAGGAACAGATTCCTCCACATCACGGAATGCCAACGTAACTGGTTGCTGTTGAGGTCCAATAGACTGAGTCAAACTGGAAATCTCTTTCTTCAACCGCGCTATTTCCTTTGTTTTTTCCAAAGTCTCTCGTAGAGAACTAATTTGCAGGTCCAGCGAAACTGTAGATACTGGAGAGTCTGAAGAGTCGTGCTGTTCTCCATTTTCCTGCGCCTCCATGTCCGGAAAAGTCAACAAAATCTGTTCAGGAGAGAAGCCTTTCACCGCTTCCTCCAACCTAAGTTTCAAGCTTGCCTTAAGTCCAGTAGTATCTAACTGTAATGCAGCTAGCTTTTCTTTTAACTGATTAACAGAGGCCTGTCTTAAAAATTCATTTAATCTTTCCGTATGACTCATATTTAACTTCGATATGATATGCAGTCTTTAACAAAAACAATCGTAAAGCATATAACAAACAGTCAAATAAAATAATGGTCGTAAACCTTGCAATATGTATGTATAATCTAATTAATTTGGCCGTATGCCTTCGTACACAATGAACAACAAAAATCAAACACATTAATGGTCGTAAACCTCGTAGCAAAAGTTGTGCAAAAATTAATCAAATTGGCCGTATGCCTTCAAACACATATGAACTCATAAGCATATGGTAATCATAAGGGACTTAATCCCACAAAATATAATCCATCCGCTAAGATTCTCGTCTAGAATCTTACCAATGCACTAAAATCTGTAACACTTTCAATCTTTTTAATAAAATTTATCGTTTTAGACAACAAATGTCTACGCAAAAGTCCAACACACATGTGACACAAAGTCATAAAATTTATCGTTTCAGACAACAAATGTCTACGCAAAAATCCAACACACATGTGACACAAAGTCAAATCTTCAAAATTTTTGATCATCCATAATAATTTCTCTTTAAAGATACATAAAAGTTACCGCAATTTCTGCTAATTATCCATTCCCATGAATATTCCAATAACATTGATGAAATAACGAAATCCAGACAAAATCACGCGTTTCTGGTCCATGTGATCCTCTTTGTCAACTTACTGCTCCCTTCTGGTAGGAATATCCTCATAAATATTTCGTGGATGAACAAATCCGCTGTCATCTCTTATCCCACTTCTGAGTTTGTAAGGACCAATTTAATTGTGAGTCAAGGAAAATGCCAAAATAACTTTAGTAGTGTAAACTATATTACATTTCTTCGCCTAACAATGTACATTGTTCACTGACAGTTCACCAGGTCTACGTCTCTTTATTACTTTAACACGACTGCGAAGTTGTACTTCTCTAACAGTTGTACTTCTCTAACAGTGTACTTTACGATACAAAAATAAATCTTGTTTTTAAGAGCCTAGCGCCATCTAGATTTTAAGTAGAATACAATAAATTATTACTCTTACACATATTATATTCAGTCATTGAAAACTTTTTTCTTAAAAGTTTTAAAGCTGGAAATAACAAGCGAAATACAAGTAGCGACATCTCCTTTCTAAGACGTCAATGATTCTGGGCACATCTATATAAAAATAATCAATGACGTAACAATATGATAAGAAGGATATTTCGATAGTCACTATAACGAATGTTCTTTATTTTTTGATCGAAAAATATCTTCTAAGCAGCGACTTTGAAGGAAATATTAAAATAAATAGAGGAAAATTGAGCTGGCAATGCTTTTTATTAATATCAATTTTTTAATTTCATGGTTTCCTTATAAAAACGGTTTTTGGCACATCGAAATCCAAATCGCATCGATTTTTCGAAGTCAATAAAACCAATGTTTTCATTATTTACAGCCCCTGTAATTATTGAAATAATTAAAATTTAAAAGAAATAACAGAATATATATATTACCGTAGAAATAAGAAAGACAAGAAGAATCATGTAGTACATCAGAAGTGAAACGCTTTTGCATTCAACTGAGATTGTGCGATGCCTCCACATAAGCTCCTAATTTTATACTTGAGTAAAAAGTTTTTTTTATTTGGTCATCAAATAAAACTCTTCCGAGAATTCTGAATGTAATGTACCATATAATTTTTGTATGTTCATACTTCGCATAAATTTTTTGCATGTTTCAAGGAAATTAATTCAACAAGATTAGGATAGTCAGATTTAGTATAATCGGAAAATTCTTAGGGTGACACAATGTGTTTATGTAAGCTTAGCAAGGATAAGAGTGTGCACCGTTTTTTCGCATGTACACGTCTAAATTAATGCTAGAATATGAAACAATTAGTATGAAAGAACTGTTGATTATATATTTTCGGAAAGAATAAAAAATGAAAAATGTAAACAAGTAAAAAAGCAGGAATTGGTGTAAGATCAATTCTTGTGATACCCTAGATGAATGCTGTATGTAATTTCGTATCGTCCATCTGTGCAAGTTTGTTTTTTGAAGTGGTTTTTCGCATATATTTCAAATACGGTTCGCCGGACAGTAAAAATGGTTATAACCAATTTCATAGGATATTATATTTTGAAGAAGTTTCCAGGAAGGTGTTGCTCGATTTAGCCCATTTTGAAATCATATTTACTTTTAATTGTTCTACTTACCATTTGCAAAATTACAGCACTCTAAGTGAACGCGTTCTTGAGTTATCGTGAGGACGGACAGATGGACCGACAGACGGGAATGCAAAAATCCAAATAGCTTTTAATATTGTGCGTGGGTGTCCAACCCAGATTGCTCTACTAGCATTAATTCTGTGCGTTACGAACCGAATGACAAACTTAGTATATCCTATGATTTCATCTAGGGTATAAACAGTATTTCCAAGTGACCGCAGAAGTAACTGTCTCCACTCGTTTTTATTTAGAGTGGTGGCGCCTGTAGCCCTAATCCCCTTTTTTGCTACTAATTAAAAATATTTTATAAATATTTTATTGCGTGTAATCAGTATTATATATCGATGATAGTTTAACATGATAGGTAACAACATATCCATGGATGGGGCAAACAAACCGACGATTGTTGTGAGTCGGGTTGAATGGCTAGTAATTATAAAATACTTTAATTGTTATCACTCTTAAATTATTTTGAATTTTGGGTGAATTTTGTTGACATTTTCGGTCATTTTTTCCCGTTTCCCAGATACAATATTTTCTCAGTAAAATATTGAGCAAATAATCTAACATCTTCATATGATGTTGAGAACAAGTGTTTTCAGCTGAAAACCAGTTGGAAAAAGCTGGCAAATTATTAGTTTCAGAAACACATAAATTCAAAATTTTTAATTTTATATTTTTTTGGTGGGGATTTTGACCGATTTGTGTTTTAAATATATTTAAATGAAGTTTACATACAGCGAAAAAGTAGTCAGAAGGAGCGTGTAGTTTTTCGAAATCGCTCTTATTAGAGTAATTTTTATAGAACAAGAATGCTTCTGAATCTTTTTGAAACGTTATTAGTTCTCCGGATCTTTGAACTATTGATTCACATTCCTTGCAATTTAGTTTAGGCGAAATTTTATGGATTAGGAAACCTACAAAGTACCTCAAAGATGGATCTTCAAACAAAATATCCTCATCAAATACCACATATTCGATGTTGCCAAAGTTGTCATCTGCCTCTGAAGTATCCTCGCATGTTTCAGAGATTTCAGAATTTCTTTCAGTGATTTTGTCATTGATATCATCTACCATGGAACTAGTAAGCATTTCATTATCTATTAAAAAGTCTTCACTATCCTCTTGACAGTTTGTATCACTAGACGGAGATAAAAACTTATAAGATATTATTTTGGCAAAGATGTGATTAACACTATACAATGATGGATTTCTATTAAATTCACCTCTACTTCGAACTAAAGAGAAAAAGTTTTCAATTGGGTCTTGATTTAATTTGTATGTCAAAAGAAATGGATGATTTGGATACTCTGCAAATATATCTTCGGATAATAATAAGGTGGACTTTATACCTTGAATTATACCTTTAAGCCAATAGGTTTGTCTGTCGCCCTTAAATTTTATATTTTCGAAATATTGTATCATTTCGTCTAAGTACTTTTTAACTTCATTGTCTTTCCTTAGGCCGCATTTGTACATATTCCGATTAAAAGGAGCCTTACTATTAAAACAATCAAACAAGTTGTTGACTTTCTTGAAAAATATTGCAGTAGATTCTGCAAATGGAGCAGTTTCGGGGCTAAAAGCTTTTAATTCATTCGCTATTTTTATTGCGGCACTGCATGTATGACTGAAAACTTGGGTTGCATACTTCATCTTTTTCCAGCTGTTTGGCATTACATGTTTGGACGTAATTTTACAACACATCCTTGTTGAATTATTTTTTTTCTACATTGTATAATTCTTGCACGCATTTCCATGTAATGACACCTTCAGTGCATGTTATGTTCTTTTTTAATAGAGTATTTCTTATAGATTTTACTAAATGTGGGAAGTCGAAATTCACAAAATTTTTTCTATTATTATGGAAAAAGAAAGCTTTATCTGGTGTTACATTTAATCGGTTGAAACAGTTTCTGTTATTTGAACCCTGGTCGCATGTAATATTTATTACATGTATTCCAATACTTTGACAGTAATTTATATTGTCAATGAGTTTGTTCTTTAGAGTTTCCCCAGATATTGGACATTCAATAGCAAAATAGCTTATAACAAATTTATGGTTAGAAAATATTCTGCGGACCCTGAAAACAGATATATATTTTGCAAGCTTGTCGTTTTTGTAATTATCAACATGAACATATCCAGCAATTTCATCAAATTTTATGTCGTACACTAATTCTCGCTTTATAGCCATTTCATCGAATATAAGAGATGCCTCTTTCATTGCTGTGGTCCAGTCACATAATAGCTTTTCCAAATTTTCGGTAATTGCTACATTAAAGCCAGGTCTAATATTTTTAATTGGTTGCCAACGATTTATCGAACAAACTGCCGGAAGTTTTAAATTCAAAACATTTCTTAAGTATTTATAAGCGGATGGAGATTTGTAATGAATATTTAACGACAAATTCTTTTGCTTTTGATTATATTGAACTGCCTTTCCATTCGATAAAATAATTTTAGAAAATGTTTTAACATGTGAACTAATATTTTGAAGAGAATCAATAATCATTGATTAAGATGTTTGTTTATTTTGGCGTGTGATTTTTTTTTCTTATTAATAGGGTTTTTGATCTAAACTTACTTATTCTATTTTTTATCGAACTTATCTTTTTGCCTTTCTTTAGCTTCTTGTATTTAGTTGCAAGAGCAGCATATAGAAACTAACAGACTTCTCTGATTTTAAACAAGAACTACATTTTGCCTCTGGTATCTCTTCATCTGGATTTACAAAATTCAAAGGCTCCATAAAAGGAAGGTCTTCAAGCATGCATGAACGTCGTTCATAAGTTTTTCCTTCAAACCGAACAGGTATATGGCCTTCCGGAACAGGTATATGGCCTTCCGGAAAATCTAACGAATGCGGATCATAGTCAATATTTAGTGAGTGAACAATACCTTTTTTTAATCGTTTCTTACCAATATCGTTAGCGGCAAAATGACGGGAACAGACATACACATTTTTAGCATTAGGTAAATTACTGGTAAGATTGCATACTCTAATCCATTTGTGGAATACGTTAGTATTTTTGGAAGGAAACTTAAAATATTTCAAATTTACATTATCCCGTTTTTTTTTCACCACACGATTCGACTACACACTTTACACCCCAAAGTTTTCTCGTTGCCATGTTTTAAACGTTTAAAAGTTCAAATTCAAATGAAAAAATTATAAATTTCAAGCGAATATCCAAAACTTATAAGTAGGTACAAACCTACCTGTTCATTACAAATATAACACAAACATTTATTTATTTTTAATTATATGTAAATCAATTATATATTAAAAAGTAAACAACCAGTTTTAAAATAAAAATACTTTGGAATTGAGATAGCTAAAAAACTGATTTAAAAAAATTATGTCAATAGTTGTTTGCACTGCACTTTTTATTTTCTTTATATTCGCTACAATAATAATACTTCTGATCACTGCTATAAAGCGCATTTACATAACGATGTACAGATCACAATTAAAATTTTGAAATGTCTTTTTCTATTTTACTCTTCAGGTAAAGGGCAGATCTTAATGAAAACGCTCAACAACAAACAACAAAACATATAAAAATTATCTGGAAAGCATCTACAGTTTCCTTGTCCAATATAAGCTATAAAATATGTACATGTATATTGATACCTGTGATGAGCCTAGTAGTAGAAAAATTTACATCAAAATCGATTGATAGTAGGTCGACCTACCGACATGATTATGTGTGCATGGTTGCAATAGGCAGGCGCAGGCCTACGCAGTCGCACTCGCCCCCGTTTAGAGATTCTCCTTCTTGCTTAAAAAATAAAAACCCCAAGGGAAGGCAAAATAAAAAAACTTTTCACTCAAGTATGAAATTAGGAGCTTGTGTGGAGGTATCGCACAATCTCAGTTGAATGCAAAAGCTTTTCACTTCTGATGTACTACATGATTCTTCTTGTCTTTCTTATTTCTACGATATTACCATAAATAAAAGTGTTAAATAATTTGATATTTTTCACAGGAACCTTTTTTTGCCAATCGTCCCAGTTAAATTTAAGAAGGAGGTCATCTCCTATTAGTAAGTGTATGCATTTCTCAATTGAAGTCTTTCCAATTATAGATTTTATGTATAGAACCTATGGGAAGGCATAGATTAAATGAATGACTAAAATTTTGATAATAAGTGTTACCAATTCATCTTCAGGGATATCTTTTATTATAACATCAATATTATGGAGTTCCTGTAGGCTTTTTATTGGAAAGATGTTTAATTTTGTAATTCCTGGAAATACCTTCTTCTCTATTTTCCCTACTATAACTGTTTGCTTTGCTAGCCTCCTCTTGTGCTTTTAGTAATTTTATAATGGTAGTAAAGTTCTCCTTTTGTTCATTTAATTCCGTTTTAGAGACTTATTAGTTTCTTCTAAGGAAATATATTTTTAATCACATAATGTACAATGGGGAAAATCTAAAGAGTCATGTTACCAAGCTTAGTGCATTTATTTCACAAATAATCGTTTTCTTCAAGAAGTTCTTCTGCTGTTAAAACATTCTCTTTTTGGGTTCCTACAGTTGCATTACAACGATAAACTGGGGTAGCCTCAAAGTTCACATACCCGAATTTTCTTTTCATTGAATGCATCGTATTCTGAAATATATAAAATTTAACGTTAGTATTTATACTTTATGAAACGCAGTGATGGAGCGTGGGAATCATTACAAAACCATCCTTGAATGGCAAACAAACTATTTTACACCTTTTTCTCAGTAGAGCATTGTACCTACCTTAAGATAATTCAAACAGTAAGAAAATTTCACTGCACCTTTTATTATTAATGTTGGTGAAAAAGACTTCAATCAATTAAAATATTTTTATTATCACCAAAAAATCTCTGTATCCTTCACACTGCTTCATCTAATGAATGACTAATGCGTTCTGACTCTATTTTGCACTTGTTCATGGAAGCAACATAACAGTACATCACGAACAAAAGTCGAAAACCCGAAATTTATCCGCAATTAAGAGAAGTGCACATTTTTCCTATAAGAAAAGCTTCAAAAGCACTGCAAATGAAGCGCAGTACCTCCGTCGGATGCAAGTTAGAAGCGCATTAACTCCGCTTTTTCTAGAAGCGCTCTTATTTTTCCCGCTGGGCTTAGCTTACGCTTCGTTACAACGTTAGGTACATCGAGTAAGTAATAGATAGTTGGTATAAGCAATAGAATGCCCAACGTTGTACGTTGCTTCAAACAGGGGCTTATAAATAAATTCTTTTTGATATTGTTGCTAGCGTGACTTTTAGTTCGTTATTTAAAACACATTATTAAATATTTAATATACAAGTTTTTTATTTCACTCTAATCATATAAAATTCATAAACCTTCAATTAATCAATTCAACTTTAATTATCGCTAATACTGTACTTTCAATTAACGCAATCCAATTACAACACTTTCGCTTCTTTATTACTTTCGCTTGTTAACATTGCAACGTCGGCGGTGACAACTGTCATATTTATACTCTAGAAACTCTCCAGATTGTTCTGGAGTGTTCTATTCCAGAATCTTCTTAATTATTCTATTCATTCTATTCCCGAACCTTCCCGAATATTCTATCATCGATTCTCCGAACCTGAAGTTGTTTACTCCATTGCCATTAGATGTCATCAGTTTGCTCTTTCTATTGACGTAACACTGCCCCCTTCTTAAAATTGTTCGTCCCGAACAACAGGTGGTCCACGGTCTTGATGCTCGTAGTATTGACACAAGCGGCCCAAGTGGTCAATTTTACGCTTGCCTCTTGTGCCACGCTGAATCCTGTATACCACGTCATTAATTGTAGTTACTACTGAATCGGTCCCTCCCTCTGATGTTGTAGTTTTGGAGAACGTCCTTTATGTCGTTTCGGGTTGTACAGCCAAACAAGATCACTTTCGTTAATTGTTAATTGTTGTTTGAGCTCCAATACGTAGTCTTCTGGTAACTTTTCTTCACATCTGGGGGTATCAAATTTGAGGTCGCTAGGTAAACGCATCTCCCTTCCGAATATGACTTTAGCTGGGGTTTGTGCGGTAGTGTTATGAATGGCTAATAGAAATATAGGAATATGTCGATCCCAATCGCGTTGATGATAGTCAACTACTTTCTTTAGATGCTCGATCAATGTTCTGTTAAAGCGCTCTACCATGCCATCAGATTGTGGGTGTAGAGGAGTTGTTCTGGTTTTTCTTATTCCCAAAATTGTACACATCTCCTGGCAAGTCCGCGATTCGAAGTTCCATCCTTGGTCCGAATGAAGTTCGTGAGGCACACCAAACCTACTGACCCAATTCGTTATTATTTGTTCCGCATCTGTGGTTGCCTCTTGATTAGGGATTGCATAAGCTTCAGACCATTTACTGAAATAGTCAATGGCAACTAATATATAACGGTTACCGCCATCCGTTTCTAGAAAAGGTCCAGCGATGTCTACAGCTATCCTTTCAAAGGGGGCTCCGACATTATACTTATGTATTTCTCCTCTGCTTCTGTGTTGCGGGCCTTTGCAAGCAGCACAGACAGTGCATTTGCAGCAACACTCCTTCACATCTTCTCGCATATGTAGCCAATAAAACCTTTCCCGTATTTTGGAAATTGTTTTGTTCACTTCCAAATGTCCTCCAGAGGTTCCACCGTGCATTTCTTCTAGAACATCTTTGACGTTTGATGCTCGCACGACTATCTGCATTCGGAATGATTCGCCGTTAGGTGCTTCCCATTTGCGTTTTAATATACCACATTCAACATGAAGAGAGTTCCATTGAGCCAAGTAACTTTTCAGCTTTTTGCTCCGTTCCGTAATATTCTTTCAGTCTGGTCTTTCCATGTCTTCTTTCCAAGCGAGAATAGGTGAAATGTCCGGATCTTCTGGTTGTGCTGTTCTCAGGCCCTCGTTGTCCCAATCTGTAGATGGTTCCAAGGTTACTGTTGTTTCTTTTTCTTCCACCCGGGCGCAATGTTTGCATTCAAGTTTGCATGGACGTCGTGAAAGTGCGTCTGCATTTCCATGGATACGACCTCTTCGGTGTTGGATTTCAAAATCATAAGCCTGGAGTCGCTCTATCTATCTCGCCACTTGTCCCTCAGGGTTCTTAAACTGCAAAAGCCATTTAAGCGCTGCATGGTCGGTGCGAAGGATGAATTTCTGCCCGTAGAGATATTTATGAAAATGTTTTGTTGAACTTATAATGGCAAGTCGCTCTTTTCTTGTAGCACAATAATTTTTCTCTGACTTTGCTATAGTAAGCTACTGGAACTTCTTAATCATTCTCCTCCTGCGAAAGCACTGCACCAATACCTTCATTGCTGGCATCCGTGTCTAATATAAATGTTTTTCCCAGCTTTGGATAGTGAAGTACTGGAGCTTCACAGAGCTGTTGCTTCAAATTTTCAAAAATTTCGTTGCATTTATCCGACCATATGAACGCCTTCCCTTTTCTGTAAGTTGATGTAGGCTTCTTGCTATATCTGCAAAACCTTTCACGAATCGCCTGTAGTAGGTAGCTAAACCAAGAAAACTCCGTAATTGATGTTTGTCCTTTGGAACTGGCCAATTTTTGATGGCTTCTATCTTCTCTGGATCGGTTCTTACTCCTTGTGATGAAACTATGTGCCCTAAATATTTAACTTCATTTTTGAATAGAGCACATTTTTGACTCTTTGGAGTACATCCCGTAAGTTGTTTTTATGTTCCTTGAATGTCCTTCCAATTACTGTTATGTCATCCAAGTAGACAAGACATGTTTTCCAGGTTAAACCATGTAGAATACATTCCATTAGTCGTTCGAATGTAGCTGGAGCATTACATAACCCAAATGGATTTACTTTGAATTGCCATAAACCACTGCCAACTGAGAAAGCAGTTTTCTCTCGGTCCTCGGAATGTATTTCCACTTGCCAGTAACCACTCTTTAAATCCAACGTGGAAAACCATTGCGCTCCGGAAAGGGTATCCAACGTGTCATCAATCCTTGGTAATGGATAGCTATCTTTTCTCGTCACGTTATTTAGTTAACGGTAGTCTACTCAGAATTGGGTGCTGCCATCCTTTTTCCTAACCAGAACAACCGGCGATGTCCAAGGTCTGTTAGATTCCTCTATTATGCCTTGTTTCTTCATGGAGTTCATCATGTCTGCAACTTCTGGTTATTTGGCTAATGGCAATCTTCGTGGTGTCTATCGAATGGGCCTGGAATCTCCTGTATCAATCCGATGCTGGACAAGATTTGTTTTACCATAGTCATCATCATTCATTGCAAATAGTTCCGAAAATTCATCGATCACCTCTTTGGCATCGTTGTGTTGTTGTTCACTTAAGGCACTGTACGAAAGAAGTTTCTGAACCTGTTGGTTGGGAGCTGGTATAGTTTTTGTCTCCTTGACATTACTACCATTATCCAAATTGAGGATTTGGTAAACGGGTTCGCAATTTTCAATTATAGCGCCTTCTCTTAGTTGTACCTCATTTTCGGATATGTTAAGCACTCTGACTGGTATTAATGCTGCACCTCCTGCCTTCACTAAAGTCTTGCCACCAATGATGCTCGATGTGACTTTTGTGGGGTTAGTCTCCACCAGATAGAATCGGCAGGTCCCGATGTCATCAGTAAGCTTTGTTCATATTAGTGTCTCGGAGCATGGCGAAAAAGTTATATTTTCGCATGAAATCTATTCCAAGAATGCATTCATCCATTATGTCTGAAACCAGGAAAGTGTGAGGAAATAGTAGTTCGCCTAGTTGAACATCTAAAGTTATTTCTCCAAAGACCTGTGCTGCTGCTCCAGTTGCTGTTCTTAGTAGATATTTGGTGGTGTTGTGAAGCCATTTGTTCTTAATAAGATCTATTCTAATAATTGATCTCGAAGCTCCAGTATCGATAGTGACTGCGCAGTCATTTTTTCCTACACTTCCATATATAACAAGACTGCTATTATTTCTCTGAAACTGGCCTACTTGAATGATGACTTCGGGGCTGTCGATCCACCAACCAACTTCTGGCCCACAAAGTTGATTTTTACTAGTTTTCCGACTGCTCAACAGGAGAGGTGGTGCGACTAGTCGCTGCTTGATATCTAGTCTCTCCACGAATAACTTGTTCCCTGGATCGACATCTTTGGCATTCTTCTTTCCCCTATTCTGGCAATTCCACTCGGCGATGTTGTCTGCAGTCTCTTTGAAGGTGCCCTGGTCTATTACAATTCCAGCATCGAAGTACACCACGTAAAGGCGGGCTCTGTGATGATTGCAGTCTGTTACAAGTACATTCTTCCACTGAAATTTCTCTTACTCGTACTGCACTCCGCAAAGCTTGTCTGGCGGATTCATACGCTAATGCATAGGCGAGTGCTTCTGCTGTTGATTTCTTTCCTGCTAGCCTTAATGCTTGTTGTAAATTTTGATCTGCAATAGCGTTCACAAATGCCTCCATCGCCACTTCATTGAGAAAATCCGCATTCACGCTGGAGTACGAAAGATGAGATAATCTTTCTACATCTGCCTGCAGTTGTTGTAGTGATTCACCATGTTTTTGAATCCTATTGTGTAACTGTAGGCGATATACATGCTGCATGTGCTCATCTCCGTAACGTAATTCTATCGCCTGTACTAATGAAGAGTAATTACGTTGATTTTCAATCGGTACAGTTTGTAAAAGTTCTGACGCGGGACCTCGAAGTGCTAACACCAGAGCTATAGCTTTGTCTTCATCATTCCATCCATTTACCTCTGAAGTTGCCTCGAATTGTCTCTTGAAGATATGCCACGAATTTTGCCCATCAAATATTCTACCTGCACCGGATATTTCAACTGTTACGATTCTTTATTCTTTCCAGATATGCTTTAAAGTTATCAAGCTGTTCCGTGACATTTTGTTGTACTCCCGACACTTCTTGTCGAACTTCCAACACTTCAGAAAATTCTTCTGTTCCTCTAAACAAGTTTCTAGACAATTCTGCAGAGAATTCTTTTGTTCCTCAAAATCATCCTTTTGCTCGTCCAGACGGGTTTCCATAGATTTCTTGTGTTCCTCGAGAGAATTCTTTTGTTCCTCAAGAGAATTCTTTTGTTCCTCAAGGGAATTCTTTTGTTCATCAAAACGGGCTTCCATTTTGCTCATTAAAGTACTCAAAAGTTGTTCCATTTTCATCGCAGGCTCTTCTTCAGCTTCAGTTTCTTCCAAGCTATCTTCGAAAACAAATGTTTCAGGATTCTTTCCTTCCTCTATCACAGCTTGTCTAAGTCGCTCGACTAGCACTTTCTTTGCACCTGTCGTTGGTAATGACCGGCTCCCTAACTCCACTTTCAAATCCTGTATTCGAAGCTCCTCCACTTTGCGCCCCATTACTTTAGTAATTCACTTACAGTTGAATATAAATTATTTTCAAGAACTTTCAAAATTTCACAAAATTAATGACACTTTGAATTTTTAAGTCAATTGCCACCACTTTATTTCGCGAATTTATTTCACTTCTGACACCAGTTATTGCGAGCGTGGCCTTTTGTTCGTTATTTAAAACACAATATTAAATATTTAATATATAAGTTGTTTATTTCACTCTAATCATATAAAATTCATAAACCTTCAATTAATCAATTCAACTTTAATTATCGCTAATACTGTACTTTCAATTAACGCAATCCAATTACAACACTTTCGCTTGTTAACACTGCAACGTCTAAGACAAGACTCTTCTCTTGGCAATCAATCAATCAGAGTTCTTCACACGCGATTTACGAAACGAAACGAATTTTGACTGTCTTAAACCGAACCGATATCCCGGGATATTTGATAATATACACGTACAGGCTTTAATTTTAGCCTAGGTTTCACTTTTGTCTTTGATACACTTTACACTTTAAATGTTCGAATAATTATTAACTCTAAGTTACGCGATGTCAAAAATTAATAACAGCTTGTTGCGCGACAGCAAGCTGTGTTCTTGTCTGTTATTTAATTTTGGGATGTGTGGATTTAGAGGAATAGGGAAGTTGGATGGGAGTGGGAGGTTGTGGAATGTTAGAGATTTCTCTAACTTGCTTTGTGTTGAAGACTGGCGTTTCTTCCAACATGGTGAGAAATATCCCGAAAGTCCAGGATGGTCCAGTGTTGATAAGTCCCACGATGATCGAGATGCCAGGATGGTGTCCTATCCACGGTTGTGGCTTCCTTTATTGGTGAAGAAAGTAAATCTTTCGCCCAGGTAATAAATGTTTCTCGTTTCCGAGTTAATAAGGTGAAGAGGTGATAGGTAGTTGAGGTTTTCAACTTGAAGTTGCGTTGAAAGCTGGCTAATGAGGTGGTTGGGGTGTTGAGAGATCTTCTCAAGTTGTTTGACCGCGAGAGAAAGGAGATATTCCTCGATTGGAGTGATGTTTGCACTTTCGTACAAGAAGGTGTTGGGAAAGTAGTGTCCGTTAGGTTTCCTGTACACACCTGTACAGGCCCTTAGGATCTTTCTTTCGAGGGCGCTGATTTGCTTCATATAAGATGGCGAAATGGTGTGCCAGATGGGGAAGCAATAGCAGATAATTGGGCGGATAAGCTGTTTGTATATAAGCAGCTTTGTATCTTTCGGGAGACCATTTCTCCTTCTGATAATAGGGTTGAGTAGGGAGTAAGCGTAGTTGGCTTTCTTCATGGTCAGCTTGGCGTGATTGTTGAATTTCAACAGATTATTGAAGGAGACACCAAGGTATTTGGTGGTCTTTTGAAGGCTGAAGCTTTTCATTATTGACTTCGATTTCAATGTTGTTGGCTCGTGTGGCTATGTTGGGTCTTCCCCTTGTGGAGGGATTTCGGATGCAAATCATTTCAGATTTGTGCCCCACTTTCTGTAGAAGTCATCAAATTTGAGAACATGCCGCTCAACTTTGATAGCAGCGAAATTGGATGACATGGAGTGGGCGTAGGTAAGCGAGTCATCAGCATAGAGTAGTGTGGTGGAATTTGAGTCGTTGGAAGGCTGATCATAAGTGAAAAGATTGAAGAGAATTGGTCCGAGGACCGAACCTTGGGGGACACCAGCACTGACTGATGTTGCCTGAGATTTGGTATCCTCGATTTCTATGTAGAAATTTCGAGATGAGAGAAAGCTATGTATAACCCGGGTGAGATAAGGCGGGAACTCGAGGTTTATAATTTTGAAAATTAGCCCGTTTGTCCAAACTGAGTCAAACGCTTTCTCTACATCAAGGAAGCAGCCTACTGTCTGCTCCCTTTTGTTGAGGGCGTTTGTAGAATCAGAGAGGAATTTGAGCAAAGTGTGAAAAGTGGAGTGCTGGGGCTTGAAGCCGAATTGGGTGTCCTGCTTGATATTTAGATCGAGGCAGGTATTTTCAATGTGTTGGCAGACTATTTTTTCGAAAAGTTTGCCCAGGTTGGACAGAAGAGAGATTGGCCGGAACTCGTTAAGGTTTTTCGAGTTTCCTTTTTTGGGAATTGGAACTATGCGAGCGGTTTTCCAAACATCGGGAAAGTAAGAATTATTGAGGCAATTATTGAAGATAATTGTCAGAAATTCTATGGCGACAGGTGGGAGGTTTTTGATAACTTTGTTGGAAATGTTATCTGGGCCAGCGGACTTTTTACCTCTGATAGTCCTGATTAGTGCGAAAACGTGTGCAGGATTTAAGGACGTGTTTGTGGAGTTGAAGATTGTGGTGGAGGATCCCACTGCCTGGGCAGTGAAATCATCAACAGTCGAGTCTACTGTGGTCCTAAAATTTGCATCGCTTAGAGATGAGTTGTCTTTGAAAGTGGATTGGAAATATTCTTCGAAAGCGTTACATTTTTCTTGGGGAAGGTTGTAAGCGGTCGTGCCGCTTAAAATGGTCTTGGGGAGTTTTGCTTTTCTGTTGCAAACCCTGTTTATGTCCTGAAAGCAGTGTGGACCAGGTTGAATGGAAGCCAGTTTCTTCCTAAACTCCTTATCGAGAAACATTTTCGTTTGTTCCTCAATAATTGTTGACAAGCAATTAATTTGCGCAACACAGTTCTGTAGGCTGGGTTGTGGCTATTAAGGGTTAGGTGAAAAATACGGTTAAGTACTTTTCGAAGTTTCTGCCTAAATTTATATAATTTTTGCAGTTGAGGCTGGAGATTTTTGTATTTGTAGTGTTTGCTCGGCACTACACTGGAAAAGAAGGCGACATTTCCTTCAATGGCGTTGTTGAGGAAGTCAATGTTGAAGTCAATTTCCAAGTTCGTGAGATTCCGTTGCGAGTCAGGTAGATTTCCTGAGAGAAATTGGGAGAGCTTGTCTTGAAATTGTTGCCAGTCAACGTCTTTGAGTGAAGTAGAGGCTTGAGGGTCAGAAGTCAGGATATTTAACGGTGCGCTGGGAGTGATTGAGAGTTCAACAGCCAAGTGATCGGATTCAGCCATATGTGCTGTGCAGACGTAATTTGAGAATTGGGGTAGGAGATTAATTAGATTAGAGGTTGCGATATAGAAGTCAAGAGTTGACCCAGATCGCGGGAAGGTCGGAGTATCTTGCGAGACGACGACAAAATCATGGGTGGTGTTAAAGAGGAGCCAGTCATGTACAGCCTTGCCTGACGGACTTACGACAGAATGATTCCACAACGGGTGCCTGGCGTTGAAATCTCCACCCAGCACCGTGTATGTGAAATTGTCCGAGATCTGAGCAATGCTGTTTAAATTATTCTTGATATCAGCTCCCGTGGCATGACATCTATTATATAGGGCGATTAAGAGAAGAGACTCGTTGTCTCGAAGTTTTAATTTGACAGCAGTGCATTCCATATTGGAAAGGTTACTAATTTTCACCTCTTCGAATTTAAGGTTTTCCTTTATGAGAAGGGCTGTGCCTAGGGTGGTCTCAGACTTGTCCTGGCGGACGAAGTTATAGTGCTCAAAAGCTAACTTATGTCTCTCAGTGAGAAGAGTTTCAGAGAGGAACATGAACGTGGGTTTATGCTCAATGAGGAATAGGTTTAGGGCTGCTCTTTTGCTGTGCTTTACCAGCGAATTGCAGTTAAGTGACATGATTTTCAGCTTACTTATTTGCCTATACATAGTCCAAATGCAAATTGAAGGTAAGCTGCTTGTTTTTCCGAGATGGAAGAAAGCTTCCTGTATTTAGGAAGGAAATTATTGATTTTGCCTATAAGGGCGAAAAGGTCGCAGCCAAATAGAGACTTGGCTTCGTTGGTGCAGAAATCGTCAATTTCTGACACTCTTGTTTTTCTGGGAGCTGCCTTAGGGGCAGACCTAGGTGCTGCTTGGGGCTTGGGAGCTGTGGATTTAGCAGAATTATTATTATTAAAGGCGTGTTTAGATATTACCTGGGCGAAAGATTTACCTGACTGCACGTAATTTCTTGTGGCTTCCTTAACGAAGTCTTCACGTTGGCGGCGTTCTTCATTCTTTTTCGCACGTTGTTGTACGACCTCCTTGTATTTTTGGCAACCTCTATAGCTGGCTGGATGTCCTTCAACTTTACAGTTGACGCAGTATGGGGCACCTTCCTTCTCGTTTTTCCTCTCGCATTGTCCTGGTAAGTGTACATTTTTACACTTCACGCATTTATAGTCGACCGCGCAGTTCCTCGCGACGTGGCCGAAAGCCTGGCAACGCTTGCACTGGGAGATTCCAGATGCGCGGTATTTTTCCCAGTAAACGATTTGGTTCAGTAGGCGGTTTGTGGCCATTATGAATTTTATATCATAATTACCTCCGAAATTAATTATGAAGGAATTCGATTCCTTGCTCCTGGGTGTTTTAAAATGCGTCACAGAGTTGATTGAGAAACCACGCAGTTTTTCCACGAGAGCAGCCTTCACATCCTCAGCGTGGTAAGTATGCTGAACTCCTCTCAGCAGAAGTGTCGTCGTCCTATCACATTTAGGCGTAAATGTGTAACTCTGCACGCCGATGTCCTTGATGATGCTGAATAGCGTCTTGTGGTCGTCCTGGGATATTGGCTTTATAATGCACTTGGTGCCCTTTGCCGTCTTTATATAAAATTTGGGCCTGCTTTCTAGCTTGTCAAGCTTGCTGTTGAATGCCCTGACGTTAAGATTCTGGCATACAATTGGTGGGGGTCTCACCGCCTTTACTACCTGGGCTGCAGTTACTTTGGGCTGGATTTCAAATTCATTCCTGTTTCCCAGAATTTGATAGACTCCACCTGTCTTTTCCTCCCTTTATTTAATATACAAGTTGTTTATTTCACTCTAATCATATAAAATTCATAAACCTTCAATTAATCAATTCAACTTTAATTATCGCTAATACTGAACTTTCAATTAACGCAATCCAATTACAACACTTTCGCTTGTTAACACTGCAACGTCTAAGACAAGACTCTTCTCTTGGCGGTGACAACTGTTATATTTATACTCTAGAAACTCCAGATTATTCTGGAGTGTTCTATTCCAGAATCTTCTTAACTATTCTATTCATTTTATTCCTGAACCTTCCCGATCATCGA
Source organism: Dioctria rufipes (assembly GCA_963924295.1). Taxonomy (NCBI): domain Eukaryota; kingdom Metazoa; phylum Arthropoda; class Insecta; order Diptera; family Asilidae; genus Dioctria; species Dioctria rufipes. Next base: position 140,407,372 of record OZ002740.1, read on the forward strand.
TTCTCCGAACCTGAAGTTACTTACTCTGCATTGCCGGTAGATGTCACCAGTTTGCTCTTTCTATTGTAAAGGGTTTTCCAATAAGAGGTGTTATTTTGATGCCATTTTTTGAGATAAATTATCGGATCTTTATTTCATTATAAAGAGGAAGGTATGCCGTTAATAATGGAAAATAACATCAGCCAAATGACATCCACGACCACGCCTACAGTGTTATGGGAACTATGAAGAGTGATTCGCTTGGGACGTAAAGTCCCGACTTTCAGCATGAGCTGACAGATCACTCGACGGGCAGCGTTGACTGCAAGGCGGCACGCTAGTTCGCCTCAGCTATTGGCGGAGAGTGTGGGGGGGTTTCACAAAAACCTGCCGCTGCCGTCAGCCATAATCAAATGCCTATCACACCAAAGCCGGCACAAATTCGGTCCTGATGGGACCCTTACGTCACTTACCTGTATCCCATCGAAGGCGCAGATGGTCTGCCTTCTTTGCCTGCCCCATCCTCCCATCTGACTCTGAGGGGCATAATTCTTCAGAGTCCCTAGTTGACCTGGAGAGAGAGAGAGACTAGGCGAGCCTAGACGACGTTCACATGAGAGGGCTTCAGGATGGTGAAGGAAAAGAATTCAAAGCTCACGGAGACATTACGTTATAAATTGTATTTAATTATAATAATATCTCAGCAAATTTACAAAGCTTTAACCTTTTAACCTAGTAGGTGACTTAATGACCTCTTTCTTTCCAGTTAAAAAAAAAAGAAAAAAAAATCTCGGAAGACGTAATTCTTCCTCATCTTGTGAAGACAACCAACATCACATTTCCGATGCACTTATACGCTAGCAGTATGCAATATAGAAATTAAGAAAACGATATGAATAAGTATACTAATACAAAAAGTACCAATTACTAAAATAATAATAACTTAAGAATACTAGTCCATTATCTCATTGAAACTTTCCGTGATAGGCATGCGCTCTTGATTAAATTTGAAAATGCGTAATTTAAATCATGAATGAATAAAATAATGCATTATTATGACGGACTCGTTCTGACAAAAACTTACTCGGCCAGGAAGGAACGAGGAAAAAGAAACTTTATCATGCCCGGCACAGCTAACTAATATTTCATATATTCCGTTGAGTCACAGATAAGACAATCTCTCATAAAAGGTAAGAATTTCAGGTAAATAAAAACATGAAACTTATTTATCAAAAATAAAAAGAAAATTCATCTCATTATAATACATTTTAGGGAAATCTTAGTAATCGTCTTTTACTCGTTTTAAACTTTTTTGTGAAATTATGCGAAGATTGTAGGAAACAGTTTGTAATTTTGTTAAATTTGCGCGATTGCTTTCAGTATTGTAAAATCTCTATAGTAAAGATCTTTAAAAAATTTTCCTTTTTGTTTTCTTCCTTTTTGGTTATCATTACATTGCTCTAGTTACGTGGTGCCGATAATTCTTTAAACTTGTTCTTTAATTTATTTTCTCAAAACGATTATTGACGAAAAGAACAAAACTACTTATTGACGGGCTTTGTATGCAGCAAAAATTTATAGATTATTAACGTTACTCACACAATAAAATAGAGTTGAGAACACTTACATGGTCAAAGTAGAGGATCCACCGAAGAGGCGCCTCCCAAATGGTCCGCTTGCTAATCTCTTCGTTCTAAAAAGAATTGTTATCCAAATGATAATTTTAACTGTAGTATTATTTCAAGTCGCGTTAGCTGTATACTGTAGAATTATGTTTTAAAGATGTCAGCGCATTCCGTCTTTAAATTTCACACAAAAAAAAACGTCTTGCATTTTCAACCGGAGCGAGCTCAAAGCCTACCGTCTGAGTTGCAGATGACGTGACTAAATTAATACAATAATTATTATTGGCATCCAATGCGTTTAGCATAATTCTTAAACTAATTGATTCAAACAAACATTTACTGCGCCCTATCTTGCCGCAAGTTGGCTTCCGATGAGTATACGTTCATCACTTACTCTTAAGTCGAGAAAGAATGTTCTCACAGAGAAATTTCAGATGACCTACGCGGTCGAACTTGCACGGGGCACTAATGGCATTTCTATAACAATCGGTGGAGCATCCCCCAACGAGTGCTGAACCTCACATCAGACTGATGCATTTGTAGCACATTACCTATTTTAATTTATACTGCGGAAACTCAATTTCCTTAAAACGTAGTAGTGAAGCGAAATTTTTTCACAGCACCAACATCAATTATCTTCTTTGTGCACTGCTCGAGATGTTTGTTTGGTGATATTCTAACTAGAATTGCGTATTTGATAGATTCGTGGAGAGGCTTCTTCAATTCTTGTCATTTGCTCATTGTCTTTTAATATTTTCAATAGATATGGAAACAACTTTTGTGTTGAGGAATATTTTTAATATTTTCACCGTTCCTCGTAGTTGAGTTGATATTTTCTCCTAATTCACGAATCCTTAAAGGTGTTACAACTTATACATACGATTTTGATTCCCTTGATTCACTGTCAGCTTTTTGTTGTGGCGAAGACATGCAAACACTTTCGTTGCGATTTATTTTAATTTTCTCTAACAGACGAGCCGCTGCCCGGTGAGATACAGAATTTGGCCCCAAATCGACTTGCTGAGAAGCTGCTGTTGCCGAAGTTTTGATTGGTGAGGGGTATTTGAAAATAAAAGTTTTGTTTTCTAGTGGATGTCTGCGAAAATACTTTGGAGTTATTCCTTGCACGGCTATACTTGACGATTTCACCATACGAGAAGATTGTCTTCTTCTTCTTTTCCACCGTCAGAATGTCACTCCGAGCTCGAGGAAACGCACTTCTCTCGGTCGGGGTGCGTTCAATTTTTCTGCTTGACAGCAGCCGGCTTACACGCTTCAGTATTTCGTGTAGCATGTTGCTATATGCAATGCGCTACGACCATAACAACAGGACCATATCCTTTTCATGAAATTTTCCATAACCAAATCGCAAAGTGGCTGCCCTATGTCCTCGATAGTCTCACGAATTCCATCTTTGAGGTCTTGAATCGCCGCTGGGCTGTTGGCGTAGACCTTCTCTTTCACGTGGCCCCAAAGGAAAAAGTCGCAAGGTGTTAAGTCACAAGATCTCGGTGGCCAATTGTGATCACCTCTTCGAGAGATAACATGGTTCGGAAACTTTTCCCGTAAAAGATCAATGGTTTCGTTGCTTGTATGGCACGTAGCGCCGTCTTGTTGAAAGTAAACGTTGTCCAGATCAATACCATCCAATCACCTGTCGATAGCGCAATCCATTCACCGTAACTGTTGCTCCAGCGTCATTTTCGAAAAAGTAAGGTCCAATGACCCCGCGGGACCATAAACCGCACCAAACAGTCACACGTTGAGGATAGAGAGGCTTTTCAACAATAACTCTTGGGTTTTCCGAGCCCCAGATGCGACAATTTTGCTTGTTGACGAAGCCATCGAGGTGGAAATGGGCCTCATCACTCAAGATATGAGTTTTCGATGGAATTCCGGATGATTTTCATGCATTTCAAGGACCCAATCAGCAAAGACTCGACGTTGTTGATGATCGGCCGGCTTGAGTTCTTGTGTTAACTGAACTTTATAAGCCTTAAGACCCAAATCTTTATGCAAAATACGGTGTAATGACGTTTGAGGAATGCCTAATTCCAAAGAACGACGAGGAATGGACAAACCTGGGTTTTCTTCAACACTTTCGGCTACAGCAGCAATATTCTCGGCTGTTCTTGAGCGACGTGCATGGGTTTCATTCTTTATATCACTAACTTGTCCCGACAGCTCGAATTTTTCTACCAATTTCTGTATTGCGGTCCGACAAGGTGCTTCACGACGACCCAAAAATGTTCGAGTTTTACGAACCGTCTCTGCCACATTTTCACCATTTTTATAGTGAATTTTAATAATTTCAATTCGTTGTTGAATCGTGTATCGTTCCTTTTTTATTAATGGCGTAGTTTCTACTTGTCAAATGTCAAAAAATGACAGCTCCAAAAGTGACATCTACCGAAATAGCGGGCTAATTAAAATAACACCTCTTATTGGAAAACCCTTTACGTAACAATATGATTTGATCTGATTTGAATCAAAGTTTAAGGCGCCTCCTCTTAAAATAAAAGCTCGAAGTCTGACAGTAATGCCTCCTGTCAGGCCTTGCCTAAAATAGATGTTCCGTTATGTAGTGCCACCTATCGAGTGTTAGCTACAAGATTTTATTAAGCTTATGATTCATTCATTATTACTTTATGTTATTATACTGTCGTATTCTTAAAATAACCAAGAGGAATACTAACAAGCTATATTAGTGAAGCCGTACCTTTATGATGAGCTCAAACAGTAGACAAACTTAGGCATACAATAAAAAGGCTGGGCAAGTAAAAAAAATCGATAGCGCCTCATTCGAAAATAACATCGACGATTTACGTTTAATGAGATAACCAAAGAAGCAAAGATAAGCAAAGAAGCACTCAACTTGTTCTTAGAAATTTACTGGAAATTTTTTCTTTAAAAATTTTATGCATTATTCGAAACAGGTAGCAATGTATCGTTCCAATATAAAATCAACTCTGTCTCGACTTGATGTAGGAATCCTTACATTTTACGATGACACGCCATTTTCAAAAAATCATATCTGGAGATTGGAACAACCGATTTTCCTGATTTAAGTTCCACATGAAGCTTAATACTTTATATTTTTCATAAAAAAGTACAGCAGTACCGAACGTTGTTGATAGTAGTAATTTTTTTTTTTTTTTTTTGTAATAGGATTATATACTATTGAGAACCTTACAAACTTTTTTATCTTTGTTTTCATTTTAAAGTTAAAAGCAAAAAATTGCGATAGTGTTCAGCTTCGTTGTGGATATATAAATTTTTAAAGTGAATACGTATACACAGCCCTTCCACTCAAAAGCAATTCCTTTGTGTTATTTTGGACTAATTTTGTAACAAATCATTTCCAATTTAGATGAAACTTTCATAGTTTATATGAAATGCAAAAATAGCTCACTCGTATTTTTTGTTTTTCCCTACCATACCCTACCACCAGGGAGTTTAAGAATTTCGTGATTTTACGATGAAACGTGATTCAAGCTTTATTATTATTAACAAAAAAAAAAAAATAGTTCGGTATTGTCATATTTCTGTTAATAAAAAATATAAATTATTAAGCTTCATTTGGCATTTGAATCAAAAAAATAAGTTCTGTTCTCATGAATTAAATTTCATCGTAAAATCACGAAATTTCTAATAACTAAAAAATATGGGTGAGCTAGTTCTACATACCATACAAACTGTGGAAGCTTCATCAACATCGAAGATGTTCGGGTTCCAAGGTGATTGGTTTTGTGTGGAATGGCTAATACTATACCAGGTTGTATTATGTACCTTAGGAAGCTTTACTTTGAAGAATGATAAAAGGAGAAGTAAAAGTAACCAAACCGGGGGATTATTAAAAAATGTTTACAGGACAGAATAATTTATCGACATTTTAGTATTTTACACATCTTCTTTCTGGTATAATTTGGAGATATCAAAATATAATTTATAAACATTATCCTCATTGTTTTCCGTCATTTGCCCGAATATTGATAGACGAATAGATCTCCCTCCATTCACTGAACTTTCACTCATACAGGGTTATTGCTTCTAATATGCATTATAATCGCAATCGCACTGATAGATTTTTTTTTTAAACCTTTTAATAAGGTGCACTGATTCTTATGAGGGTGATTTTCATTAATATTTATACTTATTTCACTTAAAATGTGAAAATTTGTAGAGTAATACGCGTATATTATTCATTCCAGTGGTCGATTAATCTTATCAATGGTTTTAGTCCTAAAAAAAAATTTTAAACAAAATCTCGAATACGGCAGGAATATAGTTTCTAAATTTCTGATAGAATGCACTGATATGTATGCATTGGAAATTCCGTTAATATTTTTATTCCACAAAAAATTTAGACAAAATCTAGGATAATACGGGAATATAGTTCCTTAATTTCTGATAGCGTTCACTAATGTTCATGTATTGGAAATTCCGTTAATGTTTTTAGACCACAAAATCTAGAATAATACGGGAATATAGTTCCTAAATTTTTGATAGCGTTCACTGATGTATTGGAAATTCCGTTAATATACTTATTTCACTAAAAAAATTCCACTAAAAATCTCTGAAATAACTCGGGAATATTGTTCATTATAAATCCGCGATTGCACTCGCATAGTCTTAAATCCAGAATCTGGACTTATATTGGTGAATTCTTCTTTGCGTAGTGAATGTTGAGCCGCATCGCCCCTTTTCTGCTGGGCATTGAATGCTGCGTTGGCTTCTGCCACGACGAAATGTAGCTCACAATTTAATTCAATTCCATTTTGACTGATTGAATGGACCTGGCCAACTTTGTGCGAGGTTTTCAACAAATAGTAATAAAAAAAGCTTATCTGTAAATTCCTGCTGGCGACTTTCTGCCCTGGTCTGTTCTTTGATTTGGGGCATCTGCTAAAATGCTCTCCCAAACTTCCCTTTGAGGGTGTGTATTTTATCTCAACCCTTTCCTTCTTTGAATCGTTTACTGTATTCCTCAATTCGAGTGCCTGTTGACGTCGATCTCTATCCACAATTCACTTTCTGTTTTTCTTGGTTTTGTTTACTTAATCGCGCCCTTTTTTTTTCTTCCTTACCACTTCAACCAAACAGTATTATTATTATTATTCTGAAGAGACCGGACGTGTCTATTTAAGCACCGTAATAACCTAAGAAAGTCTACTATAATAATAATAAAGAAAGCTTAGAAGTATAGAATTGTGAGTGAGTGTATTGTACAGGACGTAATATTGTGTAAAGAATATTGAAAAAGTTTAATTAAAAACGCCTAAAAAATTGTGGAAAATAAAAAAAAATTGTGACATTTCGAAAATTTTAATTAATTTCGGTCGTTGCCATGACAACGTGGCAACAGTGAAAAATTTTTAATTCAAATTAAAGCTCGATAAGTTTGATAAATTAAGTAAAGTAAATAAAAATAAAAAGTGTAATTATTTTTATTTGGAAAAAATAAAAAAAATGATACTGCCGCGCTCAAAATGAGCAGCAGTGATTCCGGGGGGACTGACGACCACTTGAAATTAAATGGCAGAAGGAAGAAGCGCATAAAGGCCTCTTCTTCCCAAAAACCAGCAAAAGAGCCCAAAGAAAACGCCAGTATGGGCCCACGTGAAGAGGCCAAAAGTACAAATGTAGAGTCATCTCCATTCGAGGAGACTATTTCCAGTTCAGCCGTGGCTGTCTGAGAGAACCCTGTAACATCAACTCCAAAAAGTTCAGCTACCACTAGGACATCTGTAGCTGCACCTTTAGCACAGAATCCTACGCTGAAGGAAGTTGTTAAAAAGGCTTCGAGATGGTTCATGGAAAGGTTCGCGCCATTCCCATTAAAATTTGGGACGATGGTCTCGGGTAGGGTATCTTCGGTACCAGCCGGGAAGCGTCCATCACTTGCATACCTGAAGGCAATCTTCCGCGTCATCTCCTGTGAGCAGCTATTTTCCATGAGGACTATAGCTGGAGGAATGGTCGAGGGGTACACCACGACCCTCGAATGCGCTACCAAGCTCATGCTTGAGGGCATCGAGGTGGAGGGTAGATACCTTGTGCCGTACCCACTCAGGGAAAAGCCCACGAAGATCGTGTTTTTGCGGGTCCTTATGCGAGCCCAACAGAAGACCTCTCGAATTTCTTTGGGAGATTCGGGAAGGTTCATGGAAAAGTTCGCGCCATTCTCATTAGAATTAGGGACGAGGGTCTCGGGCGGGTTATCTTCGATACCAGCCGGGAAGGGTCCATCACCTTAATTAAGGGGTGCATGCTTCCAGCAGGCTTTTATTTGAGCTTATCCGGCCCGAGATACTGGATAGACTTGGGCACCGAAGCGAAATGCCATGCTTCCCATTTGGTAGGGAATTTTATTGCTGACTGCCCCAAGAGAACCGGGAAGAAGGTTGAACCAAGAGTGCCCTCGAAGGAAACCACTACTACAGTAGTGGCTTTGGAGAAGGAATCTTCAGCTAGCACTCAACCTGCTATTTTGGAGCATCCAATGGTTAAGGTACCTGAAATTGTCTCAGAGGCAAAAACAAATGCGGCTGAAAACGGCGCCACGTCGGCACGTGAAAGCATGGCTACTTCCGACGAGAAGTCGGCTAGCCATCTAGTCAAAAAAAAAGAGGACGAGGAGGAAGCTCGCGGTTCGAAGGTTGTTGCGAGAGAAACGGAAGCATCTCGAGCAGCTTTCGGACTGCGACATGAGCGGCTTGGATGAGACTGTTCTTTCGAGCTTCGGTGGCTACAAGTCGTGTGATAGCATCATTTCGACTGGTAGCCAATTTGAAGTCTCGAAGGGGATGGGAACCCTTCCTAGGTAGAAAATTTGCAAGATTCTTGACCAGCAAGAAGAATTCAGATAAAATCTGGAGTATTCTTTTATGGGAGCTGGAAAGGCCAGAGTTGTTACTTCCTCAGCTTTAAGGAGGCCAAGAAGAAGAGGAAGTACAACAATGCATCTTGTTGTGAACGTCTCCATAGGAAGGTGGAGGAGCTGATTCAGGAGCATCGTTTGGCTGATTCTCCTCGCCAGTAGAAGTCGTACTATCATCGTTTCAGCTTCTTATATCTTTAAATGTGTAAGATAGCATCTCTTAACACCGGGGGTTTAAGTGCTCATACAAGACTATACAGTACTATCGAACATGCCAAAATGTTCGATATAGACATTACACTTCTGTAGGAGACGAATTTCACCCAAGACACTTATAGACAACTTGATCGCTATGCTTATTTACACACTGGCTATGCAATGTTTGCCACACCTGCGCCTCGCCGAGGCTCAGGAGTGGCAATCATGGTATCCGACAAATTTACGCTATCGTCTTCTGTCTACACAGATATCTTCCCAAGCTTCGTTTCTTCCTTGGACCTTGTCGTTCAAGACAAACATATCCTGTCTGGTGAATTTTAGCGGCGAAACTATCTTCCGAGGTCATTTCAACTGCACGTTAAATCCCTCACTGGATCGGGATTCCGGAGTTGAGTTCAACTCAGTCAATGCTACTCGATTGATGAATTTTGTCTGTGTTTTCAGACTGGCTAGATCATACACGAGGGTCTCGTGAAATATCTATGGAAGTCTTGCAGGCTCCAGAATCAATAGACTTTACGTCTCACCTGGAATACTAGAACATTTCGTTGGTGTCACTAATGAACTGTGTTCCGTTAGCGATCATCTTGTAGTCGCAACCAACACTCTAGTAGAAAGAAGAACTGCATACTGGATATTCAACGACTATTTGTTGAATTCCAAGCAGTTCATCAATGAGTTCTTTGAATTCTGGCTCGATTGGCAAGAGAGGAAAGCTGACTTTCCTTTTCTTAGTCAATGGTGGGATGTTGGAAAGCTCTAAATTCGATCTTTTATCGAAACGAATTTCAATCGAAGTGGGTATCAAGCTTCTAGCTTGTCGGCCGAAGTATCGGGTGGCAGTTCTTCTCCCAACTCAGCCGGAGTTGATTCTTTATTTTAACAGAATAAAGGAATGCTTGGCAACACAAACTTACAAGCACAGCTTGGAGTTTGTGCTGCGCAGCCAATCACGCTGGCAGAGGGAAGGCGATTCTTCAACGTGGACTAAAAAAGAGATTCACTAAGAAAGCATACGTACTTTCCCTAGAAGACAGACATAAATACAAAAGACACATATATACCATGCAAGACATTAAAACACGAGCCAAGCCAATTTACAAAAGAATATTCAAAAGGCGGCCGTGAAAAAAATCTTAGAAATGCTGTCATGAAGCAACACAAAACATTAAAATCCAATTGTGTGCCATGAAGCAACCAAATGTTCTATTTCCTCAAACATCAGGAAATACCAACGCTCAATTGCAAACAATCGAGCGTATCAAGTTGCATAACAAATGAGTGCAGTAAACAATTTCTCTTCCTCAGTCAAAAACCCCAACATATGGTCAACTGAACGGAAAGCTTGAAAACTGATAGGAACAAACATAAATTAAGAACGAGTATCGAAGAGATACTCGCTTATTCCTATAAGAATTTCCCGAAGGGGAAAACTCAAACTGTCTTCCTGCGTCTGCGATTCGCTGGAAACCTAGTAAAGGGGCGTGGTTTCTGGTAAATAAGAAATACCCACCTACTGATCATGAGAAGATGGCGTAACCCTTTAGTATAAATTTCCGATCATTTGTACGATCGAGGCAGACTATTTTTAAAATTAAAAACATTAATAACTACTGCTAAGATTCCCCCGACCAACGGTAAGGAATCTTAACAGCTAATAGGATTAAAATATAACCTAAACAGAAGTGTATTCACATATTAAATTGTATAATGCAATAAGTTAAACCTCGGAAGTGTAGAATCATTCCGTATCGAAATAGAAGTGTCGTAATAAAATAAAAGTTTGAAAGTGACGTGACTGTCTTTCTTTTGATATACATATACCCAATTATACGAATTACCCAGCAAAGGGCAGGTGATCTTCCTCCATTACGAGAAGCACTCCCTCGTCCTGTTGCCCAACAGACGCGCAACAGTTAGGGGCGATACTTCGCGCAGTGATTGCTTCGGTAATACACCCGAAACAGTCCTATTGTGTACCTGGTCGTAGTATCTACGACAACATCGCGGTAGCCAAGCATTTGTTTGCCTACCAAGAACAAACAGGTATACAAATGGCCATGATTTCACTAGATCAACAAAAGGCTTTTGATAGCGTCTCGCACGAGTATATTTTGACTGTTCTCGACGCATTTGGGGTTCGTCGAATGCTCGGACAATATTCAGTTCATCTACCATATATCAATGTGAGGCCTCTTATGTTGGCATATGCGGATGACCTTTCTATTTTCGTGACAAGAGATGAAGCTTTTCCGGTCGCTCGTGCTATTTTCGAACAGTACGAACGTATAGCGGGCGCTAAAATCAATCTTAGTAAGAGTCAAGGCGTGTAGTGTGGAAGGTGGAGATATCGTAAAGATACTCCACTGAATATAATCAAATAATAGCCGCATTGCTCTGGGGAAACTCTTTAGAGCTGTAAACGCATGGCGTAGTCGACTGTTTCCATTATCCTTAATGGGAAGGTCAGTCGTGATAAACTATTTGATTACCTCGTCCATCGTTCATCTGCTAAACTCTGAGACGTTTGATGAAGGCTTCGTAGGTCTTCTTAAAGCAAAAGCTGGCGATGCGATTGTAGGTACGTTGAAATTCGTAATGTCCTGCTGTTGCATCATCATGACATGCTTTAAGGATTTCCGCTTTCTCCTGTTCGGGTACTACAAGTTGTGCGTCATCAGATTCTATGTAAGGATTGTATCTATACAGCACATCACCATTAAGCAGATATCCTTTGTTACTCCAGTATTCACAGTTCTCTAAAGGTTCTTTGGATTCAAAACAATTAATGATTTTGTTTAGTTCGGGGTCCTTAAGTTTTGCGTCTCGTGTTTTGTTAGCACTTCGTCTAGGGAGATCTGTAGTTACACTGCATATACCACAGGTGTCTGTAATTTCTGGCTCATAAGGTGGGCGTGATAGGGTATCAGCGACCACGTTTGTACGCCCAGTTATGCATTTTATTTGGATATTATATGGCTGCAGCTACAGCGCCCATCTGGCTAATCTACCAGTTGGTGACTTAAGGTTCATCAGCCACTTTAATGCTTGATGATCCGTTGTAATAATCACCTCAGCTCCTTCTATATAACCACGAAATTTGACTATAGCCCATACAATTGCTAGGGCGTTACGTTCTGTAGTTGAGTAATTTCGTTCTGGATACGATGGAAGCCGACTGGCATATTCTACAGGATTCTCATCTGATCCCTCCCCCTGCACCAAGACTGCTCCTATTGCATAGTTGCTATCATCTGTTTTTAAGGTGTAGGGCTTGCTTTCATCAGCTTGCCTTAATATCGGAGAGCTGGCTAACGCATCTTTCAAATGTTGGAACGATTTGATTTACTCTGGTCCCCAGCACCATTCTACGCTTTTTTTTTTTGTCAGATCGCTCAAAGGTTTGCTGTGTTGGGCAAAGTTAAGCACAAATCTTCGGTACCACGAACAAGTTTGTAAGAAGGATTGCTGATATCTTTTCAGGATCTGGTAGAATTCCTTTATTACTTATGATGTGACCAAGATATTTTATGGTAGAGCAGCAAAATCTGCATTTACTTCTATTAAGATTCAATTTGTAGGCTGTCAATCTTTCAAAAACTCTTAGCAGGTCATCCATATGACTTTCCAATGTGTCAGACAAAATAGTAAGGTCGTCCAAATGGGCTAATATAATACTTTTACAACATAGGTTACTTTTGAATTTATTTTTGAGCCTTTGGAATGTGGCAGGAGCGTTTCGCAGTCCAAATGGCATCCTTTTAAATTTATAGAGTCCAAGTGGCGTTACAAAAGCCGTTTTTTCTTGGTCTTCGGTTCTTACAGCCACTTGCCAATATCCTGCGCGTAGATCTAATGTTGTCATGTATTTTGTCTGCTTTGCCTCATGCAAGAGGTCATCCATCCTTGGTAAGGGGAAACTATCTGGTTTGGTAATGGAGTTTAGTTTCCTGTAATCTATGCATACTCGAGTAGCACCACCTTTTTTGGGTACAAGTACGACAGGTGCAGCATAAGGAGACTCGCGTGGTTCAATGATTTCCGTTGACAGCATTTCTTCTATTTCTTTTTCTAATTGTTTCCTTTTCTGAACTGAAAGTCGGTATGGAGGAGAGGATACCGGCGGATGACGTCCAGTGTCAATATGATGAACTACCTCATTAGTAGGTTGGTTCCCTGATTGGAACACAGTCTTAGAGTTCCAAATCAGCTGATTAAGATTGTCTTGTTCCATAAGCAGCATCTCTGGAGCTTTGTCATCTCGCAGGTTTATTTCAACATCCAACATTGAAAGATTAACATCGTAATCAAACAATTTTCTTGGCTTGGACTTCTTCTTCTTCCTAGATGGCTGACTGTCAGAAGAGATATTTAAATTTTTCCCCGGTGTCTGTGGTAAGGCATCTATTGTATTTCCGATCGAGGGTGAAGGAATAACTACCTTGCTTTTAACGCTTTTACGTTCGGGTCCATATTCGAGAATTTCTTCTACTGGAGCAGGTTTTATAACCGGTTCCATAGCTGGCATACGACTCCGTGCTTTTGGAGAACTGATGACATTTTCATAGGTAAATTCATAGTGCTGGTTGGGGTCATCAACAAAACTCCATGCCTTCTGCGGAAGGTTTAAAATTATTCCAGCGTCTTCTATAAAATCAACCCCAAGTAGTGTCTTGTTATCGTTATAGGCCGACAGTACTATGAGCTCTGTGCTAACGGTACGACCCTTTAACTTGAGACTGCGGAAAGTGCTTCAAATTATTGGTTTTTTATATTTATTTAAACTGTTTTTTTTCCAGGAATAACAAGTTGAGACTGTAATCAGTACTCTAAAGTCTGTTTTTAAAATTCCCCGTTAACTCACTCACACTCATAAACTACTTTTATTGAGCCTGTATTCAGCGCACATTTTTTTTTGTTTTTTTTTTTTTAATTATTATCTATTATGGAGACTGCTTCAGTGCTCAGAATTTTAACTAATTTGCACAATAATATGGGCCTTTTCCACTTAATTGCTGGCCTCTAGTTGGGCGCCAATTGTAACAAGTAGTTTGGGATGAATGAATTAAAAGAATCTTTGCCTAAGCGTACAACTTTATTTCTTCACAGCTAGATAATAACAAGCAGCTTATAATAGAATTCCCTTTATTTTATATCAAAACTCATAGTGGGGAAAAGTAAATGATCGCTATGTACAGAATGTACATAGCCAAGATATTTAATATTAAGAAATCAATCAGCGGCGCTCAATCTTCTCCAGTGGCGTCGTAAAGGCAGTGGTGGCGTTACACATATAAATTAAATAAAGCTACATACCAACCTGTATTAAAATGCATATTTCCCACGATGATCGTTCCTAAAACACCTAAAATACACTTTAACACAAAAAAATTCAATAAAACAAAACTCGCACGCGGCTGACATTTCACGTATAAACATCACATCGAACTTCAATTTCTCGCGACGTTTGAAATGTTACCCCGGGGTAAAAAGAGACGTAGAATCTGATGGGCGCGTTTTACGGTTTACGGAATAATCGCGAATTTTCGAAATTACCTTTACACCAATGAGTGCGAAAGAGACACAAAGGTGTGAAAGGGACAAGGATGAAGATGAACAAAATGAATTATGAGATGAATTTTGTTCTTTTTTTCCTCATCGAGAATTTCAAAAGCTATCAAAGTTTTTTTTTTAGATTTTGTTTTGGCTCAATTGGAAAGCGAGAATTTCATAATTCCTCGAAATTAAAAATAATTTCTATGGGAGAAATGTCAAAAATGCAATTTGTAATTTGACATTAAATGACTACAACAAAATCATATATTGTAGTCAAATTAAGCTTGAAAATTGAAAAATTCATTTTTATGGATACGAAATCGGAACAAAATTCTCTATTAAAAAGCGGGTTCATTCTTCATTCTTTCTTCTTATTTTTTCAAAGTTGTCAAGGTGCGAGCACATGCAAGAGCATTCCTCCCACATTTTGCAATTTTAATAGTCCTCAGCAATAAAAGAAACAGAATTTCAGCGAGACCTAGAATAGTCTTCAATAGCAGAAACCTCAATTTTTCCAAGGCAATTCGCAAACAGCAAGGAATTTTAAGTGACTTTATTTGTGGAATTTTTTTAATTAAATTAAAGGTAACTTTGTGAATTATTCATATTCTTAATTTGCGTTAAATTTCATTGTGTTGCATGCCAGGTGTTGGTCATACACACATGTATGAAATTAACAAGAACGATTGGGTGCTCTTTAACTAATTTCTTCCTTTCAGCCATTTAATTATTTAACTCAAGTAAATCGAAATTTCAAACAATTATTTATCGTGTAAAAAATATGCCATTAGGTCAGTTTTACACAACATAATAATTGAAAACTAGATCTACCTTGAGTTCTAATCATTATTTACTTTCAGCCATTAGTAAATAGCATAGTTAAGATACATAGAAAGGAAAGTTTTTGTTTTTCCTTGTATATATGAGATATTAACGTAGCATAATTCTCTTATTTGTCAGTATTGAAAGAAGAAGATAAATTCGAGTAAAACATAATTTTTTTTGCATATTTAAGTTACTTGTATTGGTTACATACACATCAACGTACTTTGAATCATTGAACTAAAAGTGAAGTTTATAAGCGTACACGTCTAAGTTAGTGGAAGTTAATTTTACACATTGAGAGAATTAAGTGTTTAAATTGGAGGTTTGTCTACCATAGTCGGGATTTTATGTTGAGTTACCTCGATATGAGTGAGATGATCTCCTTCACGATAGAAAAGATCGTTAAATTGTCGGCAAATTGAAGTCATAGTTCTGTTGTATACCTAAATTGCCTGAAATAGGTAATTTAAAAATAATTAAAAAAAAATAATTATAATGGATTAAATTTAATTATTCATACATAGGTGTAAGTTAACCATGCTTAAAACATGGTTAGCTTATCTCCTAACAAGGCGAAGAAATTGCCATCAACAATTTCTTCAAATTCCTTTGCATAAAAAAATAAAAATATTCCCACAAAACGACTTGGGAAAAATAAAAGTTTTAAGTTACATCCCAAGTCGTTTCAATAGAAAAAAGCCCCACGACTTACCTTCAGTAAGATTTGTCGTAAATACGATATGTATGTATATATATACATGAAACGATCAAGTCTTCACCGAAAAAGCCCTTATCAGAGAATTGTCGCGAGCTGCATACATTGTGATCGCAACAATGTATGCACGATAGTATGACGATGGTTTGATATTTATGAAAATATCAAATTTCATTTCAACCATCGTCCGTCACGATAATTCTGGGCATGTTTAAACATGTCCAGCGGCAAATAATTTTCTCAGGATAGGAATGATAATTAAGCACTTTCCTATCCTGAACAACTAGACTTGAGATTGAAAAATCTAAGTCTAGCAGTCCGTTTTTGAGAGTTGGATTTAAAACTTCGGTTCGGACGGTTTGGCTGTTGATCGTTTTAGGAAAAATTAAAGTGGCTAAATCAGTAAGTGTTAGGAAAAAGAGAATAAAAAAAGGGATAAATGAAGTTTGTTGTTCGGTGGCTAGGTAAATAAAGTGAGAGTGATTCGACCTGTAAAAAGATCGCAAAAGATCCATAGATATAGGAATATAAAGTTAAAAGGAAATGTTTCAGTTGTAAAATATATAAGTGGAAAATAAATACAAGAAAAAGGAAGAAGAAAGCAAAAGGTTGTTGTTATTAGCATGGGGAAACAAAAAGGGGTCCAAAAACCAAGATATAGGATTAACGAGGTAGGAGTGTATATATATACCAAAAAATATACAATTCTTTTTCTTCCACATTGCAGTGGTCAAGCTTTATTGATTCTATTAATTTTGTTAATCGCGGCTCAATTGGGTTCTTGGAATTCGTGATCAATTCATAATCAGCAGGATTTTCCCAGGTACGTGCTACCTTATCCAGATTTAGAGTTACATTTAACAAAAGCACTTTGGCATGATTTTTTATTTGATTGAGTTAAAACATTTCCAAGAAATACAATTTTTTTTCTGATATTGGAGTTGGGATTTTGTCTATTATATATATTAATATATTGTTGCGAGCGTGGCCTTTGGTTCGTTATTTAAAACACAATATTAAGTATTTAATATACAAGTTCTTTATTTCACTCTAATCATACAAAATTTATAAACTTTCAATTAATCAATTCAACTCTAATTATCGCTAATACTGTACTTTCAATTATCGCAATCTAATTACAACACTTCCGCACGTTTATTACTTTCGCTTGTTAACACTGCAACGTCTAAGACAAGACTCTTTTTCTGGCTATGACAACTGTTATATTTATACCCTAGAAACTCTCCAGATTATTCTCAAGTGTTCTATTTTCCAGAAGCTTCTTGACTGTTCTATTCATTCTATTCATTCTATTCCTGAACCTTCCTGTAGATACCATAATCAATTCTCCGACCCTGAAGTCGTTTACTTCTCCATTGCCAGTAGATGTCACCAGTTGTCTCTTTCTATTGCACGTAACACTGCCCCCTTCTTAAATTTGTTCGTCCCGAACAACAAGTGGTCCACGGCCTTGATGCTCGTAGTATTGACACAAGCGGTCCAAATGAACAATTTTATGCTTGCCTCTTGTGCCACGCTGAATCCTGTATACCACGTCATTAATTCTAGTTACTACTGAATACGGTCCTTCCCAGTGTTGTTGCAATTTTGGAGAACGTCCCTTACGTCGTCTCGGATTGTAGAGCCAAACAAGATCACCTTCATTAAATCCTGCGGAATTAGCACGTAGGTCATAGCGGGTCTTCATCCGATCAGTATTTGTTGCTAATTTCGTCCTCGTGGCCTCGTGCACATCAGCTAATTGTTGTTTGAGCTCCGATACGTAGTCTTCTGGTAACTTTTGTTCACCTCTGGGGGTACCGAATTTGAGGTCGCTAGGTAAACGCATCTCTCTTCCGAATATGACTTTAGCTGGGGTTTGTCCGGTAGTACTATGAATAGCTGATCTATAAGCCATTAGGAATATAGGAATGTGTCGATCCCAATCGCGTTGATGATAGTCAACTACTTTCTTTAGATGCTCGATCAATGTTCTGTTGAAGCGCTCTACCATGCCATCAGATTGTGGGTGTAGAGGAGTTGTTCTAGTTTTTCTTATTCCCAACATTTTACACATCTCCTGGAAAGTCCGCGATTCGAAGTTCCGTCCTTGGTCCGAATGAAGTTCGTGAGGCACACCAAACCTACTGGCCCAATTCGTTATTATTTGTTCCGCTACTGTGGTTGCCTCTTGATTAGGGATTGCATAAGCTTCAGGCCATTTACTGAAATAGTCAATGGCAACTAAAATATAACGGTTACCGCCATTCGTTTCTGGAAAAGGTCCAGCGATGTCTATCCTTTCAAAGGGGGCTCCGACGTTATACTTATGCATTTCTCCTCTGCTTCTGTGTTGCGGCCCTTTGCAAGCAGCACACACAGTACATCTGCGGCACCACTCCTCCACATCTTCTCGCATATGTAGCCAATAAAACCTTTCTCGTATTTTGGAAATGGTTTTGTTCACTCCCAAATGTCCTCCAGAGGTTCCACCTTGCATTTCTTCTAGAACATCTTTGACGTTTGATGCTGGCACGACTATCTGCATTCGGAAATATTCGCCGTTAGGTGCTTCCCATTTGCGTTTTAATATACCACATTCAACATGAAGAGAGTTCTATTAAGCCCAGTAACTTTTCAGCTTCTCACTCGGTTCCGAAATATCCTTCCAGTCTGGTCTTTCCATATCTTCTTTCCAAGCGAGAATAGGTGAAATGTCCGGATCTTCTCGTTGTGCTGTTCCCAGGTCCTCGTTGTCCCAACCTGTAGATGGTTCCACGGTTGCCAACTGTGCTTCAAATCGTTGATGATCTGCTTGTGGGAACTTCGAGCTGGTTGTCAGGCTACTTCCAGCTGGCTTAGTGCTTGTCCTTCTTGGAGGTTTTAACACATGCCCGCCTGGAGCGGAGGCGCCTAGAGATAGTATCTACCCGAGTGTTGAGGGTGACTTGGCCTGAGTAGCTCCGTCAATGGGACCCCTTAGGTTTGCAGGATAGCGGATTTTAAAGCTCTTATGCCATTCTACTTTGACTTTTAGAAAAGCGGGCTAACACTATCCTAAGGGCTGCGCCAATTTTGTTATATATTTAGTGGTCCCACACTCTGATCGTAGTATCCAAGTACAGTGCGCTCACAAAAAAACACCTTTTCGTTTTAATTAATTTATATTCAACATTTGTTACACTCACAGCACTTTCCTTTTTTAATAAACTACTTTCTGGTTCTATTCACTACTGCCGAACTCCTTCCAAACCTACCGTACCATACTTATCTCATTAAAATTTTGTTCTCGCTACTACTCAGTCGAGGTTATCTTTTTTCTTTTTTAAATCAACTTCTTATTCCAACCGTCTAGACTGCCTAAGCCCGACTGTATATCCTGCTCAAGATCGACTGTCGAAAGCTGACTGCCTCAAGACTTGATTTTGTAAATCTCAAGTCTTCTTGTTCAGGATAGGAAAATGCTTAATTAGCATTCCTATCATGAGACAATTATTTCCACTGGACATGTTTTAACATGCCCAGAATTATCGCGGCGGACGATGGCTGAAATGAAATTTGATATTTTCATAAATATCAAACCATCGTCTTGCTATCGTGCATACATTGTTGCGCCCACAACGTATGCAGCTCGCGACAATTTCAGTCTTCACCGATGTAAAATTTAATTCGCCCGATATGTATGTAGATATGTACGTACATATCGTATTTACGACAAATCTTACTGAAAGTAAGATTTGTCGTGGGGCTTTTTTCTATTGAAACGACTTGGGATGAAACTTAAAACTTTTATTTTTCCCAAGTCGTTTTGTGGGAAAATATTTTGATCTGTTGCGAAAGAAGTTGAAGAAAATTGCTGATGGCAATTTCTTCGTCTTGGAAATAGATAAGCTAACCATGCTTTAAGCATGATTAGCTTATATATATGCAAACATGTAATAAATTTAAATTGTTTTATATTACCCCTTATAGGTAATTTGTGTGCAATATTGGGAATACAATAAAGGGGATTATGATCTCCTTGTTCGAAACATGAGTACGTTGCTCGCAGGTCCGACCATGGATTGGTATTGGTCTTTGCTCCGTCTAAACTCTACACCAACGTGGGAGTACATAAAGACAGCCCTTCTATCTGAGTGGGGAGTTCCTAAGGATGATTTGAAGGTGCGAGTCCAATTAATGTCCCCTAGACAAAAATCTGGCGAGTCTTTTGCAACTTACCATCAAAGTCTGGTGCAGTTGCTGGAAATAGTTAAGTCTGACTTATGCCAGAGATTCAAAACAAGATTTGTCTGCACCCAACGAATACTATTGGCCAGCTGAGATCCTTCATCACTCAGATTCAAGCTACGCAATTGCGGATTGCGACTGCTGGTGGCCTGAACCCGTATCAACATCATCGAGTGAGTGAAGTTGAGGACGCATCAAATTTTTATCCTGATGTACACATATTACCTGGATATGACAATAGTATGATAGACCTATCAGCTGTCACGAATAGACCAGTAGAATTTTGTTGGAATTGTGATCAGCAAGGCCATTATTATCATGATTGCTTGCAAGAAAGGCAACAAGTGTTCTGCTATGAATGCGGACGCAAGAACATCTGCAAGCCAAACTGCTGAAATTGCCTACAGAAAAACGAGAGACGGGTCGGGTATCCCAATATCTTTTCTCGACCACTTGCGACGTCTCGAATGGCAACAGCCTCGACAACGTAAGATGAATCATTGAACAATGAAGACAGTCTGCTCAATCAGCAGACCTCGGCGAAATAATAAACTGTCTGTTAATATCACTCAGTGATTCTGGTGATATTGACAGCCCACCTGACAGTCCCAACGCTGAGAGTCGCTCGTTAACAGAAGCTGAGGACTTCATTGACTTCTCCGCAGATTTTCAAGCTCCCGTTTCTATCAGTACGGAGCCCACGACACTTCTGATAGACACTTCTCTAGAAGAGTCCTTAATTTTTGACACGCCGATATAACCAAGCGTACTTTTTTCGAATGATGTTGCTGAGCAGGTAGTCCGGTCTCCTATCATTTCGATTTTGAAACGGTCACCAAGCTCTGGTATGACAAGTGGGCATGAGCCTGTTTTATATCCATTGACGCCCTACCACACGCGTCTACGAAATTACAATGCAGTGCGAGGCCGTATCTTCTCATCAGTGGCGGAGCCCGTAGGAATCATGCACCCGGACTTGGACCTTAATAAGAAAAAGAAACGATCTACTGTTCGTTGGCATGAATATTGTCGACGAATCAAGACGGCACGAAAGAAACTGGCCCAAATTTTAGTGTCGATGCCAGAGGACATTCGACCGTATTCCGAAGTTAAGCTGCTCGGACGAACTGTGACTGAGTTACTTGTTAGTGGTGCCACTGCCAGTATCCTAGGCCAGGGAGCTCTAGAGAGACTGGCCGTAGCAAACGTAGAATCGAGGAGGTACCACACTCAAGTGCAGGTAGCTACTGGTGCCATGACGAATGTCCATGATCATGTGGACCTGGACATCACTTTTCGTGGTAAGACTCAAAACGTGCGTTTTTACGTGGTTCGTGGGCTCACACAAGCACTATATCTGGGAATAGACTTCTGGCGTCTATTTGGGTTGACTCCAGACGTTCTGGGTATAGTTGCTGAAGTGAGTGAAAGAGTTTGAAGGATGCTGAGCTGAGACGCATGCTATCACTAGGTGTGATAGAGGAGAGCCAGAGTTCTTGGAGCTCTCCTGTTGTTCTGGTGAGGAAGTCTGGAAGGGTTCGGCTTTGTTTTGATGCTAGGAAGGTCAACTCCGTTACTAAGAAGGACGCCTATCCGCTGCCGCAGATAGATGCACTTCTGAGTCTACTTCCTCCGGCAAATTACATTACAAGCCTGGACCTGAAGGACCATTTTTGGCAGATCCCACTAGACGCTGATTCCAGAGAGAAGACCGCGTTCACAGTTCCTGGTCATCCTCTCTATCAGTACACCGTGATGCCATTCGGCCTCTGCAATGCTTCACAAACTATGTGACGCCTCGGGTAAGGTCATTCAGACCTTGATTCTCATCTCATTTTACTATCCCGTGTAACGGATTGTTTGAGGAAAGCTGGCCTCACTATTAATGTAGAGAATAGTAAGTTCTGCATTACAGAGACAAAATATTTGGCTTTCATTGTTGGGAAAGGAGGAATAAATAAATGTTAGGCAAGTCCGACGCCTACTGGGTATGGGGGGATGGTATCGTCGGTTCATTCCGAAATATGCTGATATAACGGCCACCATAACTGACACCTTGAAAAATCGCAGCCACTTGCAATGGACACCTGAAGCCCAGACATCTCTGGATTATTGAAGCAGAAATTTACTTCTGCTCCGTTGTTAGTGAGTCCAGATTTCACCAAACCGTTCGTTATCCAGTGTGATGCGAGCCAAAACGGTATTGGAGAGTGCTGCTACAACTAGATGATGATGCCCACGAGAAGCCAATAATCTACGTCTCGAAAAAGTTGAATTCGGCACAGCGGAATTACACCGTCATAAAGCATAGCATAGCATAGCAGCACTTATGATAAAAATTCAAATTCAAAAACATCTTTATTGAATAACCTTAGTTGCCTAAGCCTATGACAATAAAGCTAATCGCCCACGGCGTCGAGGCCATCCGGGCACTAACAGCTATTTAAGCTAATTTAAAAGTTAGTAGCTTTTGTTTTGTTGTAACCTTAGTATTAGTATTCTTTACTTGTTTAAGCTTATTGGTGTAATTCTATCGAGTTGTCTTCTACCTAATAGTACTTGCTTATGTTGTATTAATTTATTTTTTTTTTGCCACTAAATCTAAAATCTACGTTCTATCTTAAAGCTAGACTTCGTGGCTTAGTGTGGAGGAGGTAGCTAGGATTTCATTAGTATCCGTTTGAATTCTGTATGTGGTGAGTTAGAGCCTCGTTGTTAGTCCGTTGGCGGTTAGGTATTGTTTGAGTGCGGGGATTAGTCCGTTCGTAGCCTCTCTGGAGTACTTCAGGAGTTGAGTTGTTCTTGTCGTTATGCCTTGTTCGTAGAGTAGTCTGGGTAGTTCCGCGCACTCGTGAAAGATGTGTTTTGCAGTGAGCGCTACGCCATCGCAAAAGGTGCAAGGTGGTGTTGGCAGTCCTGTGAACAGGTGTTGCTTAATGGCCAGGAAGTGCCCCAGCCTGATTCTGGCGATCTCGATCATTGTTCGTCTGGGTAGATCGAGCATTTCTGGACAATTGGTGGTGTTGTGGTGGCTGGCGAGGAAGTCGCCTGAGCTGTTCCAAGCCAGTTGTCTAAGGGCGTCTCGTAGCCGTTTGTATTGCGTGAGGGCAGCTTTATACGCTGGAGGGTTGATAATGATCCCCTCGCTCTCGGCTGTGCTCTTGGCCAGACAGTCTGCTTTCTCATTGCCTGGAATGCCCACATGACCAGGACACCAGGCGATCCAGATGCTACGATTTTGAATTGTTCCCCTGACATTTGCTGCCAGAGTGTTTTTGTTTTTAATATTACGGATCGCTTTGATCGCTGAAAGGCAGTCTGTGAAAATCACCGTGGTGCCCTTCAGGGTGGCTGCCAGCTTGGTAGCCTCCCAAATTGCTGTTAGTTCGGCCGAATAGGCGTTGAACCAGTCCGGTAACTTCCTACAGATTTGCAGGTTTCCGTTTGGGCAGTCTGCGACGACTGCCATGGCTACAGCAGAGTCCGCTTTTGAGGCATCTGTGTAGAAGACGTTGTCCGCCCTCAGTCTTGCTTTGAGCTCTGTGTGAAGCCGTCTTTTCGTATCGTTGTCTTTGTCTTGGTAATGTACTTCGCAGTCGATGATGTGGTCTGTCTTGATCCTCCAGGGCGGGGGGAGCGTGACGGGGTTGATGAGGTTGGGATCGAGGGGGATGGATTTGAGAGGAGGAGGGACGATTTCCACTGCTTTGTGGAGACCCGATTTTGTGCGTGTAGCACGGAGATGTGAGGACAGGCTGTCCACAACTAAATCATGAAGGGGAGCTTGGGGGTCATGGAAGTTTTTCAGGAAGAGACTGACCATGAGCTGGTCTCTTCTAGCGGTGAAGGTGGGAAAGCCTGCCTCTATAAGAAGGCTATCTATGGGGGTGGTGCGTAAAGCGCCTATGGCCGTTCTGGCTGAAGCGTTGATGGCCTTCTGCATTTTGCTGGCATTGCGTTTGGTGGAGAACCCATAAACTGTGATTAGATAGTCGATCCTTCCCATGATCAGTTGTCTGACTATTTGAATGGCAGTTGGTAGTGGGGGACCCGTGTTCCTACCGCAAATGACCCTGAGGAGGTTATTTCGTTTGTTGACATCTTCCACCACCATGCTGGTGTGCTTGCTCCAATCTAGGGTTTTGGAGATGTGTAGACCCAAGATTTTGAGGACGTTTTGAAAAGGGATGGAAGCCATGTCGAAGGATAATTCAACTTCTCGGCAACTCCGTCTTCTGCAGACGTGCAGGGCTTCTAGTTTGCTCATGGCCACCTTGGCACCATTAATTTCAGACCAAACTGAGATTTTCCTCAGGGTCTGAGTGAGGGTGGAATTCACAAATGGTGGGTTGCCAGATGCATAGCATATAATATTGTCTGCATAAATGTGATAATAAAGGTCTGGCACTGAACTGAGCTGAGTTGACAGTGAGTGAATGAAAGTGGAGAAAAGGTGTACTGAGAGTGGCGAACCTTGCGGTAAGCCGTTCTCCAAGGAGAATGTGGACGAGAGGTGTCCGCCTGATCTGACTCTTATTCTTCTGTCTGTGAGGAATGACTCAACCAGTTTGATAAATCGCGTGCCGACCTTCCAGTCTATAAGCTGTTTGAGGACGGAGTGCTTCGGTGTTCTGTCGTATGCCTTTTCCAAGTCGATGGACAGCAAAACAGTGTGTTGACCTCTAGATAAGGCGCATTTTAGGTTGTGCTCCAGTTCCTGCAGAAGATTTTGAGTACCTCTGCCAGGTCTGTAGCTCCAAACCGTGGGAAGCAGCCTTTGCTCTAGAAGCCAACTTAACCTGTTTGCCATCAGCTTCTCGAGGAGTTTGGATGTGGTTTTAAGGAGGGAAATAGGTCTGGTTTCTGCGGGGCTTGGAAAGCGGATGTTCCCCTTCGGAATTGCTCGAATCTCGGCAAGCTTCCACTCTGTCGGAAATCTGCCAAGAGTCAAAGCTCGATTCAGCAGTTCCGTCAACCTGGCATGCCAGATTGGAGGAGCCTGCCTAATCATACCGAAGGAGATATTATCCAGACCTGGAGTGGATCCTTGGAAGGAGTAAAGCGTTTGCCTTAGCTCCAGGAGTGAAAAGGGATCATCGAGTGGGGAGGGGGGAATATTCTCAATGTCTTGTTGTCTGCACGTCTCCAAGGAAGTCTTGGTGGAGTGATAGATGGTGGAGCGGTCTGCATCAGTTGCATAGCTGGTGTAGTGCTTGGCAAGGTGTTCTGCTATCAGCACAGGTTCAGTGACAGTGGCGTCCACAACGTTAAGGCCTGTGATGCCTGCCTTAGAGGGGTGTCCACAGATTGCCCTGACCCTGCGCCAGTTCTCCTTCATAGGGGTGGAAGAGTCAATGCTGGATGCGAAGTCGTGCCAGGCTTGCTTTTTAGCAGCTTTGATTTCTCTTCTCATCAGGGCATTTGCTTTCCTATAGCAGACAGCGTTCTCGGGAGTCGGCTGTCTCTTGAAGGACCTCCATGCTCTGTCCTTCTGTTCCACGAGGTGTCTTACTTTGGCATTGAACCAAGGTGGCTGGAGCTTGACATTGGGTCGAGACAGTGCGATATTTATATTGGCAGCTTTACGTATAGCTCTTGAGAGCACTGCTGCTTCCCTGTCTGGGTCCAGGCTGGGGGGTTGTGAGTGTAGATGTTCTTCGATTACTCTCGCAAAGCCAGGCCAGTTCGCCCTATGTTCAACATATCGCGGAACATGCCGGACAGTTGGGAGTGTTTTTTCTATGGAGATGAGTATGGGAAGGTGGTCACTGCCTCTGGGGTTCTCTACTGTGTGCCAATTGGTGTTAGAAGCTAGTGAAGGGGAGCAGATGGAGAGGTCTATATGGGTGAGGGTATTACGGGAATTAAGTATAGTGGGGCTGCCGTCGTTCAGAATGACAAAGCCAGAGTCATCCAGCCACTCCGCAATGGTCCTGCCTCTAGCGTCGCCTCTGGGAGATCCCCACAGCGCGTTATGCGCATTGAAGTCGCCCAGCAGCAGCACCGGACTCGGGACCTGGTCCATTAAGGACTTCAGAGCGCTTTCCGTGACTGTGTCCTCAGCACTCAGGTAGACAGAGACTACATGGATCGGGGGGAGGTGTGGGATTTTTACAGCAACAGCTGTGAGCGTGGTGTCGAGTGGGAGTTCAGTGGCAGGGATGTCATTTCTGACAAACACCCCAGCTCCGCCACTGCGGGAGGTGCTGTGGTTTATCAGGAATGGCGTAAAGTTGGAGAGGCGGGGAGGGGAAGCGCCGTTTGGGAGGTGCGTTTCCTGGATCGCCAGGATTGAGGGAGTGAACTCGCCAACCAGGAGCTGAAGGCTACCTAGGTTGTTATAGTACCCGCACATGTTCCATTGGAGAACAGTGAGGTCTCTTAGTTGGTTGCGTGGTACTAATGTGGGACTTTGCATGGGATGGGAGAATGGAGTTTGGGTGGGGATCAAGACATAGTGATCATATTTCTGTTCAGTCTAAGATTTCCACCATGCTCTCGTCACCGAGACCAGTGGGGGAAACATTAGGTGAGTCCAGGTTGGGGTCGTAATAAGTAGGTGGAGATTGTATGGGCGATGAAAAACCGAGAAAAGGTGGGGAGGCCGGTTCTTCTAGGTTGCGTGTGGAAGGGGGGAGTGTGGCGTTAGTGACTTCTGGCGTTGCCAGATTGAATGTGCTGTCTTGCTTGTTTTGTGAGGAGTTAGAAGAGCGGAAGAGGTGAGAGCTAGGAGTGTAGTGTTTGAAGCTAAAATTAGTTTGTTTGTCAGTGTGTGTGTTGGTGTCTATACCTGTATTTGTGTCTTGTTCAATCTTGGCTGTAGCTATGTTAGTTTCGTTTCTCGTTGCTGTGGAGCGTGAGGTTGCGATTCTGGGTTGTTGTGCTAGTTCAATAGCGTTTTTGTACGTGTGTGTTGGTGGGATGGCCGGCCGAGTAGCCATTCTGCTGTTCAGAGGGAGGTTAGTGGATATGGAGGGTATGGGAGCTGGGGGAGGGGTTTTTGTTACTATGGCCTGGTGTGTTTGTGAAATTTTTTTAGTTATTTCAGCAAAGGAAGTGCCTGTCTGGACCTTGCTTGGGCTTTGCTCGAGTGGAGCTTGGTTGCCATACGTGGCATACCACTGTCGCCGCGCTTCAAAACGGGTAACATGGTTGTCCACTTGGATCTGTACAATGGCCTTTTCCCTGGCGAATGCTGGGCATATACTGTCCAAAGTGACATGGTCGCCGACTTGATCACAGCTGATACAGTAATTGCGTTCGCATATGTGAGTATTATCTCCTTTCGCCTTGGATATGCCGCAGTCGGGACAGACAGGGGTGGCGTGACAGTTGCTCTCGTGGTGCCGGAATTTGTAGCATTTCCTACATCTGAGAGGAGCAGGGTACCATCTTCGTACCGGAAGTTTCTCCAGGCAGCAAACTATCGAGGAGGGGGGGGGGGGCAAAGCAGTCGAAAGTGATCTGTAAAGCGCCTGTTGGTACTCGTTCGCCTTGTGACGGGCCAGGTTTTGTCATCTTCCGTACTTCCGTGATAGTCTGATTTTTTTCTCTCAGTCCTTCTAGGATGTCTGCCTCCGATAGCATTTTTAGATTGGGAGCAAACGCGGTGCCTCTGGACGAGTTGAGCTTTGAATGGTAGCTTATTTGCACTTCGTGATCCTGGATTTTTTTTAAGTTTTTGATCAGCTTCTCCGCTTCCGTTTGCGATGGGAGCAGGACAAGGTAAGAGTGATCTCTTAATGCTTTGCATGAACGAACTCGGGGGGCTACATGCTCGATCATTTTACATACCACAAAAGGATTGAGGTCTGTAATGTTTTTCGTATGGTCTGAAAGCTTGATAGTCACATATTTCGGGTCTGTGCCCGAGTTAATGCTACCTATCGTTTCTTGTAAGGAGGGGAAGTCAAGGCTGGGGCTTCTTTTCCTGGCCTTTTTCGTTGCCTTCCTGGGCCAGTTTCCTGGGTCCAGGTCGTCGTAGTAGTTTTTCGGCCGTCCGGCCGTGGCCATGTTGTTGTGCCCTATGCGGGCGATGGGTTTATTAGCACCAGGTCAGTAAGCCTGTTGTAACTGTATGGTCGAACTGTAAAAGTTACGAGGTCGTTTGTTTTGTTTTAAGTCTATTTACGGAGATGTGTTATTTAACAAATGAAGAAATCCGAGCTACCGTCCACTGAAATTAAGTACGTTACGTAATGTCTATATGGTAAATAAAAGGTAAAAAGAGAGAAAGAAAAACCAAAATACAATAGAAAATAGAAAAATAATAAGTAGTTCAAAAGCTTAACTTATCTATGTTGTTAAACCTTAATTCCGCGGGAGAAAACAGAAAATTAATAAGTAGTTCAAAAATTTAACTTATCTATGTTATTAAACCTAAATTCCAAAAATTTTCAGTAAAATCGTAATTATTTTCCAGGAAGTACTGATGAACCCTGTTCAAGACAGTGGTTTGCGTGTATGGATGTTAATGATCTATTTTCGTGTTGTGAACTATGAACTCTACCCCGGTCCGAAGCTTTGCTTAAGAGCTTCGAGCTCTAGAGATGTCAACTTATACCACTGGCGCTGGTGGTATGCGCCTCTGCTGCAAGTTTTATTGAAATTTCGGATTTGGATCGGCTGCCACCTATTGGTAGATGGCCTCGGTGATATTTCACTCAAATTTCGGGTTCCTCTCAGAGCTGTTATAATTAGTCGCTCGATTTTCGGGAAACTATTATGTGCTGTTGTGTTTTGATTGGCTAAACTTGGTGGCGTGATTAGTGCATCCGTCAGCCGCGTGCTTTTGCCGGCACGTGGCCTTACTTGTGCTTACAACCTTTCCGTTGTATTGGGTAAGGCAGCCAGTAAACTTAAATATCCGACTTACTTTGTAACTTCCGACTATTTTGCGTTTGCAGAAAGTTGGCTGGCGGCAGTCTCTGTGGGTCTGTCTACCCAGCCTTCGATGGAATTTTATGAAAGCTTTTTAATAACTACTTTTAATTCGCTTTGAAAACTCGCACTTTACTAGACCGTCTTAACTGATCAGAGGATCGAGTCAGAATGCAGCACTTATGAGTGTGCAGAACTTCCGGCCCTTCATTGAACTTATGCCGTTCAAGATAGTGACCGATCATGCGAGCTTGAAATGGCTGATGTCTCAAAAGGACTTGCTCGGTGGAGTTTGAAGCTTCAAGGCTTCGAGTTCACTATCGAACACCGGAAAGGAAGACTGAATGTTGTTCCTGATGCGTCGTTACGGATACACTGTGACAGCCTGAAAACTGCTGAAGATCCTGGCCCAGAAGTTGACCTTAGTTCTCCATATTTCAACTCGTTGTAATATGACGAGCTGAGGGGAAAGGTTAGGTCAACTTCTGATAAACTACCAGATCTCTGCGTCAGGGATGGCTACGTATATTTCGCACTGCTTCTAGGACAGGCGATCCCATTCAAGAAGAAGAAGCTGAGAAGCTTTGGATTCCGCGTGGGCCTATCTCCGACGTCATTTCAAGGGCGCATGATCCGCCACTATCTTCGCATGGAGGAATAGGGAAAACCCTGGAACGTTTAAGACGACATCTGTACTGGCCTCGAATGACAGCCGATGTCAGAAATTACGTAGGTACCTGTGACGTGTGCAAAGAAATTAAAGCCCCTAATACCATACTTAGACCACCTATGGAATTTTTCGTGTCCCCAGTAAAACACTCGCGTAATCCACATATAAAACTTTAATTAAACTACTTCGAATAATAACACAATTTGAGTTTCTTTACTGATACTTCTAACTTACAACTCATAATCGCCAAAACATAACTGAGCAACCTGATCCACTTGCAAAGCCGGGTCACCTGCTAGGATCTTAACAGGCGGAAAGGACTCTAACCTAGTGACCAGTGCAATACCTTGCAATTAATCGCAAAGCATTATATCAGTCACTGCCGTTAGCTGGAGACCCCAATACTGTTAGTAAACAAACAGTAATCCCAGCTGAGCATTTCACTATGCGAAGTGAATTACTTAACCCTGGCTTAATGCTTAATTACAACAGCAATGCATGCGACAATTCGCATTCGCTAAGCATTTAACTGTGCGAAGTAAAATGCTTAGATACTGCAAACTGCTTAATTAGTCGTACACCTGCTGCTAGTTAAAGTCATGATGTCACAACCACACCGAATTGAATATTGGGCCACGACATTCCTTCCCCCTGTGAAAGACTAATTCCCTGGGGGAATTATATCAGTGTTCTCGGTTTAGTCTCAACTACATTGTACATTTTATCATATATATACAATATTTGTTTTTTTTTTTAAACATATTCTAAGTTCTATCTTAACAATACTTCTTTTGATTCAGTTGTAATTTAACAACATGTATTTGGTTTTTTTTTCTTGTGATCTAATTTATTTCTTCAAACAATCGTTTTGTTCAATTATAATTTTATTATTTCCTTAGCTCTAATTTTGATATTCCTAAAAATCCTAAAAATAATTCTACCATAATAAAAAAAAAAAAAAAACTGGACAATTACTTCTAGGATTATGTTTACTTATATAAAATTTGATTCTAGGTTTCATTAACTACTTATATTTGTTTTATCTAATCATATTATATAACTACATTATTTACTTTCGTTTTTTTATACCTAATGGCATTTTTAATTCTTCTTAAACTAAGTTTATAACCTGAATACAATATTTTCAGAGTGATTCCATATATCTAAAGGTTGCCACTGTCCTATTCAATATAACACGTAGTATAAAAAAATATCTAACCCTACAACATTTGCTATTACGCTAGGTGTACTAGCTGTTCTCCGACTATCGTAGGCAGGTTTGTTGTGGGCAATGTTGCTGTAGTAGGCACGATTACTTGAGGCCATCATTGGTTTCCTTGTCTTCGGTAAGCTGTTTTGTTGTTGCAGCGGCTTTTATTGAATTCCGGGTGATGGACAATATCGACAATCTGCTTGATCTAGCCGGTACTGGTTTTTGCTTCCGACATCATCTGCGGATCAGCTACTAGCATAAAACTGGCAATACTTAACAGCTCGGTTAGGTAGATGGTATGGGGCTGACTTTGTTGTCGATGTATTTCTTCTCGTGTGATGGCCTCATTCATTTTTTGTATCTCGGCTGCATGATTTCTCGAGGTTTGGTTGGCATTGTCGGCAACTAACAGCCGTACCTTACGATTTTGAACGCCATCAGCCATAGGCTTTGTAGATTTATTTCTGGTGCTCATGCTCTCCCATGATGGTAATTCCGAAAATGAGGGTTGCCAAAGAGTAATATTTCGCTGAGAATGGTCCTCTGATGTGATGAATAGGTCGCCGATCTGAAGGTGGCAGTGCTTTTTCGCTTTTTCGCTGTGGGTGCATCGCGGCAGTTTACCTCTAATTTCGTCTTTACGGCCATCACGAACAACCAGTGATTTTCGGGTAATAATTCGGACTAGACTATTCAGTTTTGGGAAAACCTTGCATGCCAGCGGGTTGACATTGAAACTTTGAAAAAGGTTGAGTACACAGATATCACCAATGGCTGTGACGATTGGTCCCAACTGCGAGCACAGGAAACGCAGATGATTTCCGAGGGTTGTCAGTTGTTGGCATTTCTCATATTGCTGGTAGTTTAGCTGGACATACTGGCGATCGTGATTATTTGCTGCTAGAAATTCGGCTCCCAACTCATAGACATGGTAGCCGTCTTCATCAACTACTGCGGGAGTGGTGTATACTTTGTGCAGTTCAAAAGCCACTCTTTCCGGTTGAGGAATGTCTATTCTGACCATAATGTCCTGCGGACCCTGCATTGCGCTCACCTTATCAATGTGAGTCCTCGGCTAAATCCAATTGTTTTGTAGCGTTCGTCATAATTTCTGTTAGCTGCCGGGCGTGAATAATCATGGGGTGAAGCTTCCTCATGCTCAGTGCGACTAACATGTTCGCATGACCTTCTTGCACATCGCTGAGTTCTCGCAGTTGGAGGGTCATTAGTGTCAGTATCAAACATTTCATAGATGCACATACACAAAAAAAAAAGAAAAACAAGCATAAGCAAGCGTTCAAGTTCAATAATTTCATTCACACATATTTTCGTTCATAAATTGAACAATGTGAATGAAATGAACTTGCAAGGGCAATGCACTTCAGTGCAACATACGTCAGTTTGCTGACACAACATTTCACACATTCATGTATTACACTGACCTCAATGAACCCGAATGCTTGAAAAGCTTGGAATGTGCATTGCAACAAATTCTTGGATGGATTTGCGAATTTTTGATTGCGCTACTCCAGGTCAATAATCTATATTGCAATGTATTGCAATAAATTGATTATTTAGTAGATTTATACGTTAGGTAGGGATAGCAAATAATCATATAAATAAGTTGATTAGAATAAAGAAATTCAGAACGTTTGAAGACGGAAAAAGGTGTTTTATTATCAATTCCTCTAGTAACTTCGGCAGTCTTTGACGCCATACAGTGTGCTAATATCGGCTGAGCATTCTCGCCTGCACTTCACATAATTCCATCGGCTGAGCATTCTCGCCTGCACTCCACATAATATCGGCTGAGCATTCTCGCCTACACTTCACATAATATCGGCTGAGCATTCTCGCCTACACTTCACGTAATTCCATCGGCTGAGCAATCTCGCCTGAAGTATACAAGCATCCATCTACAAGACGATTGCAGTACAAGCATTACATGGCGACCCTGCACCAGGAAAAAGCAGAATCCAAGAAGAATTACAACAACAAATAACTAGAAATCCAGACGCGGGACCAAAACCAATCACAATAGAAGAGTATAGAGCCAGGCAAACTCAGAGACCACAGCCAGAAATAATCCGACAACTCCAACAACGACCAAAAAGGACAAGGGCAGGAAAAGCTGTGAAACACAGGAAGGAGATAGCAAATTTATATCGGTTGGCGAATTTGTCGATAACTACGAAGGAGAAGCACTCTTTCCTCGAGACGGTCAACAGAAAAAACCAGGAATTCCGAAGAAGTAATGGGATCAAAGGAGTCAAAACCAACGAATATCGTGGCAAACAATGCAGCAGCAGCAACGACCACAAACCTTTTCGTCAGCACCTTTGAGGACCACATCCTAGACATAAAATATCTACTGATTAGCATAATCTTGATTATCATATTAACCATAATTTATAATTACATGAAAAAAAAAATTAACTCAATTATTAATAAAAAGGTCAGCAGAACAATACAAGTATAAGATGATATGTATATACAAATAAAATAAATATTCATTACATTAAATAAATAAATATAATCCAAGATATGACGTAGTTTTATAATGAAAAAACTAACAACTATACTAAAAGAACTAGAAAGGATATTAGAAAATTTTAAGAAGACTCCATACAGAGAATATAGTGCAAAGAATCTGTTAACAAAAAGAGATAAAACAGATGAATTAAAAGCTGAATTCAGAGAGAGATTAAGCGAACTATCAAAAGAAGACAAACAGATAAGTCAGCCAATAATAGATAAATTTCAGGTAGTACAGGAACAAGTAACAGCACTCATCAAGAATAAAACAAAAGAAATTATATCAGAAGAAGACTACAACGAAGAGACAGACACAAATAGTGATTCAAGGAATAAAACTCTAAGGAACTCTGAAAGTACTAAATTCAGCAACATGGCTTTGTTTGACATGGCAACAACGATCAAAATCGTTACTGAGTTTGATGGAGATCCGAAAAATCTCACAAACTTCATAAACTTAATAGAATTCCTTCACGATTCTATAGAGAGCCCAGAAGAAAAGAAAAAGTTAATTAACTTTGTGATTAAGACAAGAATTTCACAAAAAGTACGTAACAAAATCTGCAACGAACAAACACCGACAACACTGTTAGAACTTCGGACACTATTCCAGAGGATATTCAAATCTAACAAAAATCCTCTTAAAATTCAAAGTGAGTTAGCTAAAAGCTACCAAGGTGAAAGACCAGTACAAGACTTCGCAAACAAGATCGAATCACTGGCAGCAGAACTAAACAACATTCAAATAATCGAACAAGGAGAGGAGAACCGACAAATAATTGCTAAACTGAATGATCAGTTAGCACTAAATGCTTTCAAATCAGGGTTAAGAGAACCATTTAGATCCACAGTATTTGCAGCACAACCCAAAACCTTATCAGCCGCTGTACAGCTTGCGACAGAGATTGATGCTGACAACAGACAATCAGGAAACATTTTGAGATTCTCCTCACACCCAGCTCGATTCACAAACTACAATCGCAACCAAAGCTTTCACTCAAACATCAATAGAAGAGGACATAGCTTTCAAGTTAACAGAAACTCACGGGGGAACCAGTACAACATGAATTACCAAAATCAATCAAGGAGGAACATCTACAACCCATCAAGACAAACTCACAATGAAAACACAATACAATTTAACAATGCACGCACACAGAGTAGAACAAATAGAATTCCAGAAACACGGAATCAGAATCGTCCATTTAGACGAATAAATGTGTTGAATTCGGGAAACGGACAGGGAGTCCCCGAAACACAATTTTCAGGGGACAAAGAATATTAAACCCACAATGTATGAAGATACATAAATTCACGGTCAAGGACCTGACCAACTATGTAAATATAAAAGGCGATGCAATATCAAGGAATGCATCATGGTTTATAGACACGGGAGCAGATATATCGATAATTAAGAAAACTAGCTTAATAAACCACTTAGAACTAAGAAAAGAATCCTGCAGAATAACAGGAGTAACTGATGGTGAAATCAAAACAGTAGGAACAATAAACATAAGATTTAAGATCGAAGGAGATCTATTAGAGTACAAACTGCATGTAGTAGAAGACAACTTTCCAATATCAACTGATGGATTAATTGGACTAGACTTCTTGACCAAATTCGGATGCAAATTGGATTACGAACAATACATTTTGACAATTTGCACAGAAATTAATAACATTGAGATACCGATCATGACTAAGATCTCAGAAGTAAAAACCATCACAATTCCAGCAAGATCGCAAATGTATCAAGCGATGGACATTAAAGTAAAAGAAGATAGCATAGTTTTGAGCCAAGAACTCCAGGATGGAATTTTTATTGCAAATGCCATAATTCCAGCAAAAGGAATCATTCACGTCAAACTGCTCAATACACTAGAGCAGGACATCAGTATCAAACTACCGCAACTAAGAATTGTGCCTCTCACAGAATACCACTTCATAAGGAAGGTGAAATCAATAGATAACGATAACGATAAACGTTTCGAAAAACTAAAAAAGGAATTAAACATACATAACCTAGACGAAAAAGCAAAAGACTCACTGTTCGAAATATGCAGAAACTATTCAGATATATTCCATCTAACGGGTGACACACTAACAATGAATAACTTCTACACACAAAAGATAAGTATGACAGTTCACACTCCAATTTACATAAAGAAGTACCGCTTGCCACAAGTGCAAGGCGATGAAATAAATAAACAGGTAGATCAGTTACTGGAAGAAGATATTATTGAACCCTCAACAAGCCCATACAACGCCCCTTTACTAGTAGTTCCAAAAAAAGGAACTAAAGATGAAAATAAATGGAGGATGGTAGTCGATTTTCGACAATTAAACAAAAAGATAATGGATGACAAATTTCCATTAACCAGACTCGAAGACATCCTAGACAATCTGGGGAGAGCAAAATACTTCTCAACCCTAGACCTCACAAGTTCTTTTCACCAGATCGGATTGCACCCACAATCACGACCTGTAACCGCCTTCTCGACCAACAAAGGTCACTACCAATTCAAAAGACTACCTTTTGGATTAAAGATCTCCACTAACAGCTTCCAAAGAATGCTTACAGTAGCTCTAGCAGGTTTAGATGCCGAGACATTTTTGTATGTCGACGACATAATAATTTTTGGATGCAGCTTACAGCACCACAACAGAAACCTATGCGAAACTTTCGACCGATTGCGTCAATATAACCTAAAATTAAATCCACAAAAATGCAACTTCTTGCAAACAGAAGTGGTTTACTTTGGCCACCTAATCACCAACATGGGAGTAAAAACAGACCCCACAAAATTCGATAAGGTGACCAATTATCCAAAACCCACAAATGCAGATGAAGCAAAAAGATTCACGGCCTTCTGTAACTACTATAGAAGATTCGTACCCAATTTTGCATCCATAGCCAAACCCTTAAATCTCTTAGCCCGCAAGGACACACCCTTCATCTGGACAGAGGAATGTCAAAAAGCTTTTGACACCTTGAAACAGAAACTAACCAACCCACCGATATTACAATATCCAGACTTTTCAAAACAACTTGTTTTAACAACAGACGCATCAAATTTTGCATTAGGCGCAATTTTGTCTCAAGGAGAGATAGGCAAAGACCTACCTATTTCCTACGCAAGCAGAACTCTGGATAAACATGAATTGAAGAAACCAATTATAGAATAGAACTTCTAGGAATTCACTGGGCAATAAAACACTTCAGACCATACCTGTATGGAAAAAAATTCACAGTCGTGACTGATCACAGACCTCTAGTAAGTTTGTTCACACATAAGGATCCATCATCAAAGATGACAAGAATCCGTTTAGAACTATCTGAATATGACTTCGACATAATATATAAAAAGGGTTCACTGAATACAAATGCAGACGCACTATCCAGAATAAAGCTCAACTCGGATATGCTTAAAGAAATGATACCAACAGCGCAAATTAAGATAACAACGAGGAATAGATCAAAAAAAGCAAAAGAATCAGAAGCATGCGAAAAAATTGAAGATAATGAAAGTGTGGATGAATCGTCAGGCCAACTTTTCATCTACGAATGCACCTCAATCTCCGAAATAAGAAATGTAAGACAATTAAAATTCATAAAGATAAATAAGGACGTCCAGAAAAGAAAGTATAAAGAAAAGAAGAGTATACTCATATCAAACAAGTAAAAAAGCTAGAATTGGTCTAAGACCAATTCTTAGGATACCCTAGATGAATGCCCGTATTAAATTTCGTATGGTCACCGATCTATTCAAGTATTGATTTTGAAGTTGTTTTTCGCATATATTTCTAGAACGGTTTGTCGCACAGACAAAATGATTATAACCAATTTTATAGGATTTCGTATTCTGCAGAAGTTTTTAGTACCATAAATTGTCTTGGACTGATCGTTTTCAAAGTATACGTAAAAAACCGAAATTTTTATATGGCAACACCAAGAAGGAGTTGCCCGATTTAGTCCATTTTTGACATTTTATTTGCTAATCTAGTAAAAACATCATGTGCGAAATTTCAGCTCTCTACGTCGACGCGTTCTCAGGCAGTGTCCAAATATATAGCGGAAAACGAAATTTTTATATGGCAACCCCACGAAGGAGTTGCCCGATTTGTCTCATTTTCGAACTTAATTTTTTTTTTTTTTTTAAAGTCTGTGTACAAAATTTCAGCTCTCTAAGTGTACGCGTTCTCAAGTTATCGTGCGCACAGACGGACGGACGGACGGACGGACGGACGGACATGCAAAAATCGAAATAACTTTTAATATTATGAATGGGTGTCCAATCCATTTTGCTCTACCATCATTATTTTGAAGTGTTACAAACGGAATGACAAACTTAGTATACCCCTATGATTTCATCTAGGGTATAAAAAGGAAGTTGCAATCGAGTACTGCGATAATCCGAATCTGAACTTAGGATCGATATTGGAGAAGCTGACTCACGCGATGATTGACAACGAAATTCAAATGCTAGCAATCTCAAAAGAAGAAGAAATATTTAAAAAAGTCGACATAGAAGAATTTAAGAAGAAATTTAATGATCTGCAGAAGCGAATTAAAATAAAAGAAAAGAAAAGTTTGCGCATAATAATATTTAAACCCCCAAAAAGAATAGTGAACAAGGAAGAACAACTGAACATAATCGAACAATTTCATGACACTCCACACACAGGTGGACATTCAGGAATCAAACGCACAATTAACAAGATCAAACAAAGATACTGTTGGAAAAATCTCAGCAGAATGGTGAAAACTTACGTAAACAACTGTGAGAAATGCAAATGCAATAAAATAATAAGGAACACCAAAGAAAGAATGGTAGAAAGAAACACACCAAGTCAAAGTTTCGAAATATTAGAAGTTGACACGGTAGGACCCATGAACCAAAGTAAATTCTACAGATACATTCTGACATGTCAATGTCAA
The DNA here is from genome assembly GCA_963924295.1 of Dioctria rufipes. Classification (NCBI taxonomy): domain Eukaryota; kingdom Metazoa; phylum Arthropoda; class Insecta; order Diptera; family Asilidae; genus Dioctria; species Dioctria rufipes. Next base: position 140,445,638 of record OZ002740.1, read on the forward strand.
CTAACCAAATATGTAGAAGCATTCCCCATGGAGAATAAAGAGGCCAAAACAGTCGCAAAAATATTAGTCGAAAAAATAATCTTAAAATATGGAACATTCAAAATTCTAAAAACGGACCTAGGCACCGAATTTGTCAACCAATTAATCGCAGAAATATGCAAAATTTTCAAAATAACCCAAGTCACAGCAACTCCGTTTCACCACGAAACTCTAGGAGCCATTGAAAGGAATCATCGAGTACTAAACGAGTACCTATTATCAATAGCCCAGAATGCTGAATGGGATGAATGGTTACCCTATTACACATTCTGCTACAATATCACACCTCATTCCGAAACCAAAATATCACCATACGAACTGATATTCGGAAAATTAGCCTCACTTCCAGACACCATGGATCAAAATAGAACAGATCCGATTTACAATCTAGAAGATTACTCAAAAGAATTGAAGTTTCGCCTGCAAGAAAGCCAAAAAATAGCTAAAGCACTATTGGAGAATTCTAAAAAGAAAAGAAGCAGAAAATCTGATGAAAAAACTAACCCACTAAAAATTAAGATAGGAGATAAAGTATTATTAAAAGTAGGAAATAAGAGAAAGAATGAACCGCCATATAAAGGTCCATATATTGTAATTGATACAAATAACGTTAATACTAAGATAAAGATAGATAGAATAATAAAAGAAGTACACAACAATAGGTTGAAAAAATTTTAAAGTTCACCATCAGTATCATGTAACAATTAAAACAACTAGTGAATAAGAGTCAAATAAAGTACACAAATTATTTTAGTAGAAATGTAAGATAGAAAACTACATCATAAGAATAAGACAAAAAATTTTCCTCTAATCAAGCAAAATTTTTTTTTCAATAAGAGGAGGGATGTAGCGCATCAAACATTTCATAGATGCACATACACAAAAAAAAAGAAAAACAAGCATAAGCAAGCATTCAAGTTCAATAATTTCATTCACACATATTTTCGTTCATAGATTGAACAATGTGAATGAAATGAACTTGCAAGGGCAATGCACTTCAGTGCAACACACGTCAGTTTGCTGACACAACATTTCACACCATTCATGTATTACACTGACCTTAATGAACCTGAATGCTTGAAAAGATTGGAATGTGCATTGCGGCAAATTCTTGGATGGATTTGCGAATTTTTGATTGCGCTACTCCAGGTCAATAATCTATATTGCAATGTATTGCAGATTTATACGTTAGGTAGGGATAGCAAATAATCATATAAATAAGTTGATTAGAATAAAGAAATTCAGAACGTTTGAAGACGGAAAAAGGTGTTTTATTATCAATTCCTCTAGTAACTTCGGCAGTCTTTGACGCCATACAGTGTGCTAATATCGGCTGAGCATTCTCGCCTGCACTTCACATAATTCCATCGGCTGAGCATTCTCGCCTGCTCTCCACATAATATCGGCTGAGCATTCTCGCCTACACTTCACATAATATCGGCTGAGCATTCTCGCCTACACTTCACGTAATTCCATCGGCTGAGCAATCTCGCCTGAAGTATACAAGCATCCATCTACAAGACGATTGCAGTACAAGCATTACATGGCGACCCTGCACCAGGAAAAAGCAGAATCCAAGAAGAATTACAACAACAAATAACTAGAAATCCAGACGCGGGACCAAAACCAATCACAATAGAAGAGTATAGAGCCAGGCAAACTCAGAGACCACAGCCAGAAATAATCCGACAACTGCAACAACGACCAAAAAGGACAAGGGCAGGAAAAGCTGTGAAACACAGGAAGGAGATAGCAAATTTATATCGGTTGGCGAATTTGTCGATAACTACGAAGGAGAAGCACTCTTTCCTCGAGACGGTCAACAGAAAAAACCAGGAATTCCGAAGAAGTAATGGGATCAAAGGAGTCAAAACCAACGAATATCGTGGCAAACAATGCAGCAGCAGCAACGACCACAAACCTTTTCGTCAGCACCTTTGAGGACCACATCCTAGACATAAAATATCTACTGATTAGCATAATCTTGATTATCATATTAACCATAATTTATAATTACATGAAAAAAAAAATTAACTCAATTATTAATAAAAAGGTCAGCAGAACAATACAAGTATAAGATGATATGTATATACAAATAAAATAAATATTCATTACATTAAATAAATAAATATAATCCAAGATATGACGTAGTTTTATAATGAAAAAACTAACAACTATACTAAAAGAACTAGAAAGGATATTAGAAAATTTTAAGAAGACTCCATACAGAGAATATAGTGCAAAGAATCTGTTAACAAAAAGAGATAAAACAGATGAATTAAAAGCTGAATTCAGTGAGAGATTAAGCGAACTATCAAAAGAAGACAAACAGATAAGTCAGCCAATAATAGATAAATTTCAGGTAGTACAGGAACGAGTAACAGCACTCATCAAGAATAAAACAAAAGAAATTATATCAGAAGAAGACTACAACGAAGAGACAGACACAAATAGTGATTCAAGGAATAAAACTCCCAGGAACTCTGAAAGTACTAAATTCAGCAACATGGCTTTGTTTGACATGGCAACAACGATCAAAATCGTTACTGAGTTTGATGGAGATCCGAAAAATCTCACAAACTTCATAAACTTAATAGAATTCCTTCACGATTCTATAGAGAGCCCAGAAGAAAAGAAAAAGTTAATTAACTTTGTGATTAAGACAAGAATTTCACAAAAAGTACGTAACAAAATCTGCAACGAACAAACACCGACAACACTGTTAGAACTTCGGACACTATTCCAGAGGATATTCAAATCTAACAAAAATCCTCTTAAAATTCAAAGTGAGTTAGCTAAAAGCTACCAAGGTGAAAGACCAGTACAAGACTTCGCAAACAAGATCGAATCACTGGCAGCAGAACTAAACAACATTCAAATAATCGAACAAGGAGAGGAGAACCGACAAATAATTGCTAAACTGAATGATCAGTTAGCACTAAATGCTTTCAAATCAGGGTTAAGAGAACCATTTAGATCCACAGTATTTGCAGCACAACCCAAAACCTTATCAGCCGCTGTACAGCTTGCGACAGAGATTGATGCTGACAACAGACAATCAGGAAACATTTTGAGATTCTCCTCACACCCAGCTCGATTCACAAACTACAATCGCAACCAAAGCTTTCACTCAAACATCAATAGAAGAGGACATAGCTTTCAAGTTAACAGAAACTCACGGGGGAACCAGTACAACATGAATTACCAAAATCAATCAAGGAGGAACATCTACAACCCATCAAGACAAACTCACAATGAAAACACAAAACAATTTAACAATGCACGCACACAGAGTAGAACAAATAGAATTCCAGAAACACGGAATCAGAATCGTCCATTTAGACGAATAAATGTGTTGAATTCGGGAAACGGACAGGGAGTCCCTGAAACACAATTTTCAGGGGACAAAGAATATTAAACCCACAATGTATGAAGATACATAAATTCACGGTCAAGGACCTGACCAACTATGTAAATATAAAAGGCGATGCAATATCAAGGAATGCATCATGGTTTATAGACACGGGAGCAGATATATCGATAATTAAGAAAACTAGCTTAATAAACCACTTAGAACTAAGAAAAGAATCCTGCAGAATAACAGGAGTAACTGATGGTGAAATCAAAACAGTAGGAACAATAAACATAAGATTTAAGATCGAAGGAGATCTATTAGAGTACAAACTGCATGTAGTAGAAGACAACTTTCCAATATCAACTGATGGATTAATTGGACTAGACTTCTTGACCAAATTCGGATGCAAATTGGATTACGAACAATACATTTTGACAATTTGCACAGAAATTAATAACATTGAGATACCGATCATGACTAAGATCTCAGAAGTAAAAACCATCACAATTCCAGCAAGATCGCAAATGTATCAAGCGATGGACATTAAAGTAAAAGAAGATAGCATAGTTTTGAGCCAAGAACTCCAGGATGGAATTTTTATTGCAAATGCCATAATTCCAGCAAAAGGAATCATTCACGTCAAACTGCTCAATACACTAGAGCAGGACATCAGTATCAAACTACCGCAACTAAGAATTGTGCCTCTCACAGAATACCACTTCATAAGGAAGGTGAAATCAATAGATAACGATAACGATAAACGTTTCGAAAAACTAAAAAAGGAATTAAACATACATAACCTAGACGAAAAAGCAAAAGACTCACTGTTCGAAATATGCAGAAACTATTCAGATATATTCCATCTAACGGGTGACACACTAACAATGAATAACTTCTACACACAAAAGATAAGTATGACAGTTCACACTCCAATTTACATAAAGAAGTACCGCTTGCCACAAGTGCAAGGCGATGAAATAAATAAACAGGTAGATCAGTTACTGGAAGAAGATATTATTGAACCCTCAACAAGCCCATACAACGCCCCTTTACTAGTAGTTCCAAAAAAAGGAACTAAAGATGAAAATAAATGGAGGATGGTAGTCGATTTTCGACAATTAAACAAAAAGATAATGGATGACAAATTTCCATTAACCAGACTCGAAGACATCCTAGACAATCTGGGGAGAGCAAAATACTTCTCAACCCTAGACCTCACAAGTTCTTTTCACCAGATCGGATTGCACCCACAATCACGACCTGTAACCGCCTTCTCGACCAACAAAGGTCACTACCAATTCAAAAGACTACCTTTTGGATTAAAGATCTCCACTAACAGCTTCCAAAGAATGCTTACAATAGCTCTAGCAGGTTTAGATGCCGAGACATTTTTGTATGTCGACGACATAATAATTTTTGGATGCAGCTTACAGCACCACAACAGAAACCTATGCAAAACTTTCGACCGATTGCGTCAATATAACCTAAAATTAAATCCACAAAAATGCAACTTCTTGCAAACAGAAGTGGTTTACTTTGGCCACCTAATCACCAACATGGGAGTAAAAACAGACCCCACAAAATTCGATAAGGTGACCAATTATCCAAAACCCACAAATGCAGATGAAGCAAAAAGATTCACGGCCTTCTGTAACTACTATAGAAGATTCGTACCCAATTTTGCATCCATAGCCAAACCCTTAAATCTCTTAGCCCGCAAGGACACACCCTTCATCTGGACAGAGGAATGTCAAAAAGCTTTTGACACCTTGAAACAGAAACTAACCAACCCACCGATATTACAATATCCAGACTTTTCAAAACAACTTGTTTTAACAACAGACGCATCAAATTTTGCATTAGGCGCAATTTTGTCTCAAGGAGAGATAGGCAAAGACCTACCTATTTCCTACGCAAGCAGAACTCTGGATAAACATGAATTGAAGAAACCAATTATAGAATAGAACTTCTAGGAATTCACTGGGCAATAAAACACTTCAGACCATACCTGTATGGAAAAAAATTCACAGTCGTGACTGATCACAGATCTAGTAAGTTTGTTCACACATAAGGATCCATCATCAAAGATGACAAGAATCCGTTTAGAACTATCTGAATATGACTTCGACATAATATATAAAAAGGGTTCACTGAATACAAATGCAGACGCACTATCCAGAATAAAGCTCAACTCGGATATGCTTAAAGAAATGATACCAACAGCGCAAATTAAGATAACAACGAGGAATAGATCAAAAAAAGCAAAAGAATCAGAAGCATGCGAAAAAATTGAAGATAATGAAAGTGTGGATGAATCGTCAGGCCAACTTTTCATCTACGAATGCACCTCAATCTCCGAAATAAGAAATGTAAGACAATTAAAATTCATAAAGATAAATAAGGACGTCCAGAAAAGAAAGTATAAAGAAAAGAAGAGTATACTCATATCAAACAAGTAAAAAAGCTAGAATTGGTCTAAGACCAATTCTTAGGATACCCTAGATGAATGCCCGTATTAAATTTCGTATGGTCACCGATCTATTCAAGTATTGATTTTGAAGTTGTTTTTCGCATATATTTCTAGAACGGTTTGTCGCACAGACAAAATGATTATAACCAATTTTATAGGATTTCGTATTCTGCAGAAGTTTTTAGTACCATAAATTGTCTTGGACTGATCGTTTTCAAAGTATACGTAAAAAACCGAAATTTTTATATGGCAACACCAAGAAGGAGTTGCCCGATTTAGTCCATTTTTGACATTTTATTTGCTAATCTAGTAAAAACATCATGTGCGAAATTTCAGCTCTCTACGTCGACGCGTTCTCAGGTAGTGTCCAAATATATAGCGGAAAACGAAATTTTTATATGGCAACCCCACGAAGGAGTTGCCCGATTTGTCTCATTTTCGAACTTAATTTTACTTTTTTTTTTAAAGTCTGTGTACAAAATTTCAGCTCTCTAAGTGTACGCGTTCTCAAGTTATCGTGCGCACAGACGGACGGACGGACGGACGGACGGACATGCAAAAATCGAAATAACTTTTAATATTATGAATGGGTGTCCAATCCATTTTGCTCTACCATCATTATTTTGAAGTGTTACAAACGGAATGACAAACTTAGTATACCCCTATGATTTCATCTAGGGTATAAAAAGGAAGTTGCAATCGAGTACTGCGATAATCCGAATCTGAACTTAGGATCGATATTGGAGAAGCTGACTCACGCGATGATTGACAACGAAATTCAAATGCTAGCAATCTCAAAAGAAGAAGAAATATTTAAAAAAGTCGACATAGAAGAATTTAAGAAGAAATTTAATGATCTGCAGAAGCGAATTAAAATAAAAGAAAAGAAAAGTTTGCGCATAATAATATTTAAACCCCCAAAAAGGATAGTGAACAAGGAAGAACAACTGAACATAATCGAACAATTTCATGACACTCCACACACAGGTGGACATTCAGGAATCAAACGCACAATTAACAAGATCAAACAAAGATACTGTTGGAAAAATCTCAGCAGAATGGTGAAAACTTACGTAAACAACTGTGAGAAATGCAAATGCAATAAAATAATAAGGAACACCAAAGAAAGAATGGTAGAAAGAAACACACCAAGTCAAAGTTTCGAAATATTAGAAGTTGACACGGTAGGACCCATGAACCAAAGTAAATTCTACAGATACATTCTGACATGTCAATGTCAACTAACCAAATATGTAGAAGCATTCCCCATGGAGAATAAAGAGGCCAAAACAGTCGCAAAAATATTAGTCGAAAAAATAATCTTAAAATATGGAACATTCAAAATTCTAAAAACGGACCTAGGCACCGAATTTGTCAACCAATTAATCGCAGAAATATGCAAAATTTTCAAAATAACCCAAGTCACAGCAACTCCGTTTCACCACGAAACTCTAGGAGCCATTGAAAGGAATCATCGAGTACTAAACGAGTACCTATTATCAATAGCCCAGAATGCTGAATGGGATGAATGGTTACCCTATTACACATTCTGCTACAATATCACACCTCATTCCGAAACCAAAATATCACCATACGAACTGATATTCGGAAAATTAGCCTCACTTCCAGACACCATGGATCAAAATAGAACAGATCCGATTTACAATCTAGAAGATTACTCAAAAGAATTGAAGTTTCGCCTGCAAGAAAGCCAAAAAATAGCTAAAGCACTATTGGAGAATTCTAAAAAGAAAAGAAGCAGAAAATCTGATGAAAAAACTAACCCACTAAAAATTAAGATAGGAGATAAAGTATTATTAAAAGTAGGAAATAAGAGAAAGAATGAACCGCCATATAAAGGTCCATATATTGTAATTGATACAAATAACGTTAATACTAAGATAAAGATAGATAGAATAATAAAAGAAGTACACAACAATAGGTTGAAAAAATTTTAAAGTTCACCATCAGTATCATGTAACAATTAAAACAACTAGTGAATAAGAGTCAAATAAAGTACACAAATTATTTTAGTAGAAATGTAAGATAGAAAACTACATCATAAGAATAAGACAAAAAATTTTCCTCTAATCAAGCAAAATTTTTTTTTCAATAAGAGGAGGGATGTAGCGCATCAAACATTTCATAGATGCACATACACAAAAAAAAAGAAAAACAAGCATAAGCAAGCATTCAAGTTCAATAATTTCATTCACACATATTTTCGTTCATAGATTGAACAATGTGAATGAAATGAACTTGCAAGGGCAATGCACTTCAGTGCAACACACGTCAGTTTGCTGACACAACATTTCACACCATTCATGTATTACACTGACCTTAATGAACCTGAATGCTTGAAAAGATTGGAATGTGCATTGCGGCAAATTCTTGGATGGATTTGCGAATTTTTGATTGCGCTACTCCAGGTCAATAATCTATATTGCAATGTATTGCAGATTTATACGTTAGGTAGGGATAGCAAATAATCATATAAATAAGTTGATTAGAATAAAGAAATTCAGAACGTTTGAAGACGGAAAAAGGTGTTTTATTATCAATTCCTCTAGTAACTTCGGCAGTCTTTGACGCCATACAGTGTGCTAATATCGGCTGAGCATTCTCGCCTGCACTTCACATAATTCCATCGGCTGAGCATTCTCGCCTGCTCTCCACATAATATCGGCTGAGCATTCTCGCCTACACTTCACATAATATCGGCTGAGCATTCTCGCCTACACTTCACGTAATTCCATCGGCTGAGCAATCTCGCCTGAAGTATACAAGCATCCATCTACAAGACGATTGCAGTACAAGCATTACATGGCGACCCTGCACCAGGAAAAAGCAGAATCCAAGAAGAATTACAACAACAAATAACTAGAAATCCAGACGCGGGACCAAAACCAATCACAATAGAAGAGTATAGAGCCAGGCAAACTCAGAGACCACAGCCAGAAATAATCCGACAACTGCAACAACGACCAAAAAGGACAAGGGCAGGAAAAGCTGTGAAACACAGGAAGGAGATAGCAAATTTATATCGGTTGGCGAATTTGTCGATAACTACGAAGGAGAAGCACTCTTTCCTCGAGACGGTCAACAGAAAAAACCAGGAATTCCGAAGAAGTAATGGGATCAAAGGAGTCAAAACCAACGAATATCGTGGCAAACAATGCAGCAGCAGCAACGACCACAAACCTTTTCGTCAGCACCTTTGAGGACCACATCCTAGACATAAAATATCTACTGATTAGCATAATCTTGATTATCATATTAACCATAATTTATAATTACATGAAAAAAAAAATTAACTCAATTATTAATAAAAAGGTCAGCAGAACAATACAAGTATAAGATGATATGTATATACAAATAAAATAAATATTCATTACATTAAATAAATAAATATAATCCAAGATATGACGTAGTTTTATAATGAAAAAACTAACAACTATACTAAAAGAACTAGAAAGGATATTAGAAAATTTTAAGAAGACTCCATACAGAGAATATAGTGCAAAGAATCTGTTAACAAAAAGAGATAAAACAGATGAATTAAAAGCTGAATTCAGTGAGAGATTAAGCGAACTATCAAAAGAAGACAAACAGATAAGTCAGCCAATAATAGATAAATTTCAGGTAGTACAGGAACGAGTAACAGCACTCATCAAGAATAAAACAAAAGAAATTATATCAGAAGAAGACTACAACGAAGAGACAGACACAAATAGTGATTCAAGGAATAAAACTCCCAGGAACTCTGAAAGTACTAAATTCAGCAACATGGCTTTGTTTGACATGGCAACAACGATCAAAATCGTTACTGAGTTTGATGGAGATCCGAAAAATCTCACAAACTTCATAAACTTAATAGAATTCCTTCACGATTCTATAGAGAGCCCAGAAGAAAAGAAAAAGTTAATTAACTTTGTGATTAAGACAAGAATTTCACAAAAAGTACGTAACAAAATCTGCAACGAACAAACACCGACAACACTGTTAGAACTTCGGACACTATTCCAGAGGATATTCAAATCTAACAAAAATCCTCTTAAAATTCAAAGTGAGTTAGCTAAAAGCTACCAAGGTGAAAGACCAGTACAAGACTTCGCAAACAAGATCGAATCACTGGCAGCAGAACTAAACAACATTCAAATAATCGAACAAGGAGAGGAGAACCGACAAATAATTGCTAAACTGAATGATCAGTTAGCACTAAATGCTTTCAAATCAGGGTTAAGAGAACCATTTAGATCCACAGTATTTGCAGCACAACCCAAAACCTTATCAGCCGCTGTACAGCTTGCGACAGAGATTGATGCTGACAACAGACAATCAGGAAACATTTTGAGATTCTCCTCACACCCAGCTCGATTCACAAACTACAATCGCAACCAAAGCTTTCACTCAAACATCAATAGAAGAGGACATAGCTTTCAAGTTAACAGAAACTCACGGGGGAACCAGTACAACATGAATTACCAAAATCAATCAAGGAGGAACATCTACAACCCATCAAGACAAACTCACAATGAAAACACAAAACAATTTAACAATGCACGCACACAGAGTAGAACAAATAGAATTCCAGAAACACGGAATCAGAATCGTCCATTTAGACGAATAAATGTGTTGAATTCGGGAAACGGACAGGGAGTCCCCGAAATACAATTTTCAGGGGACAAAGAATATTAAACCCACAATGTATGAAGATAAATAAATTCACGGTCAAGGACCTGACCAACTATGTAAATATAAAAGGCGATGCAATATCAAGGAATGCATCATGGTTTATAGACACGGGAGCAGATATATCGATAATTAAGAAAACTAGCTTAATAAACCACTTAGAACTAAGAAAAGAATCCTGCAGAATAACAGGAGTAACTGATGGTGAAATCAAAACAGTAGGAACAATAAACATAAGATTTAAGATCGAAGGAGATCTATTAGAGTACAAACTGCATGTAGTAGAAGACAACTTTCCAATATCAACTGATGGATTAATTGGACTAGACTTCTTGACCAAATTCGGATGCAAATTGGATTACGAACAATACATTTTGACAATTTGCACAGAAATTAATAACATTGAGATACCGATCATGACTAAGATCTCAGAAGTAAAAACCATCACAATTCCAGCAAGATCGCAAATGTATCAAGCGATGGACATTAAAGTAAAAGAAGATAGCATAGTTTTGAGCCAAGAACTCCAGGATGGAATTTTTATTGCAAATGCCATAATTCCAGCAAAAGGAATCATTCACGTCAAACTGCTCAATACACTAGAGCAGGACATCAGTATCAAACTACCGCAACTAAGAATTGTGCCTCTCACAGAATACCACTTCATAAGGAAGGTGAAATCAATAGATAACGATAACGATAAACGTTTCGAAAAACTAAAAAAGGAATTAAACATACATAACCTAGACGAAAAAGCAAAAGACTCACTGTTCGAAATATGCAGAAACTATTCAGATATATTCCATCTAACGGGTGACACACTAACAATGAATAACTTCTACACACAAAAGATAAGTATGACAGTTCACACTCCAATTTACATAAAGAAGTACCGCTTGCCACAAGTGCAAGGCGATGAAATAAATAAACAGGTAGATCAGTTACTGGAAGAAGATATTATTGAACCCTCAACAAGCCCATACAACGCCCCTTTACTAGTAGTTCCAAAAAAAGGAACTAAAGATGAAAATAAATGGAGGATGGTAGTCGATTTTCGACAATTAAACAAAAAGATAATGGATGACAAACTTCCATTAACCAGACTCGAAGACATCCTAGACAATCTGGGGAGAGCAAAATACTTCTCAACCCTAGACCTCACAAGTTCTTTTCACCAGATCGGATTGCACCCACAATCACGACCTGTAACCGCCTTCTCGACCAACAAAGGTCACTACCAATTCAAAAGACTACCTTTTGGATTAAAGATCTCCACTAACAGCTTCCAAAGAATGCTTACAATAGCTCTAGCAGGTTTAGATGCCGAGACATTTTTGTATGTCGACGACATAATAATTTTTGGATGCAGCTTACAGCACCACAACAGAAACCTATGCAAAACTTTCGACCGATTGCGTCAATATAACCTAAAATTAAATCCACAAAAATGCAACTTCTTGCAAACAGAAGTGGTTTACTTTGGCCACCTAATCACCAACATGGGAGTAAAAACAGACCCCACAAAATTCGATAAGGTGACCAATTATCCAAAACCCACAAATGCAGATGAAGCAAAAAGATTCACGGCCTTCTGTAACTACTATAGAAGATTCGTACCCAATTTTGCATCCATAGCCAAACCCTTAAATCTCTTAGCCCGCAAGGACACACCCTTCATCTGGACAGAGGAATGTCAAAAAGCTTTTGACACCTTGAAACAGAAACTAACCAACCCACCGATATTACAATATCCAGACTTTTCAAAACAACTTGTTTTAACAACAGACGCATCAAATTTTGCATTAGGCGCAATTTTGTCTCAAGGAGAGATAGGCAAAGACCTACCTATTTCCTACGCAAGCAGAACTCTGGATAAACATGAATTGAAGAAACCAATTATAGAATAGAACTTCTAGGAATTCACTGGGCAATAAAACACTTCAGACCATACCTGTATGGAAAAAAATTCACAGTCGTGACTGATCACAGATCTAGTAAGTTTGTTCACACATAAGGATCCATCATCAAAGATGACAAGAATCCGTTTAGAACTATCTGAATATGACTTCGACATAATATATAAAAAGGGTTCACTGAATACAAATGCAGACGCACTATCCAGAATAAAGCTCAACTCGGATATGCTTAAAGAAATGATACCAACAGCGCAAATTAAGATAACAACGAGGAATAGATCAAAAAAAGCAAAAGAATCAGAAGCATGCGAAAAAATTGAAGATAATGAAAGTGTGGATGAATCGTCAGGCCAACTTTTCATCTACGAATGCACCTCAATCTCCGAAATAAGAAATGTAAGACAATTAAAATTCATAAAGATAAATAAGGACGTCCAGAAAAGAAAGTATAAAGAAAAGAAGAGTATACTCATATCAAACAAGTAAAAAAGCTAGAATTGGTCTAAGACCAATTCTTAGGATACCCTAGATGAATGCCCGTATTAAATTTCGTATGGTCACCGATCTATTCAAGTATTGATTTTGAAGTTGTTTTTCGCATATATTTCTAGAACGGTTTGTCGCACAGACAAAATGATTATAACCAATTTTATAGGATTTCGTATTCTGCAGAAGTTTTTAGTACCATAAATTGTCTTGGACTGATCGTTTTCAAAGTATACGTAAAAAACCGAAATTTTTATATGGCAACACCAAGAAGGAGTTGCCCGATTTAGTCCATTTTTGACATTTTATTTGCTAATCTAGTAAAAACATCATGTGCGAAATTTCAGCTCTCTACGTCGACGCGTTCTCAGGCAGTGTCCAAATATATAGCGGAAAACGAAATTTTTATATGGCAACCCCACGAAGGAGTTGCCCGATTTGTCTCATTTTCGAACTTAATTTTACTTTTTTTTTTAAAGTCTGTGTACAAAATTTCAGCTCTCTAAGTGTACGCGTTCTCAAGTTATCGTGCGCACAGACGGACGGACGGACGGACGGACGGACATGCAAAAATCGAAATAACTTTTAATATTATGAATGGGTGTCCAATCCATTTTGCTCTACCATCATTATTTTGAAGTGTTACAAACGGAATGACAAACTTAGTATACCCCTATGATTTCATCTAGGGTATAAAAAGGAAGTTGCAATCGAGTACTGCGATAATCCGAATCTGAACTTAGGATCGATATTGGAGAAGCTGACTCACGCGATGATTGACAACGAAATTCAAATGCTAGCAATCTCAAAAGAAGAAGAAATATTTAAAAAAGTCGACATAGAAGAATTTAAGAAGAAATTTAATGATCTGCAGAAGCGAATTAAAATAAAAGAAAAGAAAAGTTTGCGCATAATAATATTTAAACCCCCAAAAAGGATAGTGAACAAGGAAGAACAACTGAACATAATCGAACAATTTCATGACACTCCACACACAGGTGGACATTCAGGAATCAAACGCACAATTAACAAGATCAAACAAAGATACTGTTGGAAAAATCTCAGCAGAATGGTGAAAACTTACGTAAACAACTGTGAGAAATGCAAATGCAATAAAATAATAAGGAACACCAAAGAAAGAATGGTAGAAACAAACACACCAAGTCAAAGTTTCGAAATATTAGAAGTTGACACGGTAGGACCCATGAACCAAAGTAAATTCTACAGATACATTCTGACATGTCAATGTCAACTAACCAAATATGTAGAAGCATTCCCCATGGAGAATAAAGAGGCCAAAACAGTCGCAAAAATATTAGTCGAAAAAATAATCTTAAAATATGGAACATTCAAAATTCTAAAAACGGACCTAGGCACCGAATTTGTCAACCAATTAATCGCAGAAATATGCAAAATTTTCAAAATAACCCAAGTCACAGCAACTCCGTTTCACCACGAAACTCTAGGAGCCATTGAAAGGAATCATCGAGTACTAAACAAGTACCTATTATCAATAGCCCAGAATGCTGAATGGGATGAATGGTTACCCTATTACACATTCTGCTACAATATCACACCTCATTCCGAAACCAAAATATCACCATACGAACTGATATTCGGAAAATTAGCCTCACTTCCAGACACCATGGATCAAAATAGAACAGATCCGATTTACAATCTAGAAGATTACTCAAAAGAATTGAAGTTTCGCCTGCAAGAAAGCCAAAAAATAGCTAAAGCACTATTGGAGAATTCTAAAAAGAAAAGAAGCAGAAAATCTGATGAAAAAACTAACCCACTAAAAATTAAGATAGGAGATAAAGTATTATTAAAAGTAGGAAATAAGAGAAAGAATGAACCGCCATATAAAGGTCCATATATTGTAATTGATACAAATAACGTTAATACTAAGATAAAGGTAGATAGAATAATAAAAGAAGTACACAACAATAGGTTGAAAAAATTTTAAAGTTCACCATCAGTATCATGTAACAATTAAAACAACTAGTGAATAAGAGTCAAATAAAGTACACAAATTATTTTAGTAGTAATGTAAGATAGAAAACTACATCATAAGAATAAGACAAAAAAATTTCCTCTAATCAAGCAAAATTTTTTTTTCCATAAGAGGAGGGATGTAGCGCATCAAACATTTCATAGATGCACATACATAAAAAAAAAAAAACAAGCATAAGCAAGCATTCAAGTTCAATAATTTCATTCACACATATTTTCGTTCATAAATTGAACAATGTGAATGAAATGAACTTGCAAGGGCAATGCACTTCAGTGCAACACACGTCAGTTTGCTGACACAACATTTCACACCATACATGTATTACACTGACCTCAATGAACCCGAATGCTTGAAAAGCTTGGAATGTGCATTGCGGCAAATTCTTGGATGGATTTGCGAATTTTTGATTGCGCTACTCCAGGTCAATAATCTATATTGCAATGTATTGCAGATTTATACGTTAGGTAGGGATAGCAAATAATCATATAAATAAGTTGATTAGAATAAAGAAATTCAGAACGTTTGAAGACGGAAAAAGGTGTTTTATTATCAATTCCTCTAGTAACTTCGGCAGTCTTTGACGCCATACAGTGTGCTAATATCGGCTGAGCATTCTCGCCTGCACTTCACATAATTCCATCGGCTGAGCATTCTCGCCTGCACTCCACATAATATCGGCTGAGCATTCTCGCCTACACTTCACATAATATCGGCTGAGCATTCTCGCCTACACTTCACGTAATTCCATCGGCTGAGCAATCTCGCCTGAAGTATACAAGCATCCATCTACAAGACGATTGCAGTACAAGCATTACACCACCCTCCGTGTTAACGTTGTTATCTCCAGGTCTTGACTTTGCTGAGCGGCGGTGATGGCATTGATTTTATTCCAAAGTTCCTCTCGCTACGCTGCTGCCTGAACACGCGACGCATTTAACAGATTGAAGGTCGATGTCATCACTGTAGTTTACTCTTGAAGCCAGGTGAAGGTGCGGTTTTCTTTTCCATCTAGATCCCTCAAGGTCTAGTAGATATTTTCCGAATCTCCATGATCCATGGTTCCGAAAAGTGTCTTTTACAGGGATCCTATACCATCAAAGAAAGATCGCTTTCTTCGACGAGCCGGTTCCGCATAGTTGTGGTGCTTCAACTCATCATCCTGTCTCCTAATCTTCGCCATCCAGCTTCTTATTTCCTTATTGGCTAGCAACATCTGTTTCCGAGTTCAGTGTGGTTGATTTTCGTGCGGATCTGTATAACAAGATTGCTGCAATTTTTTGCGAATTCCAGCTCTGTATATATGTATAATATATATATATATATATATATATATATATATATATAGTTCGACTTTGGATAGAATAGTCCAATGCCTAGTGTAAAAGTTGGCTTTACCCTCGTGCTTGAAGAATACCCCGGACTGCATTATGGGCCTTATATTGTAGCCAACCTGCCCAGCGTATGACAAACTGGTGACCGTCGACAAGATTATGCTTTCATATTCAGCTTCTTAACTTATCCACACTAACTATATGGCAACCTTCTTAATTTTATCCTACCTAGTATAAAAAAAATAAAAGAAACCACTCTGTATATAATTTATTTAGTACCATTTTTATTATTATTTAGTAAAATAAAATAAATCACTGTATAGATTTAGTTTATTCTACTATCCATCCACTTCCTCCTCTCTCTCTCTCTCTCTACCGCCTTTCCCTTTTTTTTTTAATTTTTTTTTGTTTTATAAGAGTTTTTTTCTTTTTACACTTTTCTTTCCAATTACTTTTTTTTTTCTTTTTCTTAACTTATCTGTTTGTTTACCAATATTTTTTCAACGAGTATTTCTTTTTACTCTCTTTACTTTAGTTTTCTTTTTAATTCTCTCTTTTTTTTAACTCTTTTTTTTACTCTTTACTTTAAATTTTTTTTAATTCTCTCTTTTGTAACTTTTTTTTTAAATTAGTGTTCCTTTCTTTGCTATTATATATTTTTTCCTATAAATGCATATGTATATGCCGGCTCTTCTGGGCTTCTTTTAGCGTCCGTCTCCTGAACGGATTCCCAATCGGGCCACTAGGTCTCTTCTTTCGTCCGTTCTTGTACGCTTCTGCTGCTTTACCTGTAAGATAAAACAAAAACAAAACTTACTAAAGTCATTCAAATTTTTTTAAACGATTCACGTTTGAGCTTTCTCCGCATAAGGATTGTTACATTCTCTGGGCTATAAACGTAAATTACTTCATAAGGACACTTGGAGATTGACGACAGTTTTCCCGCCCGAGCCGAGTCTAACCAAAACCTTTTCACCGACATGCACCTCCATCGCCCTCGCGGACCTATCATAGCACTTCTTGGCGGACAATTTACTTTTGCTTTGCTAGTTTGAATGCCTTTTGCAATTTAAACCGTAACACATAATGATATTTATCGGCATTGTCTTACGATTCAGGCCTCCGCTACAAGCTACTGGGGACTTCCGAGACGAATCCGAATAAAGTCTCCATTGGTGTCAATTTTGTGGCCGAATGCACAGAGTTATTGTAGGCATGTGCTGCCGTTTGCAGGAATTCGACCCAATTCCGCGGGTATTGATCTACAAAACTTCTCAAATAGCTGGCTATCGTGGAATGCTGTCTCTCTACGGCATGCGGATAATAGGCAGTAGTCTGTAACTTTTTAATTTTCAACATTTCAAAAAAGGGCCTTCAGCACTTCTCCTGTAAAATGCGCTCCTTGATCAGTAACTAATTGTTTTGGTAGAGTATATCGGTTTAGAATTTGCTATAACAGTACTCGTGCCACAGTATTCGCTTCCTGATCCTGGATCGCTTCGAAGTCAACGAGCCTAGTGGGATCATCCACCATGGATAAGATTTATTTGTTGCCATTGTAACTTAACGGCAATGGTCCCACCAAATCGACGTACACCTTCTCAAAGGGTTTGCTTGAGATTGCAGTGATCACCAACGGCATCTTGGTAGCTCGACTTTGTTTATTTTTTTGACACTGCGGGCAGTGCCGAATATACTTCGCGATATCTCTTTTCATCCCTTTCCAATGATAGAGGCGCTTTACTCGTTTTAAGGTCTTATCTCTTCCGAGATGTTCTCCAAACCGAGAGTCATGGAAGTCCTTCAAGATCGGCCCAACTTCATCTGGATCTGTATATGCTGTGGGTTCGGATCACTCATCACCTTCCCTGCTATTATTTCTGCCTCATCGAGGTCACCCCATTCCTCTTCCGATTCCATAGGAGATATGTCATTTACTTCAGAATCTTTTCTTCGGGCCTGTGCCCAAGTGATAGCTAGGCATGAATGCTTTTCGCTTTCCATTGCCATTTTCTCTTCCTTTTTTATATAGAATCTCGAAATCATATTCTGACAATATCTGATGAAATAGCACCATGCGTGACGTCGTATCTCTAACCTTGAAAACACCCCGAAGAGGATTGGTGGTCAGGAATTATTTTGAAGTGTCTGCCCAACAGAAAAGATTTATAGTTACTTACGACCCACACTATGGCGAGTAGCTCACGTTCAGTTGTCGAGTAGTTCCTCTCGGCTGGATTTAGGGTGCGACTGGCGTAATTGATGGGCCTTCCTTCCTGCTCTAGAACTGCCCCTAGGGATTCACCATTGGCATCCGTCAGTAACGTGAGTTCCTTCGTGAAATCCGTATAAGCTTATAATGGAGGCGTAGTGATAGCCTCTTTATTCAGGGTGAATGATTTATCACATTTGGGTGCTCAATCAAACCTTACCTTTTTCCTTAATAAATTATTAACTGAACCCATGATTAGTGAAAAGTTAGGGACGAAGCTCCGATAGTAATTAGCTAGCCCTAGGAAAGACTGGATCTCTCGCACCGTCTTTGGCCTTGGAAATGTCTTTACGACTTCCACTAGATGTTGATCTGGCTTTACTCCTTGTTCCGAGCATACTTAACCCAGATACACCACTTCTTTTTTCAGAAACTGACATTTAGAAGTTTGTAGGTTCAAGTTATGATCCCGAAAACGTTGAAATACTTGCCTTAACTTCTCGTTGTGTTCGTCTAAGTTATTTGCAAATATCACGACATCATCGAGATACACGAAACATTTTATTCCCTGTAACCCTGTTAATATTCCGTTTAAGAGCGATTGAAAAAATGGAGGCGCTGTCTTCAGCCCAAATGGCAATCTTTTTAATGAAAATGATTGAAATTGGTACTAAAAGTCGTTTTCTCTCTGTCTGCTGGATCGATTAGTACTTGATGATATCTGTTAGCCAAATCTAACGTTGGAAAGTACCTAGAATGACCTAGTAGATCCAAAATATCCTCAATTCGCGGAAGTGGATATGAACAAGGAATACAGACCTTGTTGAGTTCACGGAAGTCTACGCACAACCTATAGTTCGATTGCCAGCTTCATCAGTACCCTTTTGGGTATCAGGAGTACTGGAAAAGTAAATGGACTATCACTGTGCTCTAATATGTCATGCTCAAACAATTTTTCGAGATGCTTCTTACACTCTTCTCTGTGAGCTTCTGGCATTCGGTATTGCTTTCTATGTATGGGTCCTGTGTTGGCCATTAGAGGTCCTAGCACTTATGATTCCCACAAAGACCTGATTATTGTATTTCCGCAATAAACTCCGGGACATATTTCTTCGGCTATACATAGCATTTCAATCTCACTCTCGACTGGAATTCGCATCAGTTGCTCTGTTCTGGGTTTCAACTCTCGGGTTCAAGAACAAATGCATAAGCTTTCATCCTGGGATTTTTGAGCTGGTCTTCCGTGCAAGGATGCCCTAGTCCGTTTTCCCGTTCAACAGCTACACTAACCTGCTCTTCACCCCACAGCTCTGTAGGCCATGTTATGAACTCCCCCTTTACCAGGTGATGATCTTGTTGACCAGCCTCCGTCTGAAGGGTTGCAGTCAAGGTATTTACCCGCCTGTGTTCATGTTTCAGCGCCTTTGCATCCCGGGTGGCCTTCATCGCGTTTTTCTGCTGGGATTGCTGTTGAGCAGTGTCTTCCGTCATCTTTTCCAGTATTTCGTTTCTCTTATCTGTGTTAGTACCAGTCTATGCTGTCTGAGGCTGCCATCGCTTTACCAGTCATGTTTTTTAACTCTATAATTCTTTCTTTAATACGTTGTTTCACAACAGAAGTTGAGATTTCTAGAGGATTTTCGTTACTCGATTGACTAACGCTTCTTTGACTGTCTGTGTCATAAATTACATTGAACTCGCAAGAATGCGTAACTATATGTAACTTGGATTGACAAATCCTACGGACTTTCCTTGAACCCCAAATAAACCCCCGACAGTTAATAGTTCGTTGAGGCTGAATAAGTGTTTTTTTTTTCTTATATTATTAAATTTTATTAAATTACACGTGAGCCCGGTGGTATCAACCAAAAGTTAACCCAACTGTGATGCTATAATTATTCAGTAAGCTTTAGTCTACTGAAATATCATCCCCCCTCGGCAATATGATATCTCTGGGGTTTGTTAATGGAAGGCAGCTGTGGACGAATTCTCCAGCTGCCGCTCCCCGTTTTATTCCAGCTGGCCAGCGCGTTCTGCTAGGTACTTTCTGAGAGCACTCCCGATACGGGTTGAATACATTCACCTGGACTACCTACCGCGGTATTTACGAAACGTAACTGCTGTTTCCTATAGCCCGCTACCTCATGACCATAGCTGTTGCACTTGTTGCAGTAAGGAGGCTGTGTCCTGCATTCTTTCGCAATGTGACCCCGCTGTTCACATTTGAAGCAATGCATGGTTTTCGGTGGGGTTACCCCGGCTGCCCTTGGAATCTTATGGATGATACTGGCCTAGCAGTGGAATAGATCGGTCTTTGCGGTCGCTGGGCTCGTTTGGGGCCGGGCCAACCTGCTCGCCATCTGTTTTGAGCACCTAATGAGTTAGACCTCCAACCTGCCTGTACCACTTCCAGGTCTCTTACTTGGAGCCTTTACGCATCTTTTTCATAGTAGGTAGTGTAATGATTCGCTCTTCGATGATCTCATTATCTGGTATGATGTTTTGGCGAGATCACTCAGCCAAGATTGGGCGTCCGAGACTGCCTAATGGTAACTAACTTGCAGGCGAGATAGCTCAGCCGATGTTAATATATGTATGGCGTAAAAGACAGCTTTAGCATTCTGAACACAGGCGAGATATACTCAGCCGATATTCGTGTTTAATATATGGCGTCAAAGACAGCCTAAGTGACCTGAATGAAGCGGGATAAGGCAATGCTACCGATAAATGAAAACTCCTTCTTTTCAAACGTAACGAATAACTATGGTAATCTTTATTGTCCAAACATCTTATTTATATTATTGATTACATTAATTACTATCGCTACTGTAGGATTTAGTGATCCAAACAAAAGTATTAGAATTGTGCTGCCGGACAATAATTCAGCTATCTCTGGGAAATAAATAAAAGTCACGAACTTACATAACACTTTCGCTCTGCGCTTTATTAATTTGATTGCCAATAGTTTGCCACCAATATATATTGACGACAATCACAATCTTTATTCAGACTTTATTATTATAGAGTTTAGTGACTCTTTACAATTGCTATCTTAGATAAAACTTAAACTTCTCCACTTGTTCACATACTCACATCTTAATCAAAAGTGACAAATACAATTTATATCTGTTATTTCATCCTTCTACTTCTTATATTCCTACCGTATTCAGGCGAGCTAGTACATATCCGAATACTGATACTTTTGGAACGAAGGTTGTATGGTATGGCGTTGCCAGATCCCACACTACTTAATGCACAAATCAAAGAATTTGCATATCATCAAATTATTCATGTAAAAGTTATTGACCTAAAGTATTGCCAACAATTTTTTGACATACATTCCAGGCATTCCAAACATGCGGGTTAACCAATTTCATTGCAGCGCATAAACGGTGTAGAATGTCGCGTCAGCAAATTGACGTGTGCCGCAGTCAGGTGTTTTAACCTTGCATGGTATGTTCACATAATTTCTTATTTCCGTAAAGAAATTATCAAATTATCATATTGCACTCATTGTGGCAACGAAATCACCGATGCGACATGATACACTCATTCATTCATTTTAGCGCTGATTGTTATTAATTTAATGAACTGGCATGTTTGTATGCTTTTTGTCTTTTTTAATATTTCTAGAAATTGCATTACAGGTGGCTTCCTCCTGTACTCCCTCTAGCGATTCGAATTTCCGTCCAGTGAGTTGTACTTGAGTAGGTTTAACCCTAACGCCAGTTTTAAATGTCGCTACTGCATCTGTCTCTAGTTCTGCTATCAATCTTGTATCACCTTCTGGGTATTTCGCCGAGACCGCCACTTTTATTTGGTCGAGCGATTCCTTCATCCGGTCTGCGACTCCTTGATATCCTCACCAGGCCTCTGCCTACATGCCAGCATTTCCGTTCGCAATTCGCTAAACGATTTTTTTGGTATGTAGGCAGATTTGATTAGTTCCTGTCAAAATCTTTCGGTCTCTGTGAGCTTACCAAGTAGTACGCATCGTCCGTTAGGCGATACTTTATGCACCTGAAAAAAATCTGACTCTTCTTCTAACCCCGCTGTAGTTTCCTCAACCTCTCTTAACTGTGCCTTTAGTAAATCTATTTTCTTTATCAGCCCTTTTTTCTCTTTTTAATGTTTGCTCTGCTTCCGTTTCATGGCTCTGGATAAGTTCGAATACTGCTGTTAAAAATAGGTCTAAAGCTTCGCCCTTTGTACTGTTTTTAGCACTCTCATTCAGTTTTTTTTAACAATTCCTTTTCTTCCTCTCTTGTCCACCGTTTCTGAAACTCTCCCATTATATGTTCCCCGATATATTCCCAGTTCTGCTCGTAATTCCGCAAAATTGCTTGGCATTCTTTCAGCTCCTGTGCTTTTATCTCTCACTCCCTTTCCTGGGCCTGAATGCGTGACAATTCCTCCTTAGTTAAGATATTGCTTCTTCCTGTTGACATTTAGGACTGTGAGACTGTTACACCTCACGCACATATTTCCACCATAAACACTACACTTGTCACTTATCACTTAGCACTCTTAACACCGACATTAATAGGTAGGCGAAATATACTTCTTATTTTTGTATCTTACTGCATTACCTAAAATGAGGAATACTAGACACAACTGTACGTACAAATGCTCCAACATAAATCTGACAAAGACTTTTTAATCCACAAAGATTATTTGCGAGTACTCGAATCCTTATTAAATGTATAACTGTACTTTACCGACAACATAAAAAAAAAATTAATTTTTTAGATCCACTTAGTGGAATTACTGATACCGCCAACGCGTTAGAGCTATAGGAATTCACCAAACACTAAGGAGACCTCGCAAAACTGGCACGAAACAGAAACATTTATTATTACCATACCATATACAAAAAGAACTTCTTAATGGTTGAAAAGATTTTGAACCACTTGCCTTAATGTTGTAGAAAATTAACAACATGTGTAAAAAAGATTATATTCGTTTTTATATAAAAAAAAAAAAATTGCTGGATATTTGCACATCTGTCTTTCTACCTATATTTGTTTATACCACTGACATGTATATAAATGGACTGCTTGTTGAACCAAAAATTCATGAAAGCAAATGGCACCACTTCCATATTCCTCTCTCTTTCTGTGAGAGCATACTTTCCCACTGAACTGTAACGATTAGGAACGAGAAATTGCTTGTAAAAATCCTTGTAAAAAACACTTCCTTCCACTCATAATTAAAATTTAACGATACAAATACTACCAAATACCTTTTTGGTAAATTCGGTAAATCCCACTGACATGCATATACGTAAATTCCCAAATAATTTAAATATAGCTGCAGTTTACGACAGTTGGTAGCATTGACAGTGAGACTTTCTGAAATCAAAACTGGTGCCACATGAAACGGGAGATCAAGCAGTCCATTTATATACATGTCAGTGGTTTATACATACCGAAATAAAAAGTATAATGTTTTGTAAATATTTTGTTTCAATTTCTTTGCATTAAGATGACGTTTTGTCATTTACTTTATATACGTTAGAAATTTTTCAAAAACTGTAACTTTTTAACTGAAATATGGTAAGACTAGCAACATTCTCTTGCAACACTACTTGGCACATCAACAAAGAGGAACCAAACCCATGAAGTGGAAACGAGAAGTGCATTTTATCTAAATTTATAACCATCAAAAATCAGAGATCCCACTTGACTACAATTGTAATTGATCTATTACACAAACTTCGCAATTTTCCAATATCGGCAAAAGGCCAATGAATTTTTAAAATTCAAAGAATATTATCATATAACTCATTACAACTACATGCATACACATCGTGGGATGCCTGTTAACACTACTTAAGTTTACTTTCAGTAAAAATTTATAATTTATCGGAAAATCACCATAACTCATTGTCTTGGCAAAAAAAAAAAAAACAAAAAAAAACATATACACATATATTCCCCTACCTTTTATTATCTATTTCTATATGTAGGTAGGTATATTATGAGTTTTCCGGTGTAAGGTCTTATATTTATTTTTGCTTTATTGAATTGTGTTTTTTAATAAAAGGAAGGGAAAAAATTACATACCACCACAATGCAATCTATTGTAGTGTTTGAGCAAAGAGAAATATCACTATTAAAACAAAAGACTAAAATAACCTTCACTCCTCAGCATGCACTTTGTGTACCTACATATATAGATTAGCGAATTAAGTTTGGTTTATTTTTCATAAGAAGCACTCAATAATTAACTTCTGCGATATTTCATTTTTTGTTTACAAAACTTAATTTAATAAAAAAAAATCACAAAAAAAAAGAAATACTACCTTTCATCAATTTAAAAAAAAATCAATTACTATTAAAATAATACGCAGAACTTTAAAAAGGAAAAATCATCTTTACTCACTTTTACCTTTTCTACTCTTTTCCGCCTGCGCCAATTTGTCGTGTCCCCAGTAAAACATTCGCGTAATCCACATATAAAACTTTATTTAATTAAACTACTTCGAATAATAACACAATTTGAGTTTTTTTGCTGATACTTCTAACCTACAACTCATAATCGCCAAAACACAACTGAGCAACCTGATCCACTCTTTACAGGCGGAAGCGACTCTGACCTAGTGACCAGTGCAATACCTTGCAATTAATCGCAAAGCAATACATCAGTCACTGCCGTCAGTTGGAGACCCCAATACTGTTAGTAAACAAACAGTGACCCCAGCTGAACATTTCATTATGCGAAGTGAATTACTTAACCCTGGCTTAATGTTTAATTACAATAGCAGTGGATGCGACAGTTTTTTAATAAACAATTCGCATTCGCCAAGCATTTAACTGTGCGAAGTAAAATGCTTAGATACTGCAAACTGCTTAATAAGTCGTACACCTGCTGCTAGTTAAAGTCATGATATCACAACCACACCAAATCGAATATTGGGCCACGACAGGAACTCAATCTGTAACAAAGAGACTGTACATAGATTTTGTTCAATTTTGCTCGGCTCAGTTTGCCAGACTGCTGGATAAATGTGGTGTGAAGCACATGCGAACAGTAGTTTATTCGCCGCAGGCAAATACATCAGAGCAAATGAACACACTAAGTGGGATGAGAAGCTGAGCCATATTGCTAGTTCCCTCAGGAGCTCTGGGTTTAGGTGGCTTAGATGTATTGCAGCACGATTTAGTTGTTTTGCATCTCCAAATGATTCCAAAAATTGTAATAATGATTGCCAGGGACAGAGTTAGATATCCTACCGTGTAGTGATGGACATGGTGTGCGTGCAATTTATTTGGGAGTTCTCTTATATCCTGCATTTGAACTTCCTTCTGAAGGGCTCTCAATTCTGCTAATTTAGCGTGATACGCTATGGCATTGTGTTGAATCATTGGAAGATGATCGAGGCTTATGGGTTTGGGAATGCTTCCGACACGTGTGTAGGACAATTTGCTGGTAGTTGGATATACATGATGCCCTTGGATTGTCAAAAATTCTTGCCTGATAACACAGTTGGCTTGAAGTTTCAAGAGACCGGAACCTTCGATTGACATTTGAGATACGTCATTTCCACATACGACGTTGACGGTAGTCTTCTCCTTGAAAGCGTAGATCCATTGATTTGGGTGGAATAACTGTATCCATACTGGGTCGCTGTTGGTTCTTCTGAGATCGCATGTAGGTGAAATTTCCCTGTGATGAAACAGTTCAATTTCGCACAAGCTAACATTTGCTCCTCTTCGATAGATTGGATGAATCTGCTTGCATAAATAGATAGTTTCATCAGTTTGTAGACACGATGATTGCTGTTGCTTAGTCAATGGGTAATATTGATCCCGATGCAGATTAATTGCTAGAAACTCTGATGCAGGATTAATTGCAACAAGTGTTCCATTGATCAATGCTGGAATGGGAGTGACGCGGAATAATTCGAATTTCTCTAAGTTTACGAGAGGAAGTTTCAATCGAAAGATAACATAATTTCCAACGACTCGGCCCTCTATTGTCATCAAGCGATAGAACTGTTGTATAGAATCCTGGGATGCTGGTAATTGAAGGGATGTGGGTAAATGAGCTTTGATGATGGTAAGCTCTTGAGCTAATTGCCTTGAGGAAAGGAGCATGTGATTAATCTTTCCATGGTGGGTGTCGGTGATAGTGTCTATTATTGCTGATTGTCTTTTTTGAAAGTTTAACGTCACCAGAGTCAGTTCCATTGCTAATGAAGAAAACAGATCCATCGCTTTCTGCTGATACAGTCCTTCACAGATATTGTTTATGCGCAGGTTTATCTGGTCAAGATGATCATCTATTTCTTGGAACTTTTTGTCAACACTTTCTTGATCAGTTTTCATTATATTTATTGTGGAGTCTATCAAAGACGTCTGATTTTTTAGGAGTGTGAGGAGACGGCTTTCATTTTCCTTTATGTCATCAATAGTGTTAGACATTTCTGCTGCATATTCCGAGTCCAGTACACCCAACAGGGCATTCGCCACATTGCCAATGATATTAACAGCACCTCTTTTGGTTCTAGTAGATTTACTTTTGGCGTGTAGAAGTTCGTTATCAGTAGAAATTTCCTCTTGCAGACGATTGAATTGGTTAACTAGTTTGACACACGAACTCGTCTGTTTTAGCACAAAGAGAAAGTTTATCTGAGTGCACAGATGATCTAGGGTTTTGGTGCTATTTATAATTGCGTGAAAATCGTTCCAGTATGTCTCCATTTCATAATAGACTACAAGGTTCCATTCATTTGATATTATGTTAGTCGTGCCGATATTCTCAAATATAACCCAGGTTGTGGTGTAAAAAGGGATGTTTCAATAGGCTGTCCTCTGATAATGGGTAGAATCATACAGGTTAAGAGAAGTGTTGTTAGTGCGGAACCGTACGTGTGACGTGTCCTTTTTTTGGAACCTCGCCGCTACTGCATGTGGAGTTGTCGTAAGCTTCTGCCAATTGGGATGCGTTTCGTCGTTTTGAAGTTTGACCTTCTCTGTCCTGCTGATCATGACTAGCCGATCTATCTTCGTTATCGTCCTCTATAGGCAGTGGAGCGATCTTGTGTATTGGTCGCCGTAATGTATTATTTGCCGTTCGAACGTCGGCCACTCGGACAAGACCATCACTGCCCTTGAATGTTTTCACAATTCTTCCTAGCGGCCATTTGAGTGCTGGCAAGTTATCCTCCTGTATGATCACGATAGTACCTGTTTGGACGTTTTGGCAACTTTGCTTCCACTTAACACGGTGCTGCAGTTGGTTGAGATATTCTCTTGACCATCGCCTCCAGAACTCCTGTTTAATATGAGTCAGTAGTTTCCATCGTTTGAGAAGACTTATTCTTGTTTCTTCACATCTGGGATCAATGGAGGCCGTGAGGGGTTCACCGATCAAGAAGTGTCCAGGGGTTAAAGCCGTGAAATCATTTGGATCGGAGGACATGGATGTAATTGGTCTGGAATTGAGTATTGCTTCTATTTCAATCATGACCGTTTCCAGCTCTTCATACGTACGTGAAGCTGAAGCTAAGCTGCGTTGAAGTAGGTATTTGGCTGACTTAACGGCTGCCTCCCATAGACCTCCCAAATGCGGAGCTCGCGCAGGTATGAAGTGGAAGTCAATTCCGCTTGCGCTGCACCTGGTTTCGATCTCTTCTCTCGCCTTGTCTGCGAAGATGCTATCCAGTAGTTCTTGTAGTTGGTTTCTGGCGCCAACAAAATTCGTAGCATTATCGCAATATAAATTCTGGCAGTGCCCCCTTCTGCCCATGAAGCGTTTCAGAGCACCAATAAATGCGTTCGTTGTTAGATCACTCACCACTTCCAAATGCACTGCTTTGGTGGCAAAGCAGCAAAACACTGCTACATAGCTTTTTTGAGGTTTCTTCCCTCTGAGATGAAAATGCGTCCATATTGGCCCACAGAAATCCACACCTGAGTTAGTAAAGGGTCGTGCCGGTTGTATTCGGGTAGCTGGAAGATTCCCCATTAACTGTGTTCGCATTTTCGGATTGCTTCTGAAACATCGGACAAAGTTTTGCACTATGGAGCGTGCGATGGTTTTCCCTTTTATTGGCCAGAACTGTTGCCTGGTTATTGCCAGGAGAGGTTGTGGGCCGACATGCCGATGATTCCTGTGGATGTCGGTCATTAAAAGTTTTGTAAATGTATGATTATAGGGCAGGAGCATGGGATGCTTGGCATCATATGACAGAGATGATGCTTCTAATCTTCCTCCGACTCGAATGACCCCCTGATCGTCTAAAAATGGAGTAAGGCTAATAAGTGGGCTGGATTTATTTAACTCCGTTAATTTTTGTAGCTGAGATAGATCATCTTTGAAATTTTACTCTTGTATGATCTTAATTATGGTGAGTAATCCTTTATCTAATTCTAGGCTTGTCAATGCACAGCTCTTATTTAGGTTAGTTTTGTCTTTGTTTCTGGTGATATCTATGAAACGTAGAACGTAAGCTGTGATCCGTTGCAATTTTTTGAAGGAATTTTGGTGGTTTATATGATATACGAAATGTCGAATGCTGTTTTCGATTGTTACTGGTATTGCAGTGCGTTTCCTTTCAAACTCACATTCTGAGTCTGTTTTGTATGGTTTTGGCCATATTGATTCTTCGCCGTGTAGGAAGGAGGTCCATAAAACCAGAGATTGCAGCCTTCTAATCTTCCTGGAGCAATACCACGGGATAGGATATCGGCAGGATTTTCCTTTGAATTTACATGCCTCCATTGTTCGGGTGATGACAGTTTGTGTATAGAAGCAATTCGATTGGCGACGAATGTTTGAAATGACGACGATCTAGAGTTTATCCAGGCGAGAACTATTTC
This sequence comes from Dioctria rufipes, assembly GCA_963924295.1. Lineage (NCBI taxonomy): Eukaryota > Metazoa > Arthropoda > Insecta > Diptera > Asilidae > Dioctria > Dioctria rufipes. The sequence goes on from OZ002740.1 coordinate 140,474,982, forward strand.
CGAATCTGTCCAGTAGAACGTGATGGCATCTTCCATTTTGAGATCTTGTATTGCGCGCTTGGTAAGCTCAGCAGTAAGCTTCGCGGCACATAATTCAAGTCTAGGTAGTGTCAATTGCTTAGTTGGAGCTACTCTCGACTTGGCGCAGAGTAACCTCACTACGATACGGTTATGACTATTGACAGAACGGATATAAACGGCTCCTCCGTATGCCCTTTCAGAAGCATCTGCAAAGGCATGTATTTGTGTGGATCTTGGGCATTCTTGGCTGAACACGTGTCTCGGGATCTTTATGTCATTCAATAATTGCAGCCCTTCACGAAATCTGATCCATCTTGTATGAAGCTCGGATGGGACTGCGGCATCCCAGTCAAGTTTAAGATTCCATAATTGTTGAAGGAACATTTTGGCGGTAACGACAATTGGCCTCATGATTCCGAGCGGGTCGAACAAGTGAGCTATGTCCGATGATATGAGTCTTTTGGTCACTCGATATGTTTTAGTCCAATTGGTTTTAATGCAGAAGACGTCATTTTTAGGTATCCATGTTAAGCCCAGGGTTTTGATATGCTCTACAACTTCATCATTGAAGTCCAATTGAATAGCAGTGTCTTCTCGTGAAATGTTTTGAAGTAAGCGTGGATGGTTAGCACACCACTTTCGAAGCTTGAATCCGCCTTTCTGGAGCAAAGCAATCAGTCTTTGAGTGTCAATGGCTGTGGCTAGGCAATTGGACCCTGTCATGACATCATCTACGTAGAAATCGCGCTGAATCACCTCCGAAGCTGTGGGATAATCCTTCCCATCTTCCTGTGCCAGCCTTTTTAGACATCTTGTGGCTAGGAATGGAGCTGTTGTTGTTCCATAGGTCACTGTGTTCAACTGATAGAATTTCAGTGGGGCATTCGAATCACTTCTCCATATGATTAGCTGAAATCGACGATCTTCTTCATTGAGTAGGACCTGGCGGTACATCTTCTCGATGTCAGCTGTGAAGACGAATTTGGGCAATCTAAATCGCAGCAAGATTGAAAAGATTTCGTCCTGTATAGTCGGTCCTGTTGCTAAGACATCATTCAGCGATACGTTCGTGGAAGTTTTGGCAGATGCATCAAAGACAACCCTTAGTTTGGTCGTTAAGCTGTCGGATTTGATAACGCTATGATGAGGAAGAAAGTAGTACGGATGTTGAATAGTTCTTTTGTCTATTTCTTGCATGTGGCCGAGCTTGATATATTCATTCATGAATTCCACGTATTGTGCTTTAACATCATTGTGTCTGGCAAGTCTTCGTTCTAGCGACAGGAATCTTCGTAGAGCAATATCCTTGGACTCCCCTAGCTTGTCAGTGGCTTGATTAAATGGTAGGCGCACTATGAATCGTCCCGTAGGGTCTTTTTTCACAGTTTGGTTGAAATGATTCTCACATCGTGCTTGCTCTGGTGAGAGTGTTTGAGACGTAGTGTCAACCTCCTCCAGTCTCCAAAACCTTTCTATGTCAAACATTTCATCTTCACTGCAAACTCCACAGGTGGCCTTGTCTAAATGTCTTCCGCCGACCCTTCCGGCTACTATCCAGCCAAATACAGTATTCTGGAGGGTTGGTAAGTTTTCGCCCAACTTTATTTGGCCTATACATAGCAGGTCATGATAGAATTCTGCTCCCAGCAATACGTCTATACGAGATGGATTGTTGAAGTTGGGATCGGCTAATTTTATATTTTTTGGTATCGCCCAGGAATCTGTACTTATTTCTTGAGTAGGTTGAGGTGCTATGATTTGTCGTAGAACGAAGGCCTCTACCCTAGTAGCAAACCCATTCAATTTTGACTGTAAGAGCATATTTACTCTTCGTTGTGTATGCTGTTTTGTTTGTCCAATGCCTTGTATCTGTATCTGTTGATAAGTACCAGTCAGGCCAAGTTTTTTAATCATTCTCTCGGTTATAAAGTTAATCTGGGATCCGGAATCCAGTACTGCTCTGCATTCGACGCTCATTCCTTTACTGTCAACTAAATTCACGAGAATGGTACTCAATAGAATGTAATTTTGTTGTCCTGTGCCTGATTGTGCGGTTAATTTTGTTGGTCTGTCGTTAACTTCACCTTTCATTGGTGATGGTGGAACTACTTGCGGAAGTGACTGAGATGAGGCTGAATATGTCTCGATATGTAGCAGAGTGTTGTGTTTTCTAGTACATTTTGTACAGTTTCTCAATGTGCACTGCTGTGATGAATGGCCCGGTCTCAGACAGTTGATACATATATTATGTTTTTTGACGAGAGTTAGCCGGTTTGATGGTGTCAGTCGAAGAAAGTCCTTACACGAGAATAGTGCGTGGTTTCCCTTGCATGAAATGCAATTTGATATAGTTGTAGTAGCGGAGGTGAAAGGTTTTGTTGTGCCTTGTTTAATGTGGTAGTTTCCTGGAATTTTTGCCTTGCTTCCAAGTGCGTCCAGAGATTGGAATCGATTCTCCAGAAATGATAAGAGGCTCTTCATAGATTGTAGATTTCGTGGATGACTTAAAGATTGTTCGTATAAACGATGTGTGGTTTGATCCAATTTCTTGATTAGCAGATGCATTAGTATTGGATCCCAATCAGCAGTGGAAGCCTTAAGATTTTTCAAAGCCAGTAAACATTCCTGTGTTGTATCATGGAGCGTTTTAATTGCTATAGCACCTTCGTTCACAATAACTGGTTGCGATAATAATTTGTTGAGTAGAGCTGTGACTAACAATCTGGAGTTCTCATAGCGATCCTTTAACATGTCCCAAACAGCGGTGTAATTTTCAGCTTCCCCGGACAAATTTGTTTTAAGATACCACATTTTTTGGCAATTGGCCATTGATTGTTTGTGAACCATTTGGTTAAACAGATCATAAAACTGACGCCATTTTAAATAGTCTCCATCAAATTTTGGAAGCACTATTTTTGGTAGTTTCATCATGGTGTTATTGTTGATTGTTGTACTAGAAGTTGTCAATTTATCCCGTTTGTCAGATAGATAAACTAGTTGATCTTGTACCTCTTCTTCTAATTGCACGTATTCATCAACATTGTAACCCATTTGAATTGGATTTTCGGCTAATTCCCAGATATTCTGGTTTATATTTTCGATCTGCAATGTTATGGTAGTATGTTGGAGTGATTGGTCAGGACGTGAAGTCCCAACTGCCAGCCTAAGCTGACAGATCACTCGATGACAGCGATAGCACAGGGCGGCACGCTAGCACCTCGGCTAAGGGTGGCGGAGAGTGTGGGGGAGTTCCCGAAATAACCTGCCGCTTGTCATCACCCATAATCAAAAAATTTTCGTGCCTACTTACACCAAGCCTAGCACACACTCGGTCCTGAAGGGACCCTTACGTCACATACCTGCATTCCATGGAAGGCGCAGATGGCATGCCTTCCTTGCCAAGCCCCATCCTCCCATTGACTTTAGGTGGCACAATCGTCCAAAGTCCCTTATTGACCTGCAAAGAGATTAGAGCGGACCCACTCGAACTTCACATGAAAGGGCTCCGGGATAGTGAAGGAAGAAATTAAAGCCTCTAAGAATTCATTTTCACGTTATAATTACAAAACTTGATTTAAAGTGAGTACAGAAAAAAAGGTGTACCGATAAGCATACCATTAGCTTATGAAACTATGTAAAAGTACAGTAGTATAGTATTAAGTAGATAAAGACGTACACGTAAGTACACAACAATTTCATTACTTCAAAGTAATAGGCACAGATAGAGATATCGCTAAACTAGTTATATAAGTATGTGAATATTTTATCAAACTAAGATTATGTATATATATAGAGGTACCGGAAAGGAATCTCTTCATCATTAGGGCACTATTTTCTTTTCCCTCGATATAGAAAAATTTTTTTTCTTTTTGTTTAAACATACGACTTTTCGTATGTTTTATATATAATTAAAAACAATTATTAATATTAAATTAAATACCTTGGTAATTTGTTATAAATGAAAAAAAAAATTTCTTATTGTTATGTTAATGTAAGAGACTTCTACCGAGCATTTAACTATCGAAGCCGAAGCATGAACATACTAAAAGACAATATGTAATATTTCAATAATACTCACGGTGAAATTCCACGGCATGATGAAGCTTCAACATCCGCCACCTAGTAAAAATTTAAGTTAAAATTTAGGTTCGTTTTACGTTCGGTAGGTCTTCTCACAACGAGGCTCTATCTGAGTAAAATAACAATTACCTAACGGCTCTCGTACCTTGGCAATGCTTACAACTAAAGGCACTTGAAATGAATTTGTAACTTTATAAAATTCAAAATTCCAACTAATGCTAAGGAAATTAAACCAAATGTTCTGATTTTGGCACTAAACTCGTGAAAAAAAATGAAAACTGTAAATTTCAGACCATAAGCATAATTAAATCGCTATCATTTCGTTCTCGACATAAACGCAGCTCACATGATTGTTTGAGTTTATTCACGAAATGTGAATTTCTCCTAAATGGTTAACTGGTCATATGTATAACGTATATATATATGTATAAAATAATGAGGAGCACGTCACAACGATCATGAGACCAAACAAAAACCCACACAAGGTCATGAAGTCTACTTGATGCGATGCGTATAATTATGTTTGCTTGTCGTCACTAATTTTCTATTTCATATGCTATTGTAGACGAAACCTGTTGTTTTCCTCACCTTCAAAATCTATCATTTTCTTGCCGTTTTCGAAAATGCTCACATATTACCTAAAGAAACTAACACTAAACATCCCTGCTGTTTACAACCGATATAGGGAAGCTAAAATTCTTCTTTTGGCACTTCGAGTGCACTTATTAAAATTAAAATAGTTATTTTAAAGTAATTGAAACTTACTATCAAGAGCCTACTTGTCTCGTGCCATAGATTCCTTTTCGAAGTTCAGAAGATAATTCCATGGGGGAAATGCGTATAAAACTCCAGCTGTTTTGGCTTCGATGTTAAAAAAAAAGAGGGAAATTCCTCCTGCTGCCTTCGGCTGTAACTAGAGCCCAGTGATTTTTATTTCCTCGCAACGAGTGCTATTGTAAACTGAGGATTATTATCCTCCTCCTGCGACTAATGTGAAATGTCAATGATGCAGACTTACAGTCTGATTGTATAGCGGTGACTTTGCTGCGGCCGGAATTCAGATGCCTTACTTTTTGAATTTCGGCGGGGTCGTGTCAAATACCTTCACTAATTGAAAGAAAATTATTACCATAAATGAAAAATCTCTTAAAATTACTTACAGGATGTATTTTGTGCTCGATGTTTAGAGAAAAGATACGTTTCTAATTTTTTCGACGTCCTCTCGAGAAGATCTGACACTACAGTGACGATGGTCTTCTTCTGCCTTGTCAGTCATGTCAACATGGCACCTGAGCGTGAGGAAATTCATTTCTCTCGTTCGGGTGCGTTCATTTTTTTCTGTTTGACACAGCCGGCCTACACGCTTCAGCACGTGTAGCATTTTGCTATATGCAAGATGCTATGACCATAACAGCAACCAATGTTGATTTAACCTGCTTATTTTCAGGTCATAATAATTTTTATTCTATTGATCCTCATCCATTTTCATTCCTGCAATGAGCCGACGAAGTGCCTTGATGACTTCTCCTTGTCGTCTTATTGCTCGAACTATTTGCTGTTGTAGGTTTGATTGAATCTCTGTAGTTCTACAACGCTCTTCATGAGCACTGGTGTCATCAGACTTTTGTGGTTTTGGATCTGTGGCATCTTGGTTATGGGCGTTGTCACTTGTACTAGCTATGACCTCTTTAGTGGTGGCTTTGTTAAATAATTTAATTTGACTGGTGAAATGGTTTTTATACTTGTTGAAGATGGTTAAGATGGCGTTAAGTTATCATTCGTGAAGTAAGCATGATCTCTGGGTACATTATGTAATGCTCGTATCTTGATGTCTGTTGCATCAAACACGGACCAATGTTCTTCGAGGCGCCTAAGTCGTTCCTCATAATATGCTAAGGTTTTCCTGTCGGCCGGATCTTTCTTATAATTCGAGATTACTGATTCAATCTCATCTCCGTTCAGATCTTGTTGCTTGAACAGGGTTTCCATAATTTTGATGAGTTATGGAATTTTTCGTGTTAATGAGATTTTCACTCAATCTAACTTGTAATTTCACTTTGTGATTGGAAGTCAAATGAAATCTTGCTTCAAAGGCGATGATAAGTTTTCCTTCTGGTGGAAATGCCTCAGTTTCAACTAAAATGAATGTATATATGTGACTCAAGTGATGCACTTGAATCACGTCGGGGTCACCAATGTTAAAGTTAAAGCTCCTTTGCCTTAACTGAGATGTATAGGCCTAGATGCACAATCTAGACCGCTGTAGAATTGAATATCGATGCTTGTATCGATACTCAAAATAATGGAGAATGGTTGAAAAGCTGACCGTTCTGACTTGACTTAATAAAAACGCACTGATTCTCGATTATAACAAAACTGGCCATTATTTATTTCATTCAATATATTTATAATAAAATTGAACATGCGTAATCAATATTAACAATCAATACACAAATTGACCTGTAAGAAACAGGGTTCATCGACTTGAGCGATTAATAATTCACCGCAGTGAGAATGCTGACCCAGCAGTAATTCCCCTGGCGTAAATATTGTAAAAACTGCATGTAAAGCGAAAAAATGGAAATTAGCATTGCTCACGGTGGCGAATTATGATCGCTGGTTCAATAAACTTAAGAATAATAACCCTTTAAAATGCTTACGCTAGACTAAATGAAATTCTTGTTTTATCATGACAAACTGAATTTGAATATAATTTCTAACTTAATAATTAAGATCTGGGTCATAACAGTTGCAATTTAGCCATGAAATTCAATGTAAATAAAGAAATACATGTCCACTTGACATAACCACAATTTTTGACCTTTGTTGAGAATTTTCTACTAATTAAGCAGTTTATCTCAGGAAAAAACATAAACTCACAAGAACACAATACACCAATCACATTTAACACATACTCACCTGGAATTTACACCTGAAACATACGAACATCGCGACGTAAACAACCCGCGTAAACGAATACACTAAAACCGCGAGTTGACATTTCTCCAATTTCTGTCAACATATGACACACGAAATTGGGGTGTTTTTTCCCGAGGAATACACTGGGGGTAATAAAAACTAGTAAAAACACCCCCAGTAAAAGATATTAGATAAATAATAATTTATCATATATCCCATTGGAGAAAAAGAGAAAAACGGAAGGAAAGAGATCGGTAGCATTTCAAGTTCCATATTCCGAAAGAGCCATAAATACCACCAGAATCAGTTTGTTCAAGCAATATTAATGAATGAATTTGCACACTATTTTCAGCAGGAAGAAATTAACTAAATTTACAAAACGATGTAAGGGAGAATGCTTCAGGTAAATTCCATCATAAATTTACAATGATCATTCTCTGAGGTAATGAAATTTACATTTTTGTCACAAATTATCACTGTGGAACATAAAATCAATATGGCGGAACTGCCTATAAAAGAGTGCTGCTCCTAAGCATCAATCTCTTTTACGTTCGACAAGCATACGATCAACAAGTAGTAGTGAGCAATAGTGGAAATTTCTTTGAAGTGCAAACGAATCTTAGAATTCTGAGTGGTGTTATTAAAAAAAAATTATCTTTGGTAAAAATAAGGTTGAATATCGACTGAACAAAGTGAATGGTGAGCGAGTGTAGTGTTTTTTTGGTGCAATTTACATTTTTAAATATTGTGATAAATAATTTCTACGCCAAACAATCTACATCGAGACACAAGATCCCAAGAAGGGCATCGTGTCTCAACATTTGATTGCAGCAAACGAAGGAGAGTTTTTTTTTTGATTTGCCGTAAAGGAGATCCATTAGTAAAAACCGAAATTAAAAAATCATTGTTTTTCCTAAGCGATATATTATATATATAGATTTTTTTTTCTTTGTAATTTATAATATTATATTATATATATTTTCTTTGGTAAAAATTTCTAGTACAGTTTGAGTTTACAGATAATTGGTAGACGTTGCAGTAAATGCATGATTAAAACCTAGATTATTGTAGTTTATACTGTAGTCGTATTCATTTTGTCCTTTTGACGCAATAAAGAACAAAGGTGAAGTAACGCTCGCATTTATTTCTTACTGTACCAGCATTCCTTTCAATTTCCGCTACACATACCGCTATAGTCATTTCGACATTTGAATCCTGAAAATTGATTTTTTGTTGAATTGATTCCCTTTGTCGGAACACAATTGTTAATAGATTCAGTTTTCCCCACGTCCTCGCCCTACAATGCGTCAGAATCCCTCCTACATGGTACCCTACGGAGGCTATGTCGGCGTAGGAATCCCAATTGCACAATGTCTTTGCGAATTTTAATGTGTTGTATCCATACCTTTACGATGCCTTGGAAACACACCCTTGAACGAATGTTAGTCTGCGATCAGAGGGAGATGTTATGGCCAGAGAAAGGCTTTCCGATCAGTTGGTTAGGTTACTGACCGCGGGGCTTCCTCAACTCATATCGGTGAAAGAAGGCAGAGGGGTACTGGTCGAACTACACATTGGGCGCCCGCAGCGATGAGGCATATGTTTTAAGACCGGTTAGCTCAGTCGACCATTTTTCAGTGTCCTCTGGACCACGGGTGGACTAGACAACCCTGCCCTGTTATGGTCGTAGCATACTGCATGCAATTGAAGGTATTGCACTGCATGCAGCAGTATGCTACACTGAAGCTAGCAGCAGTGTGCACCGTGTGCTACACGACGATTGTGCTGCCACTCTGACCAAATTACGCGAGTGAACCTTGGCTGGACAGAGTCGGAAAAACTTTTTCGGGAGAAGGAGAAGAGAACGGAGTTTGTCTTGCATTCCGGAATACAAAATTTTCTTCTCGTGTTCTTCCAGTTCCAGAGGTTAAATAATTTACCGTTTATTTCCTTTAAAAACTAGCGTCATAAGTTTTATCCCGTTATTTCCTACTTAGCTTGCATTTAATAATATTATTAAGGTTTCGATCTGCTAGCTAATATTGGGTAAGTGAGGTTAGCTTTTAAAAAAGTAACACGAATGGCGAGCTAAATTTTAGTTTCTGAATTTATATAGTGGACGAAGAAATTGGAGAGTGATAATCACTCAGTCAAGTATCATACCATTTGGAAACAATTTGTAGTTATCTGGAACGGGTAGTCACTGGCTTCTTTTAGCTCATTCTCTTGGAAGCCTCATGCCCCGACAGGGTGAACACTATACGGCTCATTATCTTGGAAGAATCTTCAGGTGCCTCGACTATTATCCTGAGTTTAAGACCACTGTCAGCAGCTTTGTGCCCTCCTTGAAAAAACGAGAGGCGGGGGTCGAATTGACTAATAGCCATCATAATTTAGACGTGTTAATATGATTTAAGTTAGGTAATAGAACGTAGGATCCTTAATTACTGTAACGCTCCTAGCGGTCACATAATCACTATCTTCGTGTGGGCTCATGCATTTGATGAGGCCCGAACAAAAATGAAATCAGTATTAAATTAAAACTCGTTAAAGGAAGCAAGGATACTCCAAGAGGCGCCTCTTTGAGGGATTCCGCAGCTCTCTGTAAGTACTTTATATTTTATTTGTGTCATTAATGCTAGATAAGGCCAGGAGTTCAGCTCCAGTAGACCTAGCGTAATATCCATATACCCATTTACATTGAAATTGATTATATGATTATGGCCATATACCAACCTCCTCTACGGAGGTTGATTTCAAATTGTGTTTTCTATTAAAGAGCATTGATATGACATTTATTGACAAACGAGAAGAGAATTTCATTATTTGATTACAATCAGTTCATGAAAATACGAGAAAGTAGGGAGACTCTGAGACTCCGGTTAGCGATGATTTGTCCCATAGGAGACGAGATAGCAGTTTTTACAAATTGAATTACAAAAAGCATCCCTTTTTGGTTAGAAGGAGTTTAGTAAGATTAATAGTCCTTAACGATTGTACGTTTGTATAGAACTAGCCGTATAACAGATCCGGTAGATAGAATTCGGATTAGATTATTGTTTTTTGGTTAAACTAGATGGAAAAAAGAAAGAACAAATTATTGCACAGCATTATGTTATTACATTGTTTTTTACGACATGAAGTGAAAACCTTGCAAGGTATGCAGTTAATTATTCTAGGCTATTTCGATAGATTGTTGCGTATTGCATAACGAACACTGTGAGTATATGTATATTTGAGGTGTTCAATACAATTATTTTGTAACAAGATGACGGCTTAAGTTTCACTTTCCTGCCCTCTCTCGATGGCAGTGGTTGACTAGGTTTGCTCCTCCGCTCAATTTTAGTTCAATAAGGACACTGAAAATTACTCTGCCCTCAGTCTCGTTGGGTGGATAGGGTAAGCAGAAAGAAGGCAGAAAATCTGAGCATCCACAGGAGGTAATGGTAAGTGTTGTAAAGGTCCCTTCTGGACCGGGTGTGTTGCAGCATTTTGTTTTGGCACGAAATTTTTTTTTGTATACTACAGGTCTTCGTGGAACCACCCCACACTTCCCGCCAATAGCCGGGGAGAGCTAGCATGCCGCCCTGCACTTCAATGCTGTCTACCGAGTGATCTGTCAGCTCGTGCTAGCAGTCTGGACTTCACGTCCAAGCCAATCACTCAACATAGATCCATAACATGCTACCATTATTAAAAATAAAAATAATAATAATTTTGTATTTATGCAAATATATGTGTTGCTTTATTTCAACTGAAACAATTCAAGTGTCGCACTTTCGACTATTGTGCAATTTAAAATGACTTCTGTTGAGTTTTCTAAGTACTTGAGACGAGACTGTTCTCAAGTACTCTCATCTGAGCACCTTTATATTTCAATCTGGAACACGGCACGTTTACTATAGGTTTACGTGCCTTCACGACGAATTGGCTTTTTCTTGTTTATGAGTAGAGCAGCGATGGAAATGGAGCAGCTTACTAGCTTTACTCCTAGTGTGTATTAGTGGAGCAGCTTACTAGCTTTAATCCTAGTGTAGATGAATGGAGCAGCTTACTAGCTTTACTCCTAGTGTGGATGAATGGAGCAGCTTACTAGCTTTACTCCTAGAAAATGAAACAACTTTTGTTCCCTGCTGATACTACTGCTACTGCTTCTTTATTAAAAAATAATAGAATATTTATACACTAATTCTTGACTTAATACTATTGCTTTTTTCTTATTACGCTAAGCGCTTGTAATTTTAATTTCACCACAGCATTTGTACGTACATAATTATTACTTCTGTAAAGCGGTTCTTTATGGCACTCACAAATTAATTTCCGCAAAGCTTTTACCGGTTTGTTGTTGTTACATCACGGCATTCATCCCGTTCATATGTACATACATAAATACTTCCGTAGACCGCTCGCCACTTTGCTGCTATTATGATATCATCGTGAACCATTGCTTCCTTCACCTAAGTTCTACCGGTGGCGCAAGGTTATCAAATTGCATCGTGCGAATTCTTGCGCGCAGGGGTATTGTGTCACTGCTTTCACTTGTTTCTTTATGTGATTAAGAAATTGGTGTAGGTCAGTAGCGAGTGACTTTATTCAAATACTGAACTTTGTAAATAAGTTTGTAGATATCTACTATACTTGCAGCTGGGAATTATAATTCTGCATGCAATGAGAATGCTGTAGGTATGTATGTATCTACATATTTGCATTTCTTCATTGATGCATGAATTTTATAATTCTGCGTAAAGCGAAATCGACTCAGGAATGTATATACGTATGTATATATATGTTTAACTGATGCCAATGGATGCCCTGTATGTAAAAAATCTCCCCCTTAAAAAAAAAGTGTTATTCTTGGCAGAGGAATAACACATTAAATATTATTTTACATGTTTTATAGCTTGGGAATCTTTTGTATGTATATATATGTATATAAAAACTAAAACTCGTAATTACAATTGTTTTTTATAATTATTAAAGTGAATTTTCAAGTTCGAAATAAATCTTGCTTTTCCCCCCCTGAAAATCGAATTAGAGTTCGCAGTTTATTTGTAGTGATGGGATATTGTAATGCGTGGATTGAATTCATTTTTGAACTTTGAATGCAACTTCACCCACTTCGTTTGTATTCCGAATTTCAGGGCTCCCTAAAACTTGACTCAAATACAATCTGACCGCATAATACATTTCCGCTTAAGAACACTAGTTATTCAATGTAGTAAAAGTTACTTACTCAACGTAGTAAAACTTACTACATTTATAGAGTAAAATTTTATCAAATTTACTCGCTCAATGTAGTAAAATTATTTACTCATTCATAGAGTTTTTTTTTACTCTACACACGTAGTAAAATTTACTACATTTGTAGAGTAAAATTTTATCAAAATTTACTTGCCCAATGTAGTGAAATTTACTACATTTGCAGAGTAAAATTTTATCAAAATTTACTTACTCAATGTAGTAAATTTTACTACATCTGTAGAGTAAAAAAAAAACTCTGTGAATGAGTAAAAATTTGCATTTACTTCTTGGTGTAAATTTACTACAATAATACGAGGTAACTAATTTCCTATTATTTTATTAGTAAATTTGCACTAAATTTTTTTAGATTGTACTTAATGCTGAGATGAGTACATGTGATGTGTAATTATATTAAAGAACAAGGCTTATCTAATTTACGTTAGCTTACCTGTATTTTGTACATCTTTTTTTTTTATTGTTTTGTTATAACTATTTTTATGTCTACTATTTATGAGTACAACAATTTATATATATTTTTGGTACAATTATTTTTTTATTATACTTATTCGTACTATAAGTGTGAATATATATTTTTTGGTACTATTATTTTTATGTTCTATATGTGTAATTACATATTTATTTTTATTCGTACTATATGTGTGAATACATATTTTATGGTACTATTATTTTTAATCGTACTATATGTGTGAATATGGTACTATTATTCTTATGTTCTATATGTGTAAATACATATACTTTTTTTTTTGTGTTTATAAAACTTAACTTAAACCTATTTATACATTTGTAAATTATTTATTTTGATTTATTCATGATATATGTACATGTAAAGTAGTTGTACCTGTGTAGTAGTTGAGTTTACTATTCAGACGTTTGTTATTATCTTTGTTTATGTAGAATTTTATTTAGAGATTTAATTAAACTACCTGTAAATGGCTGGTACGTGGAATTGACTCAGGTTCGACACGGCTTAGTGTTTGTGGAAGTGGTGGTGGTGGAGGAATAGGTAGGTGGGTGGCACGTTTTTTAATAGCATTCTTTAATTCTGAATGAGAGGTTTGTGAGACAGCTTGTTCTTTGTTTCTTGCTGTCGTTACTTCTACAGAGGTTAATGTTTTAAATTGGGATTTGTTTGTTTTAGTGATCTCCGACTGGAAATTTTGCGAGATCTGCTTAACTTTACTTATGGGAAAAGTCTCTTGTTGTGGAGATGGTAAATTTTGAAACTTGGTATCTACTCTGGACTCATGGTTCAAGGAATCCGTAGCTTCTTTAGAAAATTGAGGTATGTCTCAGTGTCTGACTGTACCTTTTGGTTACTGACAGTTATTAATTTGGGTGTTTTGACTACTATTTTTTGTTTCTTGTTACTTATAACTTTACATATTTTCAATATTTCGATTATGCAGAGTACAAAAATTACTACGGAGCTTAGGGATAAAGAGCTTATTTGCATCATTTGTGCTTTATTTCTTTCTTTTCTCTGGTTGTTCAGTGTATTTATCTGTTCTTCCAGCTGATCTAGGGAGTGTGAATTTTCATTTAAAATCTGATTGGCATCCTCCGTTTTTAACATAACTATGTGTATTTGTGTAGTGAGATTGGTATCCTTAATAAATTTCTGAATGGTTTCATTCATACTAGAATTTAGCGGATGAGGATATTCCGGTTGTGAGATTTTAATACTCTAATGATCTTCATCTTCGAAGTATATAATTTGATCAGCTATTTGGAAGTGGCAGGGTTCGTTTATTATTAAAACTCCGCTGCCAAATAGGTTCGAACTGTGTAAATTTTTACTGCATGAAATTGTAATTTTCTGAGTGGTTGGAAATGAAAAGAGCCAAGAGTTTTTCCTTGTTAACTTCACTAACAGTTGCGGAACTTGAGTTTGGACCAGATATTCGCAGTTAACTGTTTCATTGTAGGGGTTGAAAAAAAAGCTTATGGGACATTCTTTTAAATAATGCCCTTGTAGAATTGGGTTGAGTAAGGGACCAACGTAGGTACTTTCATTCAGATTGTTTGATAATTTGGTGTATACCCGGAACTCAGATTGCTTGAATAGCACGAACTTTTATGTGGATTGCAATGTAAGCATGTTTAATTTCTAGTAACAAGGAATGGTTATCCGGGATTTTGAAGGGGAATAAATGGATTTGTTGCAGTTTGAAAGGCTGCATATTAAGAATTGGAATTGTAATTCTTATTACTAGTAGTCCATTTAGGATTTCAGACTTTACTCCCAGTGCCTGTGTCAATATAGCCAGATCTTGAACTCTGTTAGATTTCTTAGGATGTGCTTTATAATAAGTTTCTAATAATGTCGATGGTGATAGTAACAATGGATGTACTTGATTGTTTCTTAGTGCTGTCAGCATTTGGATAAATGTTTGTTGTCTTAGTTCTATATATATTACTTGTAAACTAATTGTGGTCACCACTTCTTGGATGCGTTTTCTCGTACTTATTTCTCCAGTAACCATATCAATTAGATCATTTACGGTTTTCGTTAACTCTCTTTGGTTGGATTCGAGCTGGTTGATTGGTTTTCTCATTTTCTCGAATGAAGATTTAAATAACGTTATTTGATGTTTCTCCAGTTATAATAGTGCCTGTGTATCAGTTTCTAAGTTTGCAATTTTACTGTATATTTGTTTTTCATTTGTTTCGTCCATTGTTCCGAAATGATAGTGTAGGCCCCTACCTATTCCATCGAACAAAGATATGCGATGTCGAGGGCTTATCATTTCTCGGATTGTTGTTGTTCGCTTTTTAATGGATTCTATTAGGCTGTGTATATATGCATTTTGCTCCGTACATGCGCTTGTGGTGGAGTTATGAGTTTCGTATAATCGATTGATGAGAAAACCAGTATGCTCCATTAGAGTGGTTTCCGCTTCCAAATCACTAATATTTAAACGGTTCCATGTATCATGGAATAATACAATTTGTCCCAAATCTTCAAACATTTTTCCAGTATTGTTTAGAGGCTGGATCTGGTAGGGTTCTGTAGCAGCACTTGTTACTATCACGAGGATTGGGAAAAATGTACTCAGTAAGATTAGTGCCATGCCTGAGGATTGAATCTGTAAGATCTGATGACATAGCAAATAAGCGTAAGAAATTCAATATTTTTTAAAATCATTGTAGTTACAAAATATCATTATTAAAGTTATTGTAATGAATGTATTGCAGAGTTTTATAGGTCAATTGACTGAATTGTATTTTATTTATTATGCTTTGTCTGCAAGTTTGGCGTAATTGATTTGTAAATCAATAATGAAAAAGTAAGCAAATGCCTTCTTTACTAGTAATAACAACTGTGTCATGCTAAGAAAAGTAAATTATTTCATTATAACACCCTTTTTTTTTGTTATGATGACCTGAATTTTGTATTTAGTGTCGTTGTGAGGTGTATCCGGAATTTTTTCGTGAGTTATAGGTAAGCTAAAATTTTTTGGTATAAATATCATGTCATACTATTGAGTTTCACGTAGTTAGTTAGTCCGATCGGTTAACCGTTTGTTATGGTCGTAGCGTATTGCATATAGCAATATGCTACACGTACTGCAGCGTGTACGCCGGCCTCCAAGTAACAAAAGAAAATGAACGCACCCCGACTGAAAGTAATGCATTTCCTCCCGCTCAGGAGACCTGTTGACGTGACAGAAAAGAAGAAGAAGACGCGCTCTGTCTTGTCAAGTCGTCAGCAAGCGAACAGTGCGTGAAATTAAAGACATAAAATTTCCGGATCCATCGGGCAGAGAAATATCCCCAAACGTAAGTTGAAAATACTTTTATTCTTTACGCGCATCCAAATTCACTTTTGTCAAAGTATTCTCCATTAGGGACTCAACACTTGTGTACGATTATAAAAAATCGGCGAGGCCGCTGAAATTATAGTAGTTGGCGCGTCTCATCATCAGATTTTAATTGTTGCACCAGTGATTCAGAGTGAGACAAGTACCCAGCAAGTTTGCTGAATAAATAGTAGTACGTGCTTATGTTCTTGTAAGTTGCATCTAAAAGTCATATTAAAATTCATATTCCCTAACCCCAAATTTGAAATAATTATTTAAAGACGATCGAGAATCCAAAGTCGGCCAAGCGGAGGCCTATTCACTAAGAGGGATAGATAATTACCAAGGCGTGCGAACACTTCAATGCATGCATTAGCGGAGATTTTGGCTTTGGTGGATGAATGTTTGTCCAACCATAAAATTTTGACTGAACTAATCGTGCGCTACACCACACAAAGAATCATCAGTCTTAGTCGCAACAGGGATTCACCGTATCGGCGTAAATACTCTTGCTGGTCTCCAGTGGCACGCCCTGACTTTTTATGTGCGCATGAAGTCATCCTCTTCTCTAGAGTAAGGTATAATTTAGCTATTCAATTGCCTCAGCTTTTATACATAAGATTTTTGTTCAGCCTCCTACGACTTAGTTTATAAGAAACGAGATAATTAATGTGCAAACGTGTGCAAGTGATTTTGGTGACAGATACCAATCGGGCAGATAGAAATGCCCATGATAAACTTTCTTAAACGTTTTAGAATCAGAGGTGGTGATAGTGGCGTACAATTTGGGTTCATGGGACCATGATTATAGGCATATGCAACAACAGCACCAAACGCAAATAACCCTTTGTATTTGGGGCGCTTATTGCATCTAGTGACTCTTTCTGAGCATTTTATTTTTTTTGAATACCGTCACTTCTACGAGTAGTTTTCACTCACAGAATACCTTGGTATTCATGTGTCCTACCTCAGTTCAACTCTCGACAAGAAAACAAGAAAACGACAAGAAGTTTACTAAAATTTTAAGCAATTTATAATGTGTGTAAGAGCGACACTAAAGAGAAGTTTGTGCAGTAAGTAGGAATTAAATAGAAGTGACTGTAGAGCAATGTCATCTGATGGCTGTGATTTATCATTACGGTCTTATTCCAATGGGTTTTGCCCAAATCCACCACGTTTGTCTCCAACGTTTGGGTCGCCAGTAATTGCAAAGCACTAAATCGTTTGATGTTGTTAATTGCTATAACGTTATCAGCACACTTTTGCACAAGTTTTAATAATATTTATCTAAGAAGGAGTAAAACAAGATTTAATAATATATAGCTAAGAAGAAAAAGTTTTAATAATATTTAGCTAAGAAGAAAAAGACTTAATAATATTTAGCTAAGAAGAAAAAGTTTTAATAATATTTAGCTAAGAAAAAAAAGGTTTAATAATATTTATCCAAGAAATAGCAAGTAAAAATTCAATTATACTTACCTAAGACAGGAAAAGTAAAAAGACCAATCCGAATCAAACAAGGTCATCACAAGAAGCATGGTTAGCAAGAGAAATAGAATTCTTTTTCGTATTGAAGCAAGATTTAAGCTAAGTTTTTTTGTAAAATTTAAGACAATTATCGATAATTTTTTTAAATTATATTCACAAGCGACATCCCAAGTAGCAACAAGGGAACAGTTTAAGTTAATTAGCTATCTCGCAAGTGGAAGTTTTTACATTGCTATTGGTGCGCTATAAATATCTACATAAAAGAAAAAGAAGTAATACGAAATACAACGCCTCATTTACACACTATCATAGATCGTTAAGACGCTTAAGGCTATAGGCTAGTATTTTTAGGAAGAAGCAAGTATCTAATTGAAATCATATGAAAATGTACAGGAATAGCTATACGAGGCATATTTAAAGTAAACAAGGTTGTTCAATGCAACCGGAAGAAATTAAATTTTGAGGTTAAGTCATCAAAGGAGTGCCTTTCCATATCTATAGAGAAAGCAAAAGGTTTATATAAAAAAAAAAAAATATTTAGTAATTTTTAGTGATATTTGCAATTATAACGTGAACATGAATCGTTGAGGGTTTTATTCTTCCTTCACTATCCTGGCGCCCTCTTGCACACGGGTCGTATAGGTCCGCGCTAATCTCTTTACAGGTCAACAAGGGACTTGGAAATAGTGCCCCCCCAAGTCAAAGGGAGGATGGGGCAAGGCCATGAAGGCAGAACATCTGCGCCTTCCACAGTAAGTAGGTAAGTGACGTAAGGGTCCCTTCAGGACCGAGTGTGTGCCGGCTCTTTGGTTGAAAGTAGGCATGAATATTTTTTGATTATGGTTTGGTGACAGCGGCAGGTTTTTTTGGGAACCCCCCCCCCCCACACTCTCCGCCACCCTTAGCCGAGGTGCTAGCATGCCGCCCTGTGCCATCGCTGTCATCGAGTGATCTGTCAGCTCATGCTGGCAGTTTAGACTTCACGTCCTGAAAGTAGTCACTCTACATAATTCCATAACAAAATGGCGCCCAACGTGGGGCCACCTCAGTTAGACTTCGGTGGTCTAAGTATGACTTTTGCTGAGGACTGGGATTACTTCGAGATATGGACATTTGGCTGGCTTGTAGCTAAATTGTCTGACTCGGCAATCTCACAATCAGTGGAAGTTATATGTGGACCTGAGTCTAATTGTTTGTTATTTGGCATTTTTTTGAGTAACGTAACGTTTTAAAGTTTCTGAAAGTAAAGTAAAGTTTTTGAGATTTTGATTTTTTTGTAACGATTAAAGTAAAGTAAAGTTTGTTTTGTTTTTGAAAGTTCTCTTGAATTGAAGTTCGACTCTAGGTTTGACTTTGGTCAAGCCTTGAGTCTGAACAGGTGTCTAGTTTTTTATTTTTTTGAAGCCTTTTGAATTTTTTTTTTGAACGATCTTTCCCGCTGGCCTTCTGCCATGGAAATGGTAGGTGGCCTCACGAAATTTTTCGTTTGCGCTCTCGCAGAGACGTGTCTCTGTTGGCTAACTGGCTGGACAGAGTTGGGAATCTGCGAGACAACTGGTTGGCTTCCAGCTAATTAGTTGACCAGATTCATGACTCTGCCCGGCTAGCGAACTGACTGGACACGATCATTCGGTGAAGGAGAAGAGAACGAGTGCTCAGAGGATGGGATTGATGCTTGAGATCTTCAGTAATCAGGAGCTGGCATACTGCTACTGCCTGGCTGAAGAATCTCTAGTAGCATTCTCAGTCTTTGATACCTCCGACTTTGCCCTTCCCAGATTTCTGCAAGAGCTTAAACTTTTTCATGCACACACTCACGTCACTTGCTTATATCTGTATTATGACCTTGGAAGAGAGAGAGCGACCTGATCTTATGTAGCGACCTGATGCCTTGTGTTGGGAGAGCTCCTGGGAGGTGAAGGAGAAACTGTATGATTATTTTCTTTGAAGAATTCTTTTTGTCGTTGAAACGCTTTTGCCTTTATAAAATTTTTTTGAAATTTCGTCAGACTATTGGAGGGATATTTTCTTGAAGTATAAAATCTTGTCCAACTTGCAACTTTAACGTAGTTAGTGTATACTATAGCAAGGAAGTCTCTTAATGGTATACATAAGCTTCCTTTTCGTATAGTAATTATTTAGCAGATAAAGACAGTACACTTATGAGAATTTTCTGAATTTTGGAGTTAAGAAAGTTTTCTAGTATCTATAGGTCCAGTAGCTTGTTTTCATAGGAATATACAAAGCCTTCTTATATCCGAAGTTTTGTCGTCGCGTACTGCACATATACGTATTACACATAACCCATGAACTGGTATATTACGAGTATGTAACGGGTGTAAATAATGTTCTAGTGACGATAGTTACCCACATGAAATTTAGTTAACCACTTTCGTTTATTTTTTTCACGTAATACACGTTAATAACTGGAGTAGCTCATGAGCTCCGATCTTGTGTGAGCTTATTAGCTGCGATTGTTGATTTTCTTTGAACTTTCTCTGACAGTCTTCGTCGAACCTTTGGTTTGCAAAACGTTTTCAATTGCTACTCACTATGGCTACAGTAAGAACGCCACCACCTGCGACAAACAGTATGTCAATGCTACCTGAACCATGCTCCATCTGTCGTGATGCAAGCTGGTCAGCCGAAAGGAAGCCTGTAATAACCGTATGTGAGCACATTTTTCACCAAGCATGCCTGCAGCATTGGATAGGTGAACATGCTAGTTGTCCTAACTGCCGATGTCATATTACACAACAGGACTTCAGAGAATATAATGGTGCAATACCGAAGAGACCGAAGAAGGTGAAGCCGGTGAAGTCTGCTAAGCACGATGTGCCGAACTTAGATTTGCCTAGTTTCGACCTACCACCATCTAATAGACGCTCGTTATCTCCAGGAATGGGCGATTTGCATTCCCGGACGTTCACTAATTACAACTCACGGCAAGACAGTTCATTACCCCCAGCTCAACGCCACACCTCAGCTGCTACGGATGCGCTGTTGGCAGGCTTACGCTTAGAAATGCAGGACTTGGTACGTGAAGGTCTCGAACAGAGCCTCAGTGCATTACGGTCTGAGTTAGTAGATAGTGTCCGTGAGCAAGTAGCAGCCACAGTGCCACCAATAGATTTTTCACGTCCTCCTCCGGCTAGGGGAAATCCCAGACCATCTGACGATTTTCCCAATTTGCATAGACAATCCTTTAATCGACCTCCATCCGCTTTTGGTCAGCCTCTAAATCAGCCCGCACCAAACCCTGTACCACCACCACCCCCTATTCGTGTTCCTGCAGGCATAGGACAGCGACGTTCTGGCAGCCCTATCCGCGGTGACAGTTCTCGGCTCACAGTCGATGAATTTGTATTCCGAGTAGAAGCCTTGACTTATTCGGCTTTGGAGGGAGACTTCGACTTACTGGTACGACATATGACGACTCTGCTTTCTGGACCAGCAATGGACTGGTACTGTTCTCTCCTGAGGCAAAATTCCACGCCGTCATGGGAGTATGTGAAAGCAGCTCTATTGGCTGAATGGGGAGTACCCAAAGACGACCTTAAGGTCAAAGTCCAGCTTATGCTGCGCAAGCAGAAAGGAGGAGAGTCATTTGCCACTTACTACCAGCATCTAGTACAGTTACGAGACCAACTGCAGAATCCGTTGCCAGACGTCGAATTTTTGGAAATAGTTAAGGCAAACTTACTGCCAGAAATACAAAATAAAATTTGTTTGCATCCGACAAACACCATCCACCAGCTCAGGATTCTGGTGAATCAAATTCAAGCGACGCAGCTGCGCATCGCAACAGCAAGTAGTTGGAACGCTTATCGCGGACAAAGAGTCAGTGAAGTGGATGGATATCATTCGACCGAGGCTGACTTGAATATATCACCTGAGCGCAGCGAGGAAGTCTCACTATCTGCCATTTCAACCCCTAAGAATGTAACCTGCTGGAATTGTGACCAGTCCGGTCACTTTTACCAAGATTGCCGGCAGGAACGACAAACTGTATTCTGTTACGGATGTGGAGGGAAGAACACCTTCAAGGAAGATTGCATTCAATGTCAACAGAAAAACTTCAGACGGGTCGGGAATACCAACACCTCTTTCCGACCAGCGTCGACATCACGAGCAATCAATGCATCGAACACTCCAGTTCAAGCGTTGCGCAAGGAGGAAGGTCCGCTCCATTGACAGACACTAGCGAGAACTCCCTGATATGTCCTCTGATATCATTCAGTGACTCTGATGATATCAGTAAAACACCTGATTGTACGATTACGTCTTTGATAGAGGCGGAGAACCTGATGGATTTCTCTGCAGATCTCCAAGCTCCCATTTCCACTTCTGGGGAGCCCGTGACATTGCTAGACACTTCATTAGAAGAGTCTTTAATCTTCGATGTCCCGTTGACACCTATAGCACAAGTAGCTGACAAGGTTACTGAGCAGGAGATTTGGCCTCCTGCCATTTCTGTTTTAAAACGGCCACCAAGCTCTGATATGACGAGTGGGCGTGAGCCAAGTTTACATCCGCTGACGCCGTATCATACGCGTCTGCAGAGATACAGAGCAGCAAGAGACCGAATCTTCTCCTCAGTGGCAGAGTTAGCTGAGATTATGTTTCCTGACTGGGATATGAGAGCGTAGAAGAAACGATCAACCGTTCGTTGGCGGGAATACTGTCGACGGATGAAACTAGAAAGGAAAAAAACTAGCACAGATTTCCGTGTCGATGCCAGACGACATTCGACCGTACGCAGAAGTAAAGCTGCTCGGGCGAACTGAGACTGGATTACTTGATAGTGGAGCCACTGTCAGTATTCTAGGCCAGGGAGCTCTCGAGAAGCTTGCGGAAGCAGATGTCGAATGGAAGAGGTATCGAACACAGGTCCAAGTAGCAAATGGTGCCATGACGACTGTTCATGGTCATGTGAACTCGGACGTCACTTTCCGTGGTAAGGCCCATAACGTGCGTTTTTACGTGGTTCCTGGGCTCACACAGGCACTATATCTGGGAATAGACTTCTGGCGTCTATTTGGGTTGGCTCCAGATGTCCTGGGTATAGTCGCAGAAGTGAATCCAAGTGGGATAGCTACCTCTGACACCGACTGCCACGTCCTTTCTAGTTTCGATCAGCAACGCTTGGAAGCCACAAAACAGCTTTTCCCCTCTTTCGCCTCTTTAGGCCTTGGGAAAACATCATTGGTCACTCACAGGATTGAAACGAATGACGCCGCCCCGATAAAACAGCGCTTTTATCCGATTTCGCCGGCAGTACAAAGTTTAATGGATGCTGAATTAGAGCGAATGCTATCGCTGGGTGTGATAGAGGAGAGCCAGAGTCCTTGGAGCTCTCCAGTTGTTCTGGTAAGGAAGCCTGGAAAGGTCCGGCTTTGTTTTGACGCCAGGAAGGTCAACTCTGTTACGAAGAAGGATGCCTATCCGCTACCGCAGATAGACGCACTTCTTAGCCGACTTCCTCCGGCAAATTACATAACGAGCCTGGACCTGAAAGACGCATTCTGGCAGATCCCACTGGACGCTGATTCCAGAGAGAAGACCGCTTTCACAGTACCTGGTCATCCTCTCTATCAGTACACGGTGATGCCATTCGGCCTATGCAATGCTCCACAAACTATGTGCCGCCTCATGGATAAAGTCATTCCTTTCGATCTTCGTGAGAACGTTCTCGTCTATCTAGACGATTTATTAATTCTGTCTTCAGACTTCGATACTCATCTCACGCTGCTAGCCCGTGTAGCGGATTGTTTGAGGAAAGCTGGCCTCACTATCAACGTCGAGAAGAGTAAGTTTTGCATTAAAGAGACTAAATACTTGGGATTCATTGTAGGAAAGGGAGGTATGAGAACTGACCCTGACAAAATTTCTGCCATAGTTGACTATCCGTCACCTAAAACTGTTCGGCAAGCTCGACGCCTACTAGGTATGGCGGGATGGTATAGACGGTTCATCCCGAACTATGCTGATTTGACTGCCTCCATTACAGACACTTTGAAAAACCCCAGTCAGTTCAAATGGACGCCTGAAGCCCAGACGTCTCTTGATCTTTTAAAGAAAAAACTTACTTCTGCTCCGTTGCTAGTGAGTCCAGACTTCACCAAACCGTTCGTTATCCAGTGCGATGCGAGCCAACAAGGTATTGGAGGAGTGCTGCTTCAACTAGATGACGAGGGCCACGAGAAGCCAATAGCCTACGTCTCGAAAAAGTTGAACTCAGCACAAAGAAATTACACCGTCACAGAGCAAGAATGTTTAGCTGCACTCTTGAGCGTGCAGAAGTTCCGGCCCTTCATAGAACTTATGCCGTTTAAGATAGTGACGGATCATGCGAGCTTGAAGTGGCTGATGTCTCAAAAGGACCTCAGCGGTAGACTTGCACGGTGGAGTTTGAAGCTTCAAGGCTTCGACTTCACTATTGAGCACAGGAAAGGAAGCCTGAACGTCGTCCCTGATGCGCTGTCACGCATTCATTGTGACAGCTTGAACACAAACGAAGATCCTGGCCCGGAAGTTGACCTTAGTTCGCCATATTTCAATTCGTTGGAATATGAGGAACTAAGGCATAAGGTTAAAACGACTTCTGGCAAACTACCAGATCTTTGCGTCAGGGATGACTTCGTTTATATCCGGACTGTTCCGAGAACAGGCGATCCTATTCAGGAGGAAGAAGCTTGGAAGCTTTGGATTCCACGAGGGCTCGTCACCGACGTCATTTCAAGGGCTCATGATCCGCCACTAGCTTCACACGGAGGTATAGGGAAAACACTGGAACGTCTGCGAAGACATCTGTACTGGCCACGAATGACAGTTGATGTCAGAAATTACGTAGGCGCCTGTGACGTGTGTAAAGAAACGAAGGCTCCTAATACTATTTTACGACCACCTATAAGAGTCCAGTCTGAGACAGAACGACCATGGCAAAAGCTGTACATTGATTTTCTAGGTCCATATCCTCGGTCAGTAAGAGGAAACGTCTGCATCTTAATAGTTCTTGACCACTTTTCTAAATTTCCACTTCTCAAACCTATGAGAAAATCGTCTACGCTCAATGTATGCCAATTCATTGAGACGGAAGTGTTCCACGTGTTCGGAGTTCCGGAAACGATAGTCTCCGACAATGGAGTCCAGTCTTGCTCGGCTCAGTTTACTAGATTACTGGATAAGTATGGGGTGAAGCACTTGCGAACGGCA
Organism: Dioctria rufipes; assembly: GCA_963924295.1. Lineage (NCBI taxonomy): Eukaryota > Metazoa > Arthropoda > Insecta > Diptera > Asilidae > Dioctria > Dioctria rufipes. The sequence goes on from OZ002740.1 coordinate 140,499,767, forward strand.
GTTTACTCGCCGCAAGCAAATGCCTCAGAGCGAGTGAACAGGTCTCTATTGTCAGGGATTAGGGCGTACATCCGGAAGGAACATACGAAGTGGGATGAGAAGCTGAGCCAGGTAGCTAGTTCTCTCAGGAGCTCTTTCCATCAAGCTACTGGTTTCTCTCCCTATCGAACACTCTTCGGTCAACAAATGATTGAACATTTCAGCTCCTATCCCATCTTGAGGAGCCTTGGAACTCTTAATGAGCCATTGAGAGTGGACGTAGAAGACAAAATGAGATTGATCCGTGCGAGAGTGCAGGAAAACTTACAACACGCATTCGAGCAGGGTTCACGAGCCTATAATCTCAGGGCGAAGCCTGTTGATTTCAAAGTGGGTCAAGAAGTATTCAGACGGAATTTTGCCCAAAGCAATTTCCAGCAGCAGACCAGTGCAAAACTGGGACCGAAATTTGTCAAATGTCGAATCAGAGCCAAGAAAGGAAATTCCCTATACGAGCTTGAGGATCTGCGGGGAAAACTGTTAGGTGTCTATCACGCTAAAGACATCAAGCAGTGATCATCATTATGAAAACATCGTCGATACTTATTGTCGTTCATTCCTGGTAGCCCTAAGAAGGCATCCAGCCAGCTTAACTGGTAAACTGTAGGATATCACGAAGCCCTCCTATTGCCCCGTCAATGGTGGGTGATATACCTGTTGGAATCCATTCCCATATTCGGCTGTCAACCTGTCACTACTTCGACGACGCCTTGGAGACACACCCTTGACCAATAGCCAGTCGGAGATCAGAGTGAGATGTTGCGCCGGGAAAGCTTAGCGATCAGTTCTTTAGGTTACTGATCGCAAGGCTTCCTCAGCATCTCGGTGAAGGAAGGCAGAGAGGCATCGACCGGCTGAATTTTTTGGGTTACCAGCTTGTCGATGTACCTTTGGCTTCCCCACACGGAGAAGGATGTCGAGGTCTGATCGAGGACTGACGAGACTTCAGGGATGTGTCCTTGACGCGTCATCGGAAGTAGAGCTCGAGTGATGAGGAAAGCATTGGGTCGTGGGTCGAGACACACATTGAGCGCCCGCAGCGATGAGGCCTATGTTTAAGACCGGCTAGCTCAGTCGACCATTTTTCAGCGTCGTCTGAACCACAGGTGGTGTAGACCACTCTGTATTGTTATGGTCGTAGCGTATTGCATATAGCAATATGCTACACGTACTGCGGCGTGTACGCCGGCCTCCAAGTAACAAAAGAAAATGAACGCACCCCGACTGAAAGTAATGCATTTCCTCCCGGTCAGTGCGTGAAATTAAAGACATAAAATTTCCGGATCCATCGGGCAGAGAAATATCCCCAAACGTAAGTTGAAAATACTTTTATTCTTTACGCGCATCCAAATTCACTTTTGTCAAAGTATTCTCCATTAGGTACTCAACACTTGTGTACGATTATAAAAAATCGGCGAGGCCGCTGAAATTATAGTAGTTGGCGCGTCTCATCATCAGATTTTAATTGTTGCACCAGTGATTCAGAGTGAGACAAGTACCCAGCAAGTTTGCTGAATAAATAGTAGTACGTGCTTATGTTCTTGTAAGTTGCATCTAAAAGTCATATTAAAATTCATATTCCCTAACCCCAAATTTGAAATAATTATTTAAAGACGATCGAGAATCCAAAGTCGGCCAAGCGGAGGCCTATTCACTAAGAGGGATAGATAATTACCAAGGCGTGCGAACACTTCAATGCATGCATTAGCGGAGATTTTGGCTTTGGTGGATGAATGTTTGTCCAACCATAAAATTTTGACTGAACTAATCGTGCGCTACACCACACAAAGAATCATCAGTCTTAGTCGCAACAGGGATTCACCGTATCGGCGTAAATACTCTTGCTGGTCTCCAGTAGCACGCCCTGACTTTTTATGTGCGCATGAAGTCATCCTCTTCTCTAGAGTAAGGTATAATTTAGCTATTCAATTGCCTCAGCTTTTATACATAAGATTTTTGTTCAGCCTCCTACGACTTAGTTTATAAGAAACGAGATAATTAATGTGCAAACGTGTGCAAGTGATTTTGGTGACAGATACCAATCGGGCAGATAGAAATGCCCATGATAAACTTTCTTAAACGTTTTAGAATCAGAGGTGGTGATAGTGGCGTACAATTTGGGTTTGGGTTTGTATTTGGGGCGCTTATTGCATCTAGTGACTCTTTCTGAGCATTTTATTTTTTTTGAATACCGTCACTTCTACGAGTAGTTTTCACTCACAGAATACCTTGGTATTCATGTGTCCTACCTCAGTGCAACTCTCGACAAGAAAACAAGAAAACGACAAGAAGTTTACTAAAATTTTAAGCAATTTATAATGTGTGTAAGAGCGACACTAAAGAGAAGTTTGTGCAGTAAGTAGGAATTAAATAGAAGTGACTGTAGAGCAATGTCATCTGATGGCTGTGATTTATCATTACGGTCTTATTCCAATGGGTTTTGCCCAAATCCACCACGTTTGTCTCCAACGTTTGGGTCGCCAGTAATTGCAAAGCACTAAATCGTTTGATGTTGTTAATTGCTATAACGTTATCAGCACACTTTTGCACAAGTTTTAATAATATTTATCTAAGAAGGAGTAAAACAAGATTTAATAATATTTAGCTAAGAAGAAAAAGTTTTAATAATATTTAGCTAAGAAGAAAAAGACTTAATAATATTTAGCTAAGAAGAAAAAGTTTTAATAATATTTAGCTAAGAAGAAAAAGGTTTAATAATATTTATCCAAGAAATAGCAAGTAAAAATTCAATTATACTTACCTAAGACAGGAAAAGTAAAAAGACCAATCCGAATCAAACAAGGTCATCACAAGAAGCATGGTTAGCAAGAGAAATAGAATTCTTTTTCGTACTGAAGCAAGATTTAAGCTAAGTTTTTTTGTAAAATTTAAGACAATTATCGATAATTTTTTTAAATTATATTCACAAGCGACATCCCAAGTAGCAACAAGGGAACAGTTTAAGTTAATTAGCTATCTCGCAAGTGGAAGTTTTTACATTGCTATTGGTGCGCTATAAATATCTACATAAAAGAAAAAGAAGTAATACGAAATACAACGCCTCATTTACACACTATCATAGATCGTTAAGACGCTTAAGGCTATAGGCTAGTATCTGCGCCTTCCACAGTAAGTAGGTAAGTGACGTAAGGGTCCCTTCAGGACCGAGTGTGTGCCGGCTCTTTGGTTGAAAGTAGGCATGAATTTTTTTTGATTATGGTTTGGTGACAGCGGCAGGTTTTTTTGGGAACCCCCCCCACATTCTCCGCCACCCTTAGCCGAGGTGCTAGCATGCCGCCCTGTGCCATCGCTGTCATCGAGTGATCTGTCAGCTCATGCTGGCAGTTTGGACTTCACGTCGTGAAAGTAGTCACTCTACATAATTCCATAACACGTTGTATATTTCTTCTACGCATAAAACCTAATTATGGCTAACGAAATTAGTAAGGCAGTCGATCGACTTATTGCGAAGGCGGAGTCGATAACGATCCCTGGGAGGAATATTAGCGGCTTGGCCCTATATCCGGTGGACAGACCTGTTGAGTCTTACGTGCCTAAGGCGTCGCCTGGGACATTAGAGGAGGTTCCTGACTATGCACCTGGACCGCAGAAGTTGTCCCTTGAAGATTACCGAAAAAAAAAAATGAGAAGTGCTGTGAGGAAGATCGGGAATTGCATTATTTCAAACTGAGGGCCAGTCTGGTTACTGCTAGAGATGACCAGATTAAGTACGAAGAACTGGTGAAGGATAGGTTGCGCCAGATAAACGAAATTAAGCGAGCAAAAAAAAATAATAGTAAATAAATAAAAAAATTTTTTTTGTTGTGCAATTTTTATAGAAAATAAAATTTATTAAATCATATTCTCTTTTCTCTCTTTTTTTTTTTAAATAGGTATGTTGGGTTGCCTGTTATCATTGTTCCGTCTTATTTAAACTTCTACTTGCATACGCTATTGGCCTGTCTTTAGCTATTGCCCCTTGTGATAAAACCACTCCCAATGCCTCATTACTAGCATCGGTTGTTAGCTTAAAAGGTTGGGAATGGTCAGGATACTTGAGTAGAGGTGGATTTATAAGGGAATTTTGAATCACATTGAAATAGTCTTGGCAATTTTGTGTCCAATTAAATTTGACGTCTTTCCGTAATAGATTTGTTAATGGCCTGACTATCTTTGAGAAATCAGGGATGAATTTGCGATAGTAGTTTGCCAATCCAAGAAACGATTGAGTTTGTCTGATAGTTCGTGGTGGAGGAAAATTTTGGACACAGCTTGTCTTACTGCGATCTGGGCGCGCTCCTTCATTTGAGCATTTGTGTCCGAGGTATATTACTTCTCTGCGAAGGAACTGACGCTTTTCGGGTTGTAATTTAAGATTATGGGCTCGAGGTCTGTCGAATACTTTAGCCAGTTTCTCGTTATGATCTTGTAAATTTTTTCCATATATTGCAATATCATCGAGATAGACAAAGCATTCTAATCCTTGGAGACCCGTTAGAATATAATTCATCAGGCGCTGAAAAGTCGCAGGTGGCATTCTCTTAAATTCATAATGCCCGTAAGCGGTACTAAACGCAGCTTTTGGTCTATCCCTTGGGTCTACCAGTACTTGGTGATATCCGCTTGCAAGGTCAAGTGTAGTAAAATACTGCGAATGCCCAAGCTGATCCAGTTATCCTCTATCCTGGGAAATGGAAAGGCATCCCCTATAGATTTCTCGTTAACTTTACGGAAATCTACTACTACTCGCCAACGTTTATTGCCATCAGGCCAAGCTTTCGTGGGGACTACCAGTAATGGAGAATTCCACGGGCTTTTACTTATTTGGATTATGTCATTTTCTAACATTTCCTTAATTTTCTCATTTATTACAGCCCGGTGTGTTTCTGGAAGTCTATACATCTTTTGATTTACGGGGGCTGATTGTGCAATATGGGGAAGGTATGCTTTATGGTATTAGTGCACGTTAGTTTATCTCCCTTTAGATAGGTTAGGCTAGGTTAGGTAAGAGGGGTGCTGCTAGACAACCAGCCAGCCTCACTTAGACCTCCAACGGGTCCATTGTGCCCTTAGACCTCATGGGATAATCCTTCAAGCCGCGGATTTATCCTGCTTTCCTTGGGAAACTCAGGATATATTCAAGACCTTTAACCTAGATCCATCCTGCCTCACTCAGAAAACTCAGGATGTCTCTGAACTTTATACTTTAAAGCTCCCCCAGACTTGAGAATAAGTAGCTACCTAGTAGCCTACCTTTTTTATTCATCAGAGCGGGGCATTCGCAAAACACATGTTTGACGGATTCAATTTCCTCCGAGTCCCTACAACTCCTGCAGAAATCGTTCGCCGCTATTCCCAGTCTTCTAGCATGGTCCCCTATGTCCCAGTGATCCATCATGATCCCTACTAGATTCCTGGTATTTGTTCTGCTGCTATTAAGCAGTTCCCTTGTCCTTTTCCTGTCATATGCAGGCCATAATTACCTCGCAATACAACAGGTATCCCTGCTGGTCCATCGGAGGCCTGCCTTTTGATAGACGTCCCTGATGATTTCCTCTTTTAAAGCTCCGATTGGGATCCTCACGTAAGCTACAGCTGCGGAGCTATCCAATTCGGAGCCCTTTTTGGCCAACTCATCAGCCATCTCGTTGCGTGAGATATCCTTATGGCCAGGTACCCAGCTTAGGGTCACCTTGTGCCTTACAGTCAATTCCTCAAGCCTGGTTTTGCATAACTGCACCAATTTTGATTTTACCAGCCCAGCATCCAGCGCTCTGATGGCTGCCTGGCTAGCAGTATATATGCAGATGTGCCGTGCGGACTCTCTGCACAAGGATACCAATGCTACCACCTGATAAATCGCTGTGAGCTCTGCCTGAGGCAGTCTATAAGACTCGTGCCACTGGAGATCTCTAGAGTACACTCCAGCCCCTGTGCCCGCACTCGTCTTGGAGCCATCCGTAAATGTAGAAATATCGGATGTAACGACCACCTCCTTCCCCTCCCAGTCACTCCTGGTGGGTATCGTTGCATTGATACCTCCACCAAAAGTCAGGATGGGTACTTAATAGTCTGTTTCTACCCTGCAGTCCCTACAGTCTGCCTTCTGGAGTATATTGGAGTGCCCAAAACCCCTCTCCGTCCACCAGCCCCCCGCCCTCTGCCTGACAGCGCTAGTTGCCGCCACACCCTTACAATAAAGGTCCAGCGGCAATAGGTCAAGCATGACTTCCAATGCCGCCGTGGGCGTGGTGCACAGACACCCAGTTATACCCATACAGGCGGCTCTCTGGATTTTTGACAGCACATCAAGGTTACAGTTCCTCGTCAGTGCCGTCCACCAGACCGTAGAGCCGTAGCAGAGGATGGGCCGAACTATGGCTGTGTAGTACAGTACAATTTTGGAGGTTTTTGAGAATTTTGTAGGGGGACGAAGACCTTTTCACCTGACAACACTGCTGTGTACATTCAGTGTACCACCTTGGGTTTTAATCCCCAGTTTCCGCCAAATATTCTCTTGCACGTGTAGAAGGCCACACTGGCCTTCTTCGCGCGTTCTTGTAGATTAGCCTTCCAGTTCAGTTTGGAATCGAGGACGACACCCAATTACTTCACTTCACTGGAGAGAGTAAGCTCCTCTCCTCCCAGCATTGGAAGTCTAAAATCTTGCACCCGCCTCCTTCTTGTAAAAAGGATTAGCTTCGTCTTCGAGGGGTTCACCTTCAATCCACTATTATTGGCCCAGTTATCTAGCTTAAGCAGCTCGCACTCGAGCCTTTCGCTAATAGTAGAGAGAAATTTGCCAGTTACCAGGATGCATATATCATCCCTTTAGATAAAAAAGATCGTTATACTTATAGCATAACTCAAGAATTGATTTTTCTTCTTCGTGATTTAAATTGTTATCCAACAGTAATTCTTTCCGTAAAGCCACAAGTGTTTCTGGGTTATAGCTTTTAATATGATTTACGTTTATTGAATATGGATTGGAATTAAATTTTAATTTGTCGTTTTTGACGTTGTGTATGCTTTTGTTTTGTGCACGAAGAAAATATGTATTGTAAGTAAATTTTATATTGTCGTTTTTGACCGTTGTGTGTGCTTTTGTTTTGTGCAAGAAGGAAAGGTGGACCACCCTTTTTCTGATTACTTTGGGTATTTACGTCATCCAAAGGTAAATGGAGATACTGTATATTATAACAATTACTTGGAACTAGAGGAAGCGTTAAGTTCCTTAGGAATACTGGTTCCGTGCTTACATTTAGAACGGATAACGGTATGAAGCTTTTATGAGGACTAACTAGGCAATTTGCGAAAAATACTCCTTCTTGGATCTCCTGAGACAAACAGATCATTTCTTGGTCTATTTGTAACGGTATGCTCAGTACCATTTGAGATCGAGGGGGTATTCTATTGGATCGCTGAAGTACTACTTCATATTGCCTACTTTCATTTTCTTTTGAGGTGCGCGGAGTTTCTTCCATTGGAGGTAGGACATTTTTGCTATCTGGTGGCCGTGATTTAAGTTGCTCCTCCAATTGATCACTTGGTATTTCCTCTCCATCTTCTAGGGATGTTTCGAGAGGTAACATGAATTCAATAGGGTTGGTTTCCATGCGAGGGAACCGGAGTAATTTATTAGGCCCTTCGATATTACACTTTTTTGCAAGAAAGTCATTGCCTAACAGCCCATCGTGGGAGATTTGGGCAATGTCTTCTACTACCTGGAGTTTGCATGGGACACTGCGGCTTAATAAAAAGTTGCCTTGGCAGTTTCCCAATGTTTCTCCTTCTCCAAATGGAGTTTTCAAAGTCACCTTTTGGCTTCATTCTATATGTTCTGGGTTATCTAGTGCTTCCTTTTTTATGATGCTTATTTCAGCTCCAGTGTCTACTATCAGCAGAACGGCTGTGTTTTTGCTTATATCCAGTGGTAAGTCTCCCACTGGTACATTTTCTCTATTTGATTGTTTTTTTGCTTGAGAGGACCCTGAAGTAGTTTGCGCAGTTTTATTTAATGTCGAGCTGGGGATTTTTCGGTCGACAGTGTGCCGTTTCCCGAATGTGTAGCCTCCCATCGTTGTTTCTGCTGACAAGAGGACACCGTATGACTTCTTCTCCCACAGAAATCGCACATATTCTGTATGTAGTTAATTCTTTGTTCCCTATCTGCAGATCACCACCGAGCATTGTTTTTAGAGTTTGCATATTCGGATGGCGCTTTAATATTCTGTTTACAATATTTGGCATCATGGCCCTTCACTCTGAAGTTAGTACAATAAGGAGTATTCTTACGTTTTAGGCACTCGTCATATATGTGCCCCTTGTAATTGCAGTAGCTACAGGTGATCTTGTTTAACAGTAATTTGTGTTTACGTATTTTTTCCTGCCTGTTGGTAACAAGAGATCCTGTTTGGAGATGGACTTCCTAACGATTTCCTTGTTATGCTTGTTTGAGGGGAGCCCCAATAATTTTCTGGGTTTCCGTCGGTACTAAAAGATACTGAAGTTTCTTTTGATGGTTCCGCTATTGGAGGTATACCAATTTCAGTTTTTATGTTATGTTTTCCGAATTCCTTTGTGTAAGGGTAGGAAGACAAATTTACACTCTCAGGTATGGGATAACCATAGGTATTAGAGAAATTTGGGATATTAGGTCTTAGAAAATGATCCACTTGGAAAGAGTTTGTTGGTTAGGAATATAGTTTGTTGGTTGTGGGATGAAAAAGAGTCCTTGTTGCAACCTTTCCATATCTAATGCCTTTTGGATGAGTTTCTAAAGAATTTTCATTCAATGTGATTAAATAGGCGTTTAGATGGGGATTAGTTGCACCACTCTTTATGGAAGCCATAGCAAAATCTTCTGTTTGTTGCTTTACTACTTTAAAATTTTCAGATCCGTATTTACTCTGAGCTGCCTCGTTGCATTGAATTAAAAGACTTTTTAATCTATTTGTAAATTAACTAAATGATTCTGGCGGATATTACCAGCAAGTAATTAACTTGTTTATTAGTTCATGGTATGTTTCACGAGGTAAATACGTGCGGTAAAGTAGTTGTTCGACTTCTTCAAAATTTGTGAGAGAGCTGGACGCAATTAACTGGTACCCGCTTCCTCTCAATCTGGTGGGGAAAATTTGCATGAAGGCTTTCCTTTCCTCTTCCCCTAGACAATGTTGCACTTGCTTACAACAGCCTATAAAAGTTTGCAATTCTGTGAGGATTTGCGCAATAATTTCCCCAGAGAACAAAGGCACCATTTGTGCAGTCTGTTTTACTACCTTTTCATAGTTTACAGACATTTTGTCTGTTTTACTTGGTTGTTCAATACAGGAAGTAATTTGAGTATTTATACTCGAACTTGGCGTGGTTAACGCTTGCTTGGATATTGCGAGGAAATTAATTAGACTGTGCCCTCTGAAGCGTTTACATGAGCGATGCTCGCGATACCAGTTTATGGATGGTCTGCTTTGGGGTGAATTTCGCTCTACTGTTGGGCTGTCTGAAGGACTTGTGTTGTCAAAAGACAATGAGCCTATTGCTGCCTCAAAATCTGAGCCAGGAGAGCTTTGATCAGGTCTGGGCATGAAAGCAGCACCCAAAGAGTTTTTATGCAATAATTGAGAGAGAGGAAAAAAGAAAATAGGTAGTTTAGCTAATTCTGCTTAATAACCGAAGAAATTAGAATGATTAATTGAAAATTGTTCTACTATTTTTGTTGCTTACATGCACATATATCGCAGTTATTTTTATAATGTCTACTACTGATTCTTAACAATTTTTATTAACTTACTTTACTTTACTTTACTTGTAGAGAAGGGAAAAAATTTTAACGTCTTTTCCGCTATGCAGATATGATGCTGTATTAAATTGGGGCTTCTTTCCTTTTATTGTTGTTTGATGTTGGTATCTTTCAAGACAAATAGTGGATACCTTTTATTCTTGGTAGAAATGCCTAATGTCTCGTATTTGCATGCCAGATTCGCGCTCTTATGCACTCGTTTATGTAAGTTCGAGGATCAATGTTTTTCAAGTGTTTGAATTTATATAACTTCCTACCTACGAGACTGTTCTCAAGTACTCTCATCTGAGCACCTTTATATTTCAATCTGGAACACGGCACGTTTACTATAGGGTTACATGCCTTCACGACGAATTGGCTTTTTCTTGTTTATGAGTAGAGCAGCGATGGAAATGGAGCAGCTTACTAGCTTTACTCCTAGTGTGTATCAGTGGAGAAGCTTACTAGCTTTACTCGTAGTGTAGATGAATGGAGCAGCTTACTAGCTTTACTCCTAGTGTAGAAGAATGGAGCAGCTTACTAGCTTTACTCCTAGAAAATGAAACAACTTGTGTTGTCTGCTGATACTACTGCTACTGCTTCTTTATTCAAAAATAATAGAATATTTATACACTAATTCTTGACTTAATACTATTGCTTTTTTCTTATTATGCTAAGCGCTTGAAATTTTAATTTCACCACAGCATTTGTACGTACATAATTATTACTTCCGTAAAGCGGCTCTTTATGGCATTCACAAATTAATTTCCGCAAAACTTTTACCGGTTTGTTGTTGTTACATCACGGCATTCATCGCGTTCATATGTACATACATAAATACTTCCGTAGACCGCTCGCCACTTTGCTGCTATTATGACTTCATCGTGAACGATTGCTTCGTTCACCTAAGCTCTACCGCTGGCGCAAGGTTATAATTCTACATGCAATGAGAATGCTGTAGGTATGTATGTATCTACATGTTTGCATTTCTTCATTGTTCCATGAATTTTATAATTCTGCGTACAGCGAAATCGACTCAGGAATGTATGTACGTATGTATATATGTGGTAACACTGAACGCGCTAACCACTTTACACAACCCTGTCTTTTCTGACATTCGACAGATGATAAAAGCTCAGAGGAGACGCCATTACGATGTAACCTATTAAACAGTAAAGACGCGATTACGAAGAACCAGATTGATAATTATACTTACCTTTTTTTGCTTTAACTTATCTTTTGTAAATACTTTCATTTGTCGTATATTAATCAGTAAAGTCATAGTACGTAGTTTTCCAATGTAATGAATTTAATTCGTGTAAAATAAAATAGTGGCATCGTGAATTTTAACCACACAAATCATTTTATCACCAATCTCATTCGTTTTATTTGGAAATCCTATATACATATATATGTTTAACTGATGTTAATGGATGCCTCGTATGTAACACTCCTAGTATTTGATTATCGGTGCAATTAAATATGAGGATATGGATTTATACTGCGGTAAATGCAAGCTTGAAAGCGTGCGAAATTTTTCTCTAAAACAGCTTAAGGTATTTTGGATATTTTTCATAAAAAAACTAGTTGAATATTATCAAAACACGCGGAGTGTATATACGAAATTTTTCTGAGTTTATCTTTTTTAAAAGATAAATTACTAGTAAAACTTCGTTCGCACTGGTTATATAACCAATAGTGATTTGCTATTTGCCTGCCTCTTCGCACAGTATACATACAGTAGAACAGCTTAGAACAAACTACTGAAAAGTGAATTTTAGAATTTTAATTACAAAAAAAAAAAAAAAAAAATTCTCCCATAAGAGGGAGCTATTAAGTATGACACGGAAGTAAATAGGCGAACGGTAGTTAGTTACACAATCTACGGGAAGAAGTCTTA